>JAOWCC010000064.1:6559448-7759448 GCA_030867875.1 Actinernus sp. WN-2022 | reverse complement strand
TTAATTCATTGAATTGAAAATAAGAACGGCTGCGATGGAGACTAAAATTGAAATACGCTATGGAATAAGATGTACAAGCCTTGTGCACGTAAATACAACCAACATTCGATTGGGACTCAATTTGATTTCTACAAGTTGTCATTGGAAGTTTGAAACGAACAATGAAATCAAATTTCGAATAATGAAGTTCATTTCTTGCTCTACGGAGGAACGCTTGACCTGTTTTGACTGTAATGGCGAACTGGTTTTCCTGATCGTTGCGGTACGCCTTATTGCGCGGGAACAACAACAACACAATTTATTTGTGTCAATGAATTACAAAGTGATACTTAATGGAGAAAGAGAATAACAGGGTTGACACGAGCTGTCTGAAATAGCTAAAGAGCTAGTCGAGTCAGACAGCTTACATTGATAAGATAATAATTTGTAGGTCGTTTGAAACAAATATTTATAAACACATACATACACACATATATATAGAAATCAGGAGATGGAGGAGATTAAACTTTAAATAACAATAATAATTATAAGTCAATTCAACTAATAGAAATTCAAAAAATCTAATTTTAGATTTTATTTAAATGCGGATTTTTTTAGGGATTTATAATCTTCTTTTATTTCATTCCATATTTTGACTCCAGTGAAGCGTAAACTGAATTTCCCGTAGTTAGTTCTAGTGGAGGGAAGATAAAAAGATTTTCTTGAGGCCAGTCGGGTGTTATAATTATGAATTTTATCAAGTTTGGTAAAAAAAAAATGAAAATGAATGAGGCAGCTTATTTGTATAATAGTCATACACAAATAATGCATTGCTTAGAGCTATCAAATCAATGAGTTTTTGAATAGGGGGCTACTATGTTCACGAAAGTCAGAGTGAGTCATAATTCTCATTGCCTTTTTTTGAAGAATGATGACTTGCTTTAATGTGGAATGATAAGTATTTCCCCATACTAGTAAGCCGTAAGTTAAAGGGGCTATGTCATGGTACTGCGCATGTATCGAGTAATCGCTCGTTTAGTGGCTGTTATTTGGATACAAACAGTTAAACTTCCCTCCTTCAATGCTTGATTGAAAGAATTTCCAATATTTTCCCTGGAGCCTGTTTATATGCACTGTTTGTTTGTCATTTTTGCATATTTGCTTTCATTTTAAGCATCCCACATGGCCGAGAGGTTCGTTAGTTCATATTCCGGCCCGCAAAAACGAATGTAAAGTCTTACCGTGACACAGCCCCTTTAAGAAAGAGTATATCAGAGAATAATATAATTGTATTAGGATATTTATAGTTAAATATTTACGAATCTTAGATAATATTCCTACCCCTCTACGAATTTTAGCGGATATATGCTGAACTTGACTCTTCCAATTCAGATTTGAATCTAAGTAAACACCCAAATACTTTAGACTTTGTTTCTGTGTAATTACTTTTTGAAAACTTGGCTGCTGTGTTGGCCTTTTGCATCCATTGATCACGTGACGATTTGCCCATAGCAACGCCTGTGTGGAGGGCAAGCCATCCAAACATTCCTTGACAACATAGAGCGTGAGAGACGCGAGCGTGAAACGTCAAAAGTTGAAGGTCTGCCGGTTCCTTTGTTATTCATTTTCAGCCCATATTTATCAGAACTATTTAGGTTTAAATCTTAAAGTTCAGTGTTAGAGGATTTTAAGAGCCGTATAAGATTATCAGAAATAGCTTTCTGAAGCCAAAACCGAACCGGATTCTGCGAGTTACTCGCAACATGATGGCGGCCTCAACAGGCCGTAAGAAGCTGACTTCGAGAATGTACGTTTCTTCCACGCTTAAAATCGTTTTTATGTTCTAGAAAAATATGTGATGACAGGAGATGTATCTATTACTCTACCATAGCCGAGGAGATGCTACGAGACGCTGGTGTTATATGAACTGGAACGCGCTACCACTGTTGTGTGCCACAATGCAGCGGTGATTCACGCTACAACGATGGACTTTCCTTTCATCGCAAAAATTCCCCAGTAAAGACATGGAATTAAGGTCTCAGTGGATCACCAAAATTCGAAGTAACGAGGGGCTTTATTTCATGATTACAGACTCTAGTGTTGCTGGTGATCTGAAAAAGAAAGAGAACCTGTCACATAGGAAAACCAGCTACTCAACAACCTATATGAAGTTGTTATTCGTACTTCACTTATCACTGTAGCCTGTAACGCGTTCCAGTTCATACAACACCAGCTTCGCCTAGCGTCTATTCGGCTATGGTAGAGTAATAGATACATCTCCTGTCATCAAATATTTTTTCTAGAACATAAAGACGATTTAAAACGTGGAAGAAAAGAACATTCCGAAGTCAGGTTCTTACATGTTGGGGCCGCCATCATGTTGCCAGTAACGCACAGAGTCCGGTTCGAACTGAACTGAACTTTAAGATTTAAAGCTAAATAGTTCTGATAAATTTGGGCTGAAAACGAATAACAAAGGAACCGGAAGAACTTCTAATATTGAGGTTTCACGCTGGCGTCTCTCACGCTCTCTCTGTTATCAAGGAATGTTAGAATGGCTTGCCCTCCACACAGGCGTTGCTATGGGGAAATAGTCACGTGTTCGATTTAAAGCGTGGAAGAAAAGAACATTCCGAAGTCAGGTTCTTACCTGTTGGGGCCGCCATCATGTTGCCAGTAACGCGCAGAGTCCGGTTCGAACTGAACTGAACTTTAAGATTTAAAGCTAAATAGTTCTGATAAATTTGGGCTGAAAACGAATAACAAAGGAACCGGAAGAACTTCTAGTATTGAGGTTTCACGCTGGCGTCTCTCACGCTCTCTCTGTTATCAAGGAATGTTAGAATGGCTTGCCCTCCACACAGGCGTTGCTATGGGGAAATAGTCACGTGTTCAATTGATGCAAAAGGCCTATTATATATACACACACCCACACATCACAAGCCTTGATCAATCATATTGTCGTAGATTTTTTTTCAAACCGTTTTCAAATAACATTCACTAGGCAACTGAACTCGGCATAACAAACCAGTACATGCTGAATTTCAATGTTGTGTCCGCTTCAGAGTGTATTCGAAACATGTCTTGTTAGGGTTCTAGACTGACTGAAGCACTTCCCACACTGCTTACAGTTATATGGCTTCTCCGCATTGTGTATTCGAACATGAACCGTTAGGTTACTAATGAACCACTTTCAACACTTCTTACATGCATATGGCTTCTCCCCAGAGTGTATACGAATATGCCTAGTTAGGGAAGAAGACCGACTGAAGTACATTCCACACTGCTTACACTTATATGTATTCTTCGAACATGTTGAATTAGGTTATCAGACCGATTGAAGCACTTTCCACACTGCTTACAATTATATGGCTTCTCTCCAGAGTGTATTCGAACATGACCCGTTAGGTTACTAGGGTGCTTAAAGCACTTTCTACACTGCTTACATTTATATGGCTTTTCTCCAGAGTGTATTCGAACATGACCCGTTTGTTGACTAGAGGACTTGAAACACTTTTCTCACTGCTTACAATTATATGGCTTTTCTCCAGAGTGTATACGAACATGTTTAGTTAGGTCACCAAACTCATTGAAGCACTTTCCACACTCCTTACTTGCATATCGCTTCTCCCCAGAGTGTATACGAATATGTTTAGTTAGGTTACTAGGCTGATTGAAGCACTTTCCACACTGCTTACAATTATATGGCTTCTCTCCAGAGTGTATTCGAACATGACCCGTTAGGTTACTAGGATGCTAAAAGCACTTTCCACACTGCTTACATTTATATGGCTTTTCTCCAGAGTGTATTCGAACATGACCCGTTAGTTGACCAGAGGACTTGAAGCACTTTTCACACTGCTTACAATTATATGGCTTCTCTCCAGAGTGTATTCGAACATGACCCGTTAGGTAACTAGGGTGCTTAAAGCACTTTCTACACTGCTTACATTTATATGGCTTTTCTCCAGAGTGTATTCGAACATGACCCGTTAGTTGACTAGAGGACTTGAAGCACTTTTCTCACTGCTTACAATTATATGGCTTTTCTCCAGAGTGTATACGAACATGTTTAGTTAGGTCACCAAACTCATTGAAGCACTTTCCACACTCCTTACATGCATATCGCTTCTCCCCAGAGTGTATACGAATATGTTTAGTTAGGTTACTAGGCTGATTGAAGCACTTTCCACACTGCTTACAATTATATGGCTTCTCTCCAGAGTGTATTCGAACATGACCCGTTAGGTTACTAGGGTGCTTAAAGCACTTTCCACACTGCTTACATTTATATGGCTTTTCTCCAGAGTGTATACGAACATGTTTAGTTAGGTCACCAAACTCATTGAAGCACTTTCCACACTCCTTACATGCATATCGCTTCTCCCCAGAGTGTATACGAATATGTTTAGTTAGTTTACTAGGCTGATTGAAGCACTTTCCACACTGCTTACAATTATATGGCTTCTCTCCAGAGTGTATTCGAACATGATTCGTTAGGTTACAAGACTGCTTGAAGCACTTTCCACACTCCTTACATGCATATCGCTTCTCCCCAGAGTGTATACGAATATGTTTAGTTAGGTTACCAGGCTGATTGAAGCACTTTCCACACTGCTTACAATTATATGGCTTCTCTCCAGAGTGTATTCGAACATGATTCGTTAGGTTACAAGACTGCTTGAAGCACTTTCCACACTCCTTACATGCATATCGCTTCTCCCCAGAGTGTATACGAATATGTTTAGTTAGGTTACCAGGCTGATTGAAGCACTTTCCACACTGCTTACAATTATATGGCTTCTCTCCAGAGTGTATTCGAACATGATTCGTTAGGTTACTAGTGCGATTAAAGCACTTTCCACACTGCTTACATTTATATGGCTTTTCTCCAGAGTGTATTCGAACATGCTTAGTTAGATCACCAGACTGCTTGAAGCACTTTCCACACTTCTTACATTTATATAACCTCTCCTCAGAGTGCGTGAGAAGATGTTGAGTTAGGTTACCAGGCTGATTGAAGCACTTTCCACACTGCTTACATTTATATGGCTTCTCTCCAGAGTGTATTCGAGCATGCTTAGTTAGATCACTAGACTGCTTGAAGCACTTTCCACACTGCTTACAATTATATGGCCTCTCATCAGAGTGCGATCGAGCATGTCGAGTTAGCTTACAAGACTGCTTGAAGCACTTTCCACACTTCTTACAATTATATGGCTTCTCTCCAGAGTGTATTCGAACATGATATGCAGGCTCAATCTGGGTTGGAACATGGTCTTTATGGTCAGGGAATGGTGACTTATTATCCTCAATTTTACCCAGTGTATCTGATTGTGGACGTTTCTCGGTAGTATTGGATGAACTTCTCTGAACAGCAGCATGGGCCATTGTTTCCTTAGACATGTCCTGTAAGAAAGAGTATCAAACTCATTAACAATTCATGAAGGATAAACATAGGCAATCAAATATTCGACGTGATTTGCTTCGATTTTCTCGGCCGAAATAGGTCATATCGCCAAAATAACTGAAAAACACGACTCTATGCATCTTATACATTTAGACGTTTGAGAGGCCATAAACTGAATTCATGTCCGTGCTTTATCGGATTTAAAAAACTCGCCTCCGATAAAGCACGGCTACTCTTTCTGTATCTATTACTTAAAATGTTTTCTAAATGACATGGAAAAACTTGGAACTATTCTACAGGTATAATCAAATATTGACCACTATTTCTAACAACGTCTAGAAGTATCCCTCTAGAACACAGGGATAGATGTCGTAAAAGCTCAAGAAAATTAGTTGCAAAAGCTGAGGTGAAAACTATAGGCAGTTTGGAGTTAATTACAGAGTGATTAAACGTATTTTGTCTCGAGCTTTAGCATTATTTCACTTATGGCGTGAGATCCCTGAGCAACCATCTCTCTTAAGCGACCACCTAGCGAAACCCCAATGGATTTTGAAATACTATTAGTGAAACGTCTTGTAGGCGATAAACTATTCTAATGTCAACAGCGAAATAAGTATTTTGGATTGTGAACAACTGCCTCAACACATGAAATTTCACTTCCTGCGAGGTCATTTCGAGAACACGATCTCTCGTTTTGTCTTATGTTATGATCCTCATCTTCTCGAAATGGCGTTTTCAGGCAGCTAAAAATGGCGAAATAAAATCGCAATCCAAAATCATTTTTCCTCCGTTTAAATCGGAATGTCATAAATGACAAAAGAAAAAATTGTTATAGACACTTTAAGGTGCAAATAGTGCCATAAAACAACATTAACGTTTGTGTATAATCTGTCAAGACTCGTGAACCGGTTTGTAACACGATTTTTGCCACAAATTATATTTCTAATATACTTCAGTTGTCTAAATTAGTTTTCTTCGAGAGACTGGAGAAGCATTTAAACTAGAATAAAAGTTACCCGAATTGCGGGATTGATTCATCTTGTGATGTCACAATGGAAACCTACGGGTTTTTTTTGTAGTAGTTTTATCTTGGGAGGGAGTTGATTGATCTTATTACGTCACACGATCCGCGAAAAGTAATCAAAATTAGTGATTAAATGTCAGAAATTTTACCAAATCTGCAAGATTAATACCTTTTTGTGAGAAACAAACACAACAATCCAATAATAATGTTTTTATTGACATTATACTTGACATTGACATTATACTGGGTCGCCTCGCAGCGCTCGTAAGATTTGCTCCAATTTGCTACTACCTTCACCGACAAACAATAGAACAAAGAATAATAGAACGAAGCAAACAATAACATCTATTGTTTTGGTTATCCAATCAAGAAATATGTTCCGAGCAGCTGCGACCTTACCCATTATACTTGCACTTTAAGAGTTCGTGGCCAGTTTAGAGGCTCGACGTAACACCCAAATCAAGAAATATTCTACCGTTGGAATATTCACTTCATGTACAATTGATGTCAAGTATAACTAATTTGGGCTTACATGCACTTTATTTTTTATGCTACGCGTCAATGAAGAGAAAATCTGAACCCTTCCTCACAGCCTCCGCTCAGTCGGCTCAAGTCTTGCATTTTGTGACGTCAGTCCCCGACATTGAAAAGTTGGACTAACGGCTCCTAATTGTGAACCGTTGTGTTTTCTTTGTGCTGGAGGTCGATATGGGGAAATTTGCATTGAATTGAGCCGCCACACAACTGATCTATATTTATCAGCGGAGAATCGAACATGAAAACTATTTTTTTCTTCAAAGACGCGCAACACAGAAAAATAAAATAGCAGAACTTATGTCTTTTGAAAACATCTTTATATAGAGGTTGGGTTGATTTTAGTGTTAAGTTCTCCTTTAACTCGGACCTGGATTTTTCAAATCAAATTTGATATTGTTTGAAAGCTGAATCAGTTTTTTAACTATTTGACCCTACGAACGTGAACTAACGACAAAATGCCGAGAGTGACTTCCAACTTCCAGTTACCTTGCGTTGCCTGGCAAGTTAATAAGTTTTCGATTATGCGAGCGGATGACCTTTTCACCACAGTCTCGTTCCAGTCTATGACGGTGCGACTAACCGTACTAAACAGCGTCGAACAAAGCGAGAACAAGCTAGCTTTTTCAAACCCCCCCCCCCCCCCCCATATCTATTATCATAATTATTAAGTGTATGTCTGGAAACTACTCAAATGTAAAGCAATGAGTGTGAAAATAAAGAATAATATATTCTTGATGTTTCTAATAAAACAAGAGCCCATCTGGGCTTTCACTCGGGCCACATGAGATTGAAGATGAAATACACTTTCATTTGAAATCCTCATAGTAATAACCAAAGGGAAGAATTATTAGCTGAATTTAGCAGTCTTTAGGAGTGGCCGGTAGCGCGGTGACTTTCATTCTCTGCTCCCCTAGTATATATGTAATTTAATATTTTTGTTTTTCTCGTATGTAAATTAAAGAAGTTGACCTTTTAATTTAAACACTACTTATTCATGTAACACACGTTTACAATTTAGTCTGCTGTTCTGTTATACTGCAGGTTCCGAGTACTAATACATGATTGTCTCAAATGTATGTTTATATTTGTATCATATTATCAGTTGTATCCTATAGTTATCAACTGTTCTTTCTACCCTGCGGCTCTTATCGCAGCTCGCTGCCTCGCAGCTCTTTCTCCGCGGCTCGGTTCTCTCTGGAAGCCATGTTAATTGTATTCGTGGTCAATTTGTGTTTATCTGCTGTTCTTGCTATACATGATGAGCCATTACGAGTCTAGCCTGAATTTCAGCCGTCTCCTCTGGTTCGTTCCTCCCGAGAGAGACGTCTGTATCCAATAGCCGATAATGCCGGCCAGTGACGTCAAGGCGGATTAACAATTTAATTTATGCAAATAAAACGGTCACGGCGGTAGTAAGACGGTTCGTGGGTCACAAAAACAAAGCCATCGCTCGCCTTGAGAAATTATTTGAGATCATGCCTGCCAAAGTAAAAGCCTTACCTATATATATATATATCTCCATCCCATTTGCTTCTCAAGTACCTCTTATGTTGTGAAAACCTTTTCGAAGCAACAAATCGTTATATTATATTTGGAGGCAAAGTACAGTTGATCTTTATCCTTCCGTTGATCTTTGCGGTCTCGCGATCTGCCGTTCGAATCGACACAGCTTCGAGATATTACCTATGTAAATGATGCAACAGGAAAGTAGGAAAACCTGAAAAGTTCGAAGAAATACGAAGACTCTTTTAGGGAAAGAACAGTTCATTGAAGAGAGTAGTGTATTCTTTACCAATGCGTGTGTGAACAAATAATCGATTATCAACAAACCCGCGGACGCGACGGGATAAAATGTAGATGTTTACAGGACAGTCGTCCGGTTATTGTGCAGGACACTTTCAATCCATTTCCAGATGTTTTCCTTACGAATTCAAGGTCTTTGCCAAAGACAATCACTCCACTGAAACTCAACGATCAACAATCGCGAGTCCAAAGTGAATCCTGCCGTCTTCTCGGATGAGTTAATTATGATAATTATGCGAAATTATAGAATATGAACCAATCATAGATTACTACCAGGTTTTCTGGTAGTGACGTCACTGGACGGCATTATCGGCTATTGGATTCAGACGTCTCTCTCGGGAGGAACGAACCGGAGGAGACGGCTGAAATTCAGGCTATCACGAGTCCATCTTGGTATTTGTTGGATTAAAGATTATTAACTGAAATGCCTGTTAGTTGTCTCTAATTAAAAGCTTTACCCTCATTTCCAAAACTTCAGCCTGTTCATTGTATTACAGAACTATAAAGGGAATTGTTGGAAGCCTTTAATTTCTCGAACTAAAACCTCGGCCGTGAGAGGTTTCTTGTTTAAGTTTACCTTGAGAGTTGAATATTGCTTGGCTCATCATAAATTAATTATGTGCTGAGTGTGTATTTCTGGCTTCGTGTTGGCGAGTGACAGTGTTGCTCTCAAGTTCAGGAGTTCAGATGTCTTCAGACTTCGATAGAGGATAGTAACCCGTAACTGCTCAACCACAGTATATGTATCTGCTAGTAAATCGCTCAGTATACTTCGCTATAAATCAGCTATTCAGTATACCGCCTGTGTAACGTACACAGGTCTCGATACGAGATCGGTAAACTAGCCAAAAACACGGTCGAAATTATTTTAGTGTTGGCCTACCGATCACGGTGTTTGCGTTGGTATGTATTATGGTCGAGAGTAAAATGAAATGTCATGAAATGTGGCATTAAACCTACGAAACGTACCTCAAACAAGAATATTAGCGTCCGCAGAATCATAACATGGCGACTGGACTGGAGAGAAATCTATTAGCGTCAACAATAAATGCATAATGTGACGGATGCGCAGAAATTTTGCTGCACAGAACAAAAATAACGGCCTGCAGATTTAGTCTCGTGCCTGCCACAGGCAGCCCAAGTAATTAGGTAAATGACTGATAAGAACGGCCACGCTTGGCACAAATGACCCTAAAATCTATCACTTTGCTATATTTTCAAAAGTTTCCAACATAGAAGATTGAATTTTTGTGGGATGATGAAGACCGACGACCTAAACAAAATCCGATGATTTCATCTACCGTAGACATATTGATGACGTCACAGTTACGTCATGTATCCATTTATAATAGGTTTCTCGATGTTTTCAATTACCTTGAACATTAGTAAATTTTATATTTTCGAATTTCCATCATGTCGACAACAAAGAAACCGAAAACCCGAGTTCGATTGGTTAAGAGGGAGAAAAGTTATTAAATTTTGAATTTTGGCAATGTTCCCGCCAAGATTTGGCGGGAAATATTCAACACAGAACCATTTACAAAATAACTTCTTCATTCATCTTTTAGAGTTTAAAATATTTGTTTACGACAATCTAGCAATCAAAACAGTAAATCGGTACCCACAACCGTATGTTTTTAGAATTTTCAATTTTTGAGAGGAAATACTTTAAAATTCCCAGTGAAAAAGAGGATACGTCATTATGACGTCATATATTTTTGAAAACGTCTTTTAAAAATAACTATTCAAGTATTTTTCGGGTTTTAAAGAGGAACTGTACTTACTGTACACTGAATAGCTGCAATATGGTCTTTTTATGTTTATTCAATTTAGAAAGCATGACTGATGTCAGACTCATGACGTCAGAAAATGTGACGTCACAGGAAACTTCAGTTCTTACTAACTCAGCAAATATTTATCGTAGAGACTTTAAAATTGCGGCAATCAAAAACACATATTTATGTTGTTGTGATAACATGCTTTATTTCAAACGTATAGGTAACGCAGAATTTGACCTTAAAAGGAGTCGTTCGTTATGACGTCACACCAACGTCAATATACAAACGTGTTTGATGCTAAAGACGTTATTTCATTTTAATATTAAGTAACATACGAAAATTTCGTTAAATTTGACAGCGAATTAAACAAGATGTGCTGGTTTATATATTTTTGGCTCGCTTTTAGTGATCGATTTTGAGGTAACTTATGCCCGGCGTGGCGTCTGAATCGAATTGGAACGGCCTATTTGGAACGGTTTGCATTATTCGCCTTCTCGCTGCATTTTCAGACAGCAATCTATGAATTGCGAACCGATTCGCGCGCTGACTTCGCTATCTACCATCTTGCAATGTAGGAAAAATATTCTGGTCTGCATCGTTGTACTTTAAGCCAGAGTGGTCATTGAATAAATTAGGAACGGCTGATTAAGAACGGCGTAACAATCAACAGGCGGACCTTTGTTGATTTGGGTCGACCAAAATATGAATTACGAACGGCGCATGAAAATCACGGCGTTTGAACTGGGCTTGACTGAACTTTGCAGTGACGAAATACACGACAATTAATACCACTGACAGTATTTGCTCAAAATATCCTTTAGAAATATGTAAAATAACACTTAACAGATTAGTTGACCAACCTATAAACTTTCTGTTGTCATGAAATGGTTGTAAAATCCTTATTTGTTTGCTTTTAGGAGCAGAAGTGCACATGAGCTGAAGCGAACTGGAAATTATCTGCAAACTTCGACCAGCGAAAAACCTGTTCAACTTCCAATCAGACGCCAGTAATCAGGCCCTTGATTAAGAAAAAATGTCCTGCTCGTAAGGCAATCAGAATCCAGTAATCATGCCCCTATATGATAATGTGTCGAAGGAACTAGGACTGATTAGAAATCGTGGAGTTCGAGCAGGTAGACGGAATACTCGCAACTATCAGGACTAGTCAATTTCAATTCTGAAACCTTTGGTTTCGCGTTGTACCGCGTTGACTTTATTTAATACTAACAATCTTATTTACATTAAACAACTTCCGATCAAGGAGATCATAAACCCGCTATGATGTCCTCAACCATACATGTACCTGTCATAAGTGTTTCAGATTGCGAAGTTAATCCACTTAATATGAGGACTAGACTAGAACTGACTAACACCTATAACTACAATGTATACCACTTAATATGAGGACAGGACTAGAACTCTTACACCTATACCTATACCACTTAATATGAGGACAGGACTAGAACTCTTACACCTATACCTATACCACTTAATATGAGGACAGGACTAGAACTCTTACACCTATACCTATACCACTTAATATGAGGACAGGACTAGAACTCCTACACCTATACCTATACCACTTAATATGAGGACAGGACTAGAACTCTTACACCTATACCTAGATATGTTGCTCCTAAACTGGATAATCAAGGGACTTTACGTTCTCACTTGTTTGCTGTACCTACATGTAAGTGTATCAAGGATTCAACTTTAAGACTAAGGAGACAAGAAAGCTTATAGCCAAGGATGAATACAGAACGTTTTAAAAATAGTTATATAAATAGGTGTATTTGAAAAAAAACATTTAAATATTGTATAATTAATTGCCGATGTTAGTATTGTAGATTTAGTGCTTTTTTACCTATTCTGCACTTAACCCAAAAATCGTTAGAAAGCTGGCTTAAGAAAGCTGTCATATACATGTACTTGTAAAATGTTTAATGTCTTCGGGATATCACCAAGAATATCCTTCAGACCTGGAAACCTTATCTAATCCAGCCAGACCTCTACAAAGGAAATATGTCCACTGATCGGCATTGCAGTGCATGCAGCGAGATAAGTAGTTGTAATACAGGTTCAAATGTCTTACCCGTAGCCCCATTGATGTCATGTCAATGATTGTCAAATGCCCCACTATATAATAACAATGTAGGTCAAAATATCAAGCAGATTACATGTAAAACATCGATATTTAAAGAGTTCAAGAAGGCATGGCTCTGCTTCCAAATGTTTTATGGAGACTGGATGCTACTTTGTGATTGGAAGCCGCGGAGTAGAATATTTCAAAAACTCAAGTTGGGATAGGGGTGTGCCGCTGGGGCTCTGAAACCCTTACCCTGTTTAACACAAAATACTCAACTTTCCATACCCTGTTCAAGACAGTGTTACAATTTTCCCTCTATAATACAAATAACAAATTATCTATACTTGGATGTCAGTGTTTATTGTGATCTTGTATAATGGTATCATAACTAAATACGTCTTCATCACGCACTAGACTAAATAATGGCACTAGATAAATACGATACCCTGTTCAAGATCTGTCGCTGTGAAAATGGATACCCCTGTCTAAGATCAGAAACTCAAAAAACCATACCCTGTCCAGCGGATCATCCCCGTATAGTCCATATATGGAGTAATGGCATTTTAAAAAAAGAACAGGGTCAGGTTTTAGAAAACACCACTCCACAGCGGATAGTATTTTTATACTAAAAACCCTCATCGACAAACACGTTAAGAGTAAGCCTAAAAAGAAAAACAATGTTCTGTTTTCCTGTTTTGTTGATTTCAAAAAGGCATTTGATAGCATACCTAGGGAAAAACTAATTAACAAAATACAAAAAGCGGGAATCGAAGGTAATTTTTATAACGTTCTACGAACTATGTACTCAAATGATTTTTCAGCAGTTAAGATAGGTAATGTAAAAACAGAGAAATTTAGATGCCATATTGGGGTTAAACAAGGCTGCATGCTTAGCCCTACGCTGTTTAACTTATTCATTAGTGACCTAGCTACCCGACAAATTCGAACAATCGGGTGTTGAAGAGAGAGTCACACTAGGAAATAACAATATGAATTGCCTCCTTTAAGCAGATGACTTAGTCCTGCTATCAACAACCTCTAAAGGCCTTCAAGATCATTTAAAGACACTTTCATTCCTATACTACGCAACACGCCCAACGCGTACAAAATCATAATAACACTACAACTAGTGGAGTGTGACAGATGCCTGGTGGACAGCAGCAAACGGTTTCTTTAATAAACTACGGTATTACAAATCATTACATAGTACTAATATTACAAAATCATAATATTTAACAGGACATGATTTAACAGGACACGAAGGAATAGAGAAAACATTCCATAACCACACATCATCCTAAACGGATGGTTGCACAATCAAATCACGTAATCACATGATAATAAATAGCTTTTCACATACTTAAATCAAATAATACCGAAAAATCGATATCTAAAGAAAATAATGTACGTTGCCCGGTACGAAAAACCATCGTAAAAAACCACGTCTTGCTACGTGGAAAAACTTCTGGAAACGTACTCCTCGACCGAATGCAATCGTACAAGGCTCCGAGGGCTAAAGCCAAAATGGTTATATCTTGGAGTAATAATTTAAAACATTAAAACTAAAGTTTGGCTGACTTGTGGCTGTCCAGCAAGCGAGAGAAAGAATTCTAAACTGATTGGTCTTTATATACCTCAAATATGAATATTAAACATATGTACAAGAAAAGAACTAATGAACTATCACTTAAGTGATAAACAAATAGCTACGTGCCGTAATGAAGACGCTTTCCAACTCACTTTGTTACGTTGGAAAGCCTCTATTCATTCCTATACTACGCAACACGCCCAACGCGTACAAAATCATAATAACACTACAACTAGTGGAGTGTGACAGATGCCTGGTGGACAGCAGCAAACGGCAAACGAGAAAACTACAAAGACGAGAACCGAAACGGAAGCATGCAAGTATAGAAAGAGACAAGTAAATAAATAATCGATCGAAAGATCTAGATACCATTAGCTTATCATCTTGTAATGTAATGGCAACAGCATAAAATGTTTTAACTATCTTCCCGTCTCTGGAAAAGGAATTGGAGACCGCATGAAGTTGGAATACACCACCAGAAGTACTGAAATAATACTGAAGTAACACAGAGCATAAAAGGAATACTGACTGCTTAGAGCAAAAATAATCATGTGCTCAGGTAAATATGAGCCACATGCTTCCTAACGATTTGAATTCATTACCATCTTATAAAGGGTACAAACGAAACAAGATGAAACATTGCCCTTAAATGAAAAAAGAGAACTGATTCTGGCCACCAAGAGATTACAATTCTATTCACGGGGTTTCTTTCAGCGTACTAGTTTTCCTAGCAATTTCATGGATGCCTCAGTTTGTTTTACCGAAACGTAACGAAATATCAGTTGAAAATAGACATGCAACTTTATGGCTCGTCAACACCATACACCGTACAAGGCTTCCTTAACTAGGCACGTGCAGGTGACTTGCAATGAAGCTTCAAAAAAAACAAAATTAATCTCTAAAATACGAGAAGACAACAGCAATGAACATGGGTAAAACAATTAGAACTTCGCGATCTATTCTCTTTTCCCCAATGAATCCATGCATTCTTGTATTCCTACAATCGTGAATGATGCCTTGAAACACATCTGATAAGGAGGAATTGAACTGCTAGCCTCAGCGTTTGAGGAGACGAACGATGCCTTGAAACACATCTGATAAGGAGGAAGTGATCTGCTAGCATCGGCATTTGAGGAGATGTTCAACCTGTCATGCTCGGCTCAAGACTCCGACCTAATCATTCGCCCGCTAAGAGGCTCACAGTTAAACTTTTATCATCACACTTCCAGCCCAATTGTTACAAATCACTCCAACATTTGTGTTGAAAAAACAACAGATTCAAGATCGGAATAGTTAACCGTGGCAAGTAAGAATTGAATGTCAGTACATCATGTCTATATCAAAACGGACTAAGACTGACTGAAAATCATTTTGAACAGCTTAGGGTTAACAACCCATTATTGATATATATATCCAACAAATGAAATCTGGTCTCGAGGAATCCAACGAGTCTGAAAACAAAAAGGTTAATAAAATAAATCATGAAAATGACAATAGGACTATAATACATGAATAATGTCAATTAACAACAGTCCAACTCTCAACAGTAATCTGTCTACGCTAACATCTTCATTTCATATACAGTACAGAATTTTGCGATCAACAAAAAATAAATGCACCATAACCTGTAAAACTTGCATCACAGATCAAAGCTGCTATACAAGACAAAACTGTCAATATGAAATTAAAATCCTTAAAAACGTATTCATTTAATACACCATCAAACGCTTTCATTATATACATATTTCAATACTCTTTTGCAAAATCAGAAAATACTGATCCATTATTTGTCTGATAAATAATCTGGTCCAATTGGACCTAATGCAATCCATGCAGTAATGCCAAAAAGACAACTGCACTGAAATCGTGCTACACTATATCACATCCCTTACTCTAAGGTCAGGGAAATCTGCTTCAAACAGATCAATTTCACAATCTTAAACAACGTACAAACATGGTATACTTAATAATACCAAATCATTCGCCCGTCTAAGAGGCTCACAATAATACTAATACTAATAACAACAACTGCTATGTTTAGACAGGGTGCACATATCTTCGAGGAGTTTACAATGGGGTCCTGCGTAACAAAACTAATAAAGTAAAATAATGCTTCGATAGGATAGTTACAACTAATTAAACTTTTATCATTACACTTCCAGCCCGATTTTAAATCAGACTTTACAAACGAATTTCAGTAAGCAGACTTAGCTATATATATATATGTAAAGACAAATTTTACAAGCAAAATTACTATCATCTATTAATGTACATAATACCGCGGAAATGCAAAGATCTACAACTAGTAATAATAAAGTCTGAATGATATATTTAAACACGATATATTAATATATCGCAATATATCCCAGAAAATCCTTTTAGACACAGACACTTTCAACGATTTGGATTAATACCCGAGCAATGGTACGTGATAATAAATTTCAACTAATCCAAATTACTAGTAAGAGAAAAACAATCCTTCTCTTAGCATTTCGTTTAAAGAATCGATAAAGTAGCCAAATTGAACCACTTCATATACTTGAACTTGAATGACATAATACGGGGTAACTGAATGACTAAGAGTAGTAATAATTTACGGCCTTCTGTCAGCTACAAAAAACATATTACAAACTGAGTTAGCTGAAAATTCACTCTAAATCTGTTACGTAATAATTCATTAATTGCATTCCCAGTGAAATCTCGATGAATCAATAACACATAATTACTATAAAAGCAACTGATATCCGCAAACCTCAAACTATCAATGTTTATAACTACAGAAAGAAATCCTTCACATTAAACACTTATAGATCATTAACTCTCAAGCAACTTCGCCTATAGTTTATAGAAAACAGCAGGCAATAATTCAAAATCAATGTCACCTAAACAAAAATAAAAGAATCTTAAAAATAACGAAAGTCTGATCGTATAACAACTGAACTCATTAAGCTAAAGGTTTCTCTTGGTATAACAATCTGAATGGCGTTTGAAAAGGGACTCACGACCCTTTGGTGTTGAGATGTTCGATCTGCACGTGCACGTGTGACTGGGCGGTTGACCATGGCCGGCAAGGATCCCGAGATAACAGTTCCTCCAAAAATATCCGGTTCTCCCGCGGAGGAGACGAGAATTCATAGGAGAAAAAATTGACAAAGAAAAATCATGTCAGAAGGCTTGTAAAACACGTAAGGAGCACTAAATGTTATGTACTACGTTGTAGGACTGAATTTTGAAATTCTCAAACTTTTTGTACTGCCTCGTTGACTCAAATCTTTTACGACTATGCAACAGTACGAATACATACCTTCACGTAGAGTTTCAAAGGTATCCTCTAATTTACCTCTTAACAGAATAGAGTACGCCACCTTCCAAGGAAACTTGAAAGAATATTTAGCTCAAACTCAGTGCTCTTCCGTTGTGTTTCAACGCTGAAGGTTCTTGGATAATAGTTCCTCCAAAATTGTCCGATTTTCCCGCGGTGGAGACGAGAATTCATAGGAGAAAAAATAGACAGAAGAATCATTAATGTCACAAATGCCTTGTAAAGCAAAAAACAAGCCCTAACAAATTATGTCTACTGCATCGTTGACTCAAACATTTCGTGAATATACGACGTGTTCAAAAACATTACGAATATATACGTACCTTCGCGTAGAGTTGCATACGTATCTTCCACTATAAAATCTCCGTCAGAATGTTTGGCTGACTTGTGGCTGTCCAGCAAGCGAGAGAAAGAATTCTAAACTGATTGGTCTTTATATACCTCAAATATGAATATTAAACATATGTACAAGAAAAGAACTAATGAACTATCACTTAAGTGATAAACAAATAGCTACGTGCCGTAATGAAGACGCTTTCCAACTCACTTTGTTACGTTGGAAAGCCTCTAATGTCTTGAGGATTACTGTAACAGTAACCGTCTGGATGTTAATATTACAAAAACTAAAGTAATGATCTTCAACAATAATGGCAAAAGAATGAATAACTACAAATTTTACTTTAAAAACGATCAATTAATACCCAAATGTATAAATACCTTGGTCTCACCCTAAGTACATTCGGTAATTTTAGTTTAGCCAAACAAGAACTAAAAAAAACTGCAATGAAGGCATTGTACAAAATAAGGAAGGAAACCGGTGTCCACTTCAGATCGAACATAAGTCTATCTATAAAATTATTTCACACGCTAGTTAAACCAATCTTACTCTACGGGAGTGAAATATGGGGAGCGGATGATAAAGACCGCCTGATTCAAAATGACCCACTCGAGAACGTACACGTAAAATTCTGTACAATGTTGCTTGGTACCAGTAAAACATCTGCCAACAATGGATGCAGAGCGGAACTGGGTAGATATCCAATTAAATTAGAATCTACTTTTAGAAGAATTAAATATTGGTCAAAGTTAATAACAAAGGAAAATTTTGAGCTTTCAAAAATTGCCTATATAGAATGTCTCCAGTCCCAAAAACCTGTATTCTGGGGAGAAAAAATAAGACATAAAATCTATAAACTTGGCTTTGGTCATATCTGGCTATCTGGCATATCTGGCAATTTTATCGATTTACAGTGTAGCATCTAAATGTTAATGTTTACACTAAATTATATTTTATTAGCGCTATATTCCAATGTACCATTTGTTGTGCAAGGAGCTAATAAAAATATCTGTATCTGTATCTTATTGACTTAGTGGGAGGGCCAGATAAGAAAATATTTGGCTCGAGACCAACATACAGACCGAGTGCAGCGAGTTCCGTACAAAATGACCGAGGGCCAAATTTTCCCATCCGGTCAGACCTAACTCAGTCAATAGTTTTTTTTATCATATGACCATATTTTTTGTAGATCAAACCGCAAAACAGCAAGAAAAAATTGTGCAGGGCCAAGCAGCTTTTTCTGGCCTGCTCACGCCAATTTACACGTCCAGCCCTAATCACATGACTTTTGCAAATGGTTTTGAAAGGAAAGCATGCATGGAGCTGTAAGGGTCATATGATATGAGTGATTCTACCCCAGGTGGTATATCAGACTGTCAGAAGTTCAGCTGCCGCTCCCAATCTTTGCCATATTTAAGAAGCGAAGTGCAGCCAGTGAGGAGCATAACTGTTCTGATAGCTTTTACTAATGAACCTTATAAAGCAGACCAGCACGAGAACAAAGGAGTGGGTATTCTGAATTTTAACAGGACCTCAAACAATCAATTAGGGACTGATCAAACTCAGGACCTGGCTAAACCACAGATTGAATTACCCTATATCATTATGACGTCACGGCTTGTTTATGAGGTGGACAGAATCGACTTGAACAATAGAATTTTGAACTAAATCTGCTCTGCTGAGGAAAATTTAACTTCGAATTGTCTGGTTTCCAGATATCAGCTGTATCAATGTTTATCCCACAATATTTACCATATTTGGTGGTTGTTACCACTATTCTACGTTCTACAAAATGCATTTGATAGCGATTTCCTTTGTGTTGTTGCTGTTTTGTCCCCCTCCCACGACCGTGATCCTTAGCGTTTAAACAATAGATTGTTTTGATTTGACGTCATAATGATATAGGTCAATTGGAATTTGGTAGGTTTGGATACATCACAGATTGAATTGGAATTTAGTATGTTTGATTTTTGTGGATCAGGGATGAAAACCTGAGAATCTGGAGAAAAACTCTCAGAAAATTAGGGCTAGATAGCAATTAACCCTAACCCTAACTCAACTGACGTGTTACTGGGGCTCTAACCCTGGCAACATGTAGAGTGACATGCAGACAAAGCACTTGCTACTTGCAAGGTAAAACAAGGCTATCAACCAAGTACATTTACTCTCTAATGGGTGGTTTCACTACTACATTACATACATGTATGTCAGTTGAATAAAACCAACAGAGTCCTTTGCAATGATTATTTTGTTATTCTAATTTGGACCCTTAATTGTCTTGGTATTCTCAGGAGAGTTTAAAAATCTGACTAAGTGTCGGAGATTGGTCGATAACACAGTGTACACAGAAATTAACAGAGTCATTTGTGTTCTGATGAGTTTAGCTTGCAGAAATCAAGCAGTGATAATGGACAATGTGTGCCGATGAAACTACGTGTCTCGTGAGCGGAAGTGACAAGTGTTAGCAAGCCAATTAGAATAGAGTATTAGAGATAGTAAGTGAATGATCTAGGGTGTGCCAAGGGGAGTGATCGGAATGTTGTTTGTTTCTTTTTTATTCAGAGTTTTAGAGAGAACATCGAGAGCGAGAACAGAGAGAGAGAGAGAGTTTACCGGAGTTTATACGTGAGAGAGTTTATGAGCGAGAAATTGTGACTGAGTCAAATCACAAATAAACTGAGACAAAAACCAATTCACAACATAAGAAAAATAATTCGAAAGGATTCTCAAAAGTTGTATTCAACTGACATATATAATAACTTCAAACTGGAATAGTCCAGACTCGTATTCGAAAATTACCACTGAATACGATGACTACACATTCATACAGGGTTACCCTCATTCTTAAGTTAAACATTCATAAATATGAGCGAGAAGGTGGGCTATTCACAAGTCTGCGTATTGCTGTAGTTTTGCGTTTTGCACCTTCTCGCTGGTATTAATGAATGTTTAACTTAAGAACGAGGCTAACCCTGTATAAATGTGTCTGTATAGTCATCACATCCAGCGGTAATTTTCCAATATGAAACTGGACAATTGTACCTTGAAAGAGGAATCTGGCACATGTGGCCATCTAACTTCATGAGTGGTTGTACTGTAATGGAACAGAACTTCACCAGATTTATACAAAGTAACATTCCAGTGCGACTCCATCCTTAATTAATCTGCAAGGACAATAGGAGTATTTTGTTAGTCAAAAAATATATTACATTAGCTGAAAAGAGAAAAACTAAGAAACAAGAGAAAATACTAACACTGGACTTAAAGATATCTAGTATTCTGTTTACATGAAAAATTATTACAAGCAAACACAAACATGATGATGTAATTGATGGGATCACAACATGCATAAATGGTCTCAAATCCTTTAACAATGATCTTTAGTTTATGGGAGATATGTTGAATGTTTTAGAAAAATAATTTTTGGGCAAAATATTTGACATCAGATCCTCATACCACTGGATTACCATCCTGCAGGTTTGGTACTTCAAAATTGGTTTTGGGTTCCCTGTGACTACGAACTCAAACATCGGTGAGAAACTTTAATATGGAGTTACATTTGCACTCATAGAATGAAACTTTAGCAATACTGTGCTCTAACTATATTCAAGGAATAAAGATTAGGAGTATTTGAGTATTGTGGGGTGTTTTTTAGGGGAAAAGTATTTTATTTACAAGCAACTTTAGCAAAAGTTAATTTTTAGCCTGCGTTGCGGCTCTGGAGTATCGGAGCGCAGCGAGGGGAGATTAGTGGGATTGGGGCGAGAGAAAAAAGAGAGGGGGGACGGGGTGGGGAGGAGATGAAGATAGAGCCTGCCTGCAAACCCATGGTTATTTTGATATCCACCCACTAATTAAAATGCATGCTTATTAGTAAGTCATTCGACCGATTCATCCAATCATCATGCGGCGGAAGTGAAAACCATGTCTAATATATGTTAAACTCATGCGTGGAATCTCAAGGAATCTCAATTCGAGCGTAAAATTCAAAACAAAAAATGTACGAACTTGGATGTGAAAACAGGGCCGGCCTAAACCCAAACCTGTAAATGTCAACGACTTTTGCAGGATATGTAATGTATGTTTTAAGGTAGCGTTTGGGAATTCAAATATTTCCACGGCGAGAATCTGTTCAAGCCTTAAGAAAGAAAAGATAGCCGAGGCTTTAAATAATTCTAGCTGGTGCCTGCAAAAGTATTGGTCTTCATATTCCGAAATCTGCTTCTCTATCAAAGTGAGTCTGTCGTTCCCGAGGAAGAAAGATTCGAAATGCTGTAGAGAACTACACCTTTGTTCGAGAAGGTTTGCAGGATAAATATAACTAACATAAAGATAACTCGTTGCCGCTGAATATAAAGTCGCCACCAAATCAGCAAAGAACACTGCCAACCACAATAACACCGGAGCGAAGTTCTGCCAAAAGAAGCGCTAAAAATCATCCACGCAGAGATACGAAATCATCAAAGCAACTATAGAGTTTTCCAAACACAGTTGGGATTACAGCTCGAACATCTCTTCCAGACAAAATATCTCTAATAGCCTTGCTCCTGTTCTTTATTTAAATTCATCGCTGAGAGAATTCTTGTTACATGTATGTTTGTCGCCATATACTAATTGGTTTCTGCTCTTATCGCATGAATAAAGCTAATTGGTTTCTGCTCTTATCGCATGAATAAAACTTAATGATTTCTGTCAATCACGCATCTTAGCCAATAGCAATACGCGGTCTTCTGAGGCCGAGAGTTATCAAAATAACCATGGGTTGCCGGCAGGCTCTATCTTCATCTCCTCCCCACCCCGTCCCCCTTCTCTTTTTTCTCTCGCCCCAATCCCGCTAACTCCGCTCACTGTGCTCCGATACTCCAGAGCCGCAACGCAGGCTAGTTAATTTTGGGCTGAGAAAAAAGTAAAAGTGAAAATTTAACTCCATATTAAGGGCACGTTTGATTGACTGTATTCTGGATTAGGAATACATTGGAATTCGCTGGTTCAGGCACATTTTGTACATACATAATATGATGTATATAATTATAAATATATGATATTTGACATATTCACGTCATATTCAGGATACATATAGTATTCGAATGGCTAAAAAAATTCCAATATAAGCAATCACTCTGTCTATTGTTATTCCAGAATATGGTTAATCGAACGCACCCTAAGGTTTCAAAGTGATGTTTGAATTCATAGCCACAGGGAACCCAAAACCAACTTTGAGGTACAAACCTGAGGGTAACATTTCTGTCTACGAAAAAGCCGGGAAATCTATGGCTGTTTAATTTTTACAACATAGCTAGAAAACAGCAGTTCCTGTACGTTCACTGCTCGTCTAAAATGTATTCTTAACGCTAAATTTTCAGGAGCCACTCGGGGCCCAAGCTCTGCCGGTCCGAGTTTGAAACAATATCAAGTAGTTCATTTACAAATATACACTGTTTGCTGCTGTCCACATGCAGGATGAACAGAACAGTCACTCTATTATTATAAAAGTCTGTCATGTGGTTTTAATAAGCGTTTATTGTATATTAAACGTTAACCGCATTGCGAATCATTATTTATAGAAATGAAATATAAACGATATTTATTAATACCGTTTTGCTCCAGGCGGCTCAATAGTAGAGCGGTAATACAAATACAAAACAAGATGGCGGATCTACAAAACGAATGGAAACTATCAATGACTAGATAGAGAAGTCTGTAGCACAGAAGTCTTCTCTGCGCCTTGTGAGTTGTGTATTTGCATGGAATTAAACTTGGTGCAGTATATCATAATTTTTATGGATGTGCCCGGGGGTGGGGCATTTTCCTTACTACTTTGGTCAGGACAATGAACAAATCTATTGTGGGGTTAGGGTTCTTTGTATTTCAGGGTATTGTTTTGCTGAAGTTCATTGTTGTCGCGTTGATACACCTAGAAAGAGCCGAAGCTAGAACTAGAAGTATACACAAAAATATACTTAAATTGATTAGACAAATTCTAAAGTCTTAGGTATGTCAATTTCCTCTCATTCTAGAGATCGTTTTGTGAAGCATGCTATAAAACAAGGACACAATACTTACCTAAAAGGCTAAATAGAGAAGAAACACCACACAACACTCGACTGGCAAAACAAAATGGCGGAGTGCCATGAAGAAATGGGCTTCCTGTGGTACATATATACACCACAGGAATCCCGGTATTTTCTTGTATTCTCTGCCATCCTATCTGACCGAGTAGACACTGGGGACGAGGTTGTGCCAAATCCTACAGGAGTTCCGTTATTTTCTTGTATTCTTTCATAATAATATTAATAATTTGTTTATTTACGCCTCTTGCAGTTAAAGTACTGAATTAATCTGCGAAATCCTATAAATGTACGGTCTTTCTGTGGTAAAATGCATACCACAGGATTCCCGCCACAAAGATTACAACCTACTTCGTTCTTATATCATCACGTTTTAATTTACAAATGTTTATCTTTTCCCCTTAGACAGTCATTTCCTCCGGCATTTTACCCGGTTTTCTAGGGAAAGGTTTCTTGGTGTCGATTTCATCACACAAAAATAGATCCGTACATGCGAATACAGGCCTAAATGGCTGTCCGCATCTGATAAAAAGAAAGTCGACTGGTTCCTTTACGGTGTTCCAGAGCTTGACTACAATACCAATGTAAACCTCTTTGTATGCGTCCATTCATTTATTGTCCAATCGAACCGTTTTTGATTATAATTGTTTTTTAATTATTATTGCTAATTATTTGTATACGTGTACTCAACTCCTACAACTATTATTATTATTGTCTGACCTGTAACGCGGCTATATCATTGTAATTTATTTAACATAAGCTCTCTAGATGAGCTTCTATGCTCTTAGAGCAAATGTTAAAGTGCAACTAACCCCATTTGCAATTTTTATACCTATGAAACTTTGAAAGGTATTGAGTACTTCTGCGAAGAAATGTTTGGCTTACAGAGAATACTCTATGTTCTAGGCTTGTTTGAAATGGTGAAAATTTGACCTTTCCTGACCCATGACCGCGCAAGAAAAAGCCTGGGTCGATTCTTGATCTTACGTCACCTCATTAATGCATTATTCTCCATGGCGCCTTTCCATCACAACAACATCGATATATAGAGAATATACACAGTCTGTGAGTTGTTAGTAAAGAAAACAGTTATTTTAGAATCCAAAACTTCCTAAATTTGTAGTCTATGAATTCCAATAAACCAGCAGCATGCGCGGGTTCGAGGGCGGTCATCAAGACGCTTATATTGTAATCCCCCGGCCTAAGTTCATACGGAATCCGTATCTCACCTGGGGTATTCCAACTGAATGAAGCTTTCTCTGATAGGTTCCACCAAGTGTTCTCAAAAGTGATCTCGATTAGAGAAATATTATGGATGCAAATAGGTTCTTGAAAGTAGACCGTATGATCAGCCGAGGTAGTGGTGACATTTAAGATTACCATATTAAAGCCTGAAGTTTACTTCGATATCAGAAGTTCGCTTCAATGATACTAACATATATTCTTTACTTCACGATATTAACGTATGTCGTAACTTTAATACGTATCAATATCAAACAGATTAGTCAAGTGGATGAATCGAACGGATTGATTGACCCGGCGCCAAGGATAAGAAACCATGCCTAGTCTCCAAGCGAGAGTTCATTTCGACGGTGATTGGGGTGACTATATCGCACGTCGCAATGCAAAGGCTTTAGCGGCCTTTAAGAAAAAATATCCTCACGCGGACTTCGATAAGTTCTCAGCTAGGACAACGGCATCCGACATACATGATGAGTCTACATACGAGACTAGAATCATGTTTTACGATGGTGGGCAGCATTGGAATATAAGTGGTCTCATACCAGTAGATGTCCGAAATCATCTACACGAAGCGTTACGCGTGACAACGCAAAAACATGCGGTGGCCGCATTCGGCAGGGGTTTTCCACTTCCATTCAGACGTGCTGACGTTAAGTATCCAGTTCCAGCCGTTCCATGGGCACACGTTGCTAAGGACATATACCCTATCATACAAACGCTAAAGATCTACGTAGCAAAGGATCAGCTATTTATGTATGAGCCACGACATATTTTTCAAGATCTGGGGCTCGATCTTAGTGATAAAATAAAAAATAAAGATCCGAGCTATGCCCTGCGAGACAGTATTGCTAATGCTAACGATAGAATAGGAAAAACGAATAAGTGGGGCGATGCTGAACCAATGAAACTTTGGCAGCACCAATTATGTTTCGCCGTTTGGTGTGCTACGGCAGGCTGCGGTGTATCATTCGATGACCATCTTTCCAATGAGGCGCCAATCATCGACAATATTCGGAGCTTTTATCGATTTCATGTATACTATACGATCAGGCGAGTACTGTTTGAATTGGGAGTCCCACTCCCCAGAGAAAGCATATTCAATAGGTTCAACAACGTTCCATGGAATTACGTCATATATGACAAGATCAGAAGAGAGTTCGGTGCTTATGAAATCAACTTTGCCACACGTCGAAATGATATGAACGAGAAGCACTACAATTGGTTCGTTCCACAGAATGGAAAAGGATTGACAAAGGCCGGGATAGTCCGAATTAATGCGTCAATAATGGTATATTTGTTTTGTGTCCTATCATCCCAGGCTTCAACCGGCTCACCAATCGTAGGATCGAAGTCCCCAGCCGCCCAAAATAAATTTGATACGATGTTTGAAAATGCCATCATAGAATCGGCTTCAGACACTCTAGCCCAATACCGAGAATCTATTAAGGATATTAGTTCTCGTCTAGATCTAGCAGTTGCGAAGGATTGTCTGTTAATGCCTATAGCTATATGATTATCTTTAAGGGCGTTACGTATGTAAACAGCCTACGAACGGCAAATAAACCTGGTATCAGTTTAGGAATAAATGATGACATCAATCTTAACGAAAAATCTCCACCACCAGCCCCTATGGAAGGCTCGAAACCAAAGACACATAAACCTGCTACAGGCAGCGGAGCCACGACTGCTACGATTGATACGACAGGCAGCTACGCTGCCGCTAAACCACACGGTCGACAAAGTCGCGGCGCATCACCAACTAGTCACGAAACCAATTTAGCAATCGTGGGTATCGTTGCCGGCGTAGCCTCATGGATGATATTTCGTTAGCGTCGTTTCGACGATTTATATTGCTCTACTAGGAATATGACCACAGCTACAATGAGTAGCCAGGCATTCTTTGCAAGGAAGCCGAAAACTTCTCCAGCGGTACGGAATATGAAACTCGCAATAGCGCCTATCGCCGCAGGTAGCACGTGAGCCAACTTTTTTCCAAGATCCTTCAAAGCGCTACCAACTCCCTTAGCAATGGAAGTCAAGCCTTTTGTCAATATACTAACGACAGTACCAATTACGGCACCAGCGACAGCTAACACTCCAATCACCGTAAATCCATGTTTCTTGAAGATGGCTTTTATGCGGTCTCGTAACGACATACGATCTTTGATGGCTTCTATTTCTTCCTCGATCTCCTGTTTCTGATCCTCTAGTGCTGCTACTTTATTCTTTGCCACTTCATATTCTGGAGTTCCCTTAGTTAATGAATCCATCTTTTTTATTTCCTCGGCCTTTTGTTTATCTTTTTCGGTTGCCATATCCTCTTTCATACTAATCTCCTTTTCCGCAGTAGGTCCAAGAGCGTTTTTAAGCGTTTTCGGTAATACATTGGGAGTGTCTACGGCGTCCGACAGTAAGTATGATCCAGCATTTTTACGATTGAGTTTTATCACGACCCTATCATAGTCATCCAAACTAGCGGTGAACTTCGTTAGATCTGCTTTTGGAAACTTTATAGTGATTTGGTCCTGTGCATTTTCAGTCCGTCTTTCCAGTCTTTCAAATGGCGTTTCCGCAGTACTACTGCCTGCCGTAAACTGCGTTTCTGCATCATCACCTTGATTGACTAATTCTATATACTCAGCTGAACTGGTTCCCCAGTTACTACGATTTTTCCACAACCTATCGCGTATGCTTTTCGTCGTATTTTTGAATCTATGCTTAGCTCTATTCCACCAATCCATTTCTGCCTCACCATCATCAGGTCTAATCTCCGCCCATTCTTCGGCAGTAAGATCATTCACATCGGCTCTACCTTCTTCAGATATAGGATCGAAGTCTATCGTTTCTTCCATATTGAACACTGGATATGTGATATACTATTAGTATTGGCGATATATTCAATTGTGGAACGAATATGATATCAACAAAGCTCCATACTGACTATTCTCCTAGAGAAGGTAGATCTCTTAAAGCCAGTCGTGTGTTCCATCGTGTAACTTTCACTCCTTCATCAGCCAATCCAGGGGAAACTTTAATTGTTAATGTTCCTACGTTAGGCGAAAATAGACTTCTAGTACCTGGTAGTCTAGCCCTTAGTGCCAATATCACTCTATCCGGAGGTCATGCCAACAACCGTTTAGTGTCCAATGTTGGACGTTGTCTAGTCTCAAAGCGGGTCGTATGGATGGGAACTACTAGATTAGAAGATCTAAGTCGACCCGATCTACTGCAGGTATATAGCGATCTATACCTATCTGACGTAGAACGAGAGAATCGCATAGAGCAGGGTATTCAATCCGTTAATGTTAACAAACTTCGCTCAGGTGCTGGTGATAAAGACACCTCGATTGCAGCTGATAATGCGACACTAGCGGCATATGGTAGCGTGTATAAGATACCTATTGATCATGAAGTAATCACAACCCATGGCGTCTTTTATCCACATGCGATTCGAGATAAGATGTCATTTCATTTAACACTGTCACCAGCCATAGATGTCATAGTCGGATCGGACAGTACGAAAGTAGGAACATATAAACTATCAAACATTGAACTAGAATACGAAGTCATCGAAAGTCTCGATCTTGCGTCGCAGGCCAATAGTACCTACGCCAGCGGTAAAGCCTAACTTTATAACCATTATGAGTACTTCAAAACCGTCTCAATCAATCTAGGAACCGATTCACTCGTATCTGAAAGCATAAACGTACTCCGTCTATCTCTCAATGGCATCCTTCTTCTATTTGTGGATCCTCATGTGGGAGGCACTAGAGATAGTGAGAAATTCGTAAATCCAGGAATCACCAAGATCGAGGTACACGTTAATGGCATTCCCAATGCTCTATATTCTTTTGGGATGCTACCAAAGGATTTATGGAAGTCAGCAAAGAATTGGTTTGTCCGACGTTTCGGAGAAACAGCTACATCCATGACACATAAGAAGTTCTTTGAGAACAAGTTCGCCGTACTCATCGATTGTCGCACCTCGCAAACCAGTATAGTTCATGGAGATGGTTTAGCCCAACAAGATGCTGGAGCATCCATTCGCCTTAGGATTCATCGCAGTGGAGGCTCAGGTAATGTGAACATGCACATATTCGTGCTTTCTGATGCACAAGTAACTATTGAACAGGGAATGCTACGAAATGTTTATCACTAATGTATTCGTTAACGTATTCGTTACCATGGACACATTAACAGAACAAATTCCCTTTAACGCACTCATAATTGGCCCCACAAACTGCGGAAAGACTCAGTTCATAGTTGATCAATTGAGAGGTCCATTTCGTTTTAAGTTTGAATATATCGTATTAATTTGTCCCACCTATGCTAACAATAAAACCTATAAAGGCGTTGGTAAGGGAGATCCTCGCTTCATTGTCCTAGCGCCTTCTCAGAACGATATTGATGCAACCCTAGGCGACTGTGCATGTTTTTTCGAAGGAACAAATACACTTATTATCCTTGATGATTGTGCGGCAAGCAAGGATGTTAAGGGAAGGACCAATAAGATATCCGATTTAGCCTTTTCTGCACGCCACATTGGTATTTCGATTTGGGCCTCATCGCAAACACAAAAAAGTATATGCAAGAACTTTCGCGAGAATTGCGCAATCATTGTGGCATTTCGCATCGCAAGCGCACCGGGATTAAAGGATCTATTCGATGACTACGGCGCTAGCATATCATTAGATGACAAGAAGCTATTCATTTCAGAACTAGAGACTAAGTTCGCACATATATGTTTCTGTTTGCGACATCCATTTTCAACCGTATTGGAGATACCTTCACCTATGGTATGTCACGTACATTGAAGTAAGATGGATAAATATTTGGATGATGAATTAATGAACATACTAACTGAATCCGGCAAAATAGATGTGACAGGTCCTCCACCAAGGGCCGAATGCGGCTGCCGCAGTAGAGACATGCAAAGATTGCCATGCAAAGATTGCCATGCAGTACACTGCGCTACCACCGATGAAGATCGTAGCATAAAAATCAGCGAACATAGGGAAGCTCTTTCTATTCTAGCCGTGACTGGTACGACAAAAGAATATCTAGGGAAGAATTTTTCTCTTGGGGACATTTCTAAGTTATCTGATAAAGACATAGAACGCTTATATCGTAGATACCAAGCCGTCTTAGCAAAGCAAATAAATGACTGCTTAGTGGATAGAGCACTAAGTCTAGCAACTTGTGTAGTCGCATATGTGAGGCCTCTAGATTCTCGACAACGACGAAGGCTGTTGAAAGATCTAAAGAAAGACCGCTTAGTCCGAAACGAGATATCTGCCCTGGCTGGCCGATTGGCCTACAAAGCAGGTCCACTTGTAGCACTAACTAGTGCCCTTTGTCACGTTGTTAACCATTCTATGCCCGCTAAACAGGACTCCGAGGCGCAACTATTGCCGAGCGAAAATGACGTTGATGAAGTACTTGAGGTATATTCAAATATTTTTTACGCTTTTCTTGGCAAAATCTTTTAAACCGTGAAGCACACCAATTGAAAACTCGTACTCCACTCACTACTGCATGCCATGCCAGAGGCAGTCAATTGTATATACACTCAAAGTAACTGTAACTTTTGTAAGATTTCAGTTCGGCGGTTCTTGTTAAGCCTTAAGGTTCTTGATTTTGTCGAGAATGAGATCGTACTTGGTTCTGTTCATCTGCAACACACGATCAATCTATCCACCACTTGCACAGATCCGTGGCTCCCAAACTTCAAGTGCCACAGAGATCTTTAGAATTTTATTTGCCAGGACTTAACGCAGAAACGAACTTTCAGCCTCTATCCTGGCTGCCATCTTGTTCCAAGCCACGAGACGAAAAGTGACGCATGCGCAGTCGTTTTGCCGCGGTGTCAGCAAATAGCGTAACTTTTCGTCTCGTGGCTTGAAACAAGATGGCGGCCAGGATGGAGGCTGAAAGTTCCTTTCTGCGTTAAGTCCTGGCAAATAAAATTCTAAAGATCTCTGTGGTACTTGAAGTTTGGGGGCCTATTTGTCACAGGAGGTGTTGGTGCTGGCAAAAGTCATCTCATAAGAGCAATTTATCACACTGCAGTGCAAACATTTAAATATGGACTGCTAAATCCTGAGTTACCTACAGTGCGTTGAATGGCACCCACAGGTGTTGCTGCTATTAATATAAATGGTACTACTATCAACACTGCTTTGGCCATTCCAAAAGAAATTGGAGATAATTTACCGGCATTATCAGATCAGAAGAAAACATTACTGAGAATGTCATTATCTGAACTTAGCTTATTATAATTTCTATGGTTTCAAATACTAGGTTACTCCATATCCATCAAAGACTAAAATATTTTTTTGGTACTACCACCTCTCAGTTGTTTGCTGGTATAAGTATTATTGCTGTTGGTGATTTATATCAGTTGCCACCAATTCGCCAAAAGCCTAATAATTATTCCCACTGTTGCACGTCCCTGTGAGGTTGGTCTAGTGGACTCCTGTAGTATTCTCCAAAAAGCTGATTCAGTCCAGAAAAATGACCATCCTGCAGATTATGTATGTCCACATACAAGAACATCTTATTACCTGCAGTTAACCATAGAACTTTGTACCAATGTACTGGAAGCAAATGTTGCTCTAAATTTTGAACATCACAGGACAACTGTTACATATACATCTATATTGATGCTATGTCTCCAGTCTTCACTAAGATGTTGGAAATGAAAGCAGCTATTTGGGGATGGTACATCTATGCAGTTGAAAGTGGAAGTAGTTGGTATTTTTTTACAGCTAAATAACTGTTAGGGGAATTGTATCCACCGTTTTACTTCCCTATATCAGGCTGTAGGCCTAATGAACTTCAAAGCTGATTCAGCTAGTCCAGAAACATTCCCACCAAGGCACATCATAATATTACCCGTTCAGCACAACTTTATACCAGTTCATTGGGAGCAAAGCTGCATGCAGTTGGAAGTAGTTGGTAATTGACAGCTAAATAACTGTTTCCAATGCAATGACATGGAAGGGATGCATCTCATAGACACTGAAAAAACAACTGTGAATGGAAGGACCCAGGTAAAATAGTGACTGACAGCTGTATTCTAGGTAAACCATTCACCCGCTTCAACAACACCTGACTTTATGATCATCAACATAATGAAAGAAGAACTGTTATCGAAAGGAAAGTTTATAGACATGATAAAATGTAACTGCAGAACTCCTCTAAATAGAACCACATAGATGTATACATAGTTTAATTACGGTGGTTACTCATTAGAAGATGTTTGTTAATCAAACTCAGTCAGCATGCTAATTTTGATGTGATCTTTTGTATGGTTGTATTTTTTAATTCAATTAAATGATATTTCGCATACCCAGACCCAATCCTTTTTTACATTTATAACATTGCTTACATATGTGGCACCAGCTAATAGTTCCACGTATTGCATCTGGCTGGATTTGGTTCTTATTGTGTTAACAGATCCCAGTGGTTTGTACTGGTTTGTGCCATCACAGCTCATCACAAACCAGTATAAACCACAACGATCTCATCGACCCAATCACAAAAACTACCAAGCCACAAATGCCTGGGAGTAGACTGATATGGCCCGAGTACAGGCTGCGTGCCGTAAACAGTACTCGAGTCTCCCAACGGCTCGTCGCTTCACGACTCGGGCTGGCTGACGCCCCGCTAGCGCTCGACGTCAGCTTAAAAGAAATATCGCTTCGCTCGACGCCTACGAGCCTCTGGCATCCAGGGTAGGTCATAAGCAGTTTGCGATGACTTGCAGTGGCGTAGCCAGATTTTTATAATTTGTAGGCCCAAACAACCGCTCCGTAAGATTTAGACTTAGACTTTCGCAAATGCCTACTGCTGCACTTCCAGGTCATGTTTTGTGTATTTCGACAGCTCCTCAAGCCCAACATTCATTTGTAATAAGACAAGTAGGCTGTAAAATGTGTAGGCCCGGGCCTACAGGCCTATAGGCTAGATACGCCCTTGACTTGATAAATGTTAGCGCAGGGAGCTGGTTAACGCTTGCGACTGGTCTATTAAAATGACCAAGTACTCGTCGTTTTTAGCCTCAGTTTGGATACTCGCAAAAAAGAAAATGTTTGCTATTTCTCGGTGCTCGAGATCGACTCGAGAGATCCTAACCATATATGCTTGTGCTCGCCATAAAAATGGCAACTGCTCGCCAGTGCTCGAATTCACTAATCTTAACGTTTTCCTACGTATCTTGAAACAAGAACACGACGCAAGGTACAATAATCGATCGCGCTTATAAAACACATGTTGACATTAAATAAATTTTGGTGCTTTTCCAATTTGAATTTCCCGCTCGGCTGATTAGGCCAGTGGTGGAGCTCCAGTTGTTACATTGAAACGTCTACAAGGCACTCGCCTCACTCTGTATTACATAACATTCTCTCCACATTATGATAATAATATATACATAGGCAAGCCTATGGATAGCCCATGGTTGTTCGTGACGGTGATCCACTGCCAAGCAAACGAGCAGCCTCGGTAGTTATATTCCTTGAAAAGAACTCTGTTGTTCGCATTCGGCTTCTGAGAATTGCAACTAATTTATGCATCGTGAAACGGCTATCTGCTACGTCATCAGTATGGAATTTTCTGCCTCGCTCCCCAGACGTGTATTTCGCGAGTGGGGAGCGATAAGAGTCGGCTGGTTTCCCAGGCTAGCCTATGGGCGATGCTCCAATTGCTACATTGAAACGCCATCTGGTACGAGCAAGTGGCCCGAGACCAGGGACTTATACAATGAAATCTTTACACATGCATTCTACAAGTCTGGCCATTGTTTTCCAGTTATTTTTTTTTGGAAAATTACCTGAATAAGAAAAGAGCTACACAAGGTGATACTCGATGCAAAAATTGGGGGGGGGGGGATGTTTTGGCCGTGGACTCGAACCTACGAGCTTGCAAACTGGGTACCCTTAAGTTCAGAGCAAGAGTTGTCGACACAAATCCATGTCAGTGGGACGGGCGAAAAAAGTGGCGGGACAATTTGCGCCGCATGCGCTTTCCTTTTAATCTTTTAATGCGCCGCATGCGCTTGCCTTCGCGCTTGCCTTCGAGCTTGCCTTCGCGCTTGCCTTCGCGCTTGCCTTCGCGCTTGCCTTCGCGCTTGCCTTCGCGCTTGCCTTCGCGCTTGCCTTCGCGCTTGCCTTCGCGCTTGCCTTCGTGCTTGCCTTCGCGCTTGCCTTCGCGCTTGCCTTCGCGCTTGCCTTCGTGCTTGCCTTCGTGCTTGCCTTCGTGCTTGCCTTCGTGCTTGCCTTCGTGCTTGCCTTCGTGCTTGCCTTCGTGCTTGCCTTCGTGCTTGCCTTCGTGCTTGCCTTCGTGCTTGCCTTCGTGCTTGCTTTCGTGCTTGCTTTCGTGCGTGCTTTCGTGCGTGCTTGCTTTCATGCATGCTTGCTTTCTTGCATGCTTGCTTTCATGCATGCTTGCTTTCATTCTATGAATACTGTAGTCCGTTAAGCTGGGGACGAACCTCGTGACCAGGCTCTTCTCGGTCAGATCCAAGATGGCGGCTACTCCGAGAGAAGAACCTGGTAAAGGCTGAATCACGTGACCAAAAATCTCCAGAAATCCTGGAGATTTTAATCACGTGATGTGGGCATCAAATATGGCGGCCAAGCTAAATATGGAAATGTTGAACACGTGCCTACAAACCACAGGTATCCCAATCCGGAGTGAGCGAGATGCGATTAACGGTATTTCCACGCGGCGAACGACGAAGTGAAAAGAGGCCTACTAAACAGTTCGAAATGGAGTTTACTTGGATAAAGAAACAGTGGAAGGGTATCACAAAGATACCAGGATGTATCTAAGCTAGAAGAGAATCCTAAAAAGCCGTTCATTTTCTGTTAGCGTTGAAGCGAAGAGATCGATAGCATATGTTCAGATTTAACGGCTTCTCCTGGCTTTCTCACTGATGAAACTTACCAGAAAACTACCCAGTAATACACTTCCTCTATTGCTCTACCTACACAACGTGTTTTAAGGTTATTTAAAATCGTTGTATTGATACAATTTGAGCTATATACAAATTCATCTCTCTGGACTCAGTCCGTTTGGCCAATAAAAAACATCGTTAGAGCAACCCTTGTGTCTAATCGAAGAGCCAATGAGAATACGCGACAGTTCAGCGTTTACCAGGGTCTTCTCTTGGAGTAGCCGCCATCTTGGATCTGACCGAGAAGACCCTGGTCACGAGGTTGGCTGGGGACACAATTATCCGATTATTTGGTAAATCGGAAGTGATCGGGTGGTCGTAATGTGGTCGCGTGATGGTAAGGTGGTGGGATCAGTCAGTAGGTCTGGCCACTCAGTTGATTGGCTTCCTATAATCCAAGCATCTTTCGAGCAATGTACGACACGTTTGGGCCCGATTGAAACTTTCCTATCGTCGCTACAACTAGTTGGATTTGTGCTCCGAGACGAAGGTCGGTGCAGCGGACGAATCAGTGAGCAGCATTCTGTCACATGATCACACCACCAATCCATACTTGTGGACAGACATTCAAGAAAGGAGGTTTTAAATTGATAGGAGTAACGGACAGCCGGATCGGATAGGTGTGGCCACGTACAGTGTAATCGAACAGTCGGTCCACCCTTTGATTACTCGGCTGGTCGGGCCTGGTCGAGTCGACAAACCAACAAACCCATCCAAGTAAAGATTAAACTGAGTATCAGGCCCTTCCCTCTCCCCTCCCCCCCCCCCCCCCCCCCCCTGATCTGTCTGAACGAAGTCGTCCTTGCAATTCCCACGGGCTATGGAAAAAGCCTAATTTATCAACTTCTGCCGAAAGTTTGCGAGAAGTTTTTCGAAGGCCACCACGACGACACGAATGTACCGTTTCCTATCGTAGTTGTTAGTCCCTTGGACTACATAAGGAAGCAACAGGCTGATAATTTGAACAAGGCCAAAACTAGTCTACAAGCTGCAGCGATCGGCGAGTCCGGAGAGAAAGCCAGGGAAATTTTAAAATAGTCTATGGAAGTGCTGAACAATGGCTAAGCGAAAGATGGTCAAAATGTGGTGCATTGCACAAAGCCAAAGTTCTTGTGGTTGACGAAGTCCATACATAGTTTATTTGTTATAGCAGGCCGAGTATTACAGCTTAAAGCTGGTGGGGGCCTGCTTTTACTCCTCACACACTCCCCACTACATTAACTGTTTTGGACAAACTACACTCGACTCACGGTTGATTTTTACGGAGGGAGGAAAACCGGAGAACCCGGAGAAAAACCCTCGAATGCAGATAAGGAATCAACAACAAACCTAACTCACATACGGTGCCCGAACCGGGAATCGAACCCGGGACCGCAGCGGTGAGAGGCGAATGTTTTACCACTGCGCCAACCTGCATCCCCATACTGTGGAGACATGGTAAGTAGTCTAGTATTATTTTGGAATAGAAATAATGTTTTAAGTGGACATGATACTATGAGGTTCGAATGTATTAAAAGTTGTTCATGTTTACTAGCGGCTAATCTCGAAAGCACTTACATGATTCGGTTGACATGATTGTGACAGGCGACGTGACAAGGGGCGGAAGGTGTCTCGAATAGTATTTGTATCAGGCGTTCTTTTCCCCCTCTCGCGCGAAGTTTTTTCTTTCTTTTTCTCGGGGGAAAAGGTAAGCCCGATACTCAGGTTAAGTAAAGATCGACAGTATTCGCCGTAGTCCATGTGGGTCTAATAGAAACATATACGCATGGTCAAGCGCTATTCTGTTATCTTTCCCTTTGTTTATCTTTCCCTTTGTATTGAACTTGTTAATGAGAAAACTTCGCCATGGGCTAGTCTCGCACTGGTTGGTTTCAGAACGAGTTTACCGGACGAAAACAAAGGTTTTTATTCTCCTGGGACTCAACATGACGCCGTGCGATAAAAGCCCATTGTAAAAATAAAGCATGTTATCGGCCTGAAACTCGGAGATATGTGATATAGTCCCCTGCGCCCTCGTGCGGAACCCACGGGGACTATCACATATCCCCGAGTTTCAGGCCGATAACCCTTACTTAAGTACGGTCGGGGAAGATGATGTTGACTAATAATAATAAGTTCAGTCTTATCCGTATTTAACTTAAGTTTGTTCTGCAGCATCACCCGCGTAGAAATGGAAGCACATGTCATGATTCCTAACAATCTCCTAAAGGAGAGTAAAGTAGGTAGAGGAGTGGCCCTAAAACTGAACCATGAGAACACACCGCAGTGCATGTTACGACTAGAAGACTTTTCTCTCCCAATACTACAGCCTGTTTTCTATCGATGATGTTGACTAATAATAAGAAGTTCAGTCTTATCCGTATTTAACTTAAGTTTGTTCTGCAGCATCCACTTATATATATATATCACTGACACAGGCTTCAATTTTCACTATGGATGACTCCCGATCTTCCCCAGATGTAAACTCGAAAGATAGGTACAATTGGGTATCATCCGCGTAGAAATGGAAGAACATGTCATGATTCCTAACAATCTCCTAAAGGAGAGTAAAGTAGGTAGAGGAGTGGCCCTAAAACTGAACCATGAGAACACACCGCAGTGCATGTTACGACTAGAAGACTTTTCTCTCCCAATACTACAGCCTGTTTTCTATCGCTAAGGTAAGATAGCCTTTCCGCATTTGCCAAAGCGACAGGACAACCTCTCCAATAAGATCCTATGATCAAACGTTCACGAGGGAGGTCACCGATGTACGCAAAGAAGACTCGAAGTTTGTAGGTAGTATTATGATTTAAAATTAGTCTCAAACCGAGCACTAAAGGTCGCTTAGCTTAGTGGTTACCACACTTGGTCTACAATGTGAGGACTCGGGTTCGAACCACTGAACGATATTTTTTTCTCAATTTAATTTTTTTCCCTCTTATATTTTGGTTTAAACTCATCGTTTGCCTATGAATCCTGGCCATTGGCCAGTGAGAACTCGTTGTTTACCTCGTCGTTTACCTGAGAACTTGTACATTTGGCGGCCTACTTGTGCTTCCTTATTTATAAGGATGTCGTACGATAGACCCTTCTAGAATATACGATGAGGATATTAAACAGCTTATACTATTCATTAATTATTACATGCAGGTATGTTTATTCAAGTATTGATTCTATTGTTTCTAAATAAGAATGTTGTTGGACTATAGCTATCCCACTCGTGGATTATTATTCTTTTTTGGGGACCGCAGAATCCAACAAGCGATTTAGTAGAGTAGCTGTTTAGGGATGGGCTAGAAATCGAAGGGTTCTGGAAAAGTTGATTCATCAATCATCGTCAATCAGTTTATTTATCATATAAGTACAGAACATTACAATACAGAGAGCCTGACAAGACAATAAAATAAATAATAATAAAAGATGTCATGATTAATAGTGACAATAGATAAAGGAAGCTCGCGATATGTATTAGGTCAAGGGCTTAGTCGGAGGTGTATGGATGGTTGATCAGTAAAGATCCATCCATCTACCTAACCTAACCCTAAACTCCATGGAGCTTATAAGCACTGGCCACCGGTGGCTGCAGTGAAGGCTAAGCTGGCTAGTAATTAACTAATTTATTAATGAAGGTCTGCATTGATCGATGCTGGAATGTTGATTGGCTAAGCTAGGTCCGTTTTAGGAGAAAGTAAAAAATGGTCACTATTATTCATTGAATTGAAAATAAGAACGGCTGCGATGGAGACTAAAATTGAAATACGCTATGGAATAAGATGTACAAGCCTTGTGCACGTAAATACAACCAACATTCGATTGGGGCTCAATTTGATTTCTACAAGTTGTCATTGGAAGTTTGAAACGAAGAATGAAATCAAATTTCGAATAATGAAGTTCACTTCTTGCTCTACGGAGGAACGCTTGACCTGTTTTGATTGTAATGGCGAACTGGTTTTCCTGATCGTTGCGGTACGCCTTATTGCGCGGGAAACTTGGCTGCTGTATAGGCCTTTTGCATCCATTGATCACGTGACGATTTGCCCATAGCAACGCCTGTGTGGAGGGCATGCCATCCAAACATTCCTTGACAACATAGAGAGCGTGAGAGACGCGAGCGTGAAACGTCAAAAGTTGAAGGTCTGCCGGTTCCTTTGTTATTCATTTTCAGTCCATATTTATCAGAACTATTTAGCTTTAAATCTTAAAGTTCAGTGTTAGAGGATTTTAAGAGCCGTATAAGATTATCAGAAATAGCTTTCTGAAGCCAAAACCGGATTCTGCGAGTTACTCGCAACATGATGGCGGCCTCAACAGGCCGTAAGAAGCTGACTTCGGGAATGTACGTTTCTTCCACGCTTAAAATCGTTTTTATGTTCTAGAAAAATATGTGATGACAGGAGATGTATCTATTACTCTACCATAGCCGAGGAGATGCTACGAGACGCTGGCGTTATATGAACTGGAACGCGCTACCACTGTTGTGTGCCACAATGCAGCGGTGATTCACGCTACAACGATGGACTTTCCTTTCATCGCAAAAATTCCCCAGTAAAGACATGGGATTAAGGTCTCAGTGGATCACCAAAATTCGAAGTAACGAGGGGCTTTATTTCATGATTACAGACTCTAGTGTTGCTAGTGATCTTAAAAAAAAAAAGAACCTGTCACATAGGAAAACCAGCTACTCAACAACCTATATCAAGTTGTTATTCGTACTTCACTTATCACTGTAGCCTGTAACGCGTTCCAGTTCATACAACAACAGCTTCGCCTAGCGTCTCTTCGGCTATGGTAGAGTAATAGATACATCTCCTGTCATCACATATTTTTTCTGGAACATAAAGACGATTTAAAGCGTGGAAGAAAAGTACTTTCCCGAAGTCAGCTTCTTACCTGTTGGGGCCGCCATCATGTTGCGAGTAACGCGCAGAGTCCGGTTCGTTTTTGGCTTCAGAAAGCTATTTTTGATAATCTTACGGCTCTTAAAATCCTCTAACACTGAACTTTAAGATTTAAAGCTAAATAGTTCTGATAAATTTGGGCTGAAAACGAACAACAAAGGAACCGGAAGAACTTCTAGTATCGAGGTTTCACGCTCGCGTCTCTCACGCTCTCTCTATTATCAAGGAATGTTAGAATGGCTTGCCCTCCACACAGGCGTTCCTATGGGGAAATAGTCACGTGTTCAATTGATGCAAAAGGCCTATTATATATACACATGCACCCACACATCACAAGCCTTGATCAATCATATTGTCGTAGAATTGTTTTTCAAACCATTTTCAGATAACTTTTCAGACTAGGCAACTGAACTCGGCATTAACAAACCAGTACATGCTGAATTTCAATGTTGTGTGTCCGCTTCAGAGTGTATTCGAAACATGTCTTGTTAGGGTTCTAGACTGACTGAAGCACTTCCCACACTGCTTACAGTTATATGGCTTCTCCGCATTGTGTATTCGAACATGACCCGTTAGGTTACTAATGAACCACTTTCAACACTTCTTACATGCATATCGCTTCTCCCCAGAGTGTATACGAATATGTTTAGTTAGGTTACTAGGCTGATTGAAGCACTTTCCACACTGCTTACAATTATATGGCTTCTCTCCAGAGTGTATTCGAACATGACCCGTTAGGTTACTAGGGTGCTTAAAGCACTTTCCACACTGCTTACATTTATATGGCTTTTCTCCAGAGTGTATTCGAACATGACCCGTTAGTTGACCAGAGGACTTGAAGCACTTTTCACACTGCTTACAATTATATGGCTTTTCTCCAGAGTGTATACGAACATGTTTAGTTAGGTCAGCAAACTCATTGAAGCACTTTTCACACTCCTTACATGCATATCGCTTCTCCCCAGAGTGTATACGAATATGTTTAGTTAGGTTACTAGGCTGATTGAAGCACTTTCCACACTGCTTACAATTATATGGCTTCTCTCCAGAGTGTATTCGAACATGATTCGTTAGGTTACTAGTGCGCTTAAAGCACTTTCCACACTGCTTACATTTATATGGCTTTTCTCCAGAGTGTATTCGAACATGCTTAGTTAGATCAGCAGACTGCTTGAAGCACTTTCCACACTTCTTACATTTATATAACCTCTCCTCAGAGTGCGTGAGAAGATGTTGAGTTAGGTTACCAGGCTGATTGAAGCACTTTCCACACTGCTTACATTTATAAGGCTTCTCTCCAGAGTGTATTCGAGCATGCTTAGTTAGATCATCAGACTGCTTGAAGCACTTTCCACACTGCTTACAATTATATGGCCTCTCATCAGAGTGCGATCGAGCATGTCGAATTAGCTTACTAGACTGCTTGAAGCACTTTCCACACTGCTTACAATTATATGACTTCTCTCCAGAGTGTATTCGAACATGATATGCAGGCTCAATCTGGGTTGGAACATTGTCTTTATGGTCAGGGAATGGTGACTTATTATCCTCAATTTTACCCAGTGTATCTGATTGTGGACGTTTCTCGGTAGTATTGGATGAACTTCTCTGAACAGCAGCATGGGCCATTGTTTCCTTAGACATGTCCTGTAATAAAGAGTATCAAACTCATTAACAATTCATGAAGGATAAACATAGGCAATCAAATATTCGACGTGATTTGCTTCGATTTTCTCGGCCGAAATAGGTCGTATCGCCAAAATAACTGAAAAACACGACTCTATGCATCTTATACATTTAGACGTTTGAGAGGCCATAAACTGAATTCATGTCCGTGCTTTATCGGATTTAAAAAACTCGCCTCCGATAAAGCACGGCTACTCATTCTGTATCTATTATTTAAAATGTTTTCTAAATGACATGGTCAAACTTGGAACTATTCTACAGGTATAATCAAATATTGACCACTATTTCTAACAACGTCAAGACGTATCCCTCTAGAACACAGGGATAGATGTCGTAAAAGCTCAAGAAAATTAGTTGCAAAAGCTGAGGTGAAAACTATAGGCAGTTTGGAGTTAATTACAGAGTGATTAAACGTATTTTGTCTCGAGCTTTAGCATTATTTCACTTATGGCCTGAGATCCCTGAGCAACCATCTCTCTTAAGCGACCACCTAGCGAAACCCCAATGGATTTTGAAATACTATTAGTGAAACGTCTTGTAGGCGATAAACTATTCTAATGTCTACAGCGAAATAATTATTTTGGATTGTGAACAACTGCCTCAACACACGAAATTTCACTTCCTGCGAGGTCATTTCGAGAACACGAGCTCTCGTTTTGTCTTATGTTATGATCCTCATCTTCTCGAAATGGCGCTTTCAGGCAGCTAAAAATGGCGAAATAAAATCGCAATCCAAAATCATTTTCCCGCCGTTTAAATCGGGATGTCATAAATGACAAAAGAAAAAAATTGTTATAGACACTTTAAAGTGCAAGTAGTTTTATCTTGGGAGGGAGTGGATTCATCTTATGACGTCACACGATCCGCGAAAAGTAATCAAAATTAGTGATTAAATGTCAGTAATTTTACAAAATCTGCAAGATTAATACCTTTTTGTGAGAAACAAACACAACAGTCCAATATTTTTTTAATATTTTTTTTTGACATTATACTTGCACTTTAAGAGTTCGTGGGCAGTTTAGAGGCTCGACGTAACACCCAAATCAAGAAATATTCTACCGTTGGAATATTCACTTCATGTGCAATCGATGTCAAGTATAACTAATTTGGGCTTACATGCACTTTAATTTTTCTATGTTACGCGTCTATGAAAAGAAAATCTGAAACCTTCCTCACAGCCTCCGCTCAGACGGCTCAAGTCTTGCATTTTGTGACGTCAGTCCCCGACATTGAAAAGTTGGACTAACGGCTCCTAATTGTGAACCGTTGTGTTTTCTTTGTGCTGGAGGTCGATATGGGTAAATTTGAATTGAATTGAGCCGCCACACAACTGATCTATATTTATCAGCGGAGAATCGAACATGAAAACTAATTTTCAATTCAAAGACGCGCAACACAGAAAAATAAAATAGCAGAACTTATGTCTTTTGAATACATCTTTATATAGAGGTTGGGTTGATTTTAGTGTTAAGTTCTCCTTTAACTCGGACCGGGATTTTTCAAATCAACTTTGATATTGTTTGAAAGCTGAATCAGTTTTTTAATTATTTGACCCGACGAACGTGAACTAACGACAAAATGCCGAGACTGACTTCCAACTTCCAGTTACCTTGCGTGGCCTGGCAAGTTAATACGTTTTCGATTATGCGAGCGGGGATGACCTTTTCACCACAGTCCCGTACTAAAGAGCGTCGAACAAAGTGAGAACAAGCTAGCTTTTTGTCCAACTTACTAATGCTCTTGTTTGTATATTAGTTTCCTGAAAGAAGTATATATAAGCGTAATTTCTAGCAGAATACTCGAGCCCATGAAATCAAATTATGGGTGGGATCACATAATTTAGGACTATATCGAATTTCTGAAGAGAGCAAATCTATTACAACCGATTTCAGTGTTACGTAAACAGAGCATTCACTCGACGTAGTCATTCGACACAATCATTTGCCATACTTTGTAACCAGGCTCACTTTTTTTTCATGGTTTTTAGGTTCTGGATCGAATCTTTTAGGTCATTGTTCACGTTCAGTTACTCAACAGACTTTGCGTGGAATGATTATGTCGAATTATTGTCTATTGTCGTATTCGAAAATTACCGCTGAATACGAGACTACAGACGCATGTATTAGGGCTAGCCTTGTTCTAAGTTAAACATTGGTAAATACCAGCGAGAAGGTGCAAAACGCGAAACTACATCAATACACAGAGTTGTGAATAGCCCACCTTCTTTCTAGTATTTATGAATCTGTAATCATCGCATTCAGCGGTCATTTTCGAAAAAAATTACGAATCTGGACTATTGAGCTTCTTGATGTTTCTAATAAAACAAGAGCCCATCTGGGCTTTCACTCGGGCCACATGAGATTGAAGATGAAATACACTTTCATTTGAAATCCTCTTAGCAATAACCAAAGGGAAGAATTATTAGCTGAATTTAGCAGTCTTTAGGAGTGGCCGGTAGCGCGGTGACTTTCATTCTCTGCTCCCCTAGGATATATGTAATTTAATATTTTTGTTTTTCTCGTATGTAAATTAAAGAAGTTGACCTTTTAATTTAAACACTACTTATTCATGTAACACACGTTTACAATTTAGTCTGCTGTTCTGTTATACTGCAGGTTCCGAGTAGTAATACATGATTGTCTCAAATGTTTGTTTATATTTGTATCATATTATAAGTTGTATCTTGTCCATCCTGTGATGGAGCTATGTCAATTTGTGTGCCTCTGTGTAACTTTATTTGCTGTTCTTGATATTAACATTATGAGCCATTACGAGTCCATATTGGTATTTGTTGGATTAAAGATTATTAACTAAAATGCCTGTTAGTTGGCTCTAATTAAAAGCTTTACCCTCAAGCCCTTAATTTCTCGAACCAAAACCTTGGCCGTGAGAGGTTTCTTGTTTAAGTTTACCTGGAGAGTTGAATATTGCTTGGCTCATCATAAATTAATTATGTGTTGAGTGTGTATTTCTGGCTTCGTGTTGGCGAGTGACAGTGTTGCTCTCACAGTTCAGGAGTTCAGATAAACTTAAAATTGCTAAAGTCATTCCAATCTATAAAGCTGACAATGTTTCTACATTTTCTAACTATAGGCCTATCTCTATTCTGCCATGTTTCTCTAAAATTTTAGAAAAAGTTGTTTCTAATAGAATCTCAAATTTCTTTACTAAATATAACATTTTAAATGACCACCAATATGGCTTTAGGCAACATCACTCTACAGCAATGGCTATTCTTGAACTTATTGATCACATATTTCAAGGCCTAGAGAACAATGAGTTTACAATAGGAATTTTTGTAGACCTAAAAAAGGCTTTTGATACTGTCAATCACACAATATTACTGAGTAAGCTGGAGTTTTATGGAGTCAGAGGTTTACCTTTAGCTTGGATGAAAAGTTATCTAAATAATAGACAGCAATATGTTGAAATTGATAATTCTAAATCCCCCCTAAATACTATTAGTTGTGGAGTACCACAGGGCTCCATACTGGGACCACTTCTCTTTTTGATATATATCAATGACTTGTTTCATTGCTCTAAATATCTTTCGTTCATTCTTTTTGCCGACGACACTAATATATTTTTTAGCCACAAAGACATAAATACACTTCTTGATATTTTAAACACTGAACTTATTCATTTTGTCTACTGGTTAAATTGTAATAAATTAACTCTTCACCCTGACAAAACTAAATTTATATTTTTCCATCCTGCAAGAAAAAAGGTCAATCTAGATAATATCAAAGTCTATGTAAATGGTAAGTCAATTAAACGGACAGAAAATTCTAAGTTTCTAGGTATTATAATTAATCAGAACCTTTCCTGGACACCTCACATTCAGACTATAACTTCTAAGATTTCCAGAGCCATTGGTGTTATTAATAAATCTCGTCAATTCTTCTCTTGTGATACTCTGCGCATTCTGTATAATTCTCTTGTATTACCTTATCTACAATATGGAAACCTTATATGGGCATCAACTTATCCTACACATATTCACCCTATTTTTCTCCTACAGAAGAAAGTAGTCAGAATTATTACCCACTCATCCTCACGTGCCCACTCACAACCATTATTCAATAAGCTCAAAGTGTTATCTGTTTCAAATATCTACAAGCTTCAGATCTCATGCTTCATTTTCTCCCATATTAATAAACTATTATCTGTTCCATTGTCCACTCTATTCAAATTCAATCAGGATTACCATCAACACTATACAAGACACCGGTCTGACATGCATCACCACTTTTTCAAATACAAATACTCTATTAGATCCCAAGGACCCAACATATGGAATGAGATTCCCTTATCCCTTCGTGAATCACTACAATTACCATACAACCATAAAATGAAATTAAAGACATACTTCCTTTCTCACTGATTTAATTTATATATTACCTTTTCCTTAATTTACATAATGTGTATTTATAACCTCACTCGATTATTGTTACTCCCAGTTTTTGAAGTGATTAGATTATTTATGTAGTATTTCTGTTAAATTGTGCACATGTACTGTAATTTAGTTAGCTGTGTAATTTAGTTTAGCCTGATATAATTCCTATTTATACATTCTTCTCTCGAATGTTTTTTTTTTTTCTCTTTTTTTGTCCTCTCAGTCTGCAGTGTAAGAACATTTGATCTAGACAACATACTTTATTATTGTAATTGTACGATTTGTTGACCCTTGTCAAATAAGCCACTGGCTTCGACTTTACATCTATCTATTGTAAACATAAAATATATATAGCTCAATAAATGTTCAAAATGTTCAAAATGTCTTCAGACTTCGATAGAGGATAGTAACCCATAACTACTCAACCACAGTATATGTATCTCCTAGTAAATCGCTCAGTATACTTCGCTATAAATCAGCTATTCAGTATACCGCCTGTGTAACGTACAGAGGTCTCGATACGAGATCGGTAAACCAGCCAAAAACACGGTCGAAATTATTTTAGTGTTGGCCTACCGATCACGGTGTTTGCGTTGGTATGTATTATGGCCGCTAGAGAAAAATGAAATGTCATGAAATGTGGCATAAAACCTACGAAACGTATACCTCAAACAAGAATATTAGCGTCCGCAGAATCTTAAGATGGCGACTGAACTGGAGAGAAATCTATTAGCGCCAACAATTAATGCATAATGTGACGCATGCGCAGAAATTTTGCTGCACAGAACAAAAATAACGGCCTGCAGATTTAGAGTCGTGCCTGCCACAGGCAGCCCGAGTAATTAGGTACATGACTGAAAAGAACGGCGTCTGAATCGAATTGGAACGGCCTATTTGGAACGGTTTGCATTATTCGCCTTCTCGCTGCATTTGCAGACAGCAATCTATGAATTGCGAACCGATTAGCGCTCTGACTTCGCTATCTACCATCTTGGCAATGTAGGGAAAATATTCTGGTCTGCATCGTTGCACTTTAAGCCAGGGTGGTCATTGAATAAATTAGGAACGGCTGATTGAGAACGGCGTAACAATCAACAGGTGGACCTTTGTTGATTTGGGTCGACCAAAATATGAATTAAGAACGACGCATGAAAATCACGGCGTTTGAACTGGGCTTGACTCAACTTTGCAGTGACGAAATACACGACAAATACCACTGACAGTTATTCGCTCAAAATATCCTTTAGAAATGTGTAAAATAACACTTAACAGATTAGTTGACCAACCTATAAACTTTCTGTTGTCATGAAATGGTTGTAAAATCCTTATTTGTTTGCTTTTTGGAGCAGAAGTGCACATGAGCTGAAGCGAACTGGAAATTATCTGCAAACTTCGACCAGCGAAAAACCTGTTGCTAAGCAACCAACTTCCAATCAGACGCCAGTAATCAGGCCCTTGATTAAGAAAAAATGTCCTGCTCGTAAGCCAATCAGAATCCAGTAATCATGCCCCTATATGATAATGTGTCGAAGGAACTAGGACTGATTAGAAATCGTGGAGTTCGAGCAGGTAGACGGAATACTCGCAACCATCAGGACTAGTCAATTTCAATTCTGAAACCTTTGGTTTCGCGTTGTGCCGCGTTGACTTTATTTAATACTAACAATCTTATTTACATTAAACAACTTCCGATCAAAGGAGATCATAAACCCGCTATGATGTCCTCAACCATACATGTACCTGTCATAAGTGTTTCAGATTGCGAAGTTAATCCACTTAATATGAGGACTAGACTAGAACTCGGCTAAAGTGAACAAGTTGCACCGTAAATACGTTGTCGGTAAGTGGTCGGTAAGTGGTTTGTAAGTGGTCGGTAAGTGGTCGGTAAGTGGTCGGTAAGTGGTCGGTAAGTGGTCGGTAAGTGGTCGGTAAGTGGTTGGTAAGTGGTCGGTAAGTGGTCGGTAAGTGGTTGGTAAGTGGTCGGTAAGCTGTCGGTAAGTGGTTGGTAAGTGGTCGGTAAAATTGTGTCGGTAAGTGGTTGGTAAGCTGTCGGTAAGCTGTCGGTAAGCTGTCGGTAAGCTGTTGGTAAGGTGTCGGTAAGGTGTTGGTAAGCTGTCGGTAAGCTGTTGGTAAGCTGTCGGTAAGCTGTCGGTAAGCTGTCGGTAAGCTGTCGGTAAGCTGTTGGTAAGCTGTCGGCAAGCTGTCGGTAAGCTGTTGGTAAGCTGTCGGTAAGCTGTTGGCCGACCACTTACCGACAACAAATTTACGGTGCAACTTGTTCACTTTAGCCCTAGAACTCTTACACCTAATTACCTATACCACTTAATATGAGGACAGGACTAGAACTCTTACACCTATACCTATACCACTTAATACGAGGACAGGACTAGAACTCTTACACCTACATGTATACCACTTAATATGACGACTAGACTAGAACTCTTACACCTATACCTATACCACTTAATATGAGGACAGGACTAGAACTCTTACACCTATACCTATACCACTTAATATGAGGACAGGACTAGAACTCTTACACCTATACCTAGATATGTTGCTCCTAAACTGGATAATCAAGGGACTTTACGTTCTCACTTGTTTGCTGTACCTACATGTACATGTACATGTAAGTGTATCAAGGACTCAACTTTAAGACTAAGGAGACAAGAAAGCTTATAGCCAAGGATGAATACAGAACGTTTTAAAAATAGTTATATAAATAGGTGTATTTGAAAAAAACATTTAAATATTGTATAATTAATTGCCGATGTTAGTATTGTAGATTTAGTGTTTTTTTACCTATTCTGCACTTAACCCAAAAATCGTTAGAAAGCTGGCTTAAGAAAGCTGTCATATACTTGTAAAATGTTTAATGTCTTCGGGATATCACCAAGAATATCCTTCAGACCTGGAAACCTTATCGAATCCAGCCAGACCTCTACAAAGGAAATATGTCCACTGATCGGCATTGCAGTAAATGCAGCGAGATAAGTAGTTGTAATACAGGATCAAATGCCTTACCCCCAGCCCCATTTATGTCATGTCAATGATTGTCAAATGCCCCACTATATAATAACAATGTAGGTCAAAATATCAAGCAGATTACATGTAAAACATCGATATTTAAAGAGTTCAAGAAGGCATGGCTCTACTTCTTGGATGTGAAATGTTTTATGGAGACTGGATGCTACTTTGTGATTGGAAGAGTAGAATATTTCAAAAACTCAATCTTACATGTATGCCCGGGGGGGAACTATACCAAAAGTAGGGTAGGGGTGTACCGCTGGGGCTGGGGCTCTGAAACCCTTACCCTGTTTAAGACAAAACAATCAACTTTCCATACCCTGTTCAAGACAATGTTACAATTTTCCGTCTATAATACAAATAACAAATTATCTATACTTGGATGTCAGTGTTTACTGTGATCTAATGTATAATGGTGTCATAACTAAATAAGTCTTCATCAAGCACTAGACTAAATAATGGCACTAGATAAATACCATACCCTGTTCAAGATCTGTCGATGTGAAAATGGATACCCAGTCTAAGATCAGAAACTCGAAAAACCATACCCTGTCCAGCGGATCATCCCTGTATAGTCCATATATGGGAGTACCCCCCCCCCCCCCCCCTCCAAGAATCTTATGTTTGATATTAGGTACTTATTGACTGAGTGGGAGGGCCTGATGGAAAAATATTTGCCTCAAGGTCATGACATACAGACAGAGTGCAGCGAGGGCCGTACAAAATGACCGAGAGCCAAATATTTCCCATCCAGCCCGACCTACATGTAACTCAATCAATAGGTTTTTTATCATATGACCATATTTTTTGTAGATCAAACTGCAAAACAGCAAGAAACAATTGTGCAGGGTCAGGCAGCTTTTTCCGGCCCTAATCAGATGACTTTTGTAAATGGTTTTGAAAGGAAAGCGTCATATGATATGAGTGATTCTACCCCAGGTGGTATATCAGACTGTCAGAGGTTCAGCTGCCTCTCCCTATCTTTGCCATATTTAAGATGTGAAGTGCAGCCAGTGAGGAGCATAACTGTTCTAGCTTTTACTAATGAACCTTATAAAGCACACCAGCACGGGAACAAAGGAGTGGGTATTCTGAATTTTAACAGGACCTGAAACAATCAATTAGGGACTGATCAAACTCAGGACCTGGCTTAAAACCACAGATTGAATTGGAATTTGGTATGTTTGGATACACCACAGATTGAATTGGAATTTAGTATGTTTGTTTTTTTGTGGATCAGGGATGAAAACCTGAGAATCTGGAGAAAAACTCTCAGAAAATTAGGGCTAGATAGCAATTAACCCTAACCCTAACTCAACTGACGTGTTACTGGGGCTCTAACCCTGGCAACATGTAGAGTGACATGCAGACAAAGCACTTGCTACTTGCAAGGTAAAACAAGGCTATCAACCAAGTACATTTACTCTCTAATGGGTGGTTTCACTAATACATTACATATGTCAGTTGAATAAAACCAACAGAGTCCTTTGCACCAATTATTTTGTTATTCTAATTTGGACCCTTACTTGTCTTAATAATCTGACTAAGTGTCGGAGATTGGCCGATAACACAGTGTACATAGAAATTAACAGAGTCATTTGTGTTCTGATGAGTTTAGCTTGCGGAAATCAAGCAGTGATAATGGACAATGTGTGGCGATGAAACTACGTGTCTCCAGAGCGGAAGTGACAAGTGTTAGCAAGCAAATTAGAATAGAGTATTAGAGATTAAGTGAATGATCTAGGGTGTGCCGAGGGGAGTGATCGGAATGTTGTTTGTTTCTTTTTTATTCAGAGTTTTAGAGAGAACATCGAGAGCGAGAACAGAGAGAGAGAGAGAGTTTGCCGGAGTTAATACTTGAGAGAGTTTATGAGCGAGAAATTGTGACCGAGTCAAATCACAAATAAACCGAGACAAAAACCAATTCACAACATAAGAAAAATAATTCGAAAGGATTCTCAAAAGTTGTATTCAACTGACATATATAATAAGTTCAAACTGGGAATAGTCCAGACTTGTATTCGAAAATTACCACTACAGACACATTTATACAGGGTTATCCTCGTTCTTAAGTTAAACATTCATAAATATGAGGGAGAAGGACTGGGCTATTCACAACTCTGCGTATTGCTGTAGTTTGGCGTTTTGCACCTTCTCACTGGTATTTATGAATGTTTAACTTAAGAACGAGGGTAACCCTGTATAAATGTGTCTGTATAAGTCATCACATCCAATACGAAACTTGACTATTGTACCTTGAAAGAGGAATCTGGCACATGTGGCCATCTAACTTCATGAGTGGTTGTACTGTAATGGAACAGAACTTCACCAGATTTATACAAAGTAACATTCCAGTGCGACTCCATCCTTAATTAATCTGCAAGGACAAAAGGAGTATTTTGTTAGTCAAAAAATATATTACATTAGCTGAAAAGAGAAAAACTAAGAAACAAGAGAAAATACTAACATTGGACAAAGATATCTATTCTGTTTACATGAAAAATTATTACAAGCAAACGCAAACATGATGATGTAATTGATGGGATCACAACATGCATAAATGGTCTCAAATCCTTTAACAATGATCTTTGTTGAATGTTTTAGAAAAATAATTTTGGGCAAAATATTTGACATCCGATCCTCATACCACTGGCTTACCTGATCCTGCAGGTTTGGTACTTCAAAATTGGTTTTGGGTTCCCTGTGGCTACAAATTCAAACATCGCTGAGAAACTTTAGGGTGCGTTCGATTGACCGTATTCTGGAATAAGAATACACAGAATGATCACTACAAATCGCTTATATCGGGATTTTTTATATAGCCACTGGAATACTTAATATATCCTGAATATCACATTTCTACGGTGGTCCATTAGGGACACCAGATCTCCAAGGAAAACAACGCCTGCTCCGTGCAAATCATAACATTTCTCTGTACAAAAGGGAAACTTTTCCGTAGAAGTAGAGCTACTCCGTAGAAATAGGGCTGTTGCGTAGAAGTAGAGCTTCTCCGTAGAAATAGAGCTTCTCCGTAGAAGTAGAGCTTCTCCGTAGAAGTAGAGCTTCTCCGTAGAAATAGAGCTTCTCCGTAGAAGTAGAGCTGTTGCGTAGAAAATATAGAGCTTCTCCGTAGCAATAGAGCTGCTCCGCAGAAACCGACGACCTCTATAAATAGTGTTTGGGCTTCCTGTGCTAATGAACTCGTTTTCAGTCCTTTCCGTGATGCAAAATGGCGGCGACTCAGTTGTACATCGCTCCATAGTTCAGTATACTGTAGTTCGGATAATTGGCTATTTACTATCTTCTTGTGAACGACATTTTCTAAATTTTGGGGTGATAAAACTCTGTGCACTCCGCGTAAAAATGATGCTTCTAGCTTAATACTTAAAAAGCATGGAAACTAGGCTAGTTACCAGGTGCGGTGACGCGACAGAGTGGAAGGTTTCCCGCCAAAATAGACCTCCTTTGGCCTTCCTTGTGTCTGCTTACTCAACCCAAAATGAACGTGTTTTGCCAGTCTTGTGGGGCAAAACAGACCTCAGTTGCAGCGAATGATTGCTTTAATTGTGGGACTTAGCTTTCATCAGGTAAGTCGGTGCCAATTATTTCTCTAAACGTTCAGCCATAATCCATATCGCCATTGGCATTGGTTCGACCTCAACAAAGACAACAGCGTTGTGAGACTCCATGACGCGTATCGCATGCATAGATACGGATTTTATCTTCGAGTGTTGATGAAATATCTTACGAGTGAGCTAAAAAGTAAAATAAAATACTTCAAATCGGTTGGAATTAAACGATGGCGAGGAGCATTGTAGTTTCAATCTCTTGGTCTTACTAAAAAGGCTAGAAATCTTTGAAAGCCAGTCATATTTTCAAAAGTGATATCTAAACGTGTGAAGATATCACTTTTTAGAAAAGTCTTAGAAAGAAATATACACTGGTATTTCATCGGCGATAATTATATATTAAAATAATTTACAATGCTCCTCGCCATCGTTTAATTCCAACCGATTTGAAGTATTTTATTTTACTTTTATTTATTCTATTTTTTATTCTCTTTTTATTCTCTTCTTTTATTCACAAAGTGGAGAATTTAGCGCAGTTGTCAAGCGATCTCTTAAGTGGAGGGGGTCCCTCGGTTCTTGTACATTACACCTATTTCAAAAAAAGGTGTCACGGACGAGCGACAAGAGACAGGATTGTCATTTATACATTTAAGTTTTTACTGGCGGCATGCAGCTATAATGGTACCAGGTTTTTCTTCGGCAGACCTTTAGCAACAGCTTAACTTTTTATTGTTCTACTTCTATTGTAACGTACTTTCTCAGGTAGCTGACTTCGCAGCCACAACTTGGGCAAAACTTGCATGACAATCCAGGCAGTTCCAACGAACATTAAGTGCATTCCATTTTTTTGCAGAGAATAATTCATTCATCCCCACACAGGGCAAGGGCACCCTAGAAAATTGTTTTCCGAAAGAATAAATGGAGGTCACCTAAAAGAATTGCCTAAAGGAAAAAGAATCCCTAAAAAATTCGTACCTCCACAAAACTTTGCAACATGAAGTTACTTGAGCTAGAAAATTATTATTTATGTTCTGGGCTACTAACATTCGTAGACCGGGAATATTTTGCCATAGTATTTTCGGTTGACGCGATTTCCACCTAGAAAATCCGAACAGCTAAGGGACGGACCATTAGAAAAGTTATGGGGGGGGGGTGGGGGATTCTGAAGCTGCATGTATTTTTTTTTACTCCAGTTTGCTGTGCAGCAAATTTTTTTCCGGCTACGATCTCATGCACGTGTTTTTTTAATATATATTTTATGTACTAATCTATTCAAAATTAGCTACCTTTGCATATCAAAGTTATTGCGTACAAAAGCCTACATATCGATAACCAGTGACTCACTTCAATTATCGGCCCAGTCATTTCAGTCAAAAATACATAGATTTGGGAGCTATTTCGCCTTATAAAACAAATAAAATGATATATGATTTCCACTTACCTTCAAATCAAAGTTAAGTAATATCTAATCTGCAACTGATAACTGTCAGTTGGAGTGATTAGGGGCCGTCGACATATTCGAAATGCCCCGCTTAACGCACAACGGACGTTTAAGGGGGAGTTTTTTTTTCTGACTTTATAAAAGCATAAAAAATGAATTTGCTTTCGCGAGTAAAATGATTTTTTACAAGGCGTTACTGGTTTAGGAACTACCTGGGTTTAGCTTGAATACTTACCGCTGAATTCAGATAGTAAAATAAATTTGCAGTATTCTGCTGTATAGAACATTGAGGTTTCTCAAGTTTAGAGTGGTACAAATCACTGTTAAAGTTCCATTTCGTCATGATTTCGTACTATTTTTCTTGTGTGACTTTTGGTATGGCTGGAGCTGCAGTAGGAGAGAATTTGGAGCGTTCAAACGAAAGCAGAGAATTCTCCTTCGTATAGTTCTGGTATCAACAGGTAAGCCACATTATAAACTTGTAATGCGACTGAAGTTGTTCTCTCTCTCAAATAAAATCGCATTTACTTCAAAGCGATGACCAATAGCAAATGTCCTCTTCTGTGTGCAATGATTTTGATATGACTTAATAATTCTTGTCCTAAGTAAACTTTAAGAGCCATGCTCCTGTGAATTTTTTTTTTATCAGGGCATCAGGGCTAGCGTGCCCATATTAAAAGTTATACTTTAATATTGATACCTACTGAAAGTGTACATCTGCATCACTTTGCATGGCAAATGATTGTTTATGATTCAAGCTCATAGCGAGACCAGTGAAAATTCCATTCAAACAAATATTTTTGAGAGACGAAAAATTATGTAAATTTCTCCTGCTTTTAATAGTGGATAAATCAAAGGATACATATGTGTACCTCTCACAAAAGAGTTGCTGCAACAAAAACAGTGATAGAAGGTAACGAATGAAAAGTCCGAAGACTACAGCAAAGCTGTAGTCTTTTCGCCACACGTAATGACGTGTGAGCCGATAACCAAGCATTTCTGTTGCTCGAAACTAGATGCTTTTTAGCTCAGTCCGGGTCGATGGTGCAGTGGTACCGAAGCCTGCGTGCTGTTTGCTATGCCATACTGACGAGTTCTAATGAGAACGAAACAGCTGTATATGGCTGCAATCTGGTCCGAGCGCTTTTCGTGTCAGGCCTAGCTAACCGTAGTGCTTTGTGTTAGATTTTTACGTTGTATATCAGCTTTGCTGTAGTCTTCGGACTTTTCATTCGTTATTGTTTATATTTTTGGCTGCATAGGTCCTCACTTCGGATCCAACGTATTTTAACAGGATTTTTGTCCACGGTATTTGCTTATGAGTTTTCTATAGAAGGTAACCATTTGCAGTTGATGGCATCCCTGTACATTTGTGCAGTCCCTGGCCTCTGCCTTACCTCTCCCCCTCCATGTAGGATTTTTTTTTCTGTGTTGCTGGTTGTGCATGGATATTTTTTTTGATAATTTTCCCTCGTATGGATTTTTTTTTTGGAATTCCCCCTCCCCCCCCATAACTTTTCTAATGGTCCGTCCCTAATAGCTTTCTAGAATACGTCAAAAGACATTAAAATGGCTAGATGGCTAGACATTAAAATGGCTAGATGGCTAGACATTAAAATGGCTAGATGAGCTGCATACAACTGATTTCAAACGAATTTCAAAAAGTACTCGTTGGATGCCGTCGTCGCCGCCATTTTGCATCACGGAAAGGACTGGAAACCACAGGAAGCCCAAACACTTTATAGAGGTCGCACGGAGCAACTCTATATATTTTCTACGGAGAAGCCGTCTATGTTTTCTACGGAGAAGCCGTCTATATTTTCTACGGAGAGGCTCTATATTTTCTACGAAGAAGCTCTATATTTTCTACGCAACAGCTCTACTTCTACGGAGAAGCTCTATTTCTACGGAGAAGCTCTACTTCTACGCAACAGCCCTATTTCTACGGAGAAGCTCTACTTCTACGGAGAAGCTCTAGTTCTACGCAACAGCCCTATTTCTAGGGAGAAACTATGTTTCTACGGAGTAGCTCTACTTCTACGGAAAAGTTTCCCTTTTGTACAGAGAAATGTTATATTTGTACGGAGCAGGCGTTGTTTTCCTTGGAGATCTGGTGTCCCTAATGGGCCACCGTACATTTCAGCAATCGTTAGTAGTTTACAGTGTAAATGTGCCTGAACCAGTGATTTCCAGAGATTATTCCATCTATTATTATTCCGGAATACGGTCAATCGAACGCGCCCTTAATATGGAGTTACATTTGCACTCCTAGAATTAAACTTTAGCAATACTGTGCTCTAACTATATTCAAGGAATAACGATTAGGAGTATTTGAGTATTGTGGGGTGTTTTTTTAGGGGAAAAGTATTTTATTTACAAGCAACTTTAGCAAAAGTTAATTTTGGGCTGAGAAAAAAGTAAAAGTGAAAATCTAACTCCATATTAAGGGCACGTTTGATTGACTGTATTGTGGATTAGGAATACATGGAATTTGTTGGTTCGGGCACATTTTGTAGTGTACATACATATGATATATATAATTATAAATAAATGATATTTGACATATTCATGTCATATTCAGGATACATCTAGTATTCCAATGGCTAAAAAAATTCCAATAAAATTATAAGCAATCATTTTGTCTGTTGTTATTCCGTAATTATATGGTTAATCGAACACACCCTAAGGTTTCAAAGTGATGTTTGAATTCATAACCACAGGGAACCCAAAACCAACTTTGAGGTACGAACCTGAGGGTAATATTTCTGTCCATTAAACCTCCCTCATTTCTGTGACCAGGGAGTTGGGGAATTTGACACTAGATGAGAGGGGTGGGGGAGGGGAATTTGAACAGGTTGTCTCGATTCATGTTATGGGCTGCATGGTTTCCTCGATCAAAATCATGCTGGAATTGGAGTGGGACGTAAAAGGACAAAACTCTAGCTGGCTTCAAAAAGGGACTCTAAAAGCTTTGTGCTGTATTTGAAGGTATTAAAATATAAATGTAAATTGCTTACAAATATTTTTAAGTGACTGTAAAAAAATGCGGTGTCACAACTAATAATGTCATGGGGGTAGGGGTATTTGATTGCCTAATATGAATGTGACAGAGATGCCAACTTAATCCTGCTTTTGGTGGGAGACTTATGCTTTTTAGCCTCATCTCCCACTCTCCCACTTTGAGTCCAAAATCTACTGCAAATGAGACTTAAATAAATTAAGAAATTTCCAGAAAACATTGTTTAGCGTGAAATTTTGATATGAGGACAATTACTGATAGGGCACGTAAAAGTTACCCTCAGGAAGAAATCTCCTGCTTTTAGAACTCCAGGGATTGGCATCTCTGCCATGGGATGGGGCATTTGAACAAAATGTTTGGCCCAGGGGAGGGGAATTTGAACAACCCAAACTCAAAAAGTTCAAATGCCTGGTTGGTTGGTTCTTTGAAGAAAATCGTCTTCCTTTAAGAATTGCAATTCTTCGTCCTCAGAGAAGCCATATAAGAACTTAAGAAAAATCTAAAAAGAACTATCAATTAATCTGTCTGAAAGAGAGGGACTGTATGTAGTGCTCATATTTAACTTTTAAAAGCTATATATAAAGTATTAGGGTAGTATCGTCGTGTACCATTTAAATCCGTGGGGAATCACACCTCGCACACTCGGAGGGTTGTCGTACCACTATTACAGTAACTTTAATATAATATTTTATAAACATGCTATTATGATAGTTGATATAAATTTGGTAAAAAAACGACTGCAATCAGTGGATTCTCTCATAGTCTAATGCATCAGTCAATTCCACCAATGCCCATCCCCCCAGGACATGGTGGGGCATTTGCATACTACATGACTGTATGAGATCCCAAGAGTGGGGCATTTGTAACTTTATATCGGCCCAGGGGTCGGTCATTATTCTACCTTGGGGCATATGGTGGGGCATTTGACACTGCCAAAAAGAATTCTGGGAAAGAGACTGCATGGTCTTGTGGTAATGATGCAATACTGTTTCAAGTAAAAAAAACACAAGAAATCTGAGTTGTTGGAATTACTCCGGCTGCCTGTGGATTCTATTTATCTAAACCTAGAAGCCTGCAGTTTATACCGTCTTATCCACGTTATTTGTATAGGCTAAGACACGAAAAAGCTGGGAAATCTATGGATGTTTATTTTTTACAACATAGCTAGAAAATAGCAGTTCCTGTACGTTCACTGCCCGTCTAAAATGTATTCTTAATGCAAAATTTTCAGGAGCCACTCTGGGCCCAAGCTCTGCTGGTCCGAGTTTGAAATGATATCAAGTACCTGGTAGTTTGTTTACAAATATACACTGTTTGCTGCTGTCCACAGGACGAACAGAACAGTCACACTATTATTATAAAAGTCTGTCATGTGGTTTTAATAAGCGTTTATTGTATATTAAATGTTAACCGCATTGCAAATCATTATTTATAGGAATGAAATATAAACGATATATATTAATACCGTTTTGCTCCAGGTGGCTCAATAGTAGAGTGGTAATACAAATACAAAACAAGATGGCGGATCTACAAAACAAATGGAAACTATCAATGAATAGATAGAGAAGTAGCACTTCTCTGCACCTTGTGTATTTGCATGGAATTAAACTTGGTGCAGTATATCATTATGGATGTGCCCGGGGGTGGGGCATTTTCCTTACTTACAGGGCTCGAAATATGCCTAGATCTTTTCATTTTACGCCTAACGTTTTCCACTTAGGCGTAAATTTTTTGAGAATTATGCCTAAAATTTTTAAGCTGGGCATAAAATTACACCTCCATTTTTTTCTTAATTTCGAGCCCCGACTTATTTGGTTCCACTGTGGGGCATTTGAACACCTTGCTTTGAAAAAAAAGTCTAATGCCCGGGGGTTGTCTCGGGGTTGTCCCAGGGGGGGGTTAGTGTTGTTGGTGGGTATAAGCCATTGCATTGATTCTTAACCGGCCCGAGTTCGAATCCCGGTTCAGGCAGTTGTTTTTTTTATACTGAGGATTAAACGTAAATCCTTCTAAAATTTCTAAGTGTCGATTCGGATGTTCATATATATTTTCCGAGTCTCCAACTATTCATACCATACAAGGCTTTGGAACAGTCTCGGTAACGACCTAAGGTCAACTACATCACTTAATAGTTTTAAAATTAATCTTAAAAGAAACACTGAACTACTGTAAATAACTGAATGGAATAAGTTAATTTGTATAAGTTAATTAGTTTTATTATTACTATTATTATTATTATTAGGGTAGAATAGCGTAGTTATAAGCACGACCACATCAGCAACGCTGTAAATTTATCTTGGGTAAATAAATATTATTATTATTATTATTATTATAGCGAACGTTGGGTAACAAAGGGAATTTTATGACGCAGTTGGTTAAACGGTACACGACGATTAACTACCTTTCTTGGTGTATCAACATCCTGAAATTAAGGACAATGAACAAATCTATTGTGGGGTTATTTGAGGGTATTGTTTTGCTGAAGTTCATTGCCGGGCGTTGATACACCTAGAAAGAGCCGAAGCTAGAACTAGAAGTATACACAAAAATATACTTAAATTGATTAGACAAATTCTAGAGTCTTAGGTATGTCAATTTCCTCTCATTCTAGAGATCATTTTGTGAAGCATGCTATAAAACAAGGACAAAATACTTACCTAAATAGAGAAGAAACACCACACAACACTCGACTCAGTCGACTGGCAAAACAAAATGGCGGAGTGACATGAAGATATGGGCTTCCTGTGGTAAATATATATACCACAGGAATCCCGGTATTTTCTTATATTCTTTGCCAAATCCAATCTGACCGAGAAGACACTATAGCTGGGGACGAGGTTGTGCCAAATCCTAATGTACGGTCTTCCTGTGGTAAGTGTAATCACAGGAGTTCCGTTATTTTCTTGTATTCTATAATAATAATATTTTTTTAAATGTTTATTTAAGCCTCTTGCAGTTAAAGTACTGAATTAATCTGCGAAATCCTATAAATGTACGGTCTTTCTGTGGTAAAATGCATACCACAGGATTCCCGCCACAAAGATTACAACCTACTTCGTTCTTACGATAGGGAACTAGTTCCTGTAAAAACTAGTGTTGGTCTGCGTCGGCGGGGAAGATAAACACTGGTATGTAATCAACTAAAGTCGATTGAGGTATGCTAACCGCCGTGGAAAGCGAGTAGCAGCTGACGTTTCGAGCGCTAGCCCTTCGTCAGAGCAAAAGAGGGAATTGTGGGTGGGGAAACGGTTCATTTTGTGTTGAGTGCATGATTACCGCTGAGGAAACATGTGCTCGGATCAATTGTGGTCAAAGAAAAGTGTGCCAACAATAGAAATGCTAATAGTTGTAACAGCAAGTGTTGATGAGTAAACTAAGGAAACATGCTGATCTAAGTGTGAGTGAATACGTGAATTCTGAAATTAAATGAACGAAAAGCGTTCATTAATACCGTGAGGTGACAAAGTTCCTAATTTGAAAATAAAGTTCTGTTCTTTGCGTTTACGAGTGTCGGTAGTACCTTGATGCAGAGAAATGCCGCATACAGTGATGTGATTAATGCAATGACCAAAAAGGTTAAAGTGCCAATGACATTAAAAAATCGATCCCATTTTTATTTCATTTTATTAAAATATAGGCTTCCCTTAGCCATTTTGTGCAATGATAAATCAATTTGGAGAGCGCGAACATAATTTTATTTCGTATCGAAGTCAGGCATAAAAAAATAGGCGACATTTTTTATGCCGTTAAGGATGTGCTAATCACATGCGTGACGTCACTACGGGTCCTACATTAATATTCACAAAAGTAAAAATATGGCTGGCTGCAAGGATTCTATTAGAACAATTATGGCCATCGTCAAGGTTTCTAAAAGTATTACATATTTAAATTGAAAACTGGCCAAAAATGTACTTATTTTGTAGTATATTTATGGCGACCAATATAAATCCGCAGACCTAGTGACGTCACGCATGTGATTACCATATCTTTAACAGCAGAAAAGTTGGCAATTCCGCCTGACTTCGATACGAAAAAAAAATTTGTTCGCGCTCTCCAAATTTATTTTTAATTGCACAAAATGAATAAGAGAAGCCTAGAATTTAATAAAATAAAATAAAAACGGGATCGAATTTTTCATTTCATTGGCACTTTAAAGTGACGAGCTACAGGTTTGGCGAGATCCTTGCTAGTTCTAACATCTAGCAAGTGTTCGCGGAATCGATCTCCTAATCTTAGCCCTGTTTCTCCGATGTAGAGTTTGTTACAAAGTGTGCAGGTGATACAATAAATGAATGCAAAGAACAAACGCAAAGAACAGACCTTTATTTTCAAATTAGGAACTTTGTCACCTCACGGTATTAATGAACGCTTTTCGTTCATTTAATTTCAGAATTCACGTATTCACTCACACTTAGATCAGCATGTTTCCTTAGTTTACTCATCAACACTTGCTGTTACACGTTCGTGATTCATAGCGCACTTACATGTAATTATGTTTATTCATAGCCCAGATTCACTGTCTGAACGATTTATCCGGTGTACCAGCGATTTCGCCCCCCCGTGAATTCGCCCCCCGGGGGGCGAAATCGCTAGTGAATTCGCCCCCCCCTTCCTCGCCCCCCTCTAGCGATTTCGCCCCCCCTCCCTCTAACCTTTTAAAAGGTTATGAATACAAGTTCTCCTTCTTTTTATTACTGTAATGTATTGGACGTGGAGAATAGTAATACAAAAAACTATCCGTAATGTGTATAAACGCATGCAATTCAATTTTATTTTAAAACCCACGCTTCACTTTTCTTAGACAAAATTCGTGTTGGTAGCTACGGTAAACGCTGCAATTTTCATTCGCGCGAGCAGTGCAACATACAATCTTCGTCAATCTTCGAATGATTAGTTGTTAGTATTTCTTGCCTGAAGCCAACGTGTAGATGATGTAGTTATTGTGGATACTTAAAGGTTTTGATAACCCGTTTATCCGCCTACTTTGAAAGTGTTACCGACTCGTGTGAAAACTTCCTGAATAAACAAGCTAATGAACTAATTAAGATCTAAAACGGCGAAAGTTTTAAAACTTACTTTAGCTTGCAGCGAGTGGCCCGTATTTGAAAACAACTGCCAAATAGCAAGGGCACCCAACGAGTACTTTTTGAAATTCGTTTGAAACCAGTTGTCTGCGGCTCATCTCGCCATTTTAAGGCGCCTACAATGTCTTTTGACGTATTCTAGAAAGCAATTAGCTGTTCGGATTTTCTAGGTGGAAATCGCGTCAACCGAAAATACTATGGCAAAATATTCTCGGCCTACGAATTTGTTAGTAAAGTAACTTTATGTTGTAAAGTTTTGTGGAGGTACGAATTTTTTAGGGGTGCTTTTGGATCGTTCTGACTCTATTGATCAGACGAATTAGGACGTACGAATATTTTAGGGGAAACCTTTTAGTCTCTCTTTTCTTCTATAATTTTCTAGGGATTGAAAACAAATTTTCTAGCCAGTATTTCAGAAAACAACTTTCTAGGGACAATTTTTTCAAATCCGAAAGTTTTAGGCTAACTTACTCTCCCGAACAGCTTTTTATAATGCTCACGTCGATCCATCTATTTTGAAAGACTGACTTTGCCGAATAAACGAGTGTTACCGACTCGCGTGCTTTGTTCTATTTCAATTGAGCTAACGGCGCTTGTTAATTCGGTAATTAGATCAGTTCTAACTAGGAAAACCTTTCTGGATAAACAGCTTATTAACTAATGAGAAGATAAAACGGCGTTAAGTTTTGCAATTTTCTAGCAGTGTACATGTAATTAACTCAAATTCGGAAAGAATTTTAAATGACTTTCCGAAGAAAAGGAGTGTTACCGACTCGCGTATTTTTATAGTCAGTAGTAGTAATAGTAGCTAAAGAGGTCTTTCACTTTTTTTTTTTTTAAACTTTAGATTTATAAGTGCGTTGGCATGTACTGCCTCTATTTCAATAAGAATTACGACTACAATTCACTAGCGATTTCGCCCCCCCTAGGGGGGCGAATTCACTGAGGGGGGGCGAATTCACTAGTGATCTCGCCCCGGGGAGGGCGAATTCACTAGCGATCTCGACCCGGGGGGACGAATTCACTAGCGATTTCGCCGCGGGGGGGCGAATTCACTGGGGGGGCGAAATCGCTGTGACACCGGCAACAACAACTCATCCAGTGTTCTGTGATAGCTCAGTGTATGTAGGTTTACTGATATGAAATTATAAACAACTATGACAGTACCTTTTTGATCACTTATACTTGTAAATGTTTTGACAGTACGACATTTCACTTCAATAGCCGCTGAAAGAACCCAGTATGCAAAGGAGCCAATAACAGCACCGGCACACGCTAAATAGGCTTGCATTTCATGCCTTGTTCGTGATGGTGATCCACTGCCAAGCAAACGAGCAGCCTCGGTAGTTATATTCCTTCAAAAGAACTCTGTTGTTTGCATTCGGCTTCTGAGAATTGCAGCGAATTTATGCATCGTGAAACTGCTATCTGCTACGTCACCAGTATGGAATTTTCTGCCTCGCTCCCCAGACGTCTCTTTCGCGAGTGGGGAGCGATAAGTATAAAGCGGAATCAGGGTCAAAATTCGGTTCTTAAACAGCACAGGCACACTGAAGGGCCAGCACAGCGTAAGTCGAACAACCACAGCGTAAGTCGAACAACCACAGCGTAAGTCGAACAACCACAGCGTAAGTCGAACAACCACAGCGTAAGTCGAACAACCACAGCGTAAGTCGAACAACCACAGCGTAACTCGGACAACCACAGCGTAACTCGAACAACCACAGCGTAACTCCAACGACCACAGCGTAATTCCAACGACCACAGCCACAGCGTATACGCATGGGCACTGGTAACGACTCCCATAATTCTCTACGGAGCGGCTTTTCCCTCGTGGCTTCCATCTTGTCGGACGTTCAAGAGAAGTATAATTGAGAGCCGTTTTTTATATTTTATTACATTTCCGATCACGCTCTTTGAGTTGTATTTGGTTAGATGAGCACCGATGGAAGTGATGACCGTCGTAGCGTAGATTTAAAAAGGAAACTTCAGGATTTGATCGACACCATTGATGATTGCTCAACTTCCACTTCCCGACTTCCACAACTGACTCCTGCACGTGAAATAACCAATCCTGATCCTGGTTCTTTCGCTACTCGAACAGCAGATAAGGAATATTCACTGTGAATATGGGATACCCCTTCTTCAACGCTCTTTACGGACTTGAACATAATTCCTTTCCCTGAACGAGTAAAACGCCTCAAACTAATGCTGTTGTATAAGACCCTCAATGGTAAAACGCCTGAATATGTCCGAAATAAATTCAAATTGCTGAAAGACACACACTCGGTTAACACAAGGAACGCTGCCCACAACTTTATGCTTCCAAAGGTTAAGCAAACCTTTGGCAAGAAAACTTTCAGTTTTAGCGCTGCTTCTCTATGGAACAAACTACCAACTGAACTAAAACAAGCAGCCTCAAGAGATTCATTCTCCTTCAAGTTGAACGCATACTATGCAGGTTAACCTCACTGCTTCCAATGATTATTGTAATTCGAAACTGTCTTTATTAGTGCTTAGTTGTTACTGTTATTAATCATCTATTTTATTTATTTTATTTATGTTGAGGGCCACGTGTATATCGTTATCTGTACGATATTAAGTGCTACCCTCGATAAATAAAGCAATATTATTATTATTATTATTATTAATAAGTGGAGGGAGGGGGTATTGGGGGTCTCAGGAACCCCAGGAGTAGTCCCATATATAATTACGCTATATAGGTATGTACTGCCTGATAACCCCAGGAGTAGTCCCATATATAATTACGCTATATAGGTATGCACTGCCTGATAGCCCCAGGAGTAGTCCCATATATAATTACGCTATATAGGTATGCACTGCCTGATAGCCCCAGGACTAGTCCCATATATAATTACGCTATATAGGTATGCACTGCCTGATAGCCCCAGGAGTAGTCCCATATATAATTACGCTATATAGGTATGCACTGCCTGATAGCCCCAGGAGTAGTCCCATATATAATTACGCTATATAGGTATGCACTGCCTGATAGCCCCAGGACTAGTCCCATATATAATTACGCTATATAGGTATGCACTTCCTGATAGCCCCAGGAGTAGTCCCATATATAATTACGCTATATAGGTGTGCACTGCCTGATAGCCCCAGGACTAGTCCCATATATAATTACGCTATATAGGTATGCACTGCCTGATAGCCCCAGGAGTAGTCCCATATATAATTACGCTATAAAGGTATGTACTCGCCTAATAGCCGGGCTGTGATGTTTTATGTGTGCAAGCCTTATAAAGGTGTCATATTTTGAATTTGTGATACTTAAATAGGTATCTGAACCTTAGACAGGGTATCCTTATTAGTACTTTCTGTTTACAGTACTATCAGCATAGGCTCTCATATTTAGGTATTAAGGCTTACAAATAGTATCAATTTCCGATATTTTTACCCTTACATTGTGTACAACTTATAGTACATTGACAGATCCAAATAAAATGTGTGTTGTTATAACGTTGAAATTCATTATCTTGTTGTCTCTGTTTAATCTCTCTTTAATATGTATAATCCACACTTTTTTCCCAGTACTATTGAGTTTGGTCATAGCCTTATATGGGGTTAGGTTTGAAAACCATCGCAGCACACACCTACTGACTGTATCCAAAGTTTCCGGGAGTACCACGGCTCTGGTGTTAAGCATTTTTTTCTGCAATCCAGTCTTTGTAATTAAAAAAATATATATAGAACAGTTTCCATATCAAGAAAATTGTGTCAAACATAGTAAAAGAGAATTAACACAGAAAATACCAGCTTAAAGGCTGTCAGGCCCACCCCGTAATTACTGGCGTGGTGGCAGCTACAAGGATTCGTTCTCCACGCTCTCAAACAAAGAAAACTACTGCTATAACTTTACACACCGTCACGACAAACTGGTTGGAGCTCAGCAGTCACAAAGCCGACTGAAAACCAGGTCTTCAGTCTTCAGTGTTGTTCCAGCGCTCGCTATTAGTTCCATTGGACTACTGGCTGTTATACGTCATGTCGGAGGTCTCATTCACCAGTAGCCCGGCACTAATCCAGCAAGCCGACCTCTTGCTGGCACTGTGGGTGGTCACGGCCAGGGTTTATTGCGTCCACAGTGGTTCTTTTACGTCCCCAATATTTGGAGACTACACTACACCAATGGCACTACACCAACTCGTGCACCGAAACAGTGAACACATTTGAAACTCTGAACACATTTGAAAACAATCTCGTGTATACTTCCTAGACCAGTATTTCGCCCCTTTCTTAGTGGAGGGAGTAACTTGGCAAAAGAAACCACGTCTATCGAATTAATCTGGCAAGTGATTAGTCTACACTTTGGTTTCCAGGTTACAGGAGCAAACGTTATTGATTTCAACTACATCAGATTAGAGCCTGAAGAGCGTCCAGAAGACCTCTATCAGCGTCTCATGGCGTTCATAGAGGACAGCGTACTAAAATCTAATGTTCTGTCCCACCACGAGGAAGGAAGCGATAGTTGAGCTAGGACTAAAAACTGTTCCCAACACTAGATAACTTTATAGTATTAACATGGTTACGTTTAATCCACCCCGACCTTCCCAAACTAATTAAGCACCACTACGGAACAAAGCTTCGATCTGGCACATTTGCGTCCATAAAACCGGTAACATCCCAGGCACTAATCTCCCATTCTCGTTCCCAGTGCCTCCTCAACTAACTGAAAAATCAGAGGCTCTGGTAAGACACGAAACCGGATGTCCTAGATTCTAGGACATTGAAACTGCGCATGCTCTTAGAACTCATTTCCGATTTGCTAACTAAAGCAATGGCGGACCTCATGGAAGCTATCCAGTTCGCCCTTGCAAAGCTTAAAATACAGTTTTCTTTAAAAACTAAGCACTTGGAAGCTATTCGGGTAATTAGTATCGATAAGAAGGACTGTTTCTGTGTCCTTCCGACCGGTTATGGTAAATCGTTAATTTACCAAAGTTTATCGTTTGAGTTTTATGCTCTTCAAGGATCATCCAACTCAATCGTGGTCGTCATATCTCCTCTCAACGCAATTATCGAGGAGTGCACAGAACATGCTGATTTTCAGCTGCTGGATTAGACTGCAGGGCTGATGGTCGAGGAAGAATAGCCCTATGTACCTGTTGTAGGTTAGCAAGGGCTATAGCGCTCAGTGCACTCGGCGCGGAATGTGTTTCTCTTGGTCGTTTTGATGGTGGATTACTAGAAGAGCTATAATTATGCTTTCGACCTCGTTTTAGCCTGGAACTTTGGATCGCCGCGGTTTGGTATTCATGCGATTGCTGAACCATCTCACGGAATTTTTCGGCAGTTTCAAGAGACCGTTTGCACGGACAGCATATTTTTGTGGGGTACGATTCTTCCCAGAAAATGAACGGATGGCTTAGATAAGAACCCAAACATTTCCTTAGGTCGCTGTTTAAAATCACTGGGTGATTCTTATCCGATATTACGGCGTTACAGCAAATGCATGTATTTCGATCGAAAAGTTTTTCTGCTGACTTTTTTGGCGTAATATCCGCCATTATTGGGTTATAGTCGATCGAAGGGAGATTTTAATTACCTTTCGGCTTTTGCCACCATACATTACATATATGAATGTTTATTAATTAATTAATCTGTTTAATCATGTTCTTTTAAAAGGCACATCACTTCATTCTTTATTATTTTCACATATGAATGTTTATTATTTTGATTATTTTACTTTTATTGAAAGAACACATCAAACAATGCCTTATTTTACTTGTTATGTTTACAACGGAAGTGATTTATCCACTAAGTGAACCGGAAGAAAAGCGCTGTGCGCAGCACCTGTTCAATTTTTTCTTCATCGCGCAGCCGATTTCGCTAGCCAATCAAATTAGAGCCTGTTCCGTGTCTTACCAGAGCCTCTGATTTTTCAGTTAGTTGAGGAGGCACTGGGAACGAGAATGCTAATCTCCCTGTTAGACGAACTGATTCGCGCCGCCAATGATGCTAAAATCATGCGCACCGCTGCTACATTCGGCTCAAACAGACCGCTACCCCGCCAGACACCACCTAGGGCCGCCGCTAAATCCAACTCTCGCAACAGAGAATGCCTCCTGTGCAAACAAGCCGGCCGCGTTAGCAACAACCTTTATCTAAGCGAATGCAAATTTCTTCCTGAGCAAGATCGAAAATTTATGTTATGCTCTTATCCCACTGAAACGAGCATAAACATTTTATAGCTAAACTGCATTAAACACAAACAACAGATAAGGGGTGGGCATCTCGTTTATTGATACTTGTCGGAAACGCATAATTACAGCAGTATATATTAATGTTGGCCAATCAAGTGTGCATAGACTTGAAACATCTAGTACCTGAAGAAGGCCCAAGGCTGGTTTTGCCAGCCGAAATATTGTAACATTCATAATAATATACATGAACAAATTTCTCGATTCTGATTGGCTTAGAGCAGTGCAGTTCAAATGTAATTGAGTGCAAAAAGTGTAATTCAGTGCAAAAAAGTGTAATACCAGCAGTGCAAATTACAAACTTTATATATTCTGATTGGCTAGTGAAACAATACAAAATCAAGGACAGCCAATCAGATCAGATTTTTAACAATAGACATTTTTTGCTGAAAATTTGTTGGTAAACAAGCAAAAAAATGGCTGCCATTTTTGAAAATCAAAGATTTGCTCAACCAAAACCAGGCAGGGCGGACTTTCCGCAAAAACAAGGGATTTCCAGCCGAGAATGTTTTTTGAATTGGTGGAAGTAGATGTCCGGTTGCTCTGTTCAAAGAGTTTGTAAGCCGAAGACCAGTTCAGTTACGGAACACTGGGCCATTTTACCTCTCGGTAAAACACAACAGGAAAGCGAACGACGTGGTTTGGTACAAAGTCCAGCCGATGGGAGTGAATAAAATCAACTCCATGATGAAGAACATAGTAGAAGGAACGGCCCTCGAGACAAGCAAAAAGAGGTTTATTAAACAAAGGGCCAGGAAGACTGTGGTTAGTAAGCTGAAGAGTGCAAACTTCGAGCGAGCAGGAATCGCGAAGGTGACGGGACACCGAAACGTGCAGTCGCTCGACGATTATGATGAAGCCAACAAACAGGAACAGTGCGTATTTTCTATGGCCATTTCCCGACGCCAGTAACAACAGTTAAAGTGAACTAGTTCCTCTCCAAGGCAACCATCAGTTCACACAGAACGCCATCCCGTTGCAAAGCTACCCTGGGCCTAGATGCCTGCCCTCGGCACAACAATTTCGCAGTGGAATGCCAGTACAGTCAATGGCCAGCCGTTCGGCTTCTAACAGCAATGCGACCTCACACACGGCCCTTTCCATGAATCCAATGATGATGGGATCTCTGGCTCAGAACACTTTCAATAACTGCAAAGTAGCTAGCCTGCGTAGCTTGGCTTTGCGAGAAAAAGGAAGAGGAGGGGACTGGGGGCGGAAAAAGAGGGGACTGGGGGCGAGCGAAGAAGGGGAGGGGGGAGAGAAGGGGAGAAGGGAAGAAGGAAAGCCTACCGCAATCCTATTGCATTCCGCGTATTTCACCGGAGCAAACGTCGGTTAAATTTCCTATTGGCTGAAATCCGTTTGACTGACATCGCTATGGCAATCGCTATCTTTTGGATCACTTCATTTGTTTTTTTTACCGCCAATATATTGGTGTAAAACCGTAATGAACGAAGAATGAACGAAGTTTTAGGCGATTTATCCTCACGTTGGGGAAACCAAATCGAGCTTAAAGTCGAGCAAAAAGAAGCTATCGAACAACTTTTATCTGGTCGAGATGTACTTGCAATTTTACCAACTGGTTACGGAAAAAGTCTGATTTTTCAGGTCTTTGTCAAGATTTTAGCTCGAAGGACAAGTTCGTCTTCCACTGGTTCTTCTGCCCTTGTGATATGTCCTCTTGAAAGTATCATACAAGATCAAATATTAGAAGCTCAATCCATTGGGATAACTGCTTGTTCTCTAACTGTCAATAATCTCTCTGAAATGTGCGAGACTAACACCGCAACTTCTGTTGGCAAAGGCAGAGAACGTTCAAGATAAAACCTTTCGTGAATCCCTCAAAGACAAGAGCTGTACACTACATCGGGAAATTTCACTTATAGTTGTAGATGAGTCCCATACAGTCGAAACCTGGACAGGAAAGAGGTAAGTTATCCAAATCAAATTGAATGAACCTAGTATTTTCTGTGAACAAGACCACGTACTACGAAATAAAATGGCGGTTCTGATGGACGACAAGCTTCATATAGAAAATATAAAAATTATATTATATTGTAATAAGTAGGAAATCCACTATTAAGAATGATTATATTCATTTCTGTTGCTTTTGGATTGATTTTATACGATATCCTTGAACGTTGTAGTCAGCGTAGACAGCGTAGTCTAGACAGCGTAGTCCATTTCAACTTCCGGCGATGTCCTGATTGGTTTATTTTACCGCCAGATTCATGGGGGCGGAACGCGGAATGCAATAGGATTGCGGCAGGCTTTCCTTCTTCTCTTCTCCCCTCCCCCCTCCCCCCTCCCCTTCTTCGCTCGCCCCCAGTCCCCTCCTCTTTTCTCGGAAAGCCAAGCACCCCTCCTCTTTTCTCGGAAAGCCAAGCTACGCAGGCTACAAAGTAGCGTTCAACTAAGTTCAACAACAACTGACAAGTCCTCGCCAGGTTCAATTCCTCCTTGCAAACGACGCTATCACATCCATGAAAGCGATAAACAACTTGAAGTGAACTTAAACTGAACAACTTAGCCTAATTACGGCTGAAATATATGTTTAAAGCAACATTTTAGCTCCAAAACGTACATTTGCTACCGAAGAACTGATGAATGAACTTTGTTTTCGTGTCATTGACATTGACTTTGCAGACTGTGGTATTATGGGTTGCTATTTGTGTAAGAGCCAATCAGTTGGAATAAAACACTCACGTGAGGTCACGCGCCCTTGAACGACAAATAGGAGATATTGTAGTTGAGTCTACGAATAGCAGTTTCAGCGGTATTGACCCGAACGCCTCACTTCATTGTAATGAAGCGCCATTGAAACCATCATTCTTACACGACACCAACACCCTCCTAAACAAGCACGACTAATTTAGATACACAGTTTGAATAGCGCTTCATTACATTGAAGTGAGGCGTTTGGGTCAATACCGCTGAAACTGCTATTCGTAGACTCAACTACAATATCTCCTATTGAATTAGTTTTCGTCACTTCCTTTGTCTGAAATTTGTTCATGTATATTATTAATAAGTAATCATACGATTTCTCGTGCAATTTAGGATTAATTCACACTCGTGTGTTTTTCAAAGAGCTCAAATTGCACTCGCCCTGCGGGCTCGTGCAATTTTGATACTCTTTGAAAAACCCACTCGTGCGAATTAATCCCAAATTGCACTCGAAACCGTATGATTACCTATACATATAAAATCCTACGTTGTCAGCTTTGCCGTAGTCCTTGGACTTCGTATACATAGTATTGTCAGTACATTTCTTCTATTCTTAACATATGTCCTATAAAGAAATTAGGTATCAAAGTAGAGAAACGCCTTCGATTGATTTTTACATATTAATCATTCCTCTTTATACACCCTCAATGGTATCCCAACGGGATTACATAACAACATTCTGCACCCACTTATGTACATTCCGTAACGCTATAAAATATATTGAAAGGCGAGACAAATTGTCTCTGTTCTCGATGACGAAGCCGACGAAATTACACATGACCCGCATTCAACCGCGTTGGTCAAGTTTTCCATTTCGAGGGCTTAGTAGTAGAAAATATCGATGTTGACGTCCTGGCCGGCACACTCTTCATGGAGACAAACGACATAACTGTTCGCCCCGCCAAGCGACAGGTCATCCTAGATGGCACCACGTACACAAATGGCTCTACCAAAAAGTGTCAGACCGAGAATGCCGTCCGCCGTGCATCTGTTTTACGTGCTCCCCTTCCCCAATAACCATTTGGCCTGGAAATTTCTTTGAGATCAACCTCCCTGACAACGCCCCCAACTGACTCTGAGTATGCACTCGAGCCGCGTATCGATACCCCAGTGTTTGCACGTGCAAACCTTCACAAATGAGGCCAGAACCCGGAGTTGTATTCAGTGTTGGAGGAAAGTTGCGCATCCCAAACCTGTCAGAAGGTCCACGGTCTCAAACGTCTTCACACCAGACATGGCTGAACAGACCCTAACACCAGACCACGCTCTCTCTTTTCAAAAGATACGCGAAGCTTCCACGCAAAGCACTGTGCACTCTGATAACGTAAAACTCGACCCTGACAACCTACTTCCCCCGGAGACCCAGATGAAGTTCCGTAAACTCCCAGACCAATATGATCGTGTCTTCGACCCCAACATCATAGGATACAATGGGGCCGTAGGTCCCTTCGAAGCCAAGGTAAATATGGGCCCAGTAGAACGACCACGGAGAAAAGGTCGCCTATCTCTGTACTCCCGCGATAAACTCGTCGAGCTTCTGTTTTTCAACAAAAGTTTGACGATTTAGAAAAAAACGTGGAGGCTTCAAACGCCTGAGGATATCGACGTGTCAGTAGAGTACCTTAACCCATCATTCTTGGTCAAGAAAGCAAACGGTGGTTTTCGCCTCGTTACCGCCTTCGCCGACGTAGACCATCATTAACCCCTAAACCACCACAATCCTAGGGTGGATTTGGTGTCAAGGCAAACTCCATGCAAGTCCCCATCGTGTTTCTACACTAGCATCGTGTAGTCCACCCAAGAAGGTTGGAGGTATGAAGTCCTTCATATATAGGAGCATATAAAGTTCTAGTACGCGTAGTCCCTCGCTGGTCTCCCCTACTAGCCCCCCTCGACGACGCCGTAGCTGGAAAACAATCTCAAGAAGACATCCATTGGACAGAAGACCTCGACTGTGCGTTCCGTACCGTTCAAGACGCCCTTCGCAATAACCGCGCAATCACACTCCCAAGGTCTGACGACCAGTTATGGATAGTAACGGACGGCGCTGTGTTAAAGCTCGGGATCGCCGCGACCCTCTACATCACCGCTCTGGCGAGTTAGCACTCGCTGTTTTTTTAGCGCCAAGCTACGTGGCCACCAGTTGTCATTGCTACCCTGTGAAGTAGAGGCACTTGCAATCCGTTTCAACTAAGCACTTCAGCCGTACATCATCCAGTCCAGTCATAAAGCTTGCGTCCTCACCCATAGCAAGCCATGTGTGCAGGCCTTTGAAAAGCTGTGCAGAGGAGAGTTTTCCGCTAGCCCACGAGTGTCAACCTTTCTTTCAACCGTCAGTCGTTACCAGGATTCTATGCGAAGGCTATGCAGGGGCTCCAAACAGTTTAATTCTTCCATAAAGAAGAGAAAATCATGGATAATACAGAATACTGTCTTCCCTGAACTGGTTCCCTTTTTGTTTCGCCGTTTCCTATAAAGCGGGAAGATGATAAACTCGAGTACTCGTTTGAATACAATCTCCGCGCTTTTGCAAACTGTCTAGACCAGCCACGCTGTTAACACTCCGGGGGGGGGGGGGGGTGTCAAATTATCGTTGAAGTTTTAAATGTATGCGAAAGTCTGCTGTAGATCCGTTTCGCCATGTCCATACACTTTCGTTTATGTATTCCACGATCGAACCACTTCTTTTGTTGGTCGGTGATCTGGGTGATAGGACATAAACCTGTACAGGTCCGCAAATGATCCCAGGCCCGCAAATAATCCCCAAAATGGACCGCAAATAATCCCGCTCCGCAAATGATCCCAATGGGGACCGCAAATGATTCCGTAAAAAACATGAAATGGCATGGATTTTTGGCGCTGGATAGTGGATCTAAAGTATGAATGAATGAAAAATGAAGAATAGATTTTACTAATTATGTAATGATTTTTGACCATTGGCTCCGGCAGGGAACCCCCTTTAAAAGATTTCCATGACGTCATGCTATCGACCCCGGATCACACCTGTCCATAAAAATCGTATGTCGTCAGCGACATGTACAATCTTGACAGCCTTCGCAGTGTCTGTAATTGACACTCGTAAACAAGGCGCGATTATGCTCGCTTCTGGCTATTACGCGTATACGGTTGTTATTACTTTTGCTAATTGCTTTGAAATTGTTTCCTTGTGTGTTGTAAATAGGAGATTTTTGACAAGCAGGATGAGATATCTGGAAATGAAAACAAAATTGAGTCAGAATAATTGACCCGATAATTAAAAAAAGGCTAACCGGTTTCTGGTAATAAGAATGGTCGACGAAGGACTCGGGATTAAGAACTCTGGATTACTGAGGAACTCGGGATTAAGAAAATAATTCTAAAAAAAAAATCAAATTACTTTTTCTTTTATTCAAAAGGAAATAATTTTCTTTTTTCCCCCAAAAAAATGGTTTTGTGTTTCAAAAAATTAGTCGGGTTAAAAAAAAAAAAAGCCACCATGGGCCAAACAAGCCACCATGCTACGGGTATTTAATTTCTTTAATTTTAACTTTGAGTCAGTATACTCCCGATTAAGAAAAACTATAAAAACTCGGGATTATTAACAAAAAACATCTAAAAATTAATGAATTAACCCAGGATTTCAAAAATGAAAGAAATTGGTCCTTACGAGCCACCGTAGAAGGTACCGTTTGTATGAAAAAGAAAACTAACGTAATGCGAATATTTTGATTTCTAAAACATTGAATCCAACGACCAGATTCCATGCCATTCCCATTTTTTCGCGGTATGATGTGTGGTCCCCAATTGGGATCATTTGCGAGCCGGGATCACTTGCGGTCCATTTTTGGGACATTTGCGGGCCTGTACAGATCCACTATCCAGTGGCAAAAATCCATGCCATTTCATGTTTTTTTCACGGGATCATTTGCGGTCCCCATTGGGGATCATTTGCGGTCCCCATTGGGGATCATTTGCGGAGCGGGATCATTTACGGAGCGGGATCATTTGCGGTCCATTTTGGTGATCATTTGCCGGCCTGGGATCATTTGCGGACCTGTACAGAAACCCTTAAGGGTGCGTTTACGAATCGAAATAAATAATTTACCAATTTGATATTTTTTTGAGATTTTTTTTCTTAATCCGAGTTCCTCAGTAATCCAGAGCTCTTCATTCCGAGTCCTTCGTCGACCGTTCTTATTACCAGAAACCGGTAAGACTTGTTTTAATCATCGGGTAAACTATTCTGACTCAATTTTGTTTTCATTTCCAGATATCTCATCCTGCTTGTCATGATCAGTATCTCCTATTAACACGCATGCAAGGAAACAATTTCAAAGCAATACCAAAAGTAATAACAAGCGTATTAGCCCGAGGAGCGAGCATAATCGCGCCTTGTTCACGAGTGTCAATTACAGACACTGCGAAGGCTGTCAAGACTGGACATGTCACTGACGACATACGATTTTTATGGACAGGTGTGACCCGGGAATTACAGGAATGAGTTTGCTCTCTGATTGGTCGAAAGCGTGACGTCATGGATATTTTGATGGACATGTTTTAAAGGGGATTCCCTGCCGGAGCCTATGGTTAAAAATCATTACATCATTATTAAAATCTGTTAATCATTTTTCTTTCATTCATACTTTAGATCCACTATTCAGCAGCAAAAATCCCTGCCATTCCATGTGTTTTCACGGGATCATTTGCGGTCCCCATTGGGGAGCATTTGCGGAGCGGGATCATTTGCGGTCCATTTTAGGGATCATTTTCGGGCCGGATTCATTTGCGGACCTGTGCAAACCTCCACGACAGTATGCGAGTACACTTAAACCCTAAAGCCTGACTCGTAATCCCGACTTTAAATCTTGACTCGAAGGATAGGTAAACCCTCGAGCAAAATACCGAACTATAAAACGGCCCTCTTGTGATGTGATGTGATTTGTTTTAGTGGGAAATCATACTGTCTGTGATCCGATCCGATCCCAGCTGAGTATTCAGATCACATGCACAGTACTGTAAATCCCAATAAAATTATTAACGAGTAAATTAACTTTTGGTAAAGATTTCGTACTCAACTAATAAGAATGCATAACTTTTGATAAAGATCTGTAACTCCTATGGGACACAAATAGTCATTTCAAGTTCCATAATTAGAATAACACAGAATCACATAACATTCATTAATAATTCATAAGGGTACTAGCCAATCCAGACCCAGCATTCGTGTCACGTGGGTACACTGAAAACCCCATGCAAAATTATAGCTAGCCTATTAGTATCTGTATCAAATGATACAGAATACTGATAAGCCCTATTAGTATTCTGTATCAAAAGGTACAGAGTACTAGCCATAAACCAACTAGAATCCTGTATTGAATGATACAGGATACTAACATGCTAGCGTTAGTATGAGGTCTCGCGACCGATCGCTGATTTTCCCTATCCCGGCCCTATTCGTGGCAATGTTGTAAATAGTACTTAGACGTTAACTGAAATAGTGTATTTTGTTGCGTATTTCATCGAGTTCGCTTGAGCTCTGACTGGCTCAATCTTGTAGGTTCTTCTGAACAACCTTCCTTTAGAAAACTAGTTACATGTGTTTTTAAGTTAGGGTAATTTTCAGTTATTTTTGCAATTTTTTGCAGAAAAAAGCAAAACAACTAGATTGTATGACGTCATTGCCATGTTAACATAGCCTCATGCAAACACGCAAGACCAAAGGAAAATTACCACCTAACACGATTAACTTTTTATTTAGTTCTATTTACATGGCCTGTACCTCTTTATTTGATTATTTCTCTTGTTTCGGAGCGATTGCAGAACACAACACTTAATAGACTCTCCAATAATTCATTTTTGATACAAAACGGCTTTTAAAAACCTAATCCCAAAATTTAAAAACCTACCCATACTAAAGCCCAAAGCATTCATAGAACGAGTCTAAATACATCTGAACTATAATGGAGAATATATTTGAAAAGTCACCACTTTACTCAAAAATAAAACTGCATGCAGATCTAGATAGATGACTATTTCACGTTTAAAACAACACATCCTTAAATATTCACAAGGGGTACGTAGCTATTATCTAAACATGTATGTACATGTATGCTACAATAGCATCTGCTTGGACAATGAAGTTAGAAATAATATTATCAGTAGTCCATGAATCCTACTGAAAAGCATTGATTTCTCAACAAGTCGATAAGTATGGGTTGGTAAACCCTGCTGAAAGTATCGTTTTCTAAATTACAAAAAAACATCTCAATTAATATTATAATATTTTTGAGAAAGTTAAGTTCAGAGACAGATGTTGATTTATTATAATTACTGGGAGCAGTTGTAGCAGGCCTTTTGCAGGAAACAGTCATGTGCTGGTATAATACTTTGTTAACGAATGAATTGAGCTCGTTATCTCCATGGGAAAGGCGTTGCCATGGATGCTGGATGGCAGCTATCTTTAAAAAGGCTGTTTTTGAAAGATCGACAATCGATTGGAGGTGGAAAATAGCATTTACAAGCAAGGTTTTGCTAATAACACTACCGATCTCGTACAAGTGCCTTTAAATATATAAAATAAGATTTGTTTGCCACCTAGTACAACCACGTGACTGCATTCCTGCAAAAGGTCCATTCCATAATTTATAAATTATCACGAGCATCAGTAGTGAATCAATTATCCGGCTCCCCAAGCGCAAACCATATATGACACAAACATATTCTAGAACTCCATGAACTACATGTATTCACCTATTCCTAAGTGGGCCGAGTTTTGGCCACTCAGGGCCTCTTGTTAGATAGAGATGCCCGTCTGTATGAGCTCTTTTTTATAAAGGCCTCGGTGTTTGGTCTAAGGATGACAAGACCATGCATGTTCAGAGCGACGCAAGCTATGTGGATGAATTGTGCTAGTTTTGGTGAATAATTGTTATAAATATAGCGGAACTTCATCATTCATGGTTTTGTACATCATCGCGCAGAATGGAGCGTCACATCCGGGATATTTTCCAGAATCTTTTTAAGCGAAATAGCGCCAAGTTCAAAATCTCTGCTTCAATGTGCACGTAAAATTACAAAGGAATAGTGCAAAAAACGCTTCAGTAGGGGCCACTTCAGCCATTTTTACGATAATTACATACTTGCGTTCTATCGCTTAGGTAGCATCGGGCTTTTGAAGAGAAACTTGCCTACTTTGCACCAAAGACTTTTCCTGACCGATATTTTAATGCCCACATGTCTCGTCTAGCCCTTATGGTTATTGCATGTGGCCTGCACCTTTTATTCTGTAATTGACATCATTAATTATCTTTGTATATATGTAATTCTTAGGGTGTATTCGTTTGGGAAATCCGTTTTCGGATTTCGTGATCCGAAAACGGATTTCGTGTTCGTTTGGCAAATCCGAAAACGGATTTCGTCTTTAGCATGATCCAAGAAATCCATATCTGAGAAGGATTTCGTGGATTAATCCAAATCCGGATTTCTGTCTTTGTATTTTGTTGGGAAATCCGAAAACGGATTAGTAATTAGTACTAATGAACAGCAGTATTCATCGGTAATGCTGTGCGCACGCATCTGTTTCGATTTATATATGTATTATTCATGGTCCTCAATATAAAGGCGCTTGAACAGGAATATGGCAGCCATCTATTACACTTGGGAATCCTCGTTTCTCTTCAAATTGATCGATCGTTTCTCTTACCCCCTGACCCTCTGGAAAATGGATGAATCTCGGCCCCAAACGATCTACGATTACCTTGCAGACTCGGTGATAAACTTCAAAGGCAGTCGGGATGTTGTGACATCAAATCGATCTGACACTGACCTCGTGCACTCGGGATTACCTAGTATCCAAACTGTAATGAGAATCTGCTTTCTTAAATCTACTGGGGCCCTGCCTCCGTGGGTTTGATGCTGAGGTAGCTCTAGACAAAGAGCAAGAAGAATTGACCCGCGAGACATACGGAAACAGACGGACGGTAGTGTGGTACAACCTCTTCAAAATACAATGATATTCGCACTCGGTTCGTCCGTTGGTTACTTTGCATGAGAAGCAAAAGAACAGCTCCATTGTCATCACACTCATTCAAAATATCTGCATCTATTTCAGTATCAAAAAACTCATCAAAAATAAGAAAGAGCGCAGCGAGAGCTCTTCGCCAGTGTGCCATTTTTGATAGTGACCAATTTAATTTAGACGGATTAGACAGTTGCCGTAGCAACAAATCCCTTTTCGGATTTCGTGTTTTTGTGAGAACTGGAAATCCATGTAATCCGGATCACTTGGATTTTCCCAAACGAATACACCCTTAGAGTGCTAATCAAAGTTTTGTTGTTGTTAGAGTTTTGTACTCTGGTTTGTCACTATAGTATTATCTTAATCGATCCACTTTAAAAAGTAGAAAAATGAAGTTGAAAGTTACAATAACAAATTTTCCAGTCAATGTTTCCCAAAAATACAGTAACTGTAGGACATTTAATACCAAAAAAATACAGAATTTGTATTGATAGTGGAAATTGTCGCTTAACAGGGAAACAAAGACTAGACTACTAAATAAACTCTACTAATAATGATTATTAGTATATACCACACCAGTGAATATCACTTTTCGCATGCTCTGATTGGCTACTCAAACAGTGAATATGATTTCATATTCACCTCCGAGCGAAGCAGCGATTACCTCGCGCGAGTTTTTGTCCATTTGACAGAAAATAAAATAACTATTTGGTGCTGGCTATTCACCTGCAGTGTGGTATATACTAAAACAATTATTCACCTCAGCGTCGGTGAGTAGTGGTGGATATATCCACCACTAGACACCTCCACTTCGGTGAATAATTGTTAAATAGTACTAGTAAATGTGATATTTGAAAAAAGGAAAAGGAAAATTGAGTTTGAGTATCGGAATATGTAGAGAAAAAAGAGCAGAAGTTGAATACCAACACAAAAGGAAATAAACAGAGCCAGATATCAATCTTTTATAGGCGTTGATTAGGTGAACATTTAGTTTTCGCTTGAAAGAAAAGATATTTAAAGATTTAAAGAACTTAAACATTCACACTAAAACTTAAAATACAGTTTTAAGTGTTAATTTAAGTGGGTTTCATGAAATGTGATATTTTGAAGTGGCAGGGTATTCTGGAGTTGACATATTTTTAAAATTGGCCGTTGCTAAGGAAGTTTGAAGCCTAGTAAAACCCGGAAAATTAAAGAGTGGGCAATAATTATTGTCAAGGTGACTCCTAGGGTGAAGTCTTGGAGTCTGATGACGTCATCAAGTGACGTCATGATGACGTCATCAAAATCATAAAATTTCTAAACTCTCCAAGGATTTTTGATCTACTAGTAATTGATGAATATTTTCCGAACCTACGAATTAAGGCGCATAAAACCAAGCATGTGTTTTACGACAAAAACATTAAGATTTTACAACACTTTTCAGTCCAATTTTAAGCTGTTTTGGCAAATGAAAAGCCATAACTTTCGAATTTATTGTTGGTTTCCAAAATCCATGCTCGAATTTGTGGAGAACGTGGTCAACAACATTTCAACGGGAAAAAGTTTCTTCGTGTTTATAGAGGCCATGTTCTCGCTGAAAGCAGCCGTTTCAGCTTCTATATCTTTGACAACAACTATAGATACTATTTACTAGATTTTCTTTAAATCTATCAACAGCGGGAAGAGCTCGGCTACATCTGAGAGTCCAATACAAGTTTGCTTTCCCATTCATCGGCTTTCACTCATCACTGTGTTGGCGGCGCCGTACGCTTGCCGTTACTTTTTTGCTCGGTACAAATCATTAATTATTACCCTTTCTCTAGGTTCAAGTATAGTTAGGCGCCTTTCGAGTCCTGAACGATTCCTTCAGAATTATCGGATTGAATTTCTTGTCAAGTAGTATTTTCTTTCACACGATTACCCTGCGAGCAGAGGTTTCTCATCTCTTTGCCTTTCCTGTCGCCAAGAGAAACCTCTGCCACGAAACGATTGCTTTTCCCGTTGAGCATGCGCCACGGTATCTGGATTTCCATTGGCCGAGAAAAACGAGACTGCATGTAAACATTGTAAATTCATTGTAGATTTCAGATTGTTCATTTCCTATAAAATATAAAATATATTTCCCTCTTCGAGGGTATAAATCAAAGCTTTCTTTGGTATAAATAAAGGTAGATTTATTGAACGGTAATTTCGAGGTCTTCCGAGCAGGCAGTGATCAACACGAAAGCTTCTTGCTACTTTGATCACTGCGCACGAATAATTTATTATAGTTTCTTCTCAGTTATGTAAATGTTACTATTGTTATGTTTTTATTTATCCTGTAATTATCTACTACCATGTTAACTAGAAAATGTGCGAATAAACTGAAACTGAAACAGATCAATCGTCGGCAAAACAAAAACTGTGCGATTACATAACGGCTGCGAAAGATACTGTGGGCTCTTGCAGAACCAGCGAAATCGCCAAAAAGTCATGCCCGAGCGATATCAAACAGGTAAAACCGGTTTGTAACTGGTTTATCACGTGGTTTACCTCCAAGATTTTGGAGGTTGCAAGTGCGCATGTTCAACGAGAAATTAAAAGCAATCGTTTCGTGGCAGAGGTTTCTTTCGGCGACAGGAAAGGCACACGATGAACGAAGCTTTTCATTTTCCAGCGACAAAAGGCTTGTTCCGACTTTTGAACACTTTACTTCATTCATTCATGAACACCTTTCAGGTAAAACACGAATAAAACGTACAAACATGTGTAAGTATTAAAACTATCAGGTGGCCGGTGGACACGAATAAAACTAACCTGAGAAAACAGCCGACTCATATCGCCCGAGTCGGCTGTTTTCTCAGGCTTGCATAAACCGGAAGTCAAAATCGCATCTGCTCCTGCGAGTATAGCAACGGTGCTGCGTAGCAACGGAATATATGTCAATGGGCCCTTATGCCCTCAAAACAAAATTCTTACACAGATTTCTGTTTTAGCATGAGTTTCCAAACTCATCTATCTGACCAAATGCAGTCCTCCGATTGACTAAAAAGCTCATGAATGAGTTTGAGAAGAACGTATCAAAGACCTTTGGTAGCTGTTTGTTTTGCCAGCGATGAGCGAATGTCAAGGCATGGAGACGGTATACATTATTCACAGTTAGAAGATCTAAGGGGTTAAGCAGGGGCATAGCACTTTCTGTGTATTTCCCGTGCGTAATGGCAAAGCATATTAATTTATATCGTTTGATAGGCGCTGCCCCAGGCTAATACTGAATATGAAATGTAAGGATATATTAAAGTGTAATATATCTGCTTCAGTTGCTGTACAGATAAGAAATGTCTGAATTTGGAGATGATACCAGTATTTCTCGAGATGCGTGAACAGATATAGGAAATATGATATTTCCATGAGATTGAACTATCAATCAAGATGCCTAAATATTTAATGCAATCTTTCCTTTCTAGTGAATGACTATGCTTGTCAGTTTGATATCAATATTCACTTCCTTTTACCTTGGTATAATAAATGAAAATTGTAAGGACTGTCATCTCTGTCAATCTTAATATTTTAAATAATATATGTAATCATCTTAACACAGATTTTATTACGTTCCTGTATATCAATGTTTTTAAGTCAGATAGACATTCAGATACATGTATTTACATCTTAGTTAGAATAGGTCACAGAAAATGTGTACATCGATCAGTTTTACCTTTTTAATCATAGATAGATACACAGATATATTTGTTGTAATTTACTCTTTAATTTGTGTCCCCAATTAGCATTCGTTTGCTAAATACCTTTAGACACGTTAATAAAGTTATTATTATTATTATGGTGACTTTATAATCATAAAGTTTGTTTTCTTGAAGTTAATATATACTTTGTTGATGTCACACAATTCTTCAGTTTCTTTAATTCGTTGTTCATAGTGGATTAAAGTGCTTTGGTGTTTTTAGAAGAGGCAAATACGTTGGTATCGTCTGGGAATATTCTAAAAGATAGCGCGTCGGAACAATTTAGCAAGTCATTTATATCAATCAAGAAAAATGAGAGGACCAAGGCAGCTACCTGTGGAATACCGCAGATTATTATCTGTTTAGATTATTCAGTGTTCCCCAAGGTAACATACTGTTGACGGTTGGCTAAGTAGTCAGTCAACCACATATGGGGTGTTCCTCTTATGCCATATGTATCCAGTACTTCAAATAAATTTTCATGGTTTACGGTATCAAATGCTTTTGAAAAGTCCAAGAAAACAGCACAAGTAAACAGATTGTTATCATTAGCTTTCGTTAAGGTGGCTCGCCTGGATTTTCCTGGGACGCACCATACCCACTTTGAACGGCTGATACTCCACCGTCAGTGCTCGGTCGGGATTTTACTACCAAAAATGTAGGTTTGTTTGACATCGGTGTTACCATAGCAACACAGCATTGACATCATGTATTTTACATATCATCAATTTTCTCGAAGCTTGAGATGTTTGTCTTAAAGCGCTTGTCGTGCCCGGGTGGTCGTCCTACATACAAACCAAAGATCGCCTTCGACAACTTCGCCTTGATCATTTTCGCCTCTCTGTAACTCGATTCTCAGTCTCATACTTTACGAGAAATAAATCTATGAACTAGGCTATTGAACTCGGCATTAACATACCAGTACATGCTGCATTTCAATGTTGTGTGCCCTCTCCAGAGTGTATTCGAACATGTTTAGTTAGGCTACTGGACTGCTTGAAGCTCTTTCCACACTGCTTACATTTGTATGGCCTCTCATCAGAGTGTATTCGAACATGTCTACTTAGGCTACTAGCCTGCTTGAAGCACTTTCCACACTGCTTACAATTATATCGCTTCTCCCCAGAGTGTATTCGAACATGTTGAGCTAGGTTCCTAGAATCCTTGAAGCACTTTCCACACTGCTTACAAATATATGGCTTCTCCTCAGAGTGCCATCGAACGTGTCGCGTCAGGGTAATAGACTTCCGAAAGCACATTCCACACTGCTTACATTTATATGGCTTCTCCTCAGAGTGCAATCGAATGTGTTGAGTTAGGTTACTAGACAGCTTGAAGCTCTTTCCACACTGCTTACATTTGTATGGCCTATCATCACAGTGGATTCGATCATGTTGAGTTAGGTTACTAGAATGCTTGAAGCACTTTCCACACTGCTTACATTTATATGGCTTCTCCTCAGAGTGCATTCGAACGTGTTGAGTTAGGGTACTAGACTGCTTGAAGCACTTTCCACACTGCTGGCATTTATATGCCCTATCGTCAGAGTGGATTAGAACATGTTGATTTAGGTGACTAGAAACCTTGAAGCACTTTCCACACTGCTTACACTTAAATGGCTTCTCCTCAGAGTGCATTCGAACATGTCTAGTTAAGGCACCAGACTGCTTGAAGCGTTTTCCACACTTCTTACATTTATATAACCTCTCCTCAGAGTGCGTGAGAAGATGTTGAGTTAGGTTACTAGAATGCCTGAAACACTTTCCGCACTGCTTACAATTATATGACTTTTCCTCACGGACATGATCTGTTGGCTCATTCTGGGTTGTAACATGGTCTTTATGGTCACAAAATGGTGTATTATTATCTTCAAGATTGCCCAGTTTCTCTGACTGTGGACGTTTCACAGAAGCATAGTATGAACTTCTCTGAGTAGGAGCATGGGCCATTGTTTCCTCAGACATGCCCTATAGCAACAAACAGAAATTATGATTAAAATGTTTTCAAAATAACATGGTCAAATTGGAGCTGAACTACTATTTCTAACAATCTCAAGAAGTATCAGGGATAAATGCCGTAGAACCTCAAGACAAGGTTAGGTAAAAACTATTGGCAGCATGGAGTGATGTGGTGTGAAAACAGCATAGTTAAAATTAATGTCACTACTGGGACTTAACTTAACCAATTTGAAAACACCTTCACTTGCCAATCAACCTTCATCAAGTGAATATCTCTCTTCAAAACTCTGCGACATGTGATGCCCCGCTTGAGTGATCACTGATATTTGGTACCGTGCGAAACTTGAATTTCTAAAAATACATTAAAGAGTTTGTCAATGTTTCTAAAACGCTATTGACAGGGAAAGCTGAGCAACTGATTGATTACTTGCTTGACTGTTCTGAATTTGAAATTCAAGTCTTGAATCCCAAAGGACGAGAAGGGGATGGGTATTTTCCTTTTATAGCGCGGGGCCTTGTTTTGAATAGAGTGGAACCTGCCTGTGCGATCACCTCTCTTAAGCGACCACCTAACAAAAATTCCAATTGTTTTGTCTCGGGCACAATCCATTATTTCACTTCTGGCCTGGGATCCCTGGGCTGCATCACTGATACATAAATAGAGTGGAACCTCTGAACGATCACTTCTCTTAAACGACCACCTAACCAAAACCCCAATAGATTTTGAAATACTATTAGTGAAACGTCTCGTAGGCGATCAACTGTTTAAAGTGCCCATAATATTTTGTTTTCTTTTGCAGTTTCGAATCTAAATCTCAACGGCGAAAAAGGATTTTGGATTGCGAATAGCTGCATACCTGAAAACAAGAAATTTCACTTCCTCAGTGCGCCATCATGCTCTCGTGTTGTCTTATTTTGTAATCCTACAAATGGCGAAGGAAAATCGCACTCCAAAATCTTTTGTCCGCTGTTTAAATCGGGGTGTATTCATTTAAAAAGCCGTAATCATGTCAAATGAAGCTGGACCACATGTGACCTGGTTAAGGCCTCACATGGTGGACACTCCGCATCCAGTCACTGCAAACCGCGGTATAATACTTTTCATACGCCTTTTGCAGGAAACAGTGCTTCACGTGCTGATATAATACTTCATTAACGAATGAAATGCGTTGCCGTGGATGCTGGAGGGCAAGCTATGTTTGAAAACGTTGATTTAGAAAGAACGGCAATCGATTGGAGGGTAAAATAGCATTTACAAACAGGTTTTGCTAATAACACTACCGATCTCATACAAATGCTTAAATATATGAAATAAGATGTGTTTGTCCTCCAGGACAATCACGTGGTTACATACACAAAACAATGAAATTAGTACCTATTGTCTATCGTTTCCGGTGAGAATTGCTGTACAATAAAACCATTGGAAAGCATTGTTTGGCAGAATTTCGTTGAAGAACAGTTATCGTTCCCAAGGTTTCCATTGTAATTTTCTCTTCCACATTTCAACAAACGTCGCTGGTTTTTATTTCCACCTTTTCCTTAACTTCTCTTAATGTAAAGCCAGCATACAATTGTACCTTAATTTGATTTCCATGTTGAGTTACCGGTAGATAAAATATTGGCAGCAAACTGATATTAATAATAGTGCAGCTCGTCAACAAATCAGTCTGGCTGCAATAATAATAACATTAAAGTGCACTCGTGGTAATCGTTGTTATAGTGCAGAGAGAGAACAATGGGGTTGGATGAGGAACACTAACTATATGATGACAAAACTTTGTCAAGGTAGAATTTCGATTGCCGCTGAGGAAACATGTATCGGATCAATGATCAAAGGAAAATACGTCATTGATAGAAATGCTAATACTTATTCAAAACAATAAGAAGTTAGGACGAGAGGATATGAGAAAGGTTTAAATAAATTTGAATATGGCCACCCGCTTTTATCTGAAACTGTCTCCCTCTGATGGAAGACTAAGAATATCGGGAGACATCCACTCAGGAGACTGTCATTGTCTTCCACACGCTTTGTTTCCTCACGCATTAGTGAGACGTTTTTGTCAAGCGCCGTAAAGCACATTCCTCATAACTGATCTGCTGAATTCTTTCTTACCAAAAATGCTTCATAGCACAATACTTAAAGTAAGAACAAGATGTTTCAACTTTGCTCATTACAACATTTCCATTGTACAGGTGCGTGATCTGACAGGCCAAAATCATACAAAGTTAAATTCCACTGATTGACCGTGTAACAGTAGTGACATGTTGTGAAAGGTTCAAAGAACAAGCCCGTTTCAGTAGCGTGTTTTCTCGTTGTCCTGACGTATATAAATAATTAATGTTGAAGTCACCAACAATGCTCGTTCCATTGCATTGTAAGTCTTGCTCAAGTTTAGTGACGTCGGTTTCAGTAGTTGTTGATGGAGGACGATATATATCACCTAGTAGTATGGATCTCTAAGATTTAAATGGGCAGACAAGTGCTTCAAAATCGCTGTCCCTGCTGTCGGTTCTTCGTTTAACTCGTCATCAGCTTTCCCAAGCGGAGACCAATCATAAAGGGTAGCCTGTGCTCAGCCGTCCGTCTCCCCTCAAAACTCGGGAAGGGACGTCTGTGCTATACTGTCGTTAATCGTGTTCCGGCATAAGTTTGCATAAATTACATCTCGATTTCCATTGGCCGAGAAACACTAAACGGTACACATTGTAGATTTCAGATTGTTCATTTCCTATTGTTAACGGCAATGCAAGAGACAAAGAGGGAGGACGCGCTGGGAAGCTGGGGAAATATAATAAATTCCCTTCTTCGATAGCCTATAGACAGGCCTCCGTAATCCCTTCAAAGGAAGGGATTTAGAAATCTTTCTTTCCTAGAGGAAGTGGAAGATTGGATGAATTCGAGAGTTTGAGAACCACGTGAACTCGAGGTTTGAGAAGTCGCGCTCGTAGCAACTCGCCTGACCGCCGAGGCTATTGATATTGCTTCTGGTTGATCATCTCCCACAGCCATTCGCTTTGTAAAAAGAGCTCTTGAACATGGACTTTTTTTCGTTTTGAAGAACTAGACGATATTTGAAGAAGAATTTTGTTTGTTCCCTGCAAATTCTTTCAAACTTCCTAGGCACTTTCTGCATTTCAGTGTTGAGGCCGATAATTTCTTCCCAGACTTGAAATGCAGCACTGAGTTCCATGAACGATATTCTTATAATTTTTTTCTCCATATTAACCGAGCACAGGACACAAAATGACATAGCAATTCGTCTTAATACAATTCCAAATCAGAGTGAATCGAGCTCGGATTTTCCCACGGAGCCAGAACTATTAGTCAACATAACCGCTAAGCCAATCAGCACCCGCTATGAGGCACCAACCAATCAGCGACTGGTTACAACATTCCTGTAACTATCCACGTGACCTAGAACACGATTAACTCATCCGTAGTACAGACCTCCTTTTCCTTCCTTTGAAGGAATTACGGAGGTCTGTGTACAGGCTAATAAAGGGTAGACAAGCCATCTTAGCGGAAGTCAGGTCGGGAAACATGGAAAACATTTAAAAAGGAAGATACGGATTGCTGCATATGGGTGACTCGACCCGTCATGAGGGGTAGACCTAAATAACTTGTACTTATAGTTGGGTACTTTTTTAACCCTATAATCAACAGTTATTACCGACTCTAGCCCTATCAGCAAATTGAAAATGTAACGTTGTTTACCAGTGAATTAAACCATAGTTAAGGTGGCTTGCGGGCATTGTGATAGCTGAATTGGCATCATAATGATTCGCACTTTTCAGCGGGTAGTTTTTGACCGATCTTTGAGAATTTTTGGACCATGTCATTAAACACAAAAGAGAATTCCAAGATATATCATAATATTTTCGGAGATATAAGTGCCGAGCTTTCGACCCCTTGTTTTTAAGTAAAATGCGAAAATCTTCAAAACGACACGATAGATTTTCTTAACAATGTTATAGGTTAACTAAACCATCAGCTTTGTTGGTAACGAGTTTCAATAAAATCGATAGAATAGGAACTTCTACAGCAAAAGAGATAAACATGTTACCGCAACATATTATGCTCCTCAAGTCCTTGCAAAACCTCAGGCAACTATGATCGTCGCTTCTAATTCTACCCGGTAATCTATAGCTTAACACCATGGGAAACCACAGGCAGCCCAAGCTAATGGTTTTTACAAGGAATGTATGGGAATTTGTAGAAAAAATCTAAAACTGTACTAAAATGATCAATAAAGTCATGAAATCTTCTTACCTGTGTGTTGTGAAGTTGTTCCTCTTCATCACTGATGTGTTTATTTCTGGTTTGATGTACTTCTGGGCTTTTTTTCCTCCCCTATATAAATATTGAGAAGGCGGGAAACACAAGACGCCATTAGTCCATGTGGCGACTCTTCGAGGCCTCGTAATTCTTCGAAAATCCAAACTTTCAGCATTTTACCTCCAGAAACCCTTTCTTACATCCTCTAGCACTCATTTAATCGATCCATCGCTTATTTCCTCGCTTTGTAAGTACTCAAATTCGACGGATTCTGCAGCCAACCTAGCATGTAACGAGCCGGGGTACCGTCACCTTGACCTTTATTCATGGGCTGCCTGTGCTAGTTGAACCACAGGCAGCCTGTGGTTGAACGTGGCTTTTCTTCGGAAGCAGTGACGAACGAGTGCCGAAGGAATCCAACACCTCCGTGTTTTTTCGAGGAGTTTCGGAGAACGAAGAACGAAGAAAGTCATTGTGCTCAATCGACCAATCGCTGAACGGGCCAGACCCAGGAACTTTTCAGCAAACAATATGTGAAGTAAATGTCAAATAGAAATGTAGTCGATTTCTTGATTTAGTTCTCTTCAAAAGCTGTTTCAAATGTAAAATAACCAAAAACGGAACCAAGGTAAGTTGTACAATATTTTTTTATAGACGATTTTGTTGAACTGACTGCAATATCAGAGTGAAAAAATACGTCTGTGTAGCGGCTAGAATATGGTGTGACAAATAGGTCAGTCAGAACTCGTATTAACCCTTATCTTTTCTGGAGCGTAACAGATGAGCAAAGAGCAGTTAGAACTGCCGAGGCAGGACATATTAGGGACTTTAAGCAACCAGGACGGCGACAGCAATGACTGACGGGACGTAGAAAAGTGCCTTCCACCCGAAATTTGGTGCCTACTATTTCCTTTGTTCGCCTTGGATTTTTTTTCACAACCAGATTTTCGAAAAATATGACCGAGTATAGGGTTCCGTTCACACCAAACGAAAAACGGATTGATTTACTTTCTTATACGTTCGCGTTCTCTTTAAAACGTACAATTTGGGGCTTTCATGTTGTGTTTTTGCAGAGAACGGTGGAAATGTAGGCGACTGCGTGCATTTTCACGTGCAGCTATTGTATTTTGTAATTATATAAGGTTATTGTTTTATGCCGTCGTCGAAGACGTTGCCGTCGTGTTTTGCTTAAAGCCCCTATTAATATCCTGGTGAGTCTGAAAAGCCTTGGACGAAATGTTGTAGTGGTGTGTTCTAGTGGCATTTCCGCTACTGTATTTGACGATTCAATGACAAGTAAAACTGTCCATTCCCATTACGCTCTTCTAATGGCTAATATGCCTTGTAAGTTCGTGGGTCTGCCCTGCAGATTTCACCGTTCAGCGATTGGTCGATTGAGCACAATGACTTCGTTCTCCGAATCTCCTCGGCAAAAACACGGAGGTGTTGGATTCCTTCGGCACTCGTTCGTCACTGCTTCCGAAGAAAAGCCACGTTCAACCACAGGCAGCCTGTGATTCAACTAGCACAGGCAGCCCATGATAAAAGGTCAAGCTGAATGTACCCCGGATCGTTACATGCTAGGTTGGCTGCAGAAACCGTCGAATTTGAGTACTTACAAAGCGAGGAAATAAGCGATGGATCGATTAAATGAGTGCTAGAGGAATGTAAGAAAGGGTTTCTGGAGGTAAAATGCTGAAAGTTTGGATTTTCGAAGAATTACGAGGCCTCGAAGAGTCGCCACATGGACTAATGGCGTCTTGTATTTCCTGCCTTCTCAATATTTATATAGGGGAGGAAAAAAAGCCCAGAAGTGCCTCAAACCAGAAGTAAACAGATCAGTGATGAAGAGAAACAACTTCGCAACACACAGGTAAGAGTTCATGACTTTATTGATCATTTTAGTACAGTTTTAGACTTTTTCTAAAAATTCCCATACATTCCTTGTAAAAACCAGTAGCTTGGGCTGCCTGTGGGGACACTACTGTGTTAGCTACAAAAAAATCTAGAAAACGGGACTAAGTACATCACTAGATGAAAGAAGTTAGGTTAATTATGAATATTTGGTGAAAAGCGCCAATTGTGAATTGATGTAAAGATTTAAAAATCTAAACGAAAACTTTGGACTCGTTTGCGAGTATGTTGTAGGACAACATATTTTCTGACATTTGCAATTTCGTTTCGTTTCATGAATACGTTTTTGCGCACTGAAGTCGGGAATGCAGCTGGTTGAAACTTTCAGAATCACTCCTAGCCTTTCTCCTCCGGGATTTCTAATTCTGCGCAAAATGGTACATTTCATAAGCTTGTTTTCCAATTCCTTCCTGCTGAAACGTTAAAAGGAGAACTGAACCCTAAATCAATCCGACGACTATACAAAACTCTATTCAAGAGAGATAAGTTCTGCTATTTTATTTCTTTATGGTGCACGTCTAAAAAAAGGAAAATACGTTTTGAAGGTCGATAAATAGCCAATTCCTCGCTGGTAAAGCTAGTTTGTGTGGCGGCTCAATTCAGTGCTTTTCCCCGTATCGTACGTCATGCATACCAAGGAAAAACAACCACACCTCCAGCACAAAGAAAGCACAATAGTGCGCAATTATGAGTCGTTAGTCCATCTATTCAACGCCGAGAACAATATGACAAAACTAATTTATTCCCCGTATCAAACGTCAAAGATTACAGGAATTGACCGTCTCTACAAGCACTGTAGCGGCGGTTGGGAGGAAGATTTGCTGATTTTCTTTCCTTTGACGCAAACCACAGTAAAATGAATTTGGGTTTTAGTCTTTTCATGTTTTTTTAGCTAAAGTTGACTTTAGACTTCAGTTCTCCTTTAACAAACTTTTTCCGGAACCCTAAAATAGTACCGCTACATATAGTCATGTTAAGCTGGTGTCACACTTATACGACTATTAGGTAAATCAGACGGTCGGTCGGTCATAATACGGTCCGATGATGGTAAGGTGGTCGGATCAGTCGGAGGTGTGGCTACTCGGTCGGTTGGCTTCTGATCATCCGAGCAGCTTTCGAACGATGTACATATATGGCCTACTTGGGTGCGATTGATACTTCCCAATCGTAGCTACATTGTACGACTAGTCAGATGCTTGGAGGCGATTTCTGCTCGGAGATGAAGGTCGGCGCAGCGGACCAATCAGTGAATAGAATTCTGTCACATGATCACGTCGTCATACTTAGGGAAAGACACTCAAGAAGGGAGGTTTTAAATTAACAGAAGTAGCGGACAGTCGGATCAGATAGATGTGTCCACATCATCTAACAGTCAGTCCACCCTCCTAGTTCGCAGGCTGTCAGGCCCGACGGAGCCAACAAACCGACCCACTGAACCATCCGAGTAAAAATCGGTAGGTGTGGCCCCAGCTTTATGAATATAACTTATTATTGGAATTATGTCATTCTCAAATGTTTAAGTTACAACCAACTAAGCAGGCTGAGGCTTACAACACTCAGTGTTGAATAGTTCTGTTATGAATATAACTTACGATTGGAATGACCGTCTACCCCTCCGTCACGGGTCGAGTCGACTCGTATGATTCAAGTCGGTTCATCAGCCATACACAGCCCCTTAGAACCCTGTATTTGCCTTTAATGTATTCCATGTTTTACGACCTAGCTCCCCTACAAATGTATGTCTCAGTTTGTGTCAATCGAATATAAAAAAAACTCATGAGCGATTCTACCCTAGTCAGACCGACAGAGTTCGACGCCTCTCTCTCTCTCTCTCTCTATAGCTATGCCAATTGAAAACGTGAAAATAAGCAGCCAGCAAGGAGTTTAACTGTTCCAGCTATTACTAATTAACCTTATGAAGCACACAAGCTTTCCACGCTCTCCAAAACCCACCACAAGTGCTTGTGGGAGTGGGTATTTATACAGGTTCTGAAAACAACATTGCCATGGGGACTGATCAAAGTCATTACCCAGCTAAACCACAGATCGAAAATTGGAATTTACCATGTTGGTTTTTGTGGAGGGAGGAAAACCTGAGAATCTGAAGAAAAGCCCTCAGAGCATTAGTGCAAGATACCAATTAACAAACTCAACTAACGTGTTACTGGGGCTCGAACGCTGGCAAAGTAGCCTTGTTTTACCTTGAAAGTGGCAATCATCAAAAAGTATTACTCTCTAATAGGTGGTATCACTATTACATCAGTTGAATAAAACTAACAGACTGCTTTGTGCTAAATGTTCTTTTGTTTTTCTGAACCATGGTCTTGGTATTCTTACAGGAGTTAAAACATCTGAAGAAAAGGAATTTGAAAAGGATTCTGGTAGTTGCATTCAACTGATGCAATAGTGCAAACCAGGAATTGTACCTTGAAAGAGGAATCTGGCACATGTGGCCATCTAACTTCATGAGTGGCAGTATTATAATCAAACAGAACTTCACCAGATTTATAAAAAGTAACATTCCAGGAAGACTCCATCCTTAAATAATCTGCAAGGAAAAAATGAGTATTTCATTACTAGTCAAAAACCATAATAAATTATTATTGGCTATAGATTTTTGTTTTATTTGCACTTTTCTTAATGAAAGGTGATGAAAAGAGAAAAAATAAGAAGAAACAATCAACAATACATAGGATGAAATTTAAGGATGGAAGTGCACAGACTGAGGCTTAAAAAGCCTGTTGGCTTTCATGTCAATCTATGCTTATCATGTGGTTTTAGGTAAATGATGAATACCGGTAAACAATGAACTTTATATTCTTGATAATGCTAACAGAGCTGGTTTTGTAGTAAATATATCTTGTATTTATTTATGAATGCTTGATGGCATACATTTTTAAAACTAGTGGAAACAGTCTCCCAAACAACTGAGCTTGAATATTTGATGGGAAATTTCAACAATAGCTACTGTCCTTTTGGGTTATGTCATGCTTTTGTCATCACCACCAAGCCTCACTTTTGTGTGGGGAGGAAACACTGTGCCAAATTGAGGCTTGGCAGTGATCATAATTGTGACATCATCATAATAAGGCTTATCAGTTTGTATGCGACTCCTATAAAAGTTTTTCAGATTAAAAGTATACAGTATGTTGTACGTGTTTGTAATTGAAGGGCTGTGTGCAAAAATGGCATAAGTGTCTCCTGTTCACATTCTAAATTCTCCTTCAATTTCTTTGTTTTGTATGGGAGAATTTAGAATGTGATCAAGAATTACTTAGTAAAAACAGCCTTTTTGCACACAGCTCTACATTTGTTATTGTTTAAAAAAATAGTCAGAGTGGGAAACAAAATGACCAAACATAAAAAAAAAATTACTAGTATCTGCTATTTTCATTTATTAACCATTTAAGGCCAGTACACATCATTTGACATATTTTACTGGTTACATGCTTTGAGGATTTCAGTCTTGCTAAGTTGAAAGAGCAAGGCCTAGAGATTGCCACTGGTGACAGCATAATGTACATGTATAGAGAAATGATCCTATTGAACTGCATTAGGCATATTAAAAATGAAGAATTGCATCTAAATCCTCCCTTCTTTGCATAAGTCAACTACAGTTTACATTACTTCATTTCACAAAAAGGACTAAAATGACACGTGAATCCTAAGATTCTAAATTGTCTTACAAAAATGCATGTTTCACAGGATCTCCCCAGATCTTACAAGATCTTAAACCCATTGTTCCCAAATCTTAGAAGATCTTGACAGGATCTTCCCTGATCTTAGAAGATCTTGACAGGATCTTCCCTGATCTTACAAGATCTTAAACCCATTGTTCCCTAATCTTACAAGATCTTGACAGGATCTTCCCTGAACTTACAAGATCTTGACAGGATCTTCCCTGATCTTACAAGATCTTGACAGGATCTTCTCTTATCGTACAAGCTCTTGACAGGATCTTACATACATACATATTTTATTGCCATTCCCCTCAGGGCTTTTCAATAACAATTTACAATGTACTAAGCATTATGCATGGTGGGAAGCTATATATACATTCTGTATGTCTTGCTTAATATTAAAATCATGAATGTTGAAAATAAATATCAGTACTAAGTAATATAAAAATGGGCCAGCATAGAACTCTTTAACTTATTCTTAAAACTAGTCATAGACAGCCCATGCTTTAGTTCATAGTCCAGATCGTTCCATAATTTAACACCTCTGTTAGGAAAAGTCCTTTGGCCTGAGGTGGTTTTATAAAGCTGAATTTGCAAGGAGTTACGGTTACGAGTGAAGCATTGGTGAACATCACAGCATTTCTTAAACTTATCGCATAAGTAAGATGGAGCAAGATTATTGATACACTTGTACATGTACATCATAACTGCCTCCCTGAGGAACAACTGTTGCTTCATTGGGAGCCAATTAAGCTCACGCAGTGCTGGAGATATGTGGTCATACTTCATTGTGTGTGTCACTATTCTGCATGCAAAATTTTCCACCATTTGAATTTTCTTTATATTCTTAGATCTTTCCTGATCTTACAAGACCTTACAAGATCTTGACAGGATTTCCCTTATCTTACAAGATCTTGACAGGATCTTGCCTTAGCTTACAAGATCTTGACAGGATCATCCCTTATCTTACAATATCTTGACAGGATTTTGCTTTAGCTTACAAGATCTTGAGAGGATCTTGCCTTATCTTACAAGATCTTGACAGGATCTTCCCTTATCTTACAAGATCTTGACAGGATCTTTCCTTATCTTACATGAACAAGATCTTGACAGGATCTTCCCTTATCTTACAATATCTTGACTGGATCTTTCCAAATCTTAAAAGCCCTTAAAGATGATCTTAATTCCCTTTGGCTACATGTATATATTTTATGATCTTGACAACAACTGTATGAGAGCAGTTTTCAATTGAGTTTAGAAAAGTAATAATTATTGCTTTCAAATTTGATTGGTTAGCTATACCACTGGTTTTGGTTTTATGACACTCAATCGAAAACCACTCTATGATTAATCTTTCCTTATCTTACAAGATATTATAAAATTTTATGAATTCATGGAAAATCATAAATATGCATATTAACCTTTTCAATTATGCATGTAGCTTGTGAATAAAACTCTTAATAATTACCGATGCTGCAGCAAGCGGCCTGCAGCAACTACATCTATAAAAAAACTTTTCACATAAATAAAAACTGCTAAAATAATAGCCCACTTCCACAATATGCTTTACTTGTCATGCACAAAGGTTTCAATATGAGGCCCCATGCTAAATAAAATTTATTCTTTTCTCTGCCAAGTGCAAATTACTTACAGGATTTTCAAATGTTCACTTGAGCTCAAACTCAAAGTAAACAAACTCGGTGCACTTAAGGTCTCGATAAAGGTTGGACGTGTCATTTCGGAAAAATGCTCTTGCAACGTCGTAATTAAAGCGACATAGTCGTACTATATACCGTTTTAAAGGTCTTGAATTGAAAAAAGTATATATTTAATCCATTTCGAGCAAAAGTTAAAAGCGTAAATGTTGTATATATTTCTACGCGAAATGACTCAGTCCGCCAGAAGGAGTTCAGCCCTTCAGGCTTTGAAATATTTTTTTTCTTAATTAGCCCTTTCGAATCCCAACTAAATTGACTCAAATACTGTGTCGGGCATTTGTGATATATTGCGTATTACAGATTTTATCCCTTTTCAAAGTTGAAAAAGTAGTTTTTCGTCCCATTTTGATACAAACTAGGTCATAAAACCTGAAAGAAAAAATCTTTCAAAATTCCCCGACACAGTATTTGAGAAACAGCTGTTTTCTACGACTCGTGAAAATTTAGGAAACTTGGACAAAACGCTAAAAGGCTGGACTTCAACAAAGTTCTGTTTTTGGCCGAAAAAAAGAGCCGAGAAACAGCCTGATAAAGGTTTTCGATTCATTTCACGGTTGACTAAGAAGTGCCGCCTCCAAGGGTAATCTCATTAACATTAGCCAATCAGAGCGATTCATATTGTGTTCAGTCTCGGCAGATTACAAAGTTCAGTCAGACGAGCCGCAGAACAGAGAAAGCTATATAGTTCACCGATGCTCGATACTTCTACGGAAACTAGTTAGCTATAGTGTCGATTCCAGCTTAATTTCAATAAGAAACACTCTTTTAGGAGTACAGAAAAATGGCACCACAGTAAGCAAACAATTAATATCATGCAGGGAAAACCACTGAAGCGCAGCTCGATCCACACCATGTATATATGTACACAGTAGACTGTTTGTGATTCTAAAAAAAATTCATCGCGCTGAAACAAACCGGCAAACCTTAGCTTCCTGCATTGAATTCTCTTTAAATTTTTAGCCGATTGAAGATAACAGATTGCTTCATTCTTTGTGGACTTTCAGTCTTCGATGATTCTAATTTCTTGGAACTTGAGTATAATCCCTCCAGCCATTCTTTGTCCTAATTTGAACTTTACACCCGCTTCCAAATTTACTCACAAACTAAATTATTACAAACTAAATTGTGGTGTTTTTTTTTCTCTCCTTTTTTGAATACGGCACCAAGAAATATCTACTTTTACACTTTTGGGCATTGCATTATAAACGTAGGAAATCTTTACGAACGAAAAGTAGCACAGAAAATCACAGGATAGCGAGAATGAAATAACATGCCCGGTGAATGACAGCAGCTGTCAATCATTTTTCGCGCCTTTTTTAGCTGGAAATCAGAAAGTCGCATTTTCAAGGCTTTAAATAATTTCTTGGAGTTTGAGTTTTTTTGTGATGCTAGATTAGGGCTTTTAGATTTAGAATTTGCGAAAAAACGCATTTTCGAAACTTTTCCATTTTGAACCTTTATCGAGACCTTAATTACTCTTGAGAGAACATGTGATTGTCTTTTTCAGTACATTTCTTAGGTCATAATATAAACAAAAATAGCATGATTTGTATGTGATATTTATCACTTGCTGTATTTATGCCAAATATCACTATAAAAATCTGTGTTTATGAACCAAAAGACAAAACTTAGCTTTGTTCTGTATCTGGTTATGGACTTCTGGTGTGCATACAATAAATATCAAGTTTCCACTTAAGCCTTACTTTCTGTCCCTGAACACCTATTAACTTATCTATCTATCTATCTATCCTTATCTATCTATATATCTATATATCTATATCCATATCTATATCTCTCTATATACATGTATATATATATCGGGTGCATTGTGGGTAAATATAATATATATATTACCGGTATATTTAAGAAAAAGTAAGAACAAATGTTGGGGTGACGTAATCTCATTAATGCATTATCCTCCATGGCACCTTTCTATCAAAACAACGTAGATATATAAAGAATATACACAGTCTGTGAGTTGTTAGTAAAGAAAAAAATCATTTTAGACAAAACTATTAATGCTAAGTATTTATTCAAATTATTGGAAAGTTGAATTAATGAGATGACATCACCCCAGGAATTGACCCAGGCTTTTTCTTACCCGGTCATGGGTCAGGAAAGATCATTTTCTTATAACCATTTCAAACAAGCGTATTGAGTATAGAGCATTCTCTGTAAACCAAAATATTTTAGGCAGAAGTACTCAAAACCTTTCAAAGGTTCATAGGTATAAAAATTGCAAGAAGGGTTAGAAGCACTTTAAGAATGTAATGTACCTATCAGTGTTAAGTCCAGGGGGAACCCCACACTGAGCTGGGGACTTTAACTGCCATTTCTTGCTCAGAGTGGGGAATTGCAACCAACTTTGAACGAGGCTGCCCCATGGCATCGTGGGGTTAGTTTGAATGGAACCAAAAAACTGTATTTCTGGTAAACAATATTTCTCTTTGGATGAAAGAAAAAGATAAATGAGTTCCTTATCCTAAAGATTGTATTGGTATCCCTGTGGATACAATCCTTATATGGTCAGCTAAGTTTCGGTGGGAACTGTTGTACTTAAGGACTCTACGTGTAACCTTAATTATAGACTCTTCAAACATTTAATTTTGTTATAGCAGTTTTACTGACATTGCCCAGTCATTACGGTTTTTATAGTAGATTCAGACTTTCATCCCTCAGAAGTCAGTACTCCTGCATTGGGCTGGAGAATACGTTTCCACTATGTTTTTACCACATATACTGTGGAATTTTTTGTGGTTTTTCGTATCCGGCAGAGTACATCAATAGACTGTAAGATTGTTTCTCATATGTTGCAGATTAATTATTATATATTTATGTAGTGTGCATATATTATGAAAAGTCTCCACTTACCACGTTGTGTGGTTTTCGTACCCAGTGTTGGGCAATAACAGTCTGAGTAATTGGATCTTACTTACAGTGTAATAGCATATCTGGGTTTAATGACATCACTTTGCAACATTATAACATGTTGAAGTTTAGTTAGTATAATAAATTGTGTGTGCAGTTATCTGTCAGGACCGCCTCCTGCATATTGTGTATCTTGTTAGTATTTGGGAGAAGGAACTAGTTGTCAGCGCATTAGCCTGTCAGAGGCTTTTCTGTGTTTTTTTTTTTGCTCATATGTTTTAGGATTGGGCTACCTATGACACATGTGCCTGAATGACCTGCGCAACCTGAGTTAGATATAGCTTGGCGAGTACTTCCTCTATCATTTTCTTGTTTAAATAATTTGTGATTTGTCTTTGGGATCCAATAAAATACATACCTTATTTATGACAATGTTTTATTGCATTTGTTATTGAGTTAATTTACAAATTTTTACCTTTCTAACGGCACGCAGAGCATGTCCTTTTTTCCGTTTCTTGTTTACTGCCCTTGTTGGCTAGGGTGGTGAAATTAAATGACTCAAAATTTGACCCATGGGTAGGGCAATTTGACACTGAAACACACCTCAGGCCACGATCCCCCTTTGAGCTTAACAATGATAAGTGCATAAAAGAACTATAAAATTAATGTATAATGAGTATGAAGCTTATAGGCCTTTAAAGGAATTTTCACATACCAATTTTTGCATGCTTAAACATCCGTATCTCCACGCGGCCATGTAATATCCTCTATTTATTATACATGTATGGGCGATAGTGTTTTACTGAGAAATACACCACTCATAGAACTCATACGAAACTACATCCGGGTACTGAGTAGCGTATTTTCCATATCCTCACTAGTGAAAATATCGATGACGTCACGTTTGCCGCCTTTTGAACTACAAAGATGGTGGTAGCTTTGTGAAAATCACAGAGGAAGATGTAAACAGCTTAAATGAGCTGCATGACAATGAATATTCCGAGCACAAAAAGCCAAATACGATCTAAAACTCTATAAAGATTTTCTCGACTGCAACGAAGAGACAAGAAAACCCGATGAAACTCCCCAGAACAGCTTAGAATGATTACGAAGAAGTTTGTACCGACACAAAGGCGACAATGAGTAAAATGAATAGATAAGAATTGTCCATATAATAAAAAGAAAATTACACGGTGGTTTGAAGATATATTATGACGTTTATCCTCGAGATATAATTCTACTGCACATAATGACATATGAATTAACGTTCGATCTCTATCGGGGTTCGATCCCGGCCTACACGAAAACTTACACTTAAATTGAATAAACAAACTCTTAAGTCTTAGGTATCTCAGTTTTCTTTCATTCTAGAGACCGTTTTGTGAAGCATGCTATAAAACTAGGACACAATACTTACCTCAATAGAGAAGAAACGCCACACAAACACTCGATCGGGAAAAACAAACAAAATGGCGGAGGGACTTGTTAAATGCATACCACAGGAATCCCGATATTTTCTTGTATTCTCTTCCAAATTCTAATGTTCGGTCTTCCTGTGGTAAATGCAGCCACAGGAGTCCCGGTCTCTTTATTCTCTGCCAACCCTGGGTACCAAAGGTTCTACTCGCTACGTTTACTCAAGAGCGCCGAAAGTTTAATCAGCGAGTGTCGGAGGTGCGAGAAGAACCTCTGGAACAGAGCGCTAGGTTTTACGGCTGTTCTGGATGGACTTTGATCCAAGCGTAACATTTTGATTGACAGTATCTAAGCTAATTAAAAAAGAGAAGTAATTAGACTTGTATCAGTCGTGTGCCTCATGATAGTTCAGCGTGGGGTGACATGTTAGTTTCCATTTCTTAAGTTGCAACGGTACTGCAAAACAGCCCGGCCATGCTGGAAACAAACTGAGTTTGACGTCGCGTGTTTATGGCAACTACAACTCCCTGAAACTCTTCACTGCCCTGAACGGAACTCTTCTTGAGAGACCGAAGACATGATGTAAGCTGCCTCCTCTCTAGACGTCTGAAAATTGCGTAGCGCGAGGAATCCGATCACCCTAGGTTTGCGCTCGCGGACGCTTAAGACGTTGGGAGTAAGCAAGCGTACCGGACAGAGCTCAGACTAGCGCGCATGCGCGATCGAGCTGAAATTGAAAACACCACTGTTGGCGGTAAATCTTTGGCGTTTGAAGGCAATTTTATCCCAGTGAATAAAATCCTTAATATGTGTGTTCAAACAATATTTCAAGAGTAGTTTCCCATAGTGCGTAAATTTTGTGGATAAAACGAGGACTTTTCAGCTTTGACTGGCAGCTCAGAAATGCGCTGTCAGCGGAGTTTATGAGAAGGTATAACGTCACATACGACTTGCAGACTCTATAAAGACTCTTATCTGACTCTATAAAACCTAATAACATTTCACCTCTTGATTACTTGAAATCTCCAACACCAAATAGTTTTTTTCTTTTTCCTTGCACTTCTACTGAAATTGAAGTAGAGATTGATCACCTCTCTAGTAATAAAGCAGTTGGGCCTTCTAGTATACCTATTTCAATTATTAAAATCTTGAAACCTCTTATATCTAAACCACTTGAACTAATTTTTAATTGTTCTTTTAACTCAGGAGTGGTACCGGATTGCTTCAAAATTGCACGTGTAATCCCAGTATTTAAAAAAGGTGTTAAAATCTTAATGAACAATTACCGTCCAATTTCTCTGCTTTCAATATTTAATAAATTACTCGAAAAATTAATGTATAAACGCTTATTTGCATATCTAGAAAAATACAACTATATTTCAAATTCTCAGTTTGGCTTTCATCCTAAGCATTCAACAATTCATGCTATTTTAATGATAATCGATAAAATTCAACATGCTATCGAGCAGGCTAATTTTGCATGTGGAGTTTTTCTAGATTTTAGCAAAGCTTTCAACACTGTTAATCATCAAATTCTTATTGAAAAACTTAATTATTATGGTATAAGGGGATTACCCCTAATGTGGTTTAGTTCTTACCTGTCTAATAGAAAACAATTTGTATCGATTGGTAATTCCACCTCTGAGCTCAGAGCTATAACCTGTGGTGTCCCACAGCGCTCAGTACTTGGCCCTTTGTTATTCCTAATTTATATTAATAACTTTCCCAAACGTTCCACCCTATTTGATTTTCATTTATTTGCTGATGATTCAAATTTGTTTGCCATGGATAAAAGCTTAAGTAAACTTGAATGTTCTGTAAATAATGAGTTAATTAATATTCAGGTTTGGCTTAATACTAATAAACTCTCATTAAATATCGGCAAATCTAATTTCATTATCTTTCATCCATCACAGAAAAAAACATTTCCAATTAAGCTCCTGATAAATGATCAAATCTTACCCTATAAACCCTATATTAAATATCTAGGAGTCTTAATTGACGCCAACTTAAATTGGAAGCATCATGTGCATGAAATATCAAAAAAGGTATCTAAAGGTAATGGAATACTTTCAAAGATCAGACATTATGTCAATACCGACATATTAGTAAAGATTTACTATTCAATAATATTTCCTCATCTTACATATGCTCTCTTGTCATGGGGCAACACATATCTTACTACACTTAATAATCTTGTAATCATGCAAAAGAAAGCCTTACGTATCATCACATTTTCTAACTTTGATGCCCACACTGATCCTCTATTTAATAAACTTAAGATTATAAAACCTCTTGACTTGATTTATTTACAATCTGCGATATTCATGTTTGATTATCATCATAACAATCTTCCTCAATCATTCAGTAACTTTTTTACTTTAATTTCTGAAATTCACCATCATAACACCAGATTAGCATCTAAGGCTGCCTACTATGTTCCACAAGTTCGAACAAATTATGGTAAATTTAGTTTACGATATAAAGGCGTCATCATTTGGAATGATATTAGTGAAAATCTTACAAATCTCACCTCCAAAAAAGACTTTAAAAATGAAATTAAACAAAAACTTATTTCAAAATATTGATTTCTATTTTTATTTAAAAAAATCTTTTTTTCTACATTTAGCCTCTTAGACTCGTCTCTTACACCGATTATTCTGTATATTGTACTTGTAATGTATGCATCATGTAGTGCTCTGTGTATGTGTGCTTGACCCAATTCAACAATTTTAACCTATACATTCCTGGGATGCCTGACTCGATTAGTTTATATTACTAGCGTAGATTTCGAGAAAATTCAAGGATTTCCAAGAATTCGGTCCTGTGTTCTGAGCCGATTTCGAACCAAACTCCGTCAATCGAGCGTGATATACAAGCTCAAAACAGAAGACAAGACTAAAACCTGGAGTTGTTCCTATAAAAGAATATGCTGGTTAAAAAGAGACTGACATCTTCAGAATAACGTCTAAAGAAGAAAGAAAAGAAAACTGTAATGATACTCGCATCGGGACTTCGACTTATAGCAAACAAAAGGAGACAATAAATAAATACTTCTTTCTTTTCTTTCTCTTTTAGATGTTCTTCTGAAGATGTCCGTCTCTTTTTAACTGGCGGTTTATGAGAAAATATTTTAGGAACAGCTTCGGAGTTTAATTTGTAGTCTTGCCTTTCGGTCACGCTCTAACCACAGGTAACCCAAGCTCTGTAAGTGGCATTAACCGCGCGATACGACTTGCAGTCGAATAGCTAATCCCTAAAGATTCGTGAAATCTTTCTTTTGATATCTTCGATTTGACAATTCTACGAACTACAGGCTTACTAGAGTCACTGGAATCGGGCAACAATGACAACAATCTTTCTGTAATTCCCACTGGACATGTGGGTTTCCGTCACCTGGCTATAACTGAGATGTGCCCATGCATCCTTGTGTTAGTCATTTTTTCGCTTAATGAGGTTAATACTCATGTAGTCCTCCAAAATATACATCTCTCACTCTAATATTCAAAGTCTCGCTGATACGAAAAATACGTACCAGAGTAGCCTACCAATAGAATAAAAAAACGAATGTCCGTTAAAGATGAGGAATCTATATATATTTAAACTAAGATTTATATCAGCAATAACATTATGGAGTAACGGCTGCTTAGACTGCTCAGGTCTTGCCAACTTCCTTCGAGCTCCCTCAATAACGGACTTCACTAAGGGATGGTCAATGGGAGATTCTGCCCCTGTCAGTCTGTGATCCCAACGAATGCTGTATGCGGCTGCTTCGACAACGGACACGGAATGGCCTTCACGACCTGCACGTTGGACAAGCTCGGTTAAGTACAGACGGAGCAACCTGCAATGGGATCGCCTGAACTACTGGAACGCCCTGTTTAGAATGTGACCATACTTTCCATCTCTTGTACCCGCTACTGTACTTCTGCGCTGGACTCCACTAAGAGGTCAACCCCTTGCGGAACCATGACCTGCACAGATGGATCCTGAGGCTCGTGTTAAACCTCCCGACCTGCCACAGATCTTGGAGAAAATACCTTGATTAGTAGCAAACTATAGCTATAAAGTACTTCCATTCGCATATATCTACGCATATTGTCTTACTCCATTATAGCTTATTTAACGATGACACTTCACTTCTGAGGCAATTTTGCTTACGCTATTCTGACATAAGTCATAAGGTATATCCATTTAATACTGTCCTTATAACAGGTACTTCTTCTCGGGTATATCCCTTAATAGTGGCATATCGCCTTATTTCCGTAATAACGGATTCCATTCTAGATCTCAGGACACAATTCTCTTTGTGTGTATCTATTGATTCCCGGTACCCTGCCTCGACTTACGATTAAAATATATTATGCTGTGACATAATAGTCTTCTGAGGCAATTCCGCTTATGCTATAGACAAACGTCTTCTGAGGCAATTCCGCTTAAGCTATTGGATGATAGCTGTAAGGTACTTCCTCTCAGGTATATCTCGCTGTATTGTGTACCTCACCTTATATGGTAATTATTCTCAGGCATACCTTAATAATCACTTGAATCGAGATCGAGATTGCTAACCTGAAATCTATACGTAACGCCAGCATGTTGATATCAAGCATGTTAAGGCCTGGTTCAGGATTCAAATTTCGGGTAAAAACTGTTTTCCTTATTTCAGCACAGCCGAGTATGGTAAGTACACCAGGTTTCTCACGATAATAGATATCGCCATTGTTGACTACCTTAAGTGGTAAGAATGTAATAAAACATGTCACATGGTATGTCACGTGGTATGTCACGTGACTTAGAACACGAAATCAGTAAATCAAAAGCGCGGCTCCGAGTTTAAAAGAGCTAGGATGATGAGTGGATATATTAAACTAAGGTCGAAGCCTTTTACCTAAATCAGCTTAGAAAAGATGACTACAATGTTTCGTTAACGAGTAATTAAGGCGAAAATATGAAAAATAGGTCACGTGACTTTTTGTACCCTTAATATCTCCTTATCTTTACATGATAGTCATGTTTTTTAAATGTGGTCTAAAACACTGCGGTAGGAATAATGCTTTAGCAGGGTTACTTTATATTTATGTTATCGTCGCAGCCGCATTTAACTTTAACGATTTTTTATAATTATGACGTCATCGATCACGTGATCAATCAATCAATCAACTTTATTTCAAGAGGGTAACACTAAATAGTACAACGCACTAATAAACTCGTGGTCCTTGCAGCACAACACATGTAAGACATATTACGATAAGGACATATAATAAGACTATACTAAGTTAAGCTAAAATTACATATTTACAAGATATATAAATGTATACTTTAAGGAGGATCTACATTACCAAGTTAACTAAGGATAAATTGTGTATCTAAAAAAGTAGTGAACTGTTGGAAGCTTTTTTGAAAGGTGCGAAAATACTTGTAAAGGCAGACTTAAGAATATTGACAGAGGAGGAGACTCTTAGGTTTAACAGGTAATTTGTTCCAGCATTTAGTAGCTGTGACAGAGAAAGAACGACCAGCTTCTTTTTCTCTGGTGTAGCGTGGAGGTAATACGGTCAAGTGCGCATAACGCGTTCTCCTTGTGTGCTGCTCACTGTTGAGCTTAACAAATCGTTTAGATATTCTGGGGCTTCATTGACAGTGCGCTTGTACACAAGTAGAATTTTTTTATATCTGCCTCCACATAAAAAGGAATAAAGCCTAATTTATTAAATAATTCAATAGAGCTGTGGCGAGGCTTGGCATCTAGAATTACCCTAGCGCTACGTTTTTGTAACCTCAAGACTCTGTTGATGTTGTCCTTACTGCAGCTTGTCCAAGTGATTGAACAGTATAATATGAGCGGCTTTATCATAGTGTTACAAAAAAGAATGCGCTCTGCTCTAGGTAGATAGTTCTTAATCTTATTTAAAATTCCGATGCGTTTTGATACTTTCATGACCATAGTGTCGACATGTGTGTCAAAACTTAAGTCACTGTCTATTTCAAGTCCTAGTAATTTAACATGCTCAACTTGCTCTAATTTAGTATTATTCACTCTAATGTTCAGATCTTGCTCTTCTTGGGTGATCTTGTCTTTAAGGCGATTTCCACATATTAGGATACATTTGGTCTTTGCTGCAATAAGTGGAAGTTTATTTGCGTTGGCCCAGTCATCTACATTTGCTACTTCATTTGACAGTTCGTCCTTCAACCCTTGAACATTGCTAATGCTCGATGAGGCCAGAATAGTAGTGTCATCTGCAAATAAGTCCAATCGAGAGTTCGTGTAAAGTGGCAAGTCATTTATAAAGACGACAAACAGTAGATAGATACGACAACCATCCACTTAACAAATTTAAGGAAGTTGATATTAGTAATTTGATGTTGGTTAAACTGTTATTTCTGTCAGAAAACATTTTTAACGTAAATCTATTTTCCGTTAAATGAACCAGGCCTTAATATGCTTGAGATATTTTCGGGCAACCGAAGAAAACCGAGGGCTTGCTGTGATAATACGCGTTCTGACCTGGACCAGGAATGCTTAAGTCTGACCTCTTTGGCATGCAAGCATACAACTTCTTTATTAAATGAAGCAATTTTCGAAGGACTAGGCTTTAAAAAAAGGCCAGAAGAAAGCCGATGGCCATCCAGGCACAATAAGAGAGCCGACCGTGTAACAGGACTGTGCATGCTTGATTACATCTACAACCATTGCGACAGGGGGACAAAGCCAGTTATTTTCACCTCTCCAATCTTGTGATAAACCGTCAACTGACTCGCAACCAGGTGATAAAAATCTAGAATTAAATGTCTGTACTTGTGCATTGTAGTGAGAGGCAAATTTCTGGATTCAATGATCAATTATCATTGTCGACGAAGCGGCTCAAAATATCTGCTCTCTGGTTAGCATCGCGAGGTATCCACTGCGCATCTATTTGCATGTCGTTTTCCAAACATAACCGGAATATATCTGTCGCTAATGATTGCTGCTTAGGACAACCGATCGAAACAATTCTGGATGCGTTTTCGTTATCGGTAAAAAATAACTTTCTTGCGTGCGAGTGACGCGATATGAGCCTCTGAAGGTCGTACTGCCCGAAACTATCATAACATCCAGCCTACTTTGCAGCTTTACAATTTTCTTTGTAGGGACACGAAACTACATTTTAATGGTGTCGATAATAAAACCAAGCCATTCGCCAACTTGCATAGGCTCCCAGAACAATTTCTTCGCGTTCATTCTCAATCCACTTAACTTCTTTCTGATGTATTAAACAAGCCGCACCTGCCGACAATATGTCCGGATGTCCTGATATTCCGTCGTCTAAATAAACGAAGCAGTTGTGACTCATTAAACGCTTTTAATTACCACTCATGTGTATTAAGGCTTGGCTTGAACATGAAAACGAGGCAAAATCATTTCTTCGTGTTTTCTTCACCACCTTTCAAGTAAAAATCATAAAACTCTACAGAACTGGTTGCATTCGATAGAGCAGAAATATCGGCAGGTTTCAAGGCCGGAAATGATCAATTCCGGCCTCCGCTCGCCGATATTTCTCCTGATGTTCAATGCAGACAAGGAGAAAAGGCTAATTAGTGTACCAACATCGCTACTGGTTTAAATTAAGTGAGAAAAAACTAAAGGAAAGGGCTCTTTCCACACCCCGTTTTGAAAAGTTCGTCATATACAAATTAGCTTTCTAATGGCGTCTTCTAGTTTTTCTTTCGCAGTCTTGGCTCAGTTCCCGCACATTAGTTTTGCTTATCAGTTTTCGGTCAGCATAATCAACCGAGGATATACACGACTTTCCGTTTGGCCACCTCAAAATTTTAGCCACCTCAAAATTTTAGCCACAGAGATGGCTCCCAACTTTGCGCTATAGCCACAGAGATCATTTAGCCACAGAGATGGCTCCCAACTTTGCGCTATAGCCACAGAGATCATTTAGCCACAGAGATGGCTCCCAACTTTGCGCTATAGCCACAGAGATCATTTAGCCACAGAGATGGCTCCCAACTTTGCGCTATAGCCACAGAGATCATTTAGCCACAGAGATGGCTCCCAACTTTGCGCTATAGCCACAGAGATCATTTAGCCACAGAGAAGGCTCCCAACTTTGCGCTATAGCCACAGAGATCATTTAGCCACAGAGAAGGCTCCCAACTTTGCGCTATAGCCACAGAGATCATTTAGCCACAGAGAAGGCTCCCAACTTTGCGCTATAGCCACAGAGATCATTTAGCCACAGAGATGGCTCCTAGTTAGCCACAGGAATGGCTCATAATGGACCTTTTACCGGAATGCAATCACGTGGTTGTACTGACTTGCAAAAAATCTTAATTCATATATTTAAAGGCACTTGTACGAGATCGGTAGTGTTACTTATTAGCAAAACCTGTTTGTAAATGTTATTTTTCACCTCCAATCGATTTCGATCTTTCTAAAACAGCGTTTTTAAAGATAGCTTGCCACCCAGCATCCATGGCAACGCCTTTCCCATGGGGATCACGAGCTCAATTCATTCGTTAACGAAGTATTATATCAGCACATAACTGTTTGATACAAAAGGCCTATTTAGCCGCAGGGATGGCTCATAATTAACCACAGGGATGGCTCATAGTTTAGTCAGAAATGGCTCAAAAATTTAGCCAAAGAGGTGGCTCAGTTACTACTTTGCGCTGTAGCCACGTGGATGACTAAAAGTATTAGCCACAGGGATGGCTCACAATTTCACCACGGTGCTGGTTCTAGAATTTCACTACAGCCACAAAATGATCCATAACTTAGCCACAGGGCTGGCTTAACTATCCCGCTACAGCAACAGGGATTGCTCAAAATGCTAACCGCCGGATGGCTATAATTTTGCTCACCGAAGCGAGCGAGTATTTGGCAATCCCTTTATGTAGGACGACACGATTTTTTACCAAAAATACAATAGAATACAACACAATACAATTCAATACAACAATAAAACGCAACACAATACAATAGAATAGAATACAATTTGGTAGCAATTCGTGTCGTCCTACATGAAGGGATGGCCAAGTATTTTGTTTTCGTTCGCCTCCACATTTTTTCATTGGTTAGTCTCTAGGGAAAATTTGCCACTGTTTGTCGTGCTTCATTAACGCCTATTTTTGAGGCCTTTCTCTTAAACTCTTTCCAGTATTGCCATGATCTATCTACAATTCAATAGTAAAATATATTGATTGTTTTCTTTTACATACAGTACAGTACGCTGTCTCGCATATTTTCGCGTCCAAATTCCTTTAAAATTTCTTTTCTCTCTCCCCCTTATTGTCTGGGAAAGCGCACTTGAACTCGTCAAGTAGAGAACTAAGCTACCGGAAGAGTCCGGTCAGCCCTCCGTAGAAAGTCTCTTGTCAAAAATTCACTAACAAACTTTCACTTAATATTGAGAAAACTAACTTTGTCCTTTCCATCCACATCAAAAGAAAATCACTTATCCGTTGGCATTGTCCATAAATAATAAAACTATTAAACAAGAAAAATCAGTAAAGTACCTAGGTGTTTTGATAGACTCTAACTTAAACTGGAAATGCCATATTCGTGAAACCTGTAAAAAAATTAAACGAAGCATAGGTGTATTGTCAAAAATCCGCTACTATGTTAATCTTAACATTTTGACCCAACTTTATTACTCGTTGATTTATCCCTATTTAACTTATACGGAATTTTAATATGGGGAAACACCTATAAGTCAACGCTTCGTCCCCTATTCATTCTTCAGAAAAGAGCTTTACGTATTACTACATTTTCTAAGTTCGATGCCCATTCCTCCCCCCATTTTCAAGCAACTTAAAATACTTAAAGTTAATGATTTGCCTTTTTCGCATCTTCTCTTTTTATGCAACAATTTCACTCAAGAGAACTCCCAGTCACTTTTGATGACTTATTTCAGCTTCTTAGCAGTAAAGACAATTATAACATGCACCAGACTATCCTCTCGAAAAAGCTATTACCTCCCCAAAGCTCGCACTATAATTACGGAACCTTTAACATTAGATTTGTGAGAGTTAAAGTCTGGAATTCTCTTGACTCTAGCGACAAACAACTAAGGAGAAACGCTTTCAAAAACAAACTTAGAGCGGATTTCTATTGCAATACTAACTTGCTATTCATCATGTACCCGCTAGCCACTAGAATATAAAACTTCTCATCGCCACTCTGTTACTTATTTCTTTTCTGCTTAATCATTGACAGCCTTCCCACGTTTGTTAGTATGTTCGTTTTGTCTGTAACTGTGACGTTCTTGTGCTTGTCGTTTTTACTATTAATTGCAAATTAAGTATATTCACCGGCGCACTCTCCTCTTTCGCACCTTTCTCTGCATATTTACCTGATAAGGGCGCCCTAGCTAGATTAGCTTTTTAGTTATTCTAGGGCGCTCGTACCACACTTTCTGCTTATTTTCTTATTATTATATGAAACAAAAAATGTAAATTGATTGGTACAAATAAATATATTGTTGTTGCTGTTGTTGTTGTAAAAAATCAAGATTACTCCATTAGAAAGGATGTAGATTTTGACAAATACAAGACAATGTCTTTGTTGGTTCATTTGGTCACCTTGGCTCACCATTCTAACCACGCACAAGCTCATTACTTTCAGGTAGTAGCCGAATCCTTGAAGGAGCGTTTTGACAAATCCCTGGAAGCCTCCGCTCCTAGTACCAGGCCTCCGCTCCTAGTACCAGGCCTCCGCTCCTAGTACCAGGCCCTCATTGGTGATTCGGCCCATGAGAAAGTCATGGAGAAGCGCAGTAAGGTTGACAAGGCATCCAGAGAGCCCATACCTGGCCCCTTACGGTCATATCGCGATCGCCCCAACGCAGCTCGCAGGAAGTGCTTTTACTGCGGCTATTCTGGTCACGTGGCTTTCCAGTGTCGTAAACGCTAACGGGCTGCTGCCAACGCCCGTAACTCCCAGCAGCCAACATCTACAGGCCGGGATTTCTTCCCCAGTAACTACGGCCTAACTAGTAAGGAATGGAATTGTTTGCAATTCGACATAATAAATAAGCATGCATTTATTAATACAGTTTTTATTTTCTCTTTATTAGTGGTATTGGTTTCCCTTGGGACGTACATAATACATTTTCCTTTTTGTTATGTTTTTATTTATATTATATTTTTTCTAGGGGATGGGGAACGGGGGGAGGGCGTTATGGGTAGGGGGAGTACGATTCCCTTGGATTGGGAATACCTTTCACTTTCCACGCAAAACAATTTAGTTTAGTTTTTAGTGACAGCGCTTGGAGGGCCCGGGTCTCCCGGATTACCGGGCGCCAAGGCTGTCACCCTCCGGGCTTAAGGTTTTTTTTGGCTAGGCGTTTTTCCTCTCAGTTTATATGTTCCGACCTTCGTTATGTTTATTTTCCTTCTCTCTACCTTCTTACTAGCCCTTTCACCCTAAGCGCCACAAGATCTACCACACCCCTTCTTGGGATCTAGAGTCCAACTTCCTCCCGTTAAAAGTAGCAGCTGTTTCTGAAAATTGGGTGTGTTGTGATGGCGCCCCCTTACCAGTCCGGGTGGTGACCGCCGAAAACGTTCACGTCTCCCCACATCATGTAAATAACGTTATCTCTGGATTGGCCTTTGGAGATATCTCTACCCTGTCCTTCCGTGATCCCAACTCGTTTGTCGCTGGGTCGCTGCACCAGCACGCGGCCGCTTGGAAAGAGATATCTCAGAACACTAGTAGTTACCCACAAGCTGAGGATGTGTTAGAGTAGATAAAAAACAAAGTTGACGTTTTCAGGTATTTCGAGCACTTTCATGGAAGCTACAAAGGAGCAAGCTACGACTCGGGTATTCCTCCTGAGACTGTATTTTACAATAGCCCCTCTTGCAAGCCTTTTTGCTAAGTTTATTTCGTAGTCGTACCTTGGTTTTCAGTGGGCCGGTTACTTTTTTATCAGTAATACCATCCCCTTCGGATGGAAACTTTCAGCCTATGTTTATCACTAATCTGGCTTGCTCGCCTCACACCATTTTCGTTCTGTAGGAATTCCTTAATTGTACTTTGTACATTGACGACCGTCATACCGGCCAGCTCCTTTTGCCTCAGTCTCTCGCTGACTCGCTTTCCCACGGTTTCCCACTGAAGAGCGCAACACCCAACTTGCGCGTTGAGCAATTTTCATGGTCTGTTACTACCTTATCCGCTTAGGTTATACTATTGGTCTGAACCTCCATGAGATTATGGATCATATTGGTTGGAAGAGTAGCAAGACAGCTTTGCATTATATCAATCTTAAATAAGTAGTGAACCCGGCTGGTGCGGCTGCCAAATTGGCGGACTTACATTCTGACATTGGCAAGACATACAAATGTCTTAATAGTTTGAAGGGATTTCCTCAGGCAATCCAAGACGACTAAGATAATTATGATTGTTAATGTTATTGTAATACAGTCGAGATCATTTATATTAAATTTTGTATTGGTTAAAGGGGTATTGTTGTTACATATTCGGAGTAAGGAATAGAAAGAGAAATATGATGTTACTCGGTGTAGGTTATACTAAGCGGTCTTGAAAACTGTAGTATGGTGTCGGGCTTGGGCGATTCCCCATACCTTATTACCATGTCATGAATAATAATACCCAGGGCAGAATATTACACTATTATCAGTTCGGCCATTTTGGATAAAACAATGGTTTTGTCCCAGGTAGCCTCGCAGTGGTGGGTTTCAGAACGAGTTTACCAGACGAAAGTTTACTGGAACTCAACATGACCGCAGCTTGATAAAATCCCATGATCACAATACGGAGTATTTTTTTGTCAGTCAATCAGGTAATCCGTTAGAAGCAGCTAATCCCTAGCTTTCTCCGTTCAGCGTTTTCGTCCGTAATTCCGGATGCAAAGATATTAACGGTCTTCTTATGCGCTCGGCTACATGAGAGAACTAGCGTTCCATTCCAGAGGTTCTTCTCGCGCCTCCTGCACTCGCCGATCGCTCTTGAGTAAACGATTCTGGCATATTTGGTTGGAAAGGAGAAAGATAGGACACAAGGCAGTATGGAAGGATGAACAAAGCGCGCAATGACCAAGGGAAGGGTGAACTGTTGACAAACGGTAAAGAACCGTGGACGAAAATCCTGCTGGCCGTTAAGTTGGATCTAATTCAGATCTAATCAGCCAAAATGAAAATGAATACGAACTCCAAGGACTACGGCAAAGTTGACACAACGTAGGATTCTATATTATTGAATATTACAATATTTCGGCTGGTCAGACCAGCCTTCTTCAGGTACTGGATGTTACAAGTGAAGAGCTCTAAGGTAAAAACATATATAAATGCGGTAAATTTCGTAATAGAAATTGCGGAAACGGGAAGTGACGTAGACTAAAACTTGAAGTAGCAAAAATGTATGAGAAAAGTACTAGGTTTCATCACGTATATCATAGAATATGGTTCTAGAGTTTTAGCTTTATCTATAAGGTGCGCTTCTCTGGCTTTACGTATTGAGTCTCGTGAGGAGTATATTATTTCTAGAGGGATAAGTACATACATATAACTTTATTTATACACGGTAAAATCATCAGTATATATGCCTTAAAATGGCTTATTTACATAAAATGTTAAAATAACTGCTTTACATGATTGCCGTGTGTGAGTCAGATAGGGAGTAGAATTTATCGATACTCCTTTTGAACTTACTAATAGAATCAGGATTTCTTAATGAGCTTGGAAGACTATTCCATAAAAGGGCCCCTCTGTAACTGATACTTCGCTTTCGATAATCAGTTCTAGGTTTGGGGAGGACCAGTTTATTTTGCGCGTTTCGTAATTGATATCCTGTGTTGCTAGAAACAAATAACTCTTGCATGTAAGAAGGTGAAATACCATTAATGGACTTAAACATTGTTATTGCCATTTGTTTTCTCCTTCTTATTGTTAGTTTATCCCAGTTTAAGCAGATTGAGGAGCTCATTTGAATTTGCGTAATAATCTGATTTCGTTTTTACTCTGGTGGCACGGTGTTGTAGTTTTTGTAGCTTTTCACTTAATTTCTGGCTTAGACCATCCCAAACTGGACAACAATTGTCAAAGTGGGGCTCAATCAGAGATTCAGAGATTTTAGTTGCCGTACTCTGAGAGATAAATGGTCTGAGCCTTTTAAGCGCACCGATACCGGACGATATTTTCTTTGATACTTCGCAAATATGTTTCTCCCAGGATAACCTTTCGTCAATGTATAGTCCTAGGGATTTGGTATTATATCTCTCTCAATCTGCTTACCTTCAATTCGAATGTCAAGCCCAAGATTGTCAGCTCTCGCGTTTAACCTTTGCCTTGACCCAATGATCATGAATTCGGTCTTGGCAATATTTAGACTTAGTCTATTGGCTATTAACCATCCGTTTAGATTTTGTAACTCGGTGTTAATTTCCGATTCAAGATCAGTTACAGTGGATGCCGAAAAGCTGATACTTGTGTCATCTGCGTACATTCTGGGGTGAGCCTTATTTAAGTAGCCTGCTTGCAGGCGGTGGAGGGTGTTTTTTCGCGCAGCAAACGGATCATCGAAGCGGCCGCCATATTGGCCGAGCGTGATTGAGACCTGGGATCGAATGACAAATGGAGGGGGGAGGGGGGTGGGGGAGAACAAGCAGATCTGAAAGACCGCCTGCACGAAAGCCTATGGTTTTTGAATTACGCCCACCACGCACACGATTTCCGTTAACTTGTAACCCGACCAATAGGAGTCGACGTGTGACAGCCTGCCAATTTTGATTTGGTTTGATTGAAATGCGTGCAATATTCAAAACAAACTTCGCTCGCTGTCAAATGCAATGCAAAATGCTAGTAAAATTGTCAATTGGTTCTTAGATACGGAAATTTCAATAAAACCAGCTATTTTTGTTCAAAGTTCTCCATTGAAAGGACTGCGACAGTACCACTTTAGATATATATGTAGACAGTTCGGTTTTAGCTTGTTGCGTTCGCCCCATCAGTCTCTCAAAGAGTTTGCAAATCCTCCGAAATACAGACATTTAATACCGCAGTCAGGTGCCACACAAGCGGCTGCTTCCTTTCTTAAAAGAATTAAGCTCGCATAAAGATAAATACAGGATCGAAAAAATCTCTAAACTTCAAAGAAAACTCCGATGGAGACAGTTTTGTCTGGAACTCGATATTGAAGAACTCGTGGACAAACAAACTACGAGTGCAAAGTACACAGGTAAATGTTGTGATCGTCTTTCTCTGACAACTCGAAGTCCATCTTAGTGAATGTTTGCCGAAAGAAATGGATGACCGTTGCATACATGTATTGAGGCGGATTTCTGATTATTTCCTAGTTCAACGGCCGTGAAGTCAATAGCCGGATTGCATCTCTGCAATTTGGTCGACAACAATACTTTTCAGTGGCGAATTAAATCACGGTTCGTTGTCAAGTTCTCTTTACCGTACATATCATACTCTTTCCAAACCTGTCGAAAGCACAGCCAGAACGGCAGGTTTAAAGTACAGGTCACAATTCTCAGGTCAGGTTGTTAAATTCTAAGACAAATTGAAGGCTCTGTATACTAGCTTCCTCCTGCTCGGTTTTCAAAGTACCTTTACCCATCCGCGGAGAAAGAACGAGCAGCTGTGTTCTCTCTAGAAAACCTCTGGAACCAGGGTACAAGTCACCTTAGACTTCAAAAAAGACAAAGCCTTTTGTATTATTCGCCATATTTTATCAACTGCAAGCTCACTACACAACTCTTATTATAGTTACGCCGCTTCGCAGGCTACACTTATTCCTTTCAGTTCTTGCCGCGATAAGCTTTGATTGACACCGTTTAGCCAATCATATACCCCGTCCGCTGGTGGACGGGATCTAACTTTTGTACTCAGAAACCATAGGCTTTCGTGCAGGCGGTCTTTCAGATCTGCTTGTTCTCCCCCACCCCCCTCCCCCCTCCATTTGTCATTCGATCCCAGGTCTCAATCACGCTCGGCCAATATGGCGGCCGCTTCGATGATCCGTTTGCTGCGCGAAAAAACACCCTCCACCGCCTGCAAGCAGGCTATATTTAAGCAGTTTGGTAAGTCGTTTATGTAAGGAAGGAATAGCAGTGGGCCGATTATTGAACCTTGTGGAACCCCACAAGTAATCAGACTTCCACTGGATATTCCCCCGTTAACTTTGCATTTTTGGGTGCGGTTGCCCAAATAAGACTCGAACCACCTTAAGCTTGTCTGGTCCACCCCATAGTAGCCCAACTTACGCAATATAATTTCATGGTCTATCGTATCGTATCGATGAATATAACACCATTTAGTAGACCTTTATCGATATTGATAGCCCAATCGTTGGTGGCTTCAAGTAGTGCAGTTAGCGTACTATATAGTGACCGAAAGCCTGACTGACAGTTGGTCAGCAGTTTGTTTTCGTTTAAATAACTGTAGAACTGGCAGTGGATTAATTTTTCAAATATTTTTGCGACAACTGGCAATACAGATATTGGCCTATAGTTGTCAAGGTCACTTTTAGTGCCTTTTTGAAAGATAGGCGTTACCCTTGCCATTTTCCATTCAGTTGGATAAGTTAGAGTGGTTAGGTCTAGAAAGAAAATGTTCTTTATGTTAGGCTTGTCTACTGTCCGTCTGTGTTCGTGAAATCTGTCTTTGTTGTGTGAATTAATAAAGCGAGTTTCGCCAGTGGAATGAAATGTGTATTGATTAAGGCCTTTAGTAATGTAGGACAAGTTGCACAATCATGTCCGCAGCGAAAGAAGCCTGGCGGAGGTTTAGATGTGTTACGTGCTTTGACCAAAAGGTCACAAGGTTAGAGCTACGTCGATATGCGACTAGAGGCAATTGCTTAAAGATGTCTTTGCAGCGGTTGAAAGAAAAGAGTATATTAGTGTGCTTGCGTATTATATTACAGATGTGGGAAATGCTGGGTTAAATGTAATAACAAAAGATGTACGGTGGGTAGAATTTTGCGAGTGAGTGGTTTGAAGAGCGTCGTTGCGAGGAATGTTAGCAGCGCGTTCTATTTGTTTATTGAAGAATGTGCGGTTATAAACTCGTTTGCAAAGGTATGTTATTAATTCATTAATATCGAATTTTAAACGTTTTGTCGGTAGAACAGATGCGTCGGAGAAGCGAAGAGCTAAACTGAAAGGAATGGCTCTTTTAGTGTGAAGGGGATGACAGGATGATTTGAGGTGTTGATGTTTATCTGTGGGTTTAGTATATAAATCAGTCTCAATGTAGTTGTTATGTATGTATTGATACGGTAACGTCGAGAAACGGAACTTGAGTTAACGAGTGAGAACTAGTGAATTTAATAGTAGGATGAATATTATTCATAATCGAAGAATATTTCAGATGGTCTTTCCCTCAGTTCAGATCATGAAAATATCGTAGATATATCTCCACCAGGTGTGAGGTTTATAAGGAGCATTAGAGAGAGCGTTAGTTTCAAATTTACCAAGGAATAAGATAGCTAAAGAAGGATCCATTCTGGTATCCATGGCTGTGCGATACTTTACCTGCAGATATTGTTTACCATGAAAAAAGATATTCAAAGTGATTCGGTGGGAATGGTAGGGTTAGTACGAATGCAAAGAAAATGATTACAAGCATTAATACCTTCATTATGTGGGATGTTACTGTATAAGGATGAAGCGTCATGAGTAACAAGCATAGCGGTGCCAAGTAGTTTACCAAGTTTCAGAAGTTTGTAAAGGGAATCAGTGGTGTCCTTAATGTGTGAAGGCAGGTAGTCCTGTGGGGTGGCTGGTAGCCCGGGACATCCCATAGTTTCATCTAACAGCCACCCAACAGAACGCTATTATTCTTAGGGATTAGCGAGGAGGTGAGGATCAATTGTTAGTCTTATCGCTATCATAGTTCGAATGAATAAAATCTTGTTCCTAGTATTTTGTTTTGTTCATTTTTTTTATTTTATTTAAACATATAATGAAGTGTTTACCCCAAAAGTACAAATAAATGACTTATCTAGGGGGTTCACCTGGTCATTATTATTAATTGTGGTTGCTTTCGTTAGAGAGAAGACTTTACATAAAATATTTTTCCTTAAAAGAATAGGGCTATTGTTTCTGTCAAACTGTACTGATTCTTGTATCGCTAATCCCTAAGAATAATAGCCGAGTTATCAAGGAAACGAATGTAGATATATTAGCACCTCTGAGTTTATTTACCATTTACTCTTTGTAAAACAGTCCCTTGTCCTTCACTTAGTTAGGCAGACTTATAACTGAACACATGCGCCAGTAAATTTTCTCATGTTCTTACTTAATGAAATAAATCTCCCAACAAAAGAGAACGTTCCGCTCCTCTTCTTTTTTCACGAATTTGCATACGACTAATCCCTCACACAAAACAGTTACACAACCCAACGTGAATTTGCATGTGACTAATTCCTAAAACAACCGCAACAAAGTTACTGTCAATTATAATTGAAAATATATTTTTTTAGAGCCTGTCAAGAGTAGTTTGTTCTTACTGTTTACGCTACAAAGGGTTTCAGATATTGCGAGATGTTTTATGTTTTTCTCCTTGCTTGCTAGAACCGATTGAAACGTTTGTATTACTTAACGGACTCGGAGTTGGTCTGTCCTGGCTTCATAGCCGCTTCACTCAAATCCTCTTCACTTTATCCTCCGCAATTGAAAACTACAGATAATGAAATCCTCCACAATTAAAAACAAAAGATAATGAATACCCCGCATTTTATTCACGATCCCAGACACTAGGAAATTTATTCACCCCCTAATTGTGCCTCCTCACCACTAATGAGATTCACCCGCACTTTGTTCATGCGGAAAGACAATAGATCCATGACGTTATCTGAATTAATGAGCTCGCCACAATTATGGTGAAGCGCGTCGCAAAAAAACTCCAGTAATTCCATCCCTACTATACTACTGACGCAAACTATATGGATTAATTGTGCTAGTTTTGGTGAACAATTGTTATAAATATAGCGGACCTTATTCATTTATGGTTTTGTACAACATCGCGCAGAATGGAGCGTCAAATCATGTCCGGGATATTGTTAAGCGAAAGATCAAAACCTCTGCTTCAATGCGCACGTATAATTACAAAGGAATCGAGCAAAACGCGTCAGTAGGGGCCACTTTTTACGGTAATTACATACTTGCGTTCTATCGCTTAGGTAACATCGGGCTTTTGAAAGAGATGTTAAGCGACAATTTCCACAAACAGAAATCTGTGAAAGAGGGCTTAACTGCAGAATACACTACCACTATAAAATATCACATTGAAACCCCACTTAAATTAACACTTAAAACTGTATTTTAAGTTGTAGTGTGTCTGTTTTAGAGTTTTGTATTCGCGGCGGGGTGTTTCGAATTTCGAAATTGTCATTATAGTATTATCTTAATCGATCCACTTGAAAAAGGAGAAAAATGGAAAGTTATCATACCAAATTTTCCAGTCAATTTTTTTCCTAGCCTGAATTTCAGCCGTCTCCTCTGGTTCGTTCTTCCCGAGAGAGACGTCTGAATCCAATAGCCGATAATGCCGTCCAGTGACGTCACTACCAGAAAACCTGGTAGTGATCTTTGATTGGTTCATATTCTATAATTTCGCATAATTATCATAATTAACTCATCAGAGAATTAGAAGTCGGCAGGATTCACTTTGGACTCGTGATTGTTGATCGTTGAGTTTCAGTGTAGTGATTATCTTTGGCAAATACCTTGAATTCGTAAGGAAAACATCTGGAAATGGATTGAAAGTGTCCTGCACAATAACCGGCCGACTGTCCTGTAAACATGTACATTTTATCCCGTCGCGTCCGCGGGGTTGTTGATAATCGATTATTTGTTCACACTCGCAGTGGTAACGAATGTCGCTACTCTCTTCAAGGAACTGTTCTTTCCCGTAAAAGAGTCTTCGTATTTCTTCGAAAATTCTATATTATCCTTTCATGTTTTTCTACTTTTTTGTCTCGTACGTAGCTGTGTCGATTCTAACGGCAGATCGCGCGACAAAGATCAACGGAAAGACAAAGATCAACTGTACTTTGCCTCCAAATATAATATAACGATTTGTTGCTTCGAAAAGGTTTTCACAACGTAAGAGGCACTTGAGAAGCAAATAGGATGGAGATATATATATAGGTAAGGCTTTTATTTTGGCCGGCATGATCTCAAATAATTTCTCAAGGCGAGCGATGGCTTTGTTTTGGTGACCCACGAACTCTTACTACCGCCGTGACACTTCTATTTGCATAAATGAAATTGTTAATCCGCCTTGACATCACTGGACGGCATTATCGGCTATTGGATTCAGACGTCTCTCTCGGGAGGAACTAACCGGAGGAGACGGCTGAAATTCAGGCTATTTTTTTCCCCAAATACAGTAACTTTCCAGAAAAAACATAACATAATTTGTTTCTCCCAAGCGTTTACGAATATGTATACGAATCACAAGCCTTGATCAATGCTATTGTTGTCGTTTATATTGTTTTCCAAATAACTGTTTCGAAATAACTTTTACTTGGCTACTGAACTCGGCAATAACAAACCAGTACATACTGCATTACAATGTTGTGTGCCCTCTCCAGAGTGTATTCGAACATGTTTAGTTAGGGTACTAGATTGCTTGAAGCATTTTCCACACTACTTACAATTATATGGCCTATCGTCGCAGTGGATTTGAACATGTTGAGTTAGGTTACTAGATTGCTTGAAGCACTTTCCACACTGCTTACAATTATATGGCTTCTCCTCAGAGTGCATTCTAACGTGTTGAGTTAGGGTACTTGACTGCTTGAAGCACTTTCCACACTGCTTACATTTATATTCCCTATCCTCAGAGTGGATTCGAACATGTTGAGTTAGGTTACAAAAACGCTTGAAGCACTTTCCACACTGCTTACAGTTATATGGCTTCTCCCCAGAGTGCATTCGAACATGTTGACCTAGGTTACTAGAATGCTTGAAGCATTTTCCACACTGCTTACATTTATATGGCCTCTCCTCAGAGTGCCTTCGAATATGTTCAGATAGAATACTAGACTGCTTGAAGCACTTTCCACATTGCTTACAATTATATGGCTTCTCCCCATGGTGTATTCTAACATGTTTAGTTAGGCTACTAGTCTGAATGAAGCACTTCCCACAATGCTTACAGTTATATCGCTTCTCCAAGGAGTGCAATCGAACATGTTTAGTTAGGCCACCAGACTGCTTGAAGCACTTTCCACACTGCTTACAATTATATTGCTTCTCTCCAGAGTGTATCCGAACATGATCTGTAGGCTCATTCTGGGTTGCAACATGGTCTTTATGGTCAAAGAATGGTGTCTTGTTATCTTCAAGATTGCCCAGTTTCTCTGACTGTGGACGTTGCACAGAAGCATAGTATGAACTTCTCTGAGTAGGCGCATGGGCCATTGTTTCCTCAGACATGCCCTATAGCAACAAACAGAAATTATGATGAAAATGTTTTCCAAATAACATGGTAAAATTGGAACTGAACTACTTTGTCTAACAATTTCAAGAAGTATCCCTCCGGGACACAGGGTACAAGGATAAATTTCGTGGAACGTTAAGACAATCTAATACCAAAGGTTAGGTGAAACCTATAGGCATCATGGAGTTACAGTGTGATGTGCTGTGAAAAACAGCATAGTTAAAATGAATGTCACTACCGGGTAACACTGTTTTGTCTCGAGCTCCAGCGCAGTCCCTGGGCTGCTTTACTGATATATGATATTAAACAAGGACCTGCACTATACATGTAAAAGGGCCTTAACCAGGTTGTAACACCTTCACTTGTCAATCAACTTTTGTCAAGTGAATATCTCAAAACTCTGCGATATGTGATGCTCCGCTTGAGTGATCTCGACACTGATCTCTAATCTCAATTTGAATCTACTCTGTAAATATGAAGCCCTTATTTTAACTTATTTGTATATATTTATGTAACTAGTATAAAACAGTGTAAAAAATTGAACTTGAACTTGATCACTCTGCGACATGTGATGCTCCGCTTCAATGATGACTCGAATTTAGTACCATGCGAACCTTGGATTTCTAAAAATACACTAAAGAGTTTGTAAATGTTTCGAAAATGCAATTGACAGGGATAGCTGAGCAACTACATGTAGCTTCCCGCTGTTTCCTTTTTCTTTTTCTGAATTTGAAATTCAAGTTTCGAATCCCAAAGGACGAGAAGGGGATGGGTATTTTCCTTTTATAGCGCTGGCCCTTGTTTAAATAGAGTGGAACCTGAACCTCTCTTAAGCGACCACCTAACCAAAATCCCAATTGTTTTGTCTCGAGCTTTTGCTCGTCGTTCGCAAGTATGTTGTAGAACAACATATTTTGTGACATCATTTGGAATTGAATACGTTTTTGCGCACTGAAGTCGGAAATGATGAATATACTGTATTGTAAAATCGTATCTCATTGGGATATCATCAAAAACATCCTTCAGACCTGAAAACTTTATCTTATCCAGCCAGGCCTCTACAAAGGCTGCACCCTCTCCCTGGAAATCTGTTAACTAATTGAAATTGCAGTGCACATGTTGAGATAAGAAGTGGTAATACTACATGTAGATCAAATGCCCCAAGCCTCATTATTGTCATATGCCTGCCTCTGGGTCCCCTCAATGATTGTCAATTACCTCACTATTGCAAGCAAACCACTGATCAAATGCCTGGGACTGCCAGGGGGAGGGGCATGTATGGTTTGCAAATGACTGATACATAATTACTGTCAAAATATCAAGCAGTTTACATGTATGTGCAGTACTGGGAAAAAAGATTTCAATGAGGTGAAGTGAAATTTCACTTGCAAAAGTGATATATCCCCTAAAATTGAAATTTCACTTTCCTTAGGTGAAATTCCCTTTTGGTGAAGTGAAATATCTATTCACTATATTTCACTTCATCCAGTGAAAGGATGGTGTTGATCTTTACCAGCGCACACTAAAAAGATTCAAACAGCTAGCTGCTAAGAAAGCAACATTGCACAAAAGATGGACAGACCTTTCCCATGCGGTGGTCAACTTGGAATAAACCTGTTAATGCTTACCCAGCCTCGGTTCAACACATTTGAGACCGAGGCTGGGTATGCATTAACAATAGGTTTATTTCAAGATGACCGCCACGTGGAAAAGGTCTGTTACATCGCATGCTCTCGAGCTTCAAAACGATATGTTTTGTGAGGATTTTCAATGCGCTAGAAGTTGAATTATTGGGAAGGCAATCTGCTCTAAATTCACAGCTAACCCTTTGCACATCAAAACAACAATTAATGCACAACATTAGAAGCCGCTTTAACAAAATAGTCATTTTCAAAGTTCTTCATAGCATCGCAACTAGCCGCCTTTAGAAATAAAATCCATGCATCTTGAGCTTCAAAATTATATGTTTTGCAAGGTTTGTTTTGGGTACCTCTTTTTGATCGAAGAGGAGTACATGTATATTCCTGACCAAACATTAGAGTGTTCTGGACTAGATAGCTTCTCAGGTTTTTCCAGTTCCAGCTCACTCTCTCTTATTTTCTATTGTTAATGTAACTCCTACATCTAGAGTGAAATACATTGTAAATGTTGTTGTTGTTGAAACACTCAACGTTCGATATGTGTGATATCATTCTATATATACTCTGGTACATGTATATCAGGCAAGCTGTCAGAGTTTCAGCTGCCTCTCCCTCTCTTTGCCAAATTTAAGTAGTGAAGAGAAGCCAGCGAGGAGCGTAACTGTTCCAGCTTTTACTAATGAATCTTATGAAGCACACAAGCGAGAGAACAAACCTCTCACAACTAGAGTAAAGTGGTTTCCGTTCTCTTCAATTCCAATGCTACCTTGCACCCCATTTTCCTCCTTTCCAAGCTCCCGATACCCACCAAAAGTGCCTGTAGGAATGGGTACTCTGAATATTCACATTAGGACCTGAAACAACCATAGGGGCTGATCGAAGACAGGACCCGGCAAAACCACAGATTGAATTGGAATTTAGCATTTTGGATTGTGTGCAGGGAGGAAAACCTGAGAATCTGGAGAAAAACCCTCAGAGCATTAGGGCAAGATACCAATTAACAAACTGAACTCACATTACCAGTGCTCTAACCCTGGCAACAGTGGTGACAGGAAAATGACTTGCCACTTGCAATGTGAAACAAGGCTATCAAAAAAGTATTACTCTCTCATAGGTGGTTTCACTATTACATCAGTTGAATACAACTAACAGAGTGCTTTGCGCTGATTATTTTGTTCTTCTAATATGGACCATTGTCTTGGTATTCCCAGTAAGAAATGATAATTAATGATAATTAATGTAAGAAATGATAATTAAAAAAAAAAAATCATGAGATTTTAGGTAAACAATGAATTTAATAATTGCGTTCGACGAAGGATCTTGCAGTGGACTCCCTGTGGTCATGTGTGGGATACCTGTGCTTTCCCAGGCGAAAGAATATGTCCGTCCTCACGTTTGTACTTTTTAGAATAAATTAACTCGGCCGGGGAACTGGTAACTACACGATGCTCGGAGCAAATGAAAACCGCCATGTGAACGTTGAGTAAGTGTCTTATTTTCCCAATCCAATGCAATAATGTTTAAAAAGTTAGCAAGTACGATTTATCAAAGTCCGAGGAAAGTGTGTGTTACCTCTGGAGCATTCGATAAAGTCTGATGTCCAAACTATATCAAGTCAAACATGGTCTGTTCTGCACTGAAAATCAACTGTGCTGAACCCGAGTGAATCTGCGATCGAAAATTCTGTTGGCTTGCTCACTGTATTGGATTCTGCTTTTCGCTGTACATTCAGGTACCAAAACTACAAACAGTAAGATGCTATAAATCATACCTGGCTGAAGAGAAACTAGGTCTGAGTTTTCTAGACACCCTTTTGAATTGCCTTGTGAGTTGTGACACTACACCAGTGACACATGCATGTGTGCATCTTGGTTATACAAATTAACACTACATTCAGGCAAAGAGTTAATCGGCTAAAGTGAACAATCTGCACCGGAAAAAAGTGGTCGGTAAGTGGTCGGCCGACCACTTACCGACCACTTACCAACCACTTACCAACCACTTACCGACCACTTACCAACCACTTACCGACCACTTACCAACCACTTACCGACCACTTACCGACCACTTACCAACCACTTACCGACGACTTACCAACCACTTACCGACCACTTACCGACCACTTACCGACCACTTACCGACCACTTTTTTTCGGTGCAGATTGTTCACTTTAGCCGAGTTAATCTATAACGACACTTTGATATGCCAAGGAACTTGAATATCAACAGAGTACAAGGTGAGGGAAATTCAAAGTACTGAGTTCATTGCTGTGTTCCCAAATCAATTAATCTACACTGAATTTCTAACGGGAGCTGAAACAACCATAAGAGGCTGATCAAAGCCAGGATCCAGCTGGGCATATGCATATATAGTTTATGTTCTACACTGGAGTGTACCTATTATTGTGAATGCTAGGAACTGGAATGCAGTTTATACACATCTGAATAGCTGTAGCTACTGTACCTATTGGGTTGATTGTATTCTACACTAATCCCAATTATTACTTTACACTGTATACCACACAGCAGAGTGTGATACAAATGCTCAAATGAATGTTAACCATATAAAACACACATGTACATATAGCCACATAAGCATTGTATCCAATGATAATTACACAAAGATAATTACAGTTTTATACCCAGATGCTATCCCTTGTATATTATTAGTCAAGGCATTCAAAATTTGCACTTTAAAATAGTTAAAAACAAATATTTTTGATCAGGATTAAATATTTACACCCACAGTCTACATGCAATTATTGCAGTAATCTTTCAGTCTTTGGGTTACCACAGTAAGCCCAGTCCTTTCTCTTACAAAAAAAATATGTCGACCGCACTTTGATAATCTATGATTACTTCTAGTAATATTATTATTCTTGATCATTCATGACATCACCATGCATAAGTCCTATCAGTTTGTATACGACTCCTGTAGTAGGTTTGATTAGGATATAAAATTATCTGGTGTTGTACATGTGAATTTAATAACAGTAGAGACTGGTCTGAAGATGTTAGAAAAAATTAAAGGGCAGACAGTAGGTTCTGTTTTCGAATTGATTTTGTGAAATAAGATAGATAATTTCAGTTTATAAATGTTATCCAAATTTAAGATATCCCAGAGATTTGCTGCAGGCTTCGTCGGAAAGACAAAGTAACCAAGGCGCTGCGAAGGGTTTATTACATGTAATAATTTTGCACTGCTTAGCTCCACTGAGGTGTAAGTTATACCACTTATATGTGAAATGTCAGATTTGCATTTTTATTATCAGAGAAAGCAATAATAAATGCCCTTAACCTTTTGTGTTTCCTCCTTCAGTATGTCCAGAAAGTCCTGCTACCAAACCTACGATCTCTGGATTAAACTCTGATCTGCCAAGTTCAACAGTTTCTTCACAGTGACTGTGACTCGAGTGCGAGTAACATTTTTGCACTAAAAATATCTCATTTGCAAGGAAAGCAGAGATCTAGCAGTTCTGAATTGCAAAATTTCTACCGGATTAAAAACCCTAATCGAGTCCATGAATTTTCCCCAGATGCTTCGAAAATGATTTGAACAGTATTCAACAGGAAGCCAGTTGGTATATGCCTGTAGATTTGAATTCGGTTTACGATGCGACTTAATTTTCACAAAATACTCTTTGTAAGCTTGTTTTCATGTCTCCAGTAATTAATTTGAATCTGGTAGAAATTTTGCAATTCATTAGCCAAAGCATATATATGTGTACTTCTTTTATGAAACTAATAAACAATCGAGAGCATTTTAGTTCGCTGAAAAGCTAGCCTTTAATTTATGCAGACATTGATAAGCAAAATAATCAAAACATTGGCGCAAAGCACCTGACCGACACTGGATCTTTAAAACAATAAAGACAAACATAAAGCATTATCTACATGTACATATACATGTAGTTATTATAAGTAATAGATGAACTTAAAACATGCTTTAAATGAAGCAAAAAAAATTATGTAAGAAATGATTTTAAGAAAATTTGAAAACAAATTGATGAGGTTTTAGGTAAACAATGAATACCGGTAAACAATGAATTTAATAGTCTTGATAAGCCTGGTTTTGTAGTAAATAATTGTCTTGTATCTATTTTTGAATGTTTGATGGCTTAGATTTTTAAAACTATTGGTCACAGTCTCCCAAACAACTGAGCTTGATATTTGATGTTATAAACCATCAAATAGTTTCTATCACTCTCCGCGAACAAAAAGTATCAGCGAATACACCAAATGCAAATATGGCGATTTTTTTATCAAATAAAATATTTGAAGGATGATAACAACAATATATAACCACATTGTGATGTTGAAATACTGTATGCCCTGATATTTGTCCTTGGACATTATCTGATCCTTGAAGCTCACAGCTCGATCAGGAACTGTTCTCTTCCCAGATCACATAATGTCTGTGGCTGAAATATCAGGACATATTTTATTTCAACAGCACAAATAGGTTATTGTACTGTATTTGTAATTTGCCATAATAGCTAGGCCTTTTGTGAGATGATGTCATGTATTTATCATAACCACCAAGCCTACCAACACTTTTGTATTGAAAGGAAACATTGTGCCAAATTGGGGCTTGGCGGTGATCATGAAAGTGTGACAGCGCCATGCATAATATAAGGCTTATTACTTTGTATATGACTCAAATAATTTCTCAAGGCGAGCAATGGCTTTGTTTTCGTGACCCACCAACTCTTAGTCTTACTACCGCCGTGACAGTTTTATTTGTATAAACTAAATTGTTAATCTGCCTTGACGGCACTGGATCAGTGGATGGCATTGTCGGCTAGTAGTAGTAGATTCAGACGTCTCTATCAGGAGGAACAAACCAGAACGTAACTCTATCTATCCTTTGCATGCCGGTGGCTACGGCCGTAATGACTACGCGTAGCACGCATAGACGCGTAGCCACTACTATAGCATCGCACTCATTTCCTCTCGTCTTATTGATGCATAGCACGCGTAGACGCGTAGCCACTACTATATCACAGGGGTGGGTGGTGAGTTAGGATCACATGAGTGGGGGGTGCTGAAGTATCGACTAGCAATCCAAGTTAGTGATTGTTCGTTCTAAAAAGCTGAAGAATCGACAATAGAAATATATTATTTGAAACTACACTTATGCTCACGTTCCCTCGTTTATGACGCGTATCAACATTTCTAATGAAAACCCCTTCGTTTTTCGACGGGGTATTCTGCAGTTAATTGCTCCGCTTCCTGTATCTTCGACGTAAAATAGGCTAGCTTTCCCTTAGATAACTTTCTCTAATATTAAAGCTTATATAAAGTTTTCAGTCCAATAATCATGAGTCTTTTTTTTATACTGAGGATAACGTAAATCCTAAAATTATTCTAAAATTATTCATAGCGAACGTGGGTAACAAAGGGAATTTTATGACGCAGTTGGTTAAACGGGACACGACGATACTACCAAATATCTCCACATACACGAACATCCAAATTGAAAATACAAATTCTTAAGTCTTAGGTATCTCAGTTTCCTCTTATTCTAGAGACCTTTTTGTGAAGCATGTTATAAAACTAGGCCAAAATACTTACCTAAATAGAGAAGAAACACCACACAAACACTCGACTGGCAAAATGGCGGATGGACACCACAGGAATCTCGGCATTTTCTTGTTTCTAATGTATGGTCTTCCTGTGGTAAATGTAACCACAGGAGTCCCGGTACTTTCTTCTTTCAAACCCTAATGCACCTATCAATTGAAACCCCGACCCCCCCCCCCCCCCCCACCACCACCCCGGAACAAGGTGGGGATTTGACTTGACATCCTTACAAATGTTGATAAACCCCCACACCAGTGGGCATGTTTTCTGGTAAAACCCCCACCCTGGTGGGGCAACTCAATGGTATTATGTCATTTTTAACAGTCTTAATAAAATAATAATGAGTGTATGTTATTAAAAACTTTATTACAAAATGAATTCCAACAAGAGCTACAATAATGGCAGAACAAGAAGTACATGTGGTAAAACCTGCATGTTTATATAATATTGATTTGCTCTGTGTCTTGTGCTGATGTACATGTATTGGTATAATGAACACAATAGAAAGGATAAACATTTTTCAGAGGTACAGTCAATCTACAACCCTTGCCATTTAAGTCGGACCGCTTCAGCAATTTCCGGCTATTTTTAACACAACCCCCCTCCCCCATTTCAATGTTGGTTTTCGAGCAGACTGAAATGTTGCCTTTCTATCCCAACATTGTGAAGGGGGAGAGGGGACAAGCGAAGTCATAAAAAAATGATAGGTGCATAATGTGTAGGTCCTTCTCACTAAGGTTTACTCGAGAGCGCCCAAGGCGTGATCAGCGAGTATCGGAGGTGCGACAAGCACCTCTGGGACGGTTTTACGGCTGTTCTGGATCGACTTTGATCCAAGCGTAACATTTGGATTGACAATATCTAAGCCAATTTTACAAAAAAGATAATTAGCCGTTGTATCAGTCGTGTGCTTCGTAATATTTTAGCGTGGGGTCACACGTAAGGGTTTCATTTCTAAAGTTACAACGGTACTGCAAAACAGCCCAGCCATGCTGGTAACAAACAGTTTCACGTCGCGTGTTTATGGCAACTACGACACAGGCAAAGAGCTAGGCTTATCTTACCATCGTCCAAGAGCCATTGATGACGAAAATGTAATTTTCAGCGGCGATTACTATAACCTCTTTAGGGGAAAATCGAGTAAGGAAAACGATAATCCTCGAGGCTCGAGTTAATGACGGAAGGCGAAGGCTCGCAGATTCTGTACAAAAACTGCTCCCACGTACGAGTCGAGCGAGGGCACAATCATCAGGTTTTCGTGTCCCACACCACGCAACTGGATACCTTATGCGGGTATCAGCGGCCATCCCGAGGGGGGGGGGGGGCACCCAGGGGCATTTGTCACAGCAGCCATGACAAATACATGCTAAAACCCCTCGGGTGGGGCAGAAAACTGTGACAAAAATCCCCACCCCTGGGGCAACCTGGGCAACATATTATAAGTATTAGAAGCTAAACGTTTTAGAAGTGTCAAAAATCTTAATAGTTTTATACAAATATTATCCTTTATTTCTTTGTTCTGTCTTCGGACAGTGGATGGCTTAATTTAATCTCTTAATTTGAATGATAATGATATGACTTACCTCAAGGACAAAGCCATCGAAGAACGTCGATCGATCGAGCGAGTCCTGCGGCGAAAACCGCTGAACGTTGAGACAGCAGATTACGTGCAAACCTCGTGGGTATGTCCCCGGGGTATTTTGACGATCTAATTCCCCGCGTGTGGGGCATGCTTTTGCTACAAATCCCCTGCTAAGCCCCTGGGTTGCCCGTAGGTTGCCCGGGGGCCGCCCCCTCGGGATGGCCGCTGATACCCGCATTATTCCAATATGGCTGCTCTTATCTGCATAATGCCAAAAACCTTTGGATATTAGGTGAAGTGAATATCGTTTTTATTAAAGCATGCAAAAGTAAGTAATACTGAGCAGTTTGGGAGTTTGGTCTTTCATTGTTGCAAAGTTATATTATTGACATTTAAATACAGTATAAATCACGAAAACGAGGCTAACAGGTATATAACTGGCTCAAACCCATGCATACACAACTCTATATATTGAAATCTCGATAACTTAATTAGTACAATTTTATGCTATCATCCCTAACGTTCAGAGTATAATTGCTAATCTTGGCGTACTCTTTAATATACTATTCAAACAAGATTTGTCATTTTGGAATAGGGTGTATCACAGGCAGCCCAATCTATGGGTTTGTGTATGAAAATAGAAGATATGTATGGGATTTTATAAATCCTTTCAAATTGCCGTACAATGTATGAATAAACATACCTTTTCGCTTCCATGTTGTTTCCTTTGTGGTTTTTCTTGTCTTGAAACCATTTAGGCTGTTTTGGGGAGTTTTTCATCCACCTCGACTCGCCACGTCTAAAAAGAAGAGAAGGCTGGAATCTTCCGAAGTCTTCTGCCACAATCACCTACAATCTTCACCTCCAAAATCTCACTTTTCGCTATCGAAATGCCACAAAACTCCTGTCATCACTAGAATGGTAAATAGATTAAGCTCTGCCTGAATTTTAGGATCCAGCGATTCCTCATTCTGGAAAAAATTGAATACTATTTCGCGACTTCCGACAAACTCCATGGCTCCATACTAACGAATTTAGACACGGAGCGCCAACCGTCAAAATAGCCTCGTTATGGTGATTGACGGTTGGAAAGGGTCGGAGTATTTGAAACTCTATCTTTCCAGCAAAACTCTTCTTATTCGAAAAAAACATGAAGGTACTAAATTTTGAAATTTCCGCCATTTTTGTATCCCTAGTCTACGCGCGTCACGTCAGTAAATGGGGTCTGGGTACGAGATCGTTATCAGCGCTGTCAGCGTACTTGGCTATGCCCGTGAGGCAATGGGCTATTTTCAGCGGGCCTACCCATGACATAAGCTAGCACGCATACTAATGATCACACTTCACACAAAGAGTTGTCCAGGCAGGTCGTGCAAAACCTTAGTCGTCAAGAAAACATGTCTGCTCCAAACCCTAGTGCTTCAACATCCACTTCTTCGCCAACTACGGGTCTTTCTAGGTGTATCAAAGTCCTGAAATTCAGGACATTGAACAACTCTATTGTGGGGTTAGGGTTCTTTGTATTTTAGGGTATTGTTTTGCTGTAGTTCATTGTCGTTGATACACCTAGAAAGGACCCCAACTATGTTGGCCGAAGACGCTCAGAAAGCGAAATAAACGTTGCTTCATCCATCCAAACGCCCATGCAGCTACCCAGGTTTCTGAGCCGGAACCAAAAACCTCTCCAGCCCCGCTGGAAATGTCTGTGCGGCCAAGCAACAGGTCCACGAGTTGAGTCTAGTTCTATAGCGCTATAAGTTATCTGTAGTCTAGCTTTGCTGTTTAGCTTTCTAATGACGTCTTCTAGTCCCAGTCTCGGCTCAGTTCCCGCCAATACAGCACATTAGTTTTGCTTATCAGTTTTCGGTCAGCATACTCAACCTTGGGTATAGTCGACTTTCCGTTTGGCCACCTCAAGATTTTAGCCACAGAGATGGCTCCCAACTTTGAGCTATAGCCACAGATATGACTCCTATTTTGGCCACAGGGATGACTCATCATTTAGCCACAGAGATGGCTCCTAGTTAGCCACAGGAATACACGACTTTCATAATGGCCGCCTACTAATTTGCATATGTGATTTCCCGTTTGGGTAGTTTATCCACACGTATAGAAAATATGAACATTGCCATGTGAAAGAGCATGTCGACATTAGTGAACTTGTGAAAGTTGAGTGCTGTAGCTAATAAAGCAATGAAGTTACAGCCAGTTGAAATTAGAGAGATTTGTATGAGAAAAACAACGGAGGCCTTTATAGCCTCGCTTTCATATTTTTCTGCATTACAAATGCTTATAGCTCAACAGCAATTTTCCAAATTGCTCTAAAACTCAAAACTATCGCTAGTTATAATGTGATCTTTCATGTGGTAGCATTCGTTTCCCGCAACAGATTGAGCTTCCAAATTATGCAAATTAGGAGGTGGGCGGAGGCGGCCATTATGAAAGTCGTGTATGGCTCATAATGGCCTTTTGCAGGAATGCTATCACGTGGTTGTACTGGCTTGCACAAAGAATCTTAATTCATATATTTAAAGGCACTTGTACGAGATCGGTAGTGTTACTTATTAGCAAAACCTGTTTGTAAATGCTATTTTTCACCTCCAATCGATTTCGATCTTTCTAAAACAGCGTTTTTTAAAGATAGCTTGCCATCCAGCATCCATGGCAACGCCTCTCCAATGGGAATCAGGAGCTCAATTCATTCGTAAATGAAGTATTATATCAGCACGTAACTGTTTGATACAATAGGCCTATTTAACCACAGGTATGGCTCATAATGGGCTTTCATCGTACGGCGGCCATGTTGAGTCCCAGGAAAATAAAAACCTCTGTTTTCGTACGGTAAACTCGTTCTGAAACCAACCAGTGCGAGGCTACCGGGCCAAAACTATTGTTTTATCCAAGATGGCCGAACTGCGATAACAACCCATGAAGCCACATCACGGTGGGCACAAACGACCATAAAAACGGCATCAGTTCTATATTTTATAACGTTTTCAATGCAGACGATTGAATTTTGGTAGAAGGATGTAGAATCGCAAAAGGAATATAACCTGATTTTTTAAGCTATGTTACTACCATCGTGACGTCACAATGACGTCATTTATTCATTTGTAATACGTTTCTTGCAACTGTTCATTATCTCTAAAAACGAAATGTCGTATATTGTTAAAATCTACTCGTGATGAGAATGAAGGAATCGAAACCCCGATGTCGATTGGTTAAGGAAATCAAAAGTTATGAACGTTTGAATTTTGTCCATTTTCCCGCCAACATTTGGCGGGAAATAAACAACACAAAAGCATTTATAAAAACATCGCTTCATTCAATTTTTAGAGTTGTAAATATTGTTGCATGACATTTTGTCCAATCATAAAACACGTTGGTGGCTAAAATCGTATGTTTTTTGAATTTTGATTTTTTGTCCATAACGGCTTAATATTGAAGAACAAGATAACGACAGAACAACGAAGAACAAGATAACGACATTACCGACCACATTAATAAACGCGTACAGACATACATTAAACGCATGCATCAAGATAATATCATTGATGAAAAGACTCGACGTTACCTCGTACAAACAGACCCTAAACCTGGACGCTTTTACATATTGCCTAAAATCCACAAACCTGGTAACCCCGGACGACCCATTATATCCAGTAACAATCACCCCACAGAACGTATTTCACATTTTGTCGACTACCACCTTAAACCTCTTGTTGCCGAAACTACTTCATTCATCAAGGACACATCCCATTTTCTCAATAAACTCAATAACCTTGGTAACCTCCCAGACAATGCTATCCTAGTAACACTTGACGTATCATCGTTATATACTAACATTCCACATAATGAAGGAATTGATGCCTGTCGCCACTTCCTCAATAAACGTACTAACCAATCTGCTTTACACACTGAAACTCTTTGTGATCTCATCAGAATGATTCTTTCTATGAATATTTTTCATTTTAATAACAAACATTTTTTACAAACACACGGTACCGCCATGGGCACCAGAATGGCACCCTCTTATGCTAATCTCTTTCTAGCTAATTTTGAAGTTAACGCACTCTCTCACGCACCCCACCAGCCCTACTGTTGGTGGAGATACATTGACGACATATTCATAATCTGGACCCACACGCTTGACCAACTTACAGAATTTGTCACTTATCTCAACGGCATCCATGCCACCATTAAATTTACTTCCTCTCACTCTTCTTCTAACATTTCTTTTTTGGACGTGAATGTCGGCCTTCACAACGGTCACATCGCTACAGATCTCTATACTAAACCTACTGATAAACATCAATATCTCTTGCACTCTTCATGCCATCCTAACCACACCAAACGCGCCATACCATTCAGCCTTGCTCTCAGACTTCGTCGCATCTGTTCTTCTAATGAAACTTTCATCTCACGCACTAATGAACTTAAATCGTATCTCAATAAACGAGGATATAACCGTAACTTTCTTAACAAAGAAATAGATCGTGTCAATGACATAACCCGCGCCGAAGCACTAGAGCCCAAACAAACTAACAACCAATCTAACCGAGTACCGCTCGTTATAACTTATAACCCTGCTTTACCTTCTTGTTCTCCTATCATGCACAAACATTTTAACATATTGTTGTCTTCTAATCGATGCAAAAATATATTTACATCTGTACCTCTAGTCGCTTATCGACGTAATAATAACCTTCGTGATATTTTAGTCAGAGCTCAACTAACAACTAACAAACCTAATAACGATCCTCCCGGTTCTTTTCGTTGTGGCACTAATTGTTTAACCTGTAAATACATTGACAATGGTCTAAATAATTACACTTTCCACTCTACTGGCGAATTAAGAGCTATTAAACACCACATTAACTGTAATTCCAAAAACCTAATTTACATGGTCCAATGTAAACGCTGTAACGTTCAATATATCGGAGAAACCAAACGCCGCCTTAAAGACCGCTTTAACGAACACCGCCGTACAGTAGATAATCCTTCTAACACATCCAAGCCTACTGCCGTTTCAGAACATTTTCTAACTAACAATCATTCACCTACTGATATGCAGCTAATTCCACTAGAACTTGTTTTTTCTCAGCGAGACGGTATACGCAAAGCGCGAGAAGCGTATCTTATCGATAGAGGTCAAACTCTTGAACCTCTAGGTATGAATAAACGTGATGAAACTTAACTCGTATTTCACAATCATCATCACGTCACTTATTTTTTGTTTCATATTATATGTCACTCTCCACCTTCTTTTCATTGGTCTATATGTGTTTTATCATAAGATTGTGCAATTTATAATTCATGTATTATTTCGTAAAGGTTCTAGTTTATTAGATACATTGTAAGCCTCTTTCCCCGAAGAAGATCGGCCGTGCCGATCGAAATATTGGAAGAAAAACTCTCTACCGTTGAATCAGCCTTTCCTTTCTTGTCTATTAATATTGAAGTCATATTTTCGGCAACGTCATTATGACGTCATACTTTTTTATACATGCCCTTAGAAAAAAATCCTTTGAGTGATTTTCGAGTTTTAGTGATGAAATGCGCTAGTCTGGCACTCAAAACCCACATTATTTTCTTTTCTTGATTTTTTAACAATAGGCAGCCTTATTTAGGTATGACACCTGACGTCACTAAATATGACGTCAATACAACAGTCATTCCTCTATAACTTTTGCTATAATAGTCGTAGAACGTTCAAATTTGCGCCAAAGGAATGTGTGTCATGAAGGCCCTTTGATGGTGTAGTCTGTTTGTAACATCTATTAAAGGGGGAATTTTACCAAAAAAGGAGGCATCACTTATGACGTCACAACAACGTCATCATACTAACATAAAACACCTAAAATATGTAGTTTCATTTTGTTAACAAGTCACCAACATTTCTTCAAATTGAGACTATAAGTAAAGAAATGGTTTTAATTTTAATTATTTGTCCACGCTCACTGATGCCGATTTTGACGTACTGTATGCCCGACGTGACAGGGATGGCTCATAATTTAGCTACAGAGATGACTCCTATTTAGCCACAGGGATGGCTCATAATTTAGTCAGAAATGGCTCAAAAATTTAGCGACAGAGGTGGCTCAGTTACAAATTTGCGCTATAGCCACGGGATAACTAAAAGTATTAGCCACAGGGATGGCTCACAATTTCACCACAGTGCTGGTTCTAGAATTTCACTACAGCCACGAAATGATCCACAACTTATTTATTTTTATTTAATTATTTTTCTCTCTCCCCCTTATTGCCTTGGAAAGCGCACTAGAACTCCTCAAGAAGAGAACTAAGCTACTGGAAGAGTCCGGTCAGTCCTCCGTAGAGAGTCTATTGTCAAATATTCAAGATTAATCCACTAGAAAGGCTATAGATTTTGACAATTACAAGGCCATGTCGTTGTTGGATCATTTGGTCACCTTGACTCACCAGTCTAACCACGCACAAGCTCATTACTTTAAGGTAGTAGCCGAATCCTTGAGGGAGCGTTTTGACAAGTCCCTGCAAGCCTTCCGCTCCTACTACCAGGCCCGGACAACCTCTGTAAGGTTGACAAGGCATCTAGAGAGCCCATACCTGGCCCTTTCCAGTCACATCGCGATCGCCTCAACGCAGCGCGTAGGAACTGCTTTTACTGCGGCTATTCTGGTCACGTGGCTTCCCAGTGTCTTAAACGGGCTGCTGCCAACGCCCGTAACTCCCAGCAGCCAGCATCTTACAGGCGGGTATTTCCTCCCCAGTAACTACGGCCTCAGAGATCGGATCGGACTACTTACGGAATGGAATTGTTTGTAATTCGGCATAATAAATAAGCATGCATTTATTAATAGTTTTTTATGTTCTCTTTATTAGTGGTATTGGTTTCCCTTAGGACGTACATAATACATTCTCGTTTTGTTTTTATTTATTTTCTAGGGGATGGGAAACGAGGGGAGGGGGTTATGGGGTAGGGGAGGGGAAGTAGGATTCCCTTGGATTGGGGGGTACCTTTCTCTTTCCGCACAATTTAGTTTAGTTTTTAGTGACAGCGCTTGGAGGGGTCTCTCGGATTACCGGGCGCCAAGGCTGTCACTCCCCGGGCTTAAGGGTTTTTTTGGCTAGGCGTTTTTCCTCTCAGTTTATCTGTTCCGACCTTCGTTATGTTTATTTTCCTTCTCTCTACCTTCTTACTAGCCCTTTCACCCTAAGCGCCACAAGATCTACCACACCACTCCTTGGGAGCTAGAGTCCAACTTCCTCCTGTTAAAAGTAGCAGCTGTTTCTAAAAATTGGGTGTGTTGTGATGGCGCCCTCTTACCAGCCCGGGGAGTGACCGCCGAAAACGTTCACGTCTCCCAACATCATGTAAATAACGTTATCTCTGGATTGGCCTTTGGAGATATCTCTACCCTTTCCTTCCGTGATCCCAACTCGTTTGTCGCTGGGTCGCTGCACCGGCACGCGGCCGCATGGAAAGAAATATCTCAGAACACTAGTAGTTACCCACAAGCTGAAGATGTGCTAGAGTGGATAGAACACAAAGTTGACGCTTTCAGGTATTTCGAGCACTTTGATGGAAACTACAAAGGAGTAGGCTACGACTCGGATATTCTTCCTGAGACTGTATTTTACAATATCCCCTCTTGCAAGCCTTTTTGCTAAGTTTATTTCCGAAACAATACTTGCTAGATTAGAGTCCGGCGCGATTTCTCTCTATGGAAAAGTTAACGAGGTTCCGCCACCCCTTCTTGTGATACCTTAGACAGTTGAGCCAAAAAAACACGCCTTTGCAATGATAACCGCTTTCTCAATCTGTAGATTCAAGACAAACCTTTCAAACTAAATAACTTGCTTATGCTCACCCGGTACGTAACCTCCGATTCATTCCTTAATTGTACTTTGTACATTGACGACCGTCATACCGGCCAGCTCCTTTTGCCTCAGTCTCTCGCTGACTCGCTTTCCCACGGTTTCCCACGGTTTCCCACTGAAGAGCGCAACACCCAACTTGCGCATTCAGCAATTTTCATGGTCTGTTACTACCTTATCCGCTTCGGTTATACTATTGGTCTGAACCTCCACGAGATTATGGATCATATTGGTTGGAAGAGTAGCAAGACAGCTTTGCATTATACCAATCTTAAATAAGTAGTGAACCCGGCTGGTGCGGCTACCAAATTGGCGGACTTACATTCTGACATTGGCAAGACATACAAAAAAGTCTTAATAGTTTCAAGGGATTTTCTCAGGCATTGTTAATGTTATTGTAATACAGTCGAGATCATTTATATTCTATTTAGTATTGATTAAAGGGGTATTGTTGTTACATATTCGGAGTAAGGAATAGAAAGACAAATATGTGTAGGTTATACTGAGCGATCTTGAAAACTGCAGTATGGTGTCGGGCTTCGGCGATTCCCCATACCTTATTACCATGTCATGAATAACAATACCCAGGGCAGAATATTACACTATTATCACAGTTCGGCCATCTTGGATAAAACAATGGTTTTGTCCCAGGTAGCCTCGCAGTGGTGGGTTTCAGAACGAGTTTACCAGACAAAAACATATTTTTATTCTCCTTGAACTCAATATGACCACAGCTTGATAAAATCCCATGATCACAATGCGGAGTATTTTTTTGTCAGTCAATCAGGTAATCCGTTAGAAGCAGCTAATCCCTAGCTTTCTCCGTTCAGCGTTTTCGTCCGGATGCAAAGATATTAACGGTCTTCTTATGCGCTCGGCTACATGAGAGAACTAGCGTTCCATTCCAGAGGTTCTTCTCGCGACTCCTGCACTCGCCGATCGCTCTTGAGTAAACTATTCTGGCATATTTGGTTGGAAAGGAGAAAGATAGGACACAAGGCAGTATGGAAGGATGAAGAAAGCGCGCAATGACCAAGGGAAGGGTGAACCGTTGACAAACGGTAAAGAACCGTGGACGAAAATCCTGCTGGCTGCTAAGTTGGATCTAAATTCAGATCTAATCAGCCAAAATGAAAATGAATACGAAGTCCAAGGACTACGGCAAAGCTGACACAACGTAGGATTCTATATTATTGAATATTACAATATTTCGGCTGGTCAGACCAGCCTTCTTCAGGTACTGGATGTTACAAGTGAAGAGCTCTAAGGAAAAAATATATATAAATGCGGTAAATTTCGTAATACAAATTGCGGAAACGGGAAGTGACGTAGACTAAACCTTGAAGTAGCAAAAATGTATGAGATAAGTACTATGTTTCATCACGTATATCATACAATATGGTTCTAGAGTTTTAGCTTTATCTATAAGGTGCGCTTCTCTGGCTTTACGTATTGAGTCTCGTGAGGAGTATATTATTTCTAGAGGGATAAGTACATACATATAACTTTATTTATACACGGTAAAATCATCAGTATGCCTTAAAAATGGCTTATTTACATAAAATGTTAAAATAACTGCTTTTACATGATTGCCGTGTGTGAGTCAGATAGGGAGTAGAATTTATTGATACTCCTTTTGAACTTACTAAGAGAATCAAGATTTCTTAATGAGCTTGGAAGACTATTCCATAAAAGGGCCCCTCTGTAACTGATGCTTCGCTTTCGATAATCAGTTCTAGGTTTGGGGATGGCCAGTTTATTTTGCGCGTTTCGTAATTGATATCCTGTGTTGCTAGAAACAAACAACTCTTGCATGTAAGAAGGTGAAATACCATTATTGGACTTAAACATTGTTATTGCCATTTGTTTTCTCCTTATTGTTAGTTTATCCCAGTTAAGCAGATTGAGGAGCTCATTTGAATTTGCGTAATAATCTGATCTCGTTATTACTCTGGTGACACGGTTTGTAGTTTTTGTAGCTTTTCACTTAATTTCTGGCTTAGACCATCCCATACTGGACAACAATAGTCAAAGTGGAGCTCAATCAGAGATTCAGAGATTTTAGTTGCCGTACTCTGAGAGATAAATGGCCTGAGCCTTCTAAGCGCACAGATACCGGACGATATTTTCTTTGATACTTCGCAAATATGTTTCTCCCAGGATAACCTTTCGTCAATGTATAGTCCTAGGGATTTGGTATTATGAACTCTCTCAATCTGCTTACCTTCAATTCGAATGTCAAGCCCAAGATTGTCAGCTCTCGCCTTTAACCTTTGCCTTGACCCAATGATCATGAATTCGGTCTTGGCAATATTTAGACTTAGTCTATTAACCATCGGTTTAGATTTTGTAACTCGGTGTTAATTTCAAGATCAGTTACAGTGGTGCCGAAAAGCTGATACTTATGTCATCTGCGTATATTCTGGGGTGACCCTTGTTTAAGCAGTTTGGCAAGTCGTTTAAGTAAAGAAGGAATAGCAGTGGGCCGATTATCGAGCCTGTGGAACCCCACAAGTAATCAGACTTCCACTGGATATTCCCCCATTAACTTTGCATATTTGGGTGCGGTTGCCCAAATAAGACTCGAACCACCTTAAGATTGTCTGGTCCACCCCATAGTAGCCCAACTTGCGCAATATAATTTCATGGTCTATCCTATCGAAGGCCTTTTTAAGATCGATGAATATAACACCATTTAGTAGACCTTTATCGATATTGATAGCCCAATCGTTGGTGGCTTCAAGTAGTGCAGTTAGCGTACTATGTAGTGACCGAAAGCCTGACTGACAGTTGGTCAGCAGTTTGTTTTCGTTTAAATAACTGTAGAACTGCCAGTGGATTAATTTTTCAAATATTTTTGCGACAACTGGCAATACAGATATTGGCCTATAGTTGTCAAGGTCACTTTTAGTGCCTTTTTGAAAGATAGGCGTTACCCTTGCCATTTTCCATTCAGTTGGATAAGTTAGAGTGGTTAGGTCTAGAAAGAAAATGTTCTTTATGTTAGGCTTGTCTACTGTCCGTCTGTGTTCGTGAAATCTGTCTTTGTTGTGTGAATTAATAAAGCGAGTTTCGCCAGTGGAATGAAATGTGTATTGATTAAGGCCATTAGTAATGTAGGACAAGTTGCACAATTATGTCCGCAGCGAAAGAAGCCTGGCGGAGGTTTAGATGTGTTACGTGCTTTGACCAAAAGGTCAGGAAGGTTAGAGCTACGTCGATATGCGACTAGAGGCAATTGCTTCAAGATGTCTTTGCAGCGGTTGGAAGAAAAGAGAATTTTAGTGTGCTTGCGTATGATATTAGAGATGTGGGGAATGCTGGGTTATATGTAATGACAAAAGGTGTAAGGTGGGTAGAATTTTGCGAGTGAGTGGTTTGAAGAGCGTCGTTGCGAGGAATGTTAGCAGCGCGTTCTATTTGTTTATTGAAGAATGTGCGGTAATAACCTCGTTTGTAAAGGTATGTTAATAATTCGTTAATACAAATTTTAAACGTTTCGTCGGTAGAACAGATGCGTCGGAGAAGCGAAGAGCTAAACTGAAAGGAATGGCTCTTTTAGTGTGAAGGGGATGACAGGATGATTTGAGGTGTTGATGTTTATCTGTGGGTTTAGTATATAAATCAGTCTCAATGTAGTTGTTATATATGTATTAATACGGTAACGTCGAGAAACGGAACTTGAGTTAACGAGTGAGAACTAATGAATTTAATAGTAGGATGAATATTGATAATCGATGAATATTTCAGATGGTCTTTCCCTCAGTCCAGATCATGAAAATATCGTCGATATCTCCACCAGGTGCGAGGTTTATAAGGAGCATTAGAGAGAGCGTTAGTTTCAAATTTACCGAGGAATAAGGTAGCTAAAGAAGGATCCATTCTGGTATCCATGGCTGTGCGTCATGAATATATCTGCTAGATTAGTTTACAATGCGCCTAAGTATTGCCACATTACTCCTCTCCTCCGTGAGCTGCATTGGCTTCCAATTCGACTGCGCATCAATTTTAAAGTATTACTCTTAACTTTTAAATGTATCTACGGAATGGCACCAGAATATCTATGTGAACTGATTAATGTTAAGGAATCTCATTATAACTTAAGATGCTCGAATAGTTTAATGCTTAGTTTACCGAATGTTAGGACAAAGTTGACGCTAGGAGATAGGTCATTCATGGTTGCTGCACCACAGCTGTGGAACTCACTACCAAGTGCTCTTCGTGAGATTAAATCTGTAGATAAGTTCAAGCGCCATCTCAAGACCCATTTTTTAAATCTAGCATATGAGCCTTAAGTGTTATATTATATTAATTTATCTAATTATTCAATTTATATGTATATATATATGTATTTTTACATATACATATCTATCTACCGTACTATATTAAGATACTCAGTTCACAACATATTTTTAACATATTTTTATTATATTCTTACTAGATGTTATGCGCAATTGATCATTTTATGTAAACTGCGCAATATAAGTATTAAATTATAATTATTATTATTATTTTACCTGCAGATGTTGTTTACCATGAAAACAAATATTCATAGTAAGAATCATGCGTATTAAGTCACAAAGTGATTCGGTGGGAATGGTAGGCTTAGTACGAGTGCAAAGAAAATGATGACAAGCATTAATACCTTCATTATGTGGGATGTTAGTGTGTAAGGATGAAGCGTCAAGAGTAACAAGCATAGCGGTGCCAGGTAGTTTCAGCAGCCCTTCACCTCTCAAAACCTTGCATTTTATTGGACCCCAGTTGGACTGCACTGACAAAGAATTGCATTGTTTTAGGGTTAGGGTTTGTATTGTTTCAGGGTTAGGCATTGTTTGGATAGCCAGTACTATTCCAAGTTCCGAGGAGGAGAAGGCCGCCCCGGTAGTTTACCAAGTTTCAGAAGTTTGTAGGGAAATCAGTGGTGTCTTTAATGTGTGAAGGCAGGTTAAAAACTAGGGATTTAATGTGATAGTCAGCGAATTGGGAGATGCGTCCTGTGGGGTGGCTGGTAGCCCGGGACATCCCATAGTTTCATCTAACAGCCACCCAACAGAACGCTTTAGTCTTAGGGATTAGCGAGGAGGATGAGGATCAATTGTAAATCTTATCGCTATCATGGTTCGAATCAATAAAATCTTGTTCCTAGTATTTTGTTTTGGTCATTATTATTAATTGTGGTTACTTTCGTTAGAGAGAAGACTTTACATAAAATATTTGTCCTTAAAAGAATAGGGCTATTGTTTCTGTCAAACTGTACTGATTCTTGTATCGCTAATCCCTAAGAATATTATAAATAGCCGAGTTATCAAGGAAACGAATGTAGATATATTAGCACCTCTGAGTTTATTTACCATTTACTCTTTGTAAAACAGTCTCTTGTCCTTCACTTAGTTAGGCAGACTTATAACTGAACACATGCGCCAGTAAATTTTCTCATGTTCTTAGTTAATGAAATAAATCTCCCAACAAAAGAGAACGTTCCGCTCCTCTTCTTTTTTCACGAATTTGCATACGACTAATCCTCACACAAAACAATTACACAACCCAACGTGAATTTGCATGCGACTAATTCCTAAAACAACCTCAACAAAGTTACTGTCAATCAGAATTGAAAATAAAAACATTTTAGAGCCTGTCAAGAGTAGTTTGTTCTTACTGTTTACGCTACAAAGGGTTTCAGATATTGCGAGATGTTTTACGTTTTTATGATTTTTTCACAAGCAACGTGAGCGCATCTCCCTACGATTATACCATGGTATATGACAGGTGTTTGGGACAGACATTTCCCTCCTCTATATTATAAACAAGTAATGGCATGCGTCCTCGAAAATAAAGGATTAATCTCTTGTATTTTTAAACTTTTCACGAAATTGCCCTCATCGTGACATCAGGTAGGCTCGGTTTCCAGCCGTGGGGGTTTCGGTGAGCCCGCGATCCTCTCCCCACTCACGGCTGGGCGCGCGAGCTGAGACATTGTCGGGTTTTAGCCAATCAAAAACTTGCCACTAAATTCCTGTCGCTGAATGATTTGCATAATTTATATTGTAAACTTTTGAAAGCCGGACCAAAAACTTTTCACGAATTTGCCCTCATCGTGACATCAGGCAATTTGGTGAAAAGTTTGGTAACACGTGATTAATCCTAAATTTTCTCCGTCCCAAGCGTTTACGGATATGTATACGAATCACAAGCCTTGATCAATGTTATTGTTTTCGTTTATATTTTTTTCCAAATAACTGTTTCCAAATAACTTTTACTAGGCTACTCAACTCGGCATTAACAAACCAGTACATACTGCATTACAATGTTGTGTGCTCTATCCAGAGTGTATTCGAACATGTTTAGTTAGGGTACTAGATTGCTTGAAGCATTTACCACACTGCTTACATTTATATGGCCTATCCTCGCAATGGATTTGAACATGTTGAGTTAGGTTACTAGATTGCTTGAAGCACTTTCCACACTGCTTACAATTATATGGCTTCTCCTCAGAGTGCATTCGAACGTGTTGAATTAGGGTACTAGACTGCTTGAAGCACTTTCCACACTGCTTACATTTATATGCCCTATCCTCAGAGTGGATTCTAGCATGTCCAGTTAGGTTACTAGAATGCTTGAAGCATTTTCCACACTGCTTACATTTATATGGCCTCTCCTCAGAGTGCGTTCGAACATGTCCAGATAGAATACTAGACTGCTTGAAGCACTTTCCACATTGCTTACAATTATATGGCTTCTCCCCATGGTGTATTCTAACATGTTTAGTTAGGCTACTAGTCTGAATGAAGCACTTCCCACAATGTTTACAGTTATATCGCTTCTCCAAGGAGTGCAATCGAACATATTTAGTTAGGCCACCAGACTGCTTGAAGCACTTTCCACACTGCTTACAATTATATTGCTTCTCTCCAGAGTGTATCCGAACATGATCTGTAGGCTCATTCTGGATTGCAACATGGTCTTTATGGTCAAAGAATGGTGTCTTATTATCTTCAAGATTGCCCAGTTTCTCTGACTGTGGACGTTGCACAGAAGCATAGTATGAACTTCTCGGAGTAGGCGCATGGGCCATTGTTTCCTCAGACATGCCCTATAACAACAAACAGAAATTATGATTTAAAAACGTTTTCCAAATAACATGGTAAAATTGGAACTGAACTACTTTTTCTAACAATTTCAAGAAGTATCCCTCCGGGACACAGGGTACAAGGATAAATTTCGTGGAACGTTAAGACAATCTAATACCAAAGGTTAGGTGAAAACTATAGGCAGCATGGAGTTACAGTGTGATGTTCCATTGAAAAACAGCAAAGTTAAAATGAATGTCACTACCGAGTAACACTGTTTTGTCTCGAGCTCCAGCGCAGTCCCTGGGCTGCTTTACTAATATATGATATTAAACAAGGACCTGCACTATACATGTAAAAGGGCCTTAACCAGGTTGTAGCACTTTCACTTGTCAATCAACTTTTGTGAAGTGAATATCTCTGTTCAAAACTCTGCGATATGCGATGCTCCGCTTGAGTGATCTCGGACACTGATCTCTAATCTCAATTTGAATCTACTCTGTAAATATGAAGCCCTTATTTTAACTTATTTGTATATATTTATGTAACTAATATAAAACAGTGTAAATAAATTGAACTTGATCACTCTGCGACATGTGATGTTCCGCTTCAATGATCACTCGAATTTAGTACCATGCGAACCTTGAATTTCTAAAAATACACTAAAGAGTTTGTAAATGTTTCTAAAATGCTATTGACAGGGATAGCTGAGCAACTAGCTTCCCGCTGTTTCCTTTTTCTTTTTCTGAATTTGAAATTCAAGTTTCGAATCCCAAAGGACGAGAAGGGGATGGGTATTTTCCTTTTATAGCGCTGGTCCTTGTTTAAGGACGGTGCCTACTAATTGCAAACCAATTTATTTTCTAAAAATCTATATGGATTGTTTGAACCCCTTAAGGAGCTTTTGAAATCATAAAAAAATTATGGGGTACCCATACGTTTAAGAGAGATAATTAAGGATGAAAATCGAAAAAAGTGCTGACTCAGCATTTTTCTTTCTCCGAGAAACAATTTTTTAATTCGATTAATATTTTGGGTTATCTGGCAAAATATTAGGGCAAAAAACGTTAGACAAAGCGTTCTTCACAAAGGATGCCAATCAAACCATTTATCTTACAATGATTATCATTTTTTGTACAAATGTTGCTTTGTAAGCCTCATTAGTGACCATGAACAGACATATTTTTTGCCGAAATGGACATCAAGTTTCAATTTTATAAAGACAAAAAATATATGTAAACGTTGTTTAGCTTCTATATTATAGATTACAAAAAGAAAAAATGGGTGTATCCACGCGTTTTAAAAAGTTATGTGGACGGTAGGCCTCTTTATCGCTAATTTTATTTTCAAAAACTGACATTTTTTACCAAGGCCTCCCTAGTAAGTCTGAGAATTGGTTTCTTTTATTGCATTCTGGGAGATTTTCAAGATGGCGGTGGGGAAAAGAGTCAGTCCCGTCTTTCGACTTTCTTCATTGAAAATCAAACCTGTTACTGCTTCCTTTGTGCTAAAATCCCATACAGTCCTTCCTTCTTCATTCTTCTTTGGATTTCCAAGAGGTTTACCCGTTTTCACAAAGCTTATTTGACCGTATTCACACATTGTTTATACTCGGCCGAGTCCATGTTTGGAGAAACTGATGAAACTCGAAAGCATCGACAGGCCTAAAACACAAGGCGTTGGGCGAAAAGACAGCAGCGATTCATGGCAGTCCAAACAACCTTCATTCAATTGGTCGGGTAAATCTCCTAAATCTACGATTCTTCGACCATCTGGACCCACAATAAATCATTGATTACCATTTCACTTTCAGCTGAAAATTAGTCTTTCGTGGCCGTGTAGTGGAATTTAAAGATTTACCAAATCATTCATTTCTCAAGCATATCTTTCGACCGTATTTTAAAATCCTTCATCTTTCTGTCTGTCAAATTACACAATTAACACAGCTTTTTCAAAATAGTTCTGCAAATGACCTGTCTCGCGGGATGACCCGCGGGACGCAAGATGCGCAGAACAGCGTGCGCGCTGACAATAGTAGGCACCGTCCTTAAATAGAGTGGAACCTGAACCTCTCTTAAGGTTACCGGATACCTTCAGGGTGCGTTTCCAGTCTAAATTATGTAGCGCCTCGAGAAAACATCGTAGATAAATCATTCATGTATCATTTTAAAGCTTATAAAATTGGCTACAAGAATACATACAAAGTTTTGAGTTCTTTGAAAATCTCGAATTTTCCGCCATCCCGTTTCTCCGATCTAGTGAGATGGCTTTCAGAAGTTCCGACTCCGAAAATATTTTAAAGTTTAAAAATCTGTTTGCTTTGTCGTATTTCAGAGGAATCGTATTACAAAACGGTGTCGGGGAATTTCAAAATTCGATTTAGTTCAAACGTTATCATGCTTTCCGTGAAAAGGCGAAAAATAATCCGAGTAGATATGCGGGATACGTCGTCAAGAGCTCTCATTTTAGAATTTCCCAATTCCCCGACACGGTTTTGCAGCTGAGATATCAATTGACATTTTGTGAAAATTTCGCACAAATGGAATAAATTCCTCTTGAGTGGGAGCTTTTTTAAAACTCTATTTTGATTGAAAATCGAAAGCGAGAAAATAGCACTTCAAAAATCTAGCCGTCTGTCGTGCGTGAATCTGAAGCCCCGCCTCTCCAACAATTAGCAAGCTCTTGGCCAATCATTTCTCATCACAGTTCAACTATCTGTCAAGATTTCCCGCCAATGTTGATTTTCGATCAAAGCAACGCGCCGCATCGAGAAAATGTTTTTTTCTTTTGTGTGACTTGAAAAATGGTAGTGGTAAGAGTCAGATGGTTTCCCAGGCTAGAAAAATGGGAAAGACAAAAACACCTCGAGGGGCAAAGCCAAGGTGAACACCTATAGAGATCACGCCTTGAATGCCAGCATAGTTAGTAGAGGAGACAGCGATTTGCAGGCGTCTGAAACAGCACGGCAATAGCGAGATCGTGGTTCAACCGATTCAGGCTCACCGCCAGACTACGTTTCCATCAAAGCTTTCTTGGAAACAAATATTCTCTCGGCTGGCTCTTATCAATTCTACTTTATGTTCAGATGTGGACCACTCGGCACTCTGTCTGAAAGTGAAAATACGAACGCTTGTCGGGTTTTGCGAGGACTCCTATTTGGCTTTGTAATTGTATTGTTTGGCCTCGTTTTGCTTTTCTTTTTTCTTTGTTTTTCAAGCTTAGGGTTAGGGCATCCTGCTTGCTTTTTGTAAGATATAAGGCCAACATCCGATGGAATTGTGGAATCGTGTGTGGAAAAACGTTTCTCAATAAACGTAAACTGAATTTAATATGTGCCGATTTCCCACACCGTCGTTACGGGCGAGTGAGCACTTGTCATGTGTTTATTGATCTGCTGTCAATCAAAACTAACCTTTTACTTCCGGTTAAAAACTTCCTTTTGGTATTTCTCCGGAGTTTTTGGTATATGAGACACTACTACTAAAACTACATTTCTGTGTTAAAAAAATAAAATTCCATCTTTTTCGTTTTGAAGGTATCCGGTAACCTTAAGCGACCACCTAACCAAGATCCCAATTGTTTTGTCTCGAGCTCTAATACAATCCATTATTTTATTTAATAGGGCCTGAGATCCCTTGGCTGCATCACTGATACATAAATAGACTGGAACCTCCTTGAGCGATCACTTCTCTTAAAGGGGAACTCAACCCTAAAATCAACCCAATGTCTATACAAACATGTATTCGAAATAAATAGGTTCTGCAATTTAATTTTTCTGTGTTGCGCGTCTAGCAAGAGAAAATCCGAAAACCTTAGTAGTATATACAATGGCGGTCCTAATTCACATCCTTATATAAGCCCCCCTTTTCCCATTATATATCCCTACCCCCACGAAAAATCGTCGAACAATTGTGCCTTATATAAGCCCCCCCCGATTCCCCCAGTAAGAACTACCACCAACTACATTTAATGTAACCATTAATAAATCCTAATTAGAGATATGGTACCATCATATTATGAGGTGATATCACAGTTACTATATCAAAACATCGGAAGTATACTATGGCTAATATATTATACCTCCCCATAGAAATCTTGACTAAGATCGTAGAGTATGCAGGCCCCACATCATTTGCAAGCATCTCTTTGACTTCAAAACATCTAAATGATACAGCATCTCTAGCACGTTACGAAAACGTAGACCAAAAGTTCCGTAGACGAGTAATCCTTTATGGTTTTAGGTCTGCTTGCGACGATAACGAGCGAGACAATTTGATTAGGAAATTCAGTATTTCCGCAAAAGACGTACACAAGTACGATGCACTATGCAATGTCAGTGAAAATGGTAATCTCGATGTCATTAAGTGGCTCGTTAAGCACTTCCAGCTCACCATAGAGAACGCATACACTGATCATGCACTACTCGGTGCCTGTATACATGGTCATCTTGATGTCGTTAAGTGGCTCGTTCAACACTTCCAGATCGCCATATATGATGACTGCGCTTATTATGCACTACTCGGTGCCAGCAAAAATGATCATCTTGATGTCGTTAAGTGGCTCGTTACGTACTTCTAGTTCACCACAGATTATAACTGCGGTAGTCGTATGTAACCATTAATAAATCCTAATTAGAGATATGGTACCGTTATATTATAAGCCATAAAATGCGAGGACATAATCAGTGCCGATGGTTAACAATTGGCAGGAGAACTATTTGTGGTAAGAGTTGTTTATTTGAGTGCTGTAAGCACAATCGACACCAGATCAGAGAAGGATCGTTTGAGCCATACACCTGCCGGGGGTGTGGAGTTGGGACTCAAGCAGAGACGCGACTTTGTCGCCCATGTGGTAATATAACCGCACAGCTAAACCTGATGCGTAAAGGTAGGAGGGCTAGAAAGGATTTCAACGATGTATTGACTGAACTTGAAACTAAAAATCTCCCTATTAAAGAATAGATATACTAATAGTATAATCGTAGTAAATATGGCATACGGTAATTATCAGAGAGACGTACTAGATGTATATGAACAGGCGCGCAATCCAAGCCCTACCAATAACATCATCCTTGATGAACCGATCCCCGAAATGGAAGAAAAACGTTTAAGACGACCATTAATTCTAAAAAGATATGTGGCATTGCCAAAACCCAAACCACGTAGAAAACGTAACGCTATCCTTGCAGAGTTTGACCCCATGCAGCGCAATTCCCCCCCACTAGTATTCAAACACACTAAATGGGTCATTGGTAAGTTCTTACGAGGCTAGCAGATGGATGTTCCAGAGGGCCATGAACTTGGTGCAGACCCAATGGCTTTCTTAAATGGTGTACGCCACACAATACGCGAAAAGCTGGAGGAAGAGATTGTCGATCTAAAAGGGGTGAAGTTCCAGCTAGCCTTGAGAGTACATCTACTAAAGTACGAAATCGATGGTAGTGAAGAATTCATCGATGCAATACGATGAAATCAATTCCGCGCTAGACAAGTCTTTTCCTGTGATCCAAGAGACCCTGGAGAAATGGACACATATAGGCTCAGGTTGGGTGGTAGACCGAGTAGTTCTGCTTTGGCTAGACATCGCACGATATCAACCATTACGAGGAGGCTCATACATTCCACTACCTAAAGAAGTCCAAAGCAAGAGGGCTGTGATTAATGTTCAAAATAAGGATGATAACTGTTTTCGTTGGACGGTCCGATCAGCACTCTTCCCCGCTGAGATTAATGCGCAAAGACCATCTAAGTATCCTATAGAGGATGATCTAGACCTTGCAGGAATCGATGTGCCAACCCCCATATCACAGATTTGCAGGTTTGAGAAGCAAAACAATCTTGCAATCAATGTTTTCGGCTGGGAGAAAGGGGTGATAGTCTACAGGATTAGCGAGCGATGTGTAGACACCCGCCACATTATAGATGAATCCGGGGAAATTAGCATTATAGATAAATCCGGGAAAATTAGCAAGAAATGTGTGGACACCCGCCGTATCAACATGCTGCTCATAGAGAAGTCCGGAAAGTATCACTACACTTGGATCAAGGATTTGAATCGCCTCCTATTCGATCAGAGCAAGCACGAGCACCGAAAACACTTCTGCGAGAGGTGTCTCCACGGATACTGCCGAGAAGATCTCCTTGAAGAACACATTCCAGAATGTAAAGGTATAGGACAGACAGCAGTTAGAGTTGAGATGCCTGAAGAGGGTAAGAACAAGCTATCCTTTCAGAACTGGCACAAGCAGATGAAGGTTCCCTATACGTCACATATGCAGATTTCGAGGCATTGACAACCAAGATCGAAGTACCAGAGCTTGACCCGGCAGCAGAGCTGCAAAGCAACACCCAGAAAACTCAACTACACGAGGCCTGCGGATTCGGCTACATTGTGGTGAGATGTGATGGCCATACGGAGACTCCAGTCGTCTATAGAGGGCCCAATGCTACGGAAATGTTCCTGGAGGCAATACAACAAGAAGAACAGAAAGTTAAGACAGCCCTATTTAGAGGTAAAGTCCTATGCATGACTAGAGAGGACATTATAGCCCACCGCAGTGCAACCATTTGTCACATTCGTCAGAAATCTCTTAATGGGGATTCGGTTTGAGATCACTGTCATATTACTGGAAAGTATAGGGGGCAGCACACAATGCCTGCAATCTACTCCTGCGGATAGACCCAAAGAAGACCATAATACCAGTTGTCTTTCATAATTTGCGGGGATACGATTCTCATCTCTTGATGCAGACTATTTCCAAAGTAGAGGGGCAGATAAATTGCATACCCAATAACATGGAGAAGTACATTTCGTTCTCCCTAGGGAAACTGCGATTCATCGACAGTGCTCAGTTTTTGCTATCCTCTCTTGATCGGCTAGTATCAGCTAAAACCCGGAAGGATTCCAAATCATAGCCAGATACGAGCAAGACAAACATAAGCGCGGGCTTCTTCTACGCAAGGGCGTTTACCCATACGAATACATGGACAGTTGGGAGAGGTTTCAGGATGAGCTACCACCACGTAATGCTTTTTATAGCAAGCTTTCTGACGAAGGAATCTCAGACGAGGACTATACTCACGCACAGAAGGTTTGGGAAGCATTTGGCTGTCAAACTATGGGAGACTACCACGACCTATATATTAGAACTGATGTACTTTTACTCGCAGATGTGTTTGAAGGCTTTCGAGAGACATGTATGCAAAATTATGGCTTAGATCCAGCTCACTACTATATGAGTCCTGGTCTATCGTGGGATGCATTGCTAAAGAAGACTGGTGTAGAGCTTGAGCTGCTCACCGACTACGATATGCATCTTTTCATAGAGAAAGGGATGCGAGGCGGCATTTCTATGGTCAGTCGACGCCATGCAAAGGCCAACAATCCATATGCTTGCACAGTTGGGACAACGAAGTACGACCCAACCAAGCCCACTACGTACATACAGTATCTGGATGCAAACAACCTATACGGATGGGCTATGAGCCAAGCGCTACCAACTGGAGGATTCAAGTGGTGCAACGTAGCAAAGCTACAGCCTATCGAACAACTAACCTTGAGTATCCTTGATATCGCGAAAGATGCGGATAAAGGTTATATCCTTGAGGTAGACCTTGAGTATCCTCTAGAACTCCACGACACTCACAACTCGTATCCACTAGCCCCAGAGCGTATGAAAGTACAGAAAAAATGGATGTCAAAGTACCAATGTGGACTACTAGGTGAAAGAGCATTTCCAATCGAAGTTGAAAAGCTTGTGCCCAATCTATTCGACAAAGAACGCTACGTCCTACACTATAGAAATCTACAGCTATATCTGTCTCTTGGCATGAAATTGAAGAAGGTGCACCGAGCACTACGATTCGACCAAAGCCCTTGGATGGAGCCATATATACGTATGAATACGGACCTTCGTAAACTGGCTACGAGCAATTTCGAGAAAGACCTATACAAACTGATGAACAACTCAGTGTTTGGTAAGACAATGGAGAATCTGCGTAAGCGCGTGGATGTGAAGCTGGTGCGTGCAAGAGAGGAGGACAAGCTTCGGCGGCTGATATCAAGTCCAACATTTGCTAGATCGAATATCTTCGACGATGGCCTTGTAGCACTACACATGCATAAAAGCAGGCTCGTGCTGAACCGCCCCGTTTACGTTGGTATGAGCATCCTAGACCTATCCAAAAACCTGATGTACGATTTCTACTACAACCAACTTCAGCCCCAATATGGTAATCGATGTGAACTTCTCTACACAGACACAGATTCGCTATTGCTTGAGATCCAAACCGAAGACGTCTACGAAGACATGATCTCAAATGCAGACCTATACGATACAAGTGATTACCCAGAAGACCATCCACTGCACAACACTACCAATAAAAAGGTTCTTGGAAAGATGAAGGATGAGTGTGCAGGCGTCGCCATCGTAGAGTACGTTGGACTTCGACCTAAGATGTATTCGATCGTATGCGCAGACACCAAGGAGATTCGCAAGGCTAAAGGAGTACGGAAGTACGTCGTGAAGAAGCACATGTGACACGAGCAGTATAAGGAGTCTATTTTTGATAGAAAGACCTTCAGGCATGGGATGAATATGCTGCGAAGCATTGGGCACCAGATCTATGGTCTGCGAGTTAATAAAATCTCACTTTCGCCCCTGGACACAAAACGTTGGATTTCCGAAAATGGAATCGATACCCTAGCCCATGGGCATAAAGATATCTGTTTGCCCCAAACGAACTTTGATGACGGGTCGATTTGTCACCCATACACAGCCCTTTGCAATCTCGTATCCTCCTTTAATTTTTCCATGTTTCATGACCTAACTTCCGCTAAGACAGCTAGTCTACCCCTCATAACCCTCATCGTCTAAACCGCGATTGTGTGGGAATATTAGTTGGTTGCAATTTGTTGTTTCATTTCTAGTTTCTACATCAGGGGTGTGGGAAGGTCCTGAAAATTGGGGGGGGGGGGGGGGGGGGGGGAATGATGAATATAATGTATTGTAAAATTAGGATAACATTAAAAACATCCTTCAGACCTGGAAACTTTATCTTATCCAGCCAGGCCTCTACAAAGGCTGCAACCTCTCCCTGGAAATCTGTCAACTGATTGCCATTGCAGTGCACGTGTTGAGATAAGAAGTTGTAATACTAGATCAAATGCCCCAAGCCCCATTGTTGTCATATGCCTGCCCCTCAATGATTGTCAATTACCTCACTATTGGAAGCAAACCACTGAGCAAATGCCTGGGACTGCCAGGGGGAGGGGCATGTATGGTTTGCAAATGACTGATACATTACTGTCAAAATATCAAGCAGTTTACATGTATGTGCAGTACAAGGAACAAAGATTTCAATGAGGTGAAGTGAAATTTCACTTGCAAAAGTGATAGCGGCTGATCAAAGACAGGACCCGGCTAAACCACAGATTGAATTGGAATTTAGCATTTTGGATTTTGTGCAGGGAGGAAAACCTGAGAATCTGGAGAAAAACCCTTGGAGCATTAGGGCAAGATACCAATTAACAAACTCAACTCACATGTTACCGGGGGTCAAACCCTGGCAACCCTAACCTCAACTCACATGTTACCGGGGGTCAAACCATGGCAACCCTAACCTCAACTCACATGTTACCGGGGGTCAAACCATGGCAACCCTAACCTCAACTCACATGTTACCGGGGGTCAAACCATGGCAACCCTAACCTCAACTCACATGTTACCGGGGGTCAAACCATGGCAACCCTAACCTCAACTCACATGTTACCGGGGGTCAAACCCTGGCAACAGTGGTGACAGACAAAGTGCTTCACGCTTGCAATGTAAAACAAGGCTATCAAAAAAGTATTACTCTCTAATAGGTGGTTGGGACTATTGTGTCAGTTGAATAAAACTAACAGAGTGCTTTGCACTGATTCTTTTGTTCTTCTAATATGGACCATTGTCTTGGTATTCTCAGAGTTAAAAAATCTGAATAAGAAAAGAAAATTGAAAAGGATACTGGTAGTTGTATTCCACTGACGTAATAGTATAAACCAGGAATTGTACCTTGAAAGAGGAATCTGGCACATGTGACCATCTAATTTCATGAGTGGCAGTATTGTAATCGCACAGAACTTCACCAGATTCATAAAAAGTAACATTCCAGTAAGACTCCATCGTTAATTAATCTGCAAGGAAAAAAGGAGTATTTCATTAGTCAAAAATTATATAGTTATAGACTTTTGTTTTATTTGCACTTTTCTTAATGGATATTGCAATTAGGTGAAAAGAGAAAAAATTAGAAGAAACAAGATAATTATTATACTACATAAATATAAATACAAAGAATGGAAATAGGTTGGAAGTGCACAGAGGCTGAAATAGCCTGTAGGCTTTCGTGTCAACCTCTGCTGATCTTGTGAAAAACATTACAGTACACACTTAACACAATAAAGACAAACATAAAGCAAACATTATAACATGAACATAGTTAAGTAAACGGTGAACTAGCATAAAGCAACAAAAATATTGTAAGAAATGATAATTTTAAGAAGATTATTTAAAAAAAAAAATCATGAGATTTTAGGTAAACAATGAATTTAATAATTGCGTTTGACGAAGGAGAGCGCATCTTAATCTTGCAGTGGACTCCCTGTGGTCATGTGTGGGATACCTGTGCTTTCCCAGGCGAAATAAGATTTGTGTATGTCCGTCCTCATGTTTATACTTTTTAGAATAAATTAACTCGGCCGGGGAACTGGTAACTACACGATGCTCGGAGCAAATGAAAACCTGATGTGAACGTCGAGTAAGTGTATTATTTTCCCAATCCAATGCAATAATGTTTAAAAAGTTAGCAAGTACGATTTATCAAAGTCCGAGGAAAGTGTGTGTTACCTCTGGAGCATTCGATAAAGTCTGATGTCCAAACTATATCAAGTCAAACATGGTCTGTTCTGCACTGAAAATCAACTGTGCTGAACCCGAGTGAATCTGCGATCGAAAATTCTGTTGGCTTGCTCGCTGTATTGGATTCTGCTTTTCGCTGTACATTCAGGTACCAAAACTACAAACAGTAAGATGCTATAAATCATACCTGGCTGAAGAGAAACTAGGTCTGAGTTTTCTAGACACCCTTTTGAATTGCCTTGTGAGTTGTGACACTATACATCAGTGACACATGCATGTGTGCATCTTGGTTATACAAATTAACACTACATTCAGGCAAAGAGTTAATCTATAACGACACTTTGATATGCCAAGGAACTTGAATATCAACAGAGTACAAGGTGAGGGAAATTCAAAGTACTGAGTTCATTGTTGTGTTCCCAAATCAATTAATCTACACTGAATTTCTAACGGGAGCTGAAACAACCATAAGAGGCTGATCAAAGCCAGGATCCGGCTGGGCATATGCATATATAGTTTATGTTCTACACTTGAGTGTACCTATTATTGTGAATGCTAGGAACTGGAATGCCGTTTATACACATCTGAATAGCTGTAGCTACTGTAGCTATTGGGTTGATTGTATTCTACACTAATTCCAATTATTACTTTACACTGTATACCACACAGCAGAGTGTGCTACAAATGCTCAAATGAATGTTAACCATATAAAACACACATGTACATATAGCCACATAAGCATCGTATCCAATGATAATTACGCAAAGATAATTACAGTTTTATACCCAGATGCTATCCCTTGTATATTATTAGTCAAGGCATTCAAAATTTGCACTTTAGTTAAAAACAAATATTTTTGATCAGGATTATTTACACCCACAGTCTACATGCAATTATTGCAGCAATCTTTCAGTCTTTGGGTTACCACAGGAAGCCCAGTCCTTTCTCTTACAAAAAAATTATGTCGAACGCACTTTGATAATCTATAATTACGGTATACTTCTAGTAATATTATTATTCTTGATCATTCATGACATCACCATGCATAAGTCCTATCAGTTTGTGTACGACTCCTATAGTAGTTTTGATTAGGATATATCTGGTGTTGTACATGTGAATTTAATAACAGTAGAGACTGGTCTGAAGATGTTAGAAAAAATTAAAGGGCAGACAGTAGGTTCTGTTTTCGAATTGATTTTGTGAAATAAGATAGATAATTTCAGTTTATAAATGTTATCCAAATTTAACATATCCCAGGGATTTGCTGCAGACTTCGTTGGAAAGACAAAGTAACCAAGGCGCTGCGAAGGGTTTATTACATGTAATAATTTTGCACTGCTTAGCTCCACTGAGGTGTTATACCACTTATATGTGAAATATCAGATTTGCATTTTTATTATCAGAGAAAGCAATAATGCCCTTAACCTTTTGTGCTTCCTCCTTCAGTATGTCCAGAAAGTCCTGCTACCAAACCTACGATCTCGGGATCAAACTCTGATCTGCCAAGTTCAACTGTTTCTTCACTGTGACTGTGAGTCGAGTGCGAGTACGATTTTTGCACTAAAAATATATCATTTGCAAGGAAAGCAGAGATCTTCTGAATTACAAAATTTCTACCGAATTAAAAACCCTAATCGAGTCCATGAATTTTCCCCAGATGCTTCGTAAATGATTTGAACAGTATTCAACAGGAAGCCAGTTGGTATATATGCCTGTAGATTCGAATTCGGTTTACGATGTGACTTTTCACAAAATACTCTTGGTAAGCTTGTTTTCATGTCTCCAGTAATTAATTTTAATCCGGTAGAAATTTTGCAATTCGTTAGCCAAAGCATATATATGTGTACTTCTTTTATGAAACTAATAAACAATCGAGAGCATTTTAGTTTGCTGAAAAGCTAGCCTTTAATTTATGCAGACATTGATAAGCAAACTAATCAAAACATTGGCGCAAAGCACCTGACCGACACTGGATCTTTAAAACAATAAAGACAAACATAAAGCATTATCTACATGTACATGCATATACATGAAGTTATTATAAGTAATAGATGAACTAACATGCTATAAATGAAGCAAAAAAAATTTCGTAAGAAATGATTTTAAGAAAATTTGGAAAAAATTTGATGAGGTTTTAGGTAAACAATGAATACCGGAAACAATGAACTTAATTAATTAATAGTCTTGATAAGCCTGGTTTTGTAGTAAATAATTATCTTGTATTTATTTTTGAATGTTTGATGGCTTAGATTTTTAAAACTATTGGCCACAGTCTCCCAATCAACTGAGCTTGATATTTGATGTTACAAACCATCAAATAGTTTCTCTCACTCTCCGCGAGTAGAAAATATCAGCGAATACACCAAATGCGAATATGGCGATTTTTGATCACATAAAATATTTGAAGGATGATAACAACAATATTGCCCTGATATTTGTCCTTGGACATTATCTGATCCTTGAAGCTCACAGCTCGATCAGGAACTGTTCTCTTCCCAGATCACATAATGTCTGTGGCTGAAATATCAGGACATATTTTATTTCAACAGCACACATAGGTTATTGTACTGTATTTGTAATTTGCCATAAAGCTAGGCCTTTTGTGAGATGATGTCATGTATTTATCATAACCACCAAGCCTACCAACACTTTTGTATTGAAAGCTAGGAAACATTGTGCCAAATTGGGGCTTGACGGTGATCATGAAAGTGTGACAGCGCCATGCATAATATAAGGCTTATTACTTTGTATATGACTCAAATAATTTCTCAAGGCGAGCAATGGCTTTGTTTTCGTGACCCACCAACTCTTAGTCTTACTACCGCCATGACAGTTTTATTTGTATAAACTAAATTGTTAATCTGCCTTGACGGCACTGGATCAGTGGATGGCATTGTCGGCTAGTAGTAGTAGATTCAGACGTCTCTATCAGGAGGAACAAACCAGAACGTAACTCTATCTATCCTTTGCATGCCGGTGGCTACGGCCGTAACGACTATGCGTAGCACGCATAGACGCGTAGCCACTACTATAGCATCGCACTCATTTCCTCACGTCTTATTGATGCATAGCACGCGTAGACGCATAGCCACTACTATATCACAGGGGTGGGTGGTGAGTTAGGATCACACGAGTGGGGGGTGCTGAAGTATCGACTAGCAATCCAAGTTAGCGATTGTTCGTTCTAAAAAGCTGAAGAATCGACAATAGAAATATATTATTTGAAACTACACTTATGCTCACGCTCCCTCGTTTATGACGCGTAGCAACATTTCTAATGAAAACTCCTTCGTTTTTCGACGGGGTATTCTGCAGTATACTTTGCTCCGCTTCCTGTATCTTCGACGTAAAATAGGCTAGCTTTCCCTTAGATAACTTTCTCTAATATTAAAGCTTATAGGCTTAACTGCAGAATACCCTGCCACATTGAAATCATTACTGGGAAAGGGCTGGCTACGCGGTACGCATATCTCGTTCTTTAAATTTCCATGCAACAGAACAGATGTTTTCCGCTTTTGTAAATAAAATATTTTGCCACCTTTTAGACTTGGAATAAATTTACTCACTGCGTACCGCGTACCGCGTAGCCACTTCATAATACAGACAAGAGACTTGGAATAAATTTAGTCACTGCGTACCGCGTAGCCAGCCTTTTTCCAGTAACGATTTCAATGTGGCAGGGTATTCTGCAGTTACTCCCAAATATACGAACATCCAAATTGAATATACAAATTCTTAAGTCTTACATGTAGGTATCTCAGTTTCCTCTTATTCTAGAGACCTTTTTGTGAAGCATGTTATAAAACTAGGACAAAATACTTACCTAAATAGAGAAGAAACAACACACAAACACTCGACCGGGCAAAACCAAACAAAATGGCGGATGGACATGAGCAAATGGTTCCGATTCCGTGTGTAAAATGCATACCACAGGAATCCCGGCATTTTGTTGTATTCTCTTCCAAATTCTAATGTATGGTCTTACTGTGGTAAATGCAACCACAGGAGTCCGGTACTTTCTTGTATTCTCTGCCAAACCCTAACGTATAGGTCCTTCTCGCTAAGGTTTACTCGAGAGCGCCAAAGGCGTGATAAGCGAGAATCGGAGGTGCGACAAGCACCTCTGGGACGGTTTTACGGCTGTTCTGTATCGACTTTTATCCAAGCGTAACATTTTGATTGACAATATCTAAGCCAATTTAAAAAAAAGATAATTAGACTTGTATCAGTCGTGTGCTTCATGATATTTTAGCGTGGGGTCACATGTAAGGGTTTCATTTCTAAAGTTACAACGGTACTGCAAAACAGCCCGGCCATACTGGTAACAAACAGTTTCACGTCGCGTGTTTATGGCAACTACGACACAGGCAAAGAGCTAGGCCTATCGTCCAAGAGCCATTGATGACGAAAATATCAGCGAATACACCAAATGCAAATATGGCGATTTTTGATCACATAAAATATTTGAAGGATGATAACAACAATATTGCCCTGATATTTGTCCTTGGACATTATCTGATCCTTGAAGCTCACAGCTCGATCAGGAACTGTTCTCTTCCCAGATCACATAATGTCTGTGGCTGAAATATCAGGACATATTTTATTTCAACAGCACAAATAGGTTATTGTACTGTATTTGTAATTTGCCATAATAGCTAGGCCTTTTGTGAGATGATGTCATGTATTTATCATGACCACCAAGCCTACCAACACTTTTGTATTGAAAGGAAACATTGTGCCAAATTGGGGCTTGGCGGTGATCACAAAAGTGTGACAGCGCCATGCATAAGGCTTATTAGTTTGTATATGACTCAAATAATTTCTCAAGGCGAGCAATGGCTTTGTTTTCGTGACCCATTTATTTGTATAAACTTGTTAATCAGCCTTGACGGCACTGGATCAGTGGATGGCATTGTCGGCTAGTAGTAGTAGATTCAGACGTCTCTCTCAGGAGGAACGAACCAGAACGTAACTCTATCTATCCTTTGCGTGCTGGTGGCGGCTACGTATAACACGGCGTATTATGACTACGCGTAGCACGCGTAGCCACTACTATAGCATCGCACTCATTTCCTCTCGTCTTATTGACGCATGGCACGCGTAGACGCGTAGCCACTACTATATCACAGGGGTCACGGTGGTGAGTTAGGATCACATGAGTGGGGGGTGCTGAAGTATCGACTAGCAATCCAAGTTAGTGATTGTTCGTTCTAAAAAGCTGAAGAATCGACAATAGAAATATATTATTTGAAACTACACTTACATGTATGCTCACGTTCCCTCGTTTATGACGCGTAGCAACATTTCTAATGAAAACCCCTTCGTTTTTCGACGGGGTATTCTGCAGTTGCTCCGCTTCCTGTATCTTCGACGTAAAATAGGCTTAAGCTTTCCCTTAGATAACTTTCTCTAATATTAAAGATTATATAAAGTTTTCAGTCCAATAATCATGATTGTCTTTTTTTTATACTGAGGATAACGTAAATCCTAAAATTATTCTAAAATTATTCATAGCGAACGTGGGTAACAAAGGGAATTTTATGACGCAGTTGGTTAAACGGGACACGACGATACTACCAAATATCTCCACATACACGAGCATACAAATATACGAACATCCAAATTGAATATACAAATTCTTAAGTCTTAGGTATCTCAGTTTCCTCTTATTCTAGAGACCTTTTTGTGAAGCATGTTATAAAACTAGGCCAAAATACTTACCTAAATAGAGAAGAAACACTACACAAACACTCGACTGGCAAAATGGCGGATGGACACCACAGGAATCTCGGCATTTTCTTGTTTCTAATGTATGGTCTTCCTGTGGTAAATGCAACCACAGGAGTCCCGGTACTTTCTTCTTTCAAACCCTAATGCACCTACCAATTGAAACCCCGACCCCCCCCCCCCCCCCCCCCCACCCCGGGACAAGGTGGGGATTTGACTTGACATCCTTACAAATGTTGATAAACCCCCACCCCCACCCTGGTGGGGCAACTCAATGGTATTATGTCATTTTTAACATTTTTAATGTTATTAAAAACTTTATTACAAAATGAATTCCAACAAGAGCTACAATAATGGCAGAACAAGAAGTACATGTGGTAAAACCTGCATGTTTATATAATATTGATTTGCTCTGTGTCTTGTGCTGATGTACATGTATTGGCATAATGAACACAATAGAAAGGATAAACAGTTTTCAGAGGTACAGTCAATCTAGTTTCGCTGTTGAATAGTTTAAGTGTAATTTGGTGATAACTAGTTTTACTTTTTAGTGTATCTAAATTTAACTAATTTAAATTTCACTTGCAACCGTCCTCAAAGTCTGGAGGCCGCATTTTGTTTTGTTTCCATATTTGATTGGTTAATTTTGTTATGTCATTCACATCCATCAATCGTAGTTCAGAAATAGCATGTACTTCCTGCCAAATTTGGAACCGTTGGTCGCGTGACACTTAGCTATTGAGTGACACTATTTAGTACTAATTTAGTAATCTAATTCCCGACACGGTAAAATTTGCCATGCAAATCCTGAAAAATCCCCTACCTCCTTGGGCAAAACTTGCTTTCAAATGCGATCAAATCCCCCACATTCCCCGACCTTGTCCCGGGGTGGGGGGGGGGGGGGGTCGGGGTTTCAATTGATAGGTGCATAATGTGTAGGTCCTTCTCACTAAGGTTTACTCGAGAGCGCCCAAGGCGTGATCAGCGAGTATCGGAGGTGCGACAAGCACGTCTGGGACGGTTTTACGGCTGTTCTGGATCGACTTTGATCCAAGCGTAACATTTGGATTGACAATATCTAAGCCAATTTTACAAAAAAGATAATTAGCCGTTGTATCAGTCGTGTGCTTCTTAATATTTTAGCGTGGGGTCACACGTAAGGGTTTCATTTCTAAAGTTACAACGGTACTGCAAAACAGCCCGGCCATGCTGGTAACAAACAGTTTCACGTCGCGTGTTTATGGCAACTACGACACAGGCAAAGAGCTAGGCTTATCTTACCATCGTCCAAGAGCCATTGATGACGAAAATGTAATTTTCAGCGGCGGTTACTATAACATCTTTAGGGGAAAATCGAGTAAGGAAAACGATAATCCTCGAGGCTCGAGTTAATGACGGAAGGTGAAGGCTCGCAGATTCTGTACAAAAACTGCTCCCACGTACGAGTCGAGCGAGGGCACAATCATCAGGTTTTCGTGTCCCACACCACGCAACTGGATACCTTATGCGGGTATCAGCGGCCATCCCGAGGGGGGGGGGGGGCACCCAGGGGCATTTGTCACAGCAGCCATGACAAATACATGCTAAAACCCCTCGGGTGGGGCAGAAAACTGTGACAAAAATCTCCACCCCTGGGGCAACCTGGGCAACATATTATAAGTATTAGAAGCTAAACGTTTTAGAAGTGTCAAAAATCTTAATAGTTTTATACAAATATTATCCTTTATTTCTTTGTTCTGTCTTCGGACAGTGGATGGCTTAATTTAATCTCTTAATTTGAATGATAATGATATGACTTACCTCAAGGACAAAGCCATCGAAGAACGTCGATCGATCGAGCGAGTCCTGCGGCGAAAACCGCTGAACGTTGAGACAGCAGATTACGTGCAAACCTCGTGGGTATGTCCCCGGGGTATTTTGACGATCTAATTCCCCGCGTGTGGGGCATGCTTTTGCTACAAATCCCCTGCTAAGCCCCTGGGTTGCCCGTAGGTTGCCCGGGGGCCGCCCCCTCGGGATGGCCGCTGATACCCGCATTATTCCAATATGGCTGCTCTTATCTGCATAATGCCAAAAACCTTTGGATATTAGGTGAAGTGAATATCGTTTTTATTAAAGCATGCAAAAGTAAGTAATACTGAGCAGTTTGGGAGTTTGGTCTTTCATTGTTGCAAAGTTATTGACATTTAAATACAGTATAAATCACGAAAACGAAGCTAACAGGTATATAACTGGCTCAAACCCATGCATACACAACTCTATATATTGAAATCTCGATAACTTAATTAGTACAATTTTATGCTATCATCCCTAACGTTCAGAGTATAATTGCTAATCTTGGCGTACTCTTTAATATACTATTCAAACAAGATTTGTCATTTTGGAATAGGGTGTATCACAGGCAGCCCAATCTATGGGTTTGTGCATGAAAATAGAAGATATGTATGGGATTTTATAAATCCTTTCAAATTGCCGTACAATGTATGAATAAACATACCTTTTCGCTTCCATGTTGTTTCCTTTGTGGTTTTTCTTGTCTTGAAACCATTTAGGCTGTTTTGGGGAGTTTTTCATCCACCTCGACTCGCCACCTCTAAAAAGAAGAGAAGGCTGGAATCTTCCGAAGTCTTCTGCCACAATCACCTACAATCTTCACCTCCAAAATCTCACTTTTCGTTATCGAAATGCCACAAAACTCCTGTCATCACTAGAATGGTAAATAGATTAAGCTCTGCCTGAATTTTAGGATCCAGCGATCCCTCATTCTGGAAAAAATTGAATACTATTTCGCGACTTCCGACAAACTCCATGGCTCCATACTAACGAATTTAGACACGGAGCGCCAACCGTCAAAATAGCCTCGTTATGGTGATTGACGGTTGGAAAGGGTCGGAGTATTTGAAACTCTATCTTTCCAGCAAAACTCTTCTTATTCGAAAAAAACATGAAGGTACTACATTTTGAAATTTCCGCCATTTTTGTATCCCTAGTCTACGCGCGTCACGTCAGTAAATGGGGTCTGGGTACGAGATCGTTATCAGCGCTGTCAGCGTACTTGGCTATGCCCGTGAGGCAATGGGCTATTTTCAGCGGGCCTACCCATGACATAAGCTAGCACGCATACTAATGATCACACTTCACACGAAGAGTTGTCCAGGCAGGTCGTGCAAAACCTTAGTCGTCAAGAAAACATGTCTGCTCCAAACCCTAGTGCTTCAACATCCACTTCTTCGCCAACTACGGGTCTTTCTAGGTGTATCAAAGTCCTGAAATTCAGGACAATGAACAACTCTATTGTGGGGTTAGGGTTCTTTGTATTTTAGGGTATTGTTTTGCTGTAGTTCATTGTCGTTGATACACCTAGAAAGGACCCCAACTATGTTGGCCGAAGACGCTCAGAAAGCGAAATAAACGTTGCTTCATCCATCCAAACGCCCATGCAGCTACCCAGGTTTCTGAGCCGGAACCAAAAACCTCTCCAGCCCCGCTGGAAATGTCTGTGCGGCCAAGCAACAGGTCCACGAGTTGAGTCTAGTTCTATAGCGCTATAAGTTATCTGTAGTCTAGCTTTGCTGTTTAGCTTTCTAATGACGTCTTCTAGTCCCAGTCTCGGCTCAGTTCCCGCCAATACAGCACATTAGTTTTGCTTATCAGTTTTCGGTCAGCATACTCAACCTTGGGTATAGTCGACTTTCCGTTTGGCCACCTCAAGATTTTAGCCACAGAGATGGCTCCCAACTTTGAGCTATAGCCACAGATATGACTCCTATTTTGGCCACAGGGATGACTCATCATTTAGCCACAGAGATGGCTCCTAGTTAGCCACAGGAATACACGACTTTCATAATGGCCGCCTACTAATTTGCATGTGATTTCCCGTTTGGGTAGTTTATCCACACGTATAGAAAATATGAACATTGCCATGTGAAAGAGCATGTCGACATTAGTGAACTTGTGAAAGTTGAGTGCTGTAGCTAATAAAGCAATGAAGTTACAGCCAGTTGAAATTAGAGAGATTTGTATGAGAAAAACAACGGAGGCCTTTATAGCCTCGCTTTCATATTTTTCTGCATTACAAATGCTTATAGCTCAACAGCAATTTTCCAAATTGCTCTAAAACTCAAAACTATCGCTAGTTATAATGTGATCTTTCATGTGGTAGCATTCGTTTCCCGCAACAGATTGATCTTCCAAATTATGCAAATTAGGAGGTGGGCGGAGGCGGCCATTGTGAAAGTCGTGTATGGCTCATAATGGCCTTTTGCAGGAATGCTATCACGTGGTTGTACTGGCTTGCACAAAGAATCTTAATTCATATATTTAAAGGCACTTGTACGAGATCGGTAGTGTTACTTATTAGCAAAACCTGTTTGTAAATGCTATTTTTACCTCCAATCGATTTCGATCTTTCTAAAACAGCGTTTTTTAAAGATAGCTTGCCATCCAGCGTCCATGGCAACGCCTCTCCAATGGGAATCAGGAGCTCAATTCATTCGTAAATGAAGTATTATATCAGCACGTAACTGTTTGATACAATAGGCCTATTTAACCACAGGTACGGCTCATAATGGGCTTTCATCGTACGGCGGCCATGTTGAGTCCCAGGAAAATAAAAACCTCTGTTTTCGTACGGTAAACTCGTTCTGAAACCAACCAGTGCGAGGCTACCGGGCCAAAACTATTGTTATATCCAAGATGGCCGAACTGCGATAACAACCCATGAAGCCACAGGGATGGCTCATAATTTAGCTACAGAGATGACTCCTATTTAGCCACAGGGATGGCTCATAATTTAGTCAGAAATGGCTCAAAAATTTAGCGACAGAGGTGGCTCAGTTACAAGTTTGCGCTATAGCCACGGGATAACTAAAAGTATTAGCCACAGGGATGGCTCACAATTTCACCACAGTGCTAGTTCTAGAATTTCACTACAGCCACGAAATGATCCACAACTTATTTATTTTTATTTAATTATTTTTCTCTCTCCCCCTTATTGCCTTGGAAAGCGCACTAGAACTCCTCAAGAAGAGAACTAAGCTACTGGAAGAGTCCGGTCAGTCCTCCGTAGAGAGTCTATTGTCAAATATTCAAGATTAATCCACTAGAAAGGCTATAGATTTTGACAATTACAAGGCCATGTCGTTGTTGGATCATTTGGTCACCTTGACTCACCAGTCTAACCACGCACAAGCTCATTACTTTAAGGTAGTAGCCGAATCCTTGAGGGAGCGTTTTGACAAGTCCCTGCAAGCCTTCCGCTCCTACTACCAGGCCCGGACAACCTCAGTAAGGTTGACAAGGCATCTAGAGAGCCCATACCTGGCCCTTTCCAGTCACATCGCGATCGCCTCAACGCAGCGCGTAGGAACTGCTTTTACTGCGGCTATTCTGGTCACGTGGCTTCCCAGTGTCTTAAACGGGCTGCTGCCAACGCCCGTAACTCCCAGCAGCCAGCATCTTACAGGCGGGTATTTCCTCCCCAGTAACTACGGCCTCAGAGATCGGATCGGACTACTTAAGGAATGGAATTGTTTGTAATTCGGCATAATAAATAAGCATGCATTTATTAATAGTTTTTTATGTTCTCTTTATTAGTGGTATTGGTTTCCCTTAGGACGTACATAATACATTCTCGTTTTGTTTTTATTTATTTTCTAGGGGATGGGAAACGAGGGGAGGGGGTTATGGGGTAGGGGAGGGGAAGTAGGATTCCCTTGGATTGGGGGGTACCTTTCTCTTCCCGCACAATTTAGTTTAGTTTTTAGTGACAGCGCTTGGAGGGGTCTCTCGGATTACCGGGCGCCAAGGCTCACTCCCCGGGCTTAAGGGTTTTTTGGCTAGGCGTTTTTCCTCTCAGTTTATCTGTTCCGACCTTCGTTATGTTTATTTTCCTTCTCTCTACCTTCTTACTAGCCCTTTCACCCTAAGCGCCACAAGATCTACCACACCACTCCTTGGGAGCTAGAGTCCAACTTCCTCCTGTTAAAAGTAGCAGCTGTTTCTAAAAATTGGGTGTGTTGTGATGGCGCCCTCTTACCAGCCCGGGGAGTGACCGCCGAAAACGTTCACGTCTCCCAACATCATGTAAATAACGTTATCTCTGGATTGGCCTTTGCAGATATCTCTACCCTGTCCTTCCGTGATCCCAACTCGTTTGTCGCTGGGTCGCTGCACCGGCACGCGGCCGCATGGAAAGAGATATCTCAGAACATTAGTAGTTACCCACAAGCTGAAGATGTGCTAGAGTGGATAGAACACAAAGTTGACGCTTTCAGGTATTTCGAGCACTTTGATGGAAACTACAAAGGAGTAGGCTACGACTCGGATACGATATTCTTCCTGAGACTGTATTTTACAATATCCCCTCTTGCAAGCCTTTTTGCTAAGTTTATTTCCGAAACAATACTTGCTAGATTAGAGTCCGGCGCGATTTCTCTCTGTGGAAAAGTTAACGAGGTTCCGCCACCCCTTCTTGTGATGCCTTAGACAGTTGAGCCAAAAAAACACGCCTTTGCAATGATAACCGCTTTCTCAATCTGTAGATTCAAGACAAACCTTTCAAACTAAATAACTTGCTTATGCTCACCCGGTACGTAACCTCCGATTCATTCCTTAATTGTACTTTGTACATTGACGACCGTCATACCGGCCAGCTCCTTTTGCCTCAGTCTCTCGCTGACTCGCTTTCCCACGCTTTCCCACGGTTTCCCACTGAAGAGCGCAACACCCAACTTGCGCATTCAGCAATTTTCATGGTCTGTTACTACCTTATCCGCTTAGGTTATACTATTGGTCTGAACCTCCACGAGATTATGGATCATATTGGTTGGAAGAGTAGCAAGACAGCTTTGCATTATACCAATCTTAAATAAGTAGTGCACCCGGCTGGTGCGGCTACCAAATTGGCGGACTTACATTCTGACATTGGCAAGACATACAAAAGTCTTAATAGTTTCAAGGGATTTTCTCAGGCATTGTTAATGTTATTGTAATACAGTCGAGATCATTTATATTCTATTTAGTATTGATTAAAGGGGTATTGTTGTTACATATTCGGAGTAAGGAATAGAAAGACAAATATGTGTAGGTTATACTGAGCGATCTTGAAAACTGCAGTATGGTGTCGGGCTTGGGCGATTCCCCATACCTTATTACCATGTCATGAATAACAATACCCAGGGCAGAATATTACACTATTATCACAGTTCGGCCATCTTGGATAAAACAATGGTTTTGTCCCAGGTAGCCTCGCAGTGGTGGGTTTCAGAACGAGTTTACCAGACGAAAACATATTTTTATTCTCCTTGAACTCAATATGACCGCAGCTTGATAAAATCCCATGATCACAATGCGGAGTATTTTTTTGTCAGTCAATCAGGTAATCCGTTAGAAGCAGCTAATCCCTAGCTTTCTCCGTTCAGCGTTTTCGTCCGGATGCAAAGATATTAACGGTCTTCTTATGCGCTCGGCTACATGAGAGAACTAGCGTTCCATTCCAGAGGTTCTTCTCGCGACTCCTGCACTCGCCGATCGCACTTGAGTAAACTATTCTGGCATATTTGGTTGGAAAGGAGAAAGATAGGACACAAGGCAGTATGGAAGGATGAACAAAGCGCGCAATGACCAAGGGAAGGGTGAACCGTTGACAAACGGTAAAGAACCGTGGACGAAAATCCTGCTGGCTGCTAAGTTGGATCTAAATTCAGATCTAATCAGCCAAAATGAAAATGAATACGAAGTCCAAGGACTACGGCAAAGCTGACACAACGTAGGATTCTATATTATTGAATATTACAATATTTCGGCTGGTCAGACCAGCCTTCTTCAGGTACTGGATGTTACAAGTGAAGAGCTCTAAGGAAAAAATATATATAAATGCGGTAAATTTCGTAATACAAATTGCGGAAACGGGAAGTGACGTAGACTAAACCTTGAAGTAGCAAAAATGTATGAGATAAGTACTATGTTTCATCACGTATATCATACAATATGGTTCTAGAGTTTTAGCTTTATCTATAAGGTGCGCTTCTCTGGCTTTACGTATTGAGTCTCGTGAGGAGTATATTATTTCTAGAGGGATAAGTACATACATATAACTTTATTTATACACGGTAAAATCATCAGTATGCCTTAAAAATGGCTTATTTACATAAAATGTTAAAATAACTGCTTTACATGATTGCCGTGTGTGAGTCAGATAGGGAGTAGAATTTATTGATACTCCTTTTGAACTTACTAAGAGAATCAAGATTTCTTAATGAGCTTGGAAGACTATTCCATAAAAGGGCCCCTCTGTAACTGATGCTTCGCTTTCGATAATCAGTTCTAGGTTTGGGGAGGACCAGTTTATTTTGCGCGTTTCGTAATTGATATCCTGTGTTGCTAGAAACAAACAACTCTTGCATGTAAGAAGGTGAAATACCATTAATGGATTTAAACATTGTTATTGCCATTTGTTTTCTCCTTCTTATTGTTAGTTTATCCCAGTTAAGCAGATTGAGGAGCTCATTTGAATTTGCGTAATAATCTGATCTCGTTATTACTCTGGCGACACGGTTTGTAGTTTTTGTAGCTTTTCACTTAATTTCTGGCTTAGACCATCCCATACTGGACAACAATAGTCAAAGTGGAGCTCAATCAGAGATTCAGAGATTTTAGTTGCCGTACTCTGAGAGATAAATGGCCTGAGCCTTTTTAGCGCACCGATACCGGACGATATTTTCTTTGATACTTCGCAAATATGTTTCTCCCAGGATAACCTTTCGTCAATGTATAGTCCTAGGGATTTGGTATTATGAACTCTCTCAATCTGCTTACCTTCAATTCGAATGTCAAGCCCAAGATTGTCAGCTCTCGCCTTTAACCTTTGCCTTGACCCAATGATCATGAATTCGGTCTTGGCAATATTTAGACTTAGTCTATTAACCATCGGTTTAGATTTTGTAACTCGGTGTTAATTTCAAGATCAGTTACAGTGGTGCCGAAAAGCTGATACTTATGTCATCTGCGTATATTCTGGGGTGACCCTTTAGTCCAGTAGCTGAGGCCAAAAAAATGGGTTTCGTTCAACCCACGGGTCAGAAAAGGTTTGACATCGGATTTTGATGAAGCAAGACCTCCTGATTAACATCAGATAGTTTGTAGAGTTGACTTGTGGTATAGGTTCCGAGTTAAGGGGTGTTTTGTTGCGCAACCTAAGACTCAACATGAAAACGAGGCTGCCATCTTTACCTGCGTTTACCGCTCCATTTGTCGAGGAAAATTGGTAATAACCTGCCAATAAACCATACTATCAATGAAATGAAGCCATGAAAGGCAATGGTTTTGGAAAAGTTTGTCACGTGGCTGATCACGTGACTTTTAGGAGGCCACAACATTGTCTGGAAATGCATAATAATAATGTTAATTGTTGTGGAGGCAAAAGTTTGCAGTTATTGTGGTTAGTAGTCTTGTTTTTGTGTAGTTTTAGCTATTTTCCTTCATTTGATCCACTTAAGATATGATTTAAGGTGTAAATTCGGCCAAAATATGAAGTTTTCCACAGTTTTAGAGCTAGCATGAAAACGAGGCTGATCATTAAAATAAATGTTTTCTTCTTTATTACTCGGCAAAAGTCCATGAAAACGATGTAGAAGATAGAACCATTGCTGAATTCAAGTTTAATATCGTCATGTTGAAAATATCGAGAGTTACATGACTCATCATGTCGTATTTCTATACAATACAGATGCTGGTCATGAATGCATGAATCTTGATTGTTACTTGTGTATGCGCCACCACTAGCCATTACGGTGCCACTCAAAATTCCTCTCGATCTGCTGCGGCCTTTAGAAACTAACAAGCAGTGGATTAAATCGTTCTTATCCTAGATTTAGGCCCGTTTAAAACGCCGTTTTATCCCTGTGCCGTTCTAAAATAATTCAAAAGAAGCTGTCTCATTATCCATTGTTTCAAATAATTTCGGATCATGGGTAGAACAGCGTTTTAACTGGGCCTTACTACAGTCGAGCATTTACTATAGCGAAGCGTTGTACGCTAGCATTGATCTATATCCGTATTACCCACATTATACGTTCAATCCGAATCACTTTCATCTGAATCACTGCTGTAGGATAAGGGGGCACCATGTGGATTTTTGCATGTCTCATCAGCCATGCAAATGCAGGCCTCTGTACACGAAAGGCCAGCATTGTTACACGAGCAATTTACACGGCATTCCGATCTCTTGCACTGACAGGTAGTGAGCTCCAACAGACTTTTTGGTGCTGGCTCCTTGGTCATGAACATTGGTTTCAAGGCACCATCTTCTATCTTCCATCCATGGCCCTCTGGGGGAGGCAGATCTTGCATAGCATGCATCTAGAGACCTTCTCCATACATACGGCTGGTAGTTTGCGCGCCTAATGTGCTGTCGCACACTGTCGGAAGTTGGCGGTAACGTCTCATTTCTCTTCCTTTTCTGGCAGATCATAAAATACCTCAGCTCATCTGTAGTGTCTGGTGTTCTCTTCGACGATGGGTACAATTCGCAGACGAATGCTTCGCATTTGGCAGCTGTATTCTCGTCTAGTTCGTGCTCCTGTCCTAACAGACTCAGACTCTCCTGGTGAACATGGTTGCAACAGAGTACATCCCACGCTTCCCTCTTCCCGATTCCTGCAAGAGCGCTAATTGAGTCACAGCCAGTGAGAGCATGACAGGCAGGAAGAGCACTGCATATTGTCTGTCCCAATGAACGAGAGACTTCATGTACTGGAATAAGTCTCAGCCGATCTTTCACCCCAGTGCGAAACCATAGTTCCTTGCACCCAAGACTGTCAAAATGAGCTGTACTAATGACAAGGACGTCAGTATCAGGGGATTGGATGACAATTCTGGTTTCTGCATGTCATGCATGCTTGGCGTGGAGCAGCATCCTCGTGTCCGCCTCCTCGTGGTTTGACTTCAGATTGGCGACATCACTGCAGTGGCCTCGGGTGATTAACATACACCTTTCTCCATCCTTTAATCCTCCTCCGATTACCATTGCCTTGTTCTCTGGTAGCTTTTCTTGCCCGAGCTTGCACAACGACTTCGTTAAATAATCACAGAGGTTGATCTTATTCTTGGGGTTGCTGATGTATTTACCCCATTGCTTGGGCACTGGAGTTGATGGGCTGGCTATCTGTACCTCAAGAGCATTGGATGCACCCCGTCTTGAACGCTCCCCAGCTTTTATTGACATATCTAGGTACTGGTCGAAAACAACATGAACTTCCAAACAGTTGCAGTTGCGTAGGGATAGAGGCGCTGTAAAGATTTCGAAGTATTTCAAGGAGAGATCGCCGAATACGCTTGCTCCGCCAGACTTTGTCATTTGAACCGTGGTCATTCCATCGATGATATAGACGGTCTGTCGAGGCGATAGAGGAAGCCGAGGAACAGCATTGACCCCTTTCTCAATGGCTGTAGACAAGACACTCTTGGTAGTTTTCCGCAGGCTTCCATCGTTATAGGCAAGTGCACATGGAACTGATGACAGCTCGTAGCTAAGAACCTCCATCAGATTTGTGTCGTGCATTCGCAGCAATGAGAAGCCTACCAAAGAGGTCTCTGTCAGCGTTGATAGTGACGAGCTTGTCGTCCGCAGCCTTGACACGCACCTGAAAAAAAGAACTTTAAGCTTTAATGATGATACGCATTAGACCACGCATTTGGAACTTTTAAACAAAGTCACGCTTCCTGTTTTCTTAATAAACTATGTGAACAACTTAGTGTCAGTTGACTTGTTTTATTATATAGGTCGTTTATAATCAAAATGTGATTATATTATCAGATGAGTCTTCATGGAAAGGATTATTTATACTTCTTGAAACTGAAACTACCCACCATGTATGAAGCTGATACGTACCTTCTTTGTCAAAGAACTGAACGTCTTCACTTTCAGGTTCGGAACAGGGTCCCAAAAACTTATTTCGTTGGTGTTCATACGTTTCTCTTTGAATGATGTCATCTGCTCTTGACCTTTCTCTGTACTTCTCAAAAGGCTATCCGCTACTTCGGAAGGTAGAACAATGCCGCTAGCAAAGTTGGCAAGCGCACCTGTATCATCGCTGAATGGGTTTGCCATTAACCCTGTGGTGAAGCATCTAACCAACTTCCGAACATCATCTTCGTCCCGCTTTACCCTGCTTGGTGTCGCTTCCTTGTGTGTGTATTGGTTGCTTCCTTGAATTGCATACATGTGTACATTTCTTTCAGAGCTGCGGTGACTGATGCTCTCTTGTGGACAGTTGGGAACCACTTCTTGAGGGCTGCTGGACTTTGTGATATCCCGATGATACCTCCTTTTGACTTGGAATCGGCATTAATGGACTGTTCAAGTGCCATATCCGTCCAGACTTGGGAAAACGGCTGACCAGAGCGGCTAATGGAGTGATTTCCAGCAACAAACTCCTGATGCACCTTTGGGTGTTTGGACCCCATTTGATTCATATCTGCAAGGTAGACCGGCAACCATCGCGCATAGTTGGGCCTGTCCATGGCAAAGAAGTAGGGCGCCATTGTTGCGACTGTGGAAAGATGTAATTTCCAGTTCCCTGTTCTTTCTGCTTTGATGAACTGTAAGAGGGTGTTGGCCATGTAACCGTACTGCTCCCAGAATGCGAACATCTTGGACTCGGCTCTTGAATGTGATTTAAAGTTGGCGAACCTTATCTGATACATTACCCTTCTGCTCAACGACACTGATACCCTCGGTAATTTTCTGTAGCAGATCCTCCTCTTCAGCCTGTTTGTCAGTATGGGAACTGTTGTACCACTGAATAAAAGCTATCCACATTAGGCGAAAGAATGCCTCCATTGCCAACTTGTGTTCCCGGACCCCACGGTTATACGACTTTCCCTTCATTATAGCCGACGTAGTACCAGTGGCGTAAACTCCGGATTCTATGAAGAGGTCATCAAGTCCCGAGTTGAGGTATTTCTTTCCCATTAATGAGATGAAATTCAACGCAATGTGGAAACCTCCCATGCGGATTACAAGATCTTGGAACTCATCAGGATACCTCCACTGAATTTGTTTGGCTTTCATGTAAATGAGCAGATCAAAGGTGATAACAGTGTCCTCTTGACCCAGGGTGGAGCTTATCTTCTGAGCGTGCTTCAGAACTGTGTAAACAGTACTGAACTCAGTGGCGGCACCATCTATCATCGGGCAGTAACCAATGTTACTTTCATGAGGCATATCTGGAAACAGAATTGAGTTGAATCTGCTCCAGCTTGGGATAGGCTGCTTCTCTGCTAGTTCAGATATCAATGCTTGGCGTAAACTTGTCGGATGTAGACGAAGTAGGGCCCATATTGCATCGGTGCGACTTGCTTTAGTGAAGATCTCATTTTCACCTTTGTACCAGTCCTGATTTACCTCATCAACGTAGAAACTAACAGCCGGGCGCCTGCCATGTGCAGAGCATTCTTGTATCTCGTAAATGCTAGAACTTGTTTGCAGTGATCGTCTCCTGTTGGTGTGGTCTGCCAATATATGTGGAGGTGGAACTGGGCCAAACGGTTTCTTCTGGTATATCACCATGGTCGTGGCGTGTGTGGTGTTCTTGCCGTCGAGCGTTTCTTCGTTGATGTCGTTATTATCTGCTGCCAATTGAACAAAAGGACCAGGCGATATATTAGATGGAATGACGGTTCCATGTTCCTCTGCTTTGGCTAGCACTTCTAATGCAACACTTGTCTCCACAGCTCGCATCTCATCATAAGAACAACAGTGTCCCATCCTATTCAGTAATGCGATGAGATATCTAGAAGATGTCAGGTGGTGAATACACAAAGCCAGGCTGGTATGCTTAGGAAGCTTCACATGACCATTTGTGCAACAATGGATGAGGTCTTGTGTAATACTCAAAACATGTCGTTCATCTGCCATGTTGATACACTTACTCGCTGATCCATCAAAACATTCCTTATCATTAGAAGCAACTATTAGGCGTATTAGCCAATAGAGTGAGTCAGGTATGACTTTTTTTGTTGAATCTATGCTCATATCTCTGACATCAAGAGGCCTGGTGTTGATGCCTTTGCATTTCCGTATGTCCGCCTTAATGTATCTTGCCACACGAGCGATATCTCCTGCTTTCTTTCTATCTTCATCTTCTTCTTGTCCTTTTTTCTCCTGCTGGTTTGAGAGTGCCCATGCATTGAGGATATCCTGAACGTTTATGCTGGAAGAGTAGACGAGCTCTGGTTTGGTTCTATCGGTCTGTTGGTGAAAGACAATACTGTCTCCGAAATGCTTCTGTAAGCGTATTTTGAGATGCTGCGTTGTGTAACTCTTTGCTTCAATACCGTTTTCCTCTAGAATTTGACGGTACTTGGAAAGAAGCGAAACCAGATCATAAGCTTGACCCTGACCTATGCCTTCGCTTATCTTTGTAACTATCTCCTGGAATGCACATTCATGAAGAGATTCGCTGCTTTCATTCTCTCCTTGGGACTTCGACGTTTTCTTGCTGACATACAGGGCAAAACAGTTCTTGTGATATTTGGCTTCTGCTGCAATCAGATCATAATTTACACTTTGAAGGGTATACAGCATTCCCCTATCCCCTTTACTTTCCGCTGCCTTCTTTATGCTTTTACACGCCTCAAATGTACACACATTGATCAATTCCTTTACCTTTTTGTATGTTTCGTTCTTACAGATAAAACGTTTTGACCATTCTATGGGTGATTGTAACGATCGAGACGGTCGACTGTTTTCTTCATCTTTCACTTGCCGTTCTTCTTTCTTTATATCTTCTCTAAAAGAAGAATTAGTACCAGCCACATAACGAATGTTCTGTGGACTGGTATACGAGGCATAGCAGGATGAATGCCATAGTATTTCAACGCAGTTTTGATTGACAATGCCATCTTTGGAAAGCCTTCCGTAAACCTCATCACGGCGGTGTTCGGATGCACTAATTAAGTTCAATACTGATGAATCTTTTGCTTTCCTCAGTGATTCATTAGGTAAGTCACTTTGACAAATTACACATTTTCGTAAGATTGTCAGCTTTCTTTTCTTTGGTTCCGGAGGGAGAGGAATGGCAAAACCATCATTAGATTTATCTTTGACTTGACTAGCCATTACTACTGGTAGAAAATATAACACAAAACTGTTGAAGAATGCTACATATATACCGGCACAAAGTTATACCAAAACAATGATATTGTAACGATCATTTTACACCAAAAAAGAAAACTAGAATAAGGTACTTACAGAAACCACAGAGATCTGACCATGGAGGCCGCCATATTGGATTGTAACAGCCTCGATCTGGAGAATCATGGAAACGAGGCTACCTACCCTCATTTTCATGTTTTGAAGGGCCTTGCACTTATTTTGCAGCTTATCGTGCTGTCGACGTTAGGACTTTGTGCCGGGGAAATTTTTCTCACAAAAGCTCTTTTGTGGATTGAAAAAAATGAAACATGTATTTTTGTATTAATACGTTCTATTCTGTATGGATTAGGTAACGTGATGGATTGAAAATCCATGATATGTTGAACATATCTTCAACATATAAAATATTAGAAAATATTTTCAACATAACGATATTAAACTTGAATTCAGCAATGGTTCTATCTTCTACATCGTTTTCGTGGACTTTTGTCGAGTAATAAAGAGGAAAACATTTATTTTAATGCTCAGCCTCGTTTTCATGCTAGCTCTAAAACTGTGGAAAAACTCATATTTTGGCCAAATTTACACCTTAAATCATATCTTAAGTGGGATCAAATGAAGGAAAATAGCTAAAACTACACAAAAACAAGACTACTAACCACAATAACTGCAAACTTTTGCCTCCACAACAATTAACATTATTATTATGCATTTTCAGACAATGTTGTGGCCTCCTAAAAGTCACGTGATCAGCCACGTAACAAACTTTTCCAAAACCATTGCCTTTCATGGCTTCATTTCATTGATAGTATGGTTTATTGGCAGGTTATTACCAATTTTCCTCGACAAATGGAGCGGTAAACGCAAGTAAAGATGGCAGCCTCGTTTTCATGTTGAGTCTTGGGTTGCGCAACCAAACACCCCTTAACTCGGAACCTATACCACAAGTCAACTCTACAAACTATCTGATGTTAATCAGGAGGTCTTGCTTCATCAAAATCCGATGTCAAACCTTTTCTGACCCGTGGGTTGAACGAAACCCATTTTTGGGGCCTCAGCTACTGGACTACTTATTTAAGCAGTTTGGCAAGTCGCTTAAGTAAAGAAGGAATAGCAGTGGGCCGATTATCGAGCCTGTGGAACCCCACAAGTAATCAGACTTCCACTGGATATTCCCCCATTAACTTTGCATATTTGGGTGCGGTTGCCCAAATAAGACTCGAACCACCTTAAGATTGTCTGGTCCACCCCATAGTAGCCCAACTTGCGCAATATAATTTCATGGTCTATCGTATCGAAGGCCTTTTTAAGATCGATTAATATAACACCATTTAGTAGACCTTTATCGATATTGATAGCCCAATCGTTGGTGGCTTCAAGTAGTGCAGTTAGCGTACTATGTAGTGACCGAAAGCCTGACTGACAGTTGGTCAGCAGTTTGTTTTCGTTTAAATAACTGTAGAACTGGCAGTGGATTAATTTTTCAAATATTTTTGCGACAACTGGCAATACAGATATTGGCCTATAGTTGTCAAGGTCACTTTTAGTGCCTTTTTGAAAGATAGGCGTTACCCTTGCCATTTTCCATTCAGTTGGATAAGTTAGAGTGGTTAGGTCTAGAAAGAAAATGTTCTTTATGTTAGGCTTGTCTACTGTCCGTCTGTGTTCGTGAAATCTGTCTTTGTTGTGTGAATTAATAAAGCGAGTTTCGCCAGTGGAATGAAATGTGTATTGATTAAGGCCATTAGTAATGTAGGACAAGTTGCACAATCATGTCCGCAGCGAAAGAAGCCTGGCGGAGGTTTAGATGTGTTACGTGCTTTGACCAAAAGGTCACAAGGTTAGAGCTACGTCGATATGCGACTAGAGGCAATTGCTTAAAGATGTCTTTGCAGCGGTTGGAAGAAAAGAGTATATTAGTGTGCTTGCGTATTATATTAGAGATGTGGGGAATGCTGGGTTATATGTAATAACAAAAGGTGTACGGTGGGTAGAATTTTGCGAGTGAGTGGTTTGAAGAGCGTCGTTGTGAGGAATGTTAGCAGCGCGTTCTATTTGTTTATTGAAGAATGTGCGGTAATAACCTCGTTTGTAAAGGTATGTTAATAATTCGTTAATACGAATTTTAAACGTTTCGTCGGTAGAACAGATGCGTCGGAGAAGCGAAGAGCTAAACTGAAAGGAATGGCTCTTTTAGTGTGAAGGGGATGACAGGATGATTTGAGGTGTTGATGTTTATCTGTGGGTTTAGTATATAAATCAGTCTCAATGTAGTTGTTATGTATGTATTGATACGGTAACGTCGAGAAACCGAACTTGAGTTAACGAGTGAGAACTAGTGAATTTAATAGTAGGATGAATATTATTCATAATCGATGAATATTTCAGATGGTCTTTCCCTCAGTCCAGATCATGAAAATATCGTCGAGATATCTCCACCAGGTGTGAGGTTTATAAGGAGCATTAGAGAGAGCGTTAGTTTCAAATTTACCAAGGAATAAGGTAGCTAAAGAAGGATCCATTCTGGTATCCATGGCTGTGCGATACTTTACCTGCAGATGTTGTTTACCATGAAAAAAGATATTCATAGTAAGAATCATACGTATTAAGTCACAAAGTGATTCGGTGGGAATGGTAGGGTTAGTACGATGTACAAAGAAAATGATTACAAGCATTTATTTAATACCTTCATTATGTGGGATGTTAGTGTATAAGGATGAAGCGTCAAGAGTAACAAGCATAGCGATGCCAAGTAGTTTACCAAGTTTCAGAAGTTTGTAAAGGAAATCAGTGGTGTCCTTAATGTGTGAAGGCAGGTTAAAAACTAGGGATTTAATGCGATAGTCAGCGAATTGGGAGATGCATCCTGTGGGGTGGCTGGTAGCCCGGGACATCCCATAGTTTCATCTAACAGCCACCCAACAGAACGCTATTATTCTTAGAGATTAGCGAGGAGGATGAGGATGAATTGTAAATCAGTTATCGCTATCATGGTTCGAATCAATAAAATCTTGTTCCTAGCATTTGGTTTTGGTCATTATTATTAATTGTGGTTGCTTTCGTTAGAGAGAAGACATAACATATTTGTCCTTAAAAGAATAGGGCTATTGTTTCTGTCAAACTATATTGATTCTTGTATCGCTAATCCCTAAGAATAATAGCCGAGTTATCAAGGAAACGAATGTAGATATATTAGCACCTATGAGTTTATTTACCATTTACTCTTTGTAAAACAGTCCCTTGTCCTTCACTTAGTTAGGCAGACTTATAACTGAACACATGCGCCAGTAAATTTTCTCATGTTCTTACTTAATGAAATAAATCTCCCAACAAAAGAGAACGTTCCGCTCCTCTTCTTTTTTCACGAATTTGCATACGACTAATCCTCACACAAAACAGTTACACAACCCAACGTGAATTTGCATGTGACTAATTCCTAAAACAACCGCAACAAAGTTACTGTCAATTATAATTGAAAATATATTTTTTAGAGCCTGTCAAGAGTAGTTTGTTCTTACTGTTTACGCTACAAAGGGTTTCAGATATTGCGAGATGTTTTACGTTTTTCTCCTTGCTTGCTAGAACCGATTGAAACGTTTGTATGACTTAACGGACTCGGAGTTGGTCTGTCCTGGCTTCATAGCCGCTTCACTCAAATCCTCTTCACTCTATCCTCCGCAATTGAAAACTACAGATAATGAAATCCTCCACAATTAAAAACAAAAGATAATGAAATCCCCCGCATTTTATTCATGATCCCAGACACTAGGAAATGTATTCACCCCCTAATTGTGCATCCTCACCACTACATCGCCCAGAATGAATGGACATATCTGATCACCAAGGGCTAATTTGCATACGAAAATGATCAATCTAGCGCGCGGGTAATTCAAACATTAGATCACATTTACAGAAGAATGGACCAAATTAGAGCGATGTATCCCTCATGTGGCCACTTTTTTCGGCACTCAAATTTAAAAAGTATTAGAATTGCCATCGGCAAAGGTGAGATAAGGAATCAAAGAAGCATGTTACAATTTATTACGGCGGTTAAAGCACGCTAAGTAGTATTGGTTTTACTTCAAATATTGGCTAAATTTGACTAAATTTTGACTGAAGCCAAAGTTCGGGATGTTATTTCTCAGTCTGAAATAAAAAATGTTTACAATTGCCACCTGCAAATAGAAGATGTTTCTCTATATTCAGTAAAAACTTGAGAATCGTCTTTAAATTTGCGTCCAAAGTTGTATCGGTTTTGACTTTTTTCCCGTAATGACGTATTTGGAAAACAGTTCCTCATTGCTATTCAACAACAATGTTGAAGTACGTACCCGCTGAGTGTTAAACTCCTCCTCCTGTGGCTGCAATAAGTCCCAATGGACTTCATTTGTACAATTGTCAGGTCAAATCAAGCGGCAAATTCAAATTCGATGTGTGAATTTGGATGCGTTGGTATCCCAGTAAAGTTCGATCAGTAAACTCTTGCCGAACATTAGCGGACGGCTCTTAAAACATTTTTATTAACGGCGCTTGTGGTGGGGAGGAAGTGAGCTGACGACCTCGTACCGTCTGAAAATCAGGCTACTAGCAGGCCGGCTCTTGAAAAGTTTATTTATTAAGGCGCAGTCGTTTTAACAGTTTTAACACAGATGGCAGTTCAAGTTGTAATAAACAGACAGACGGTCGGTATCGATGAATCAATGTCGGTGAATCAATGTCGGTGAATCAATGTAAAGTTGCATTTGTAAACTTTTGAGCATTAGCGAGCACCGAACATTAGCGGGACGGCTCTTAAAACTTTTTTATTAACGGCGCTTGTGGTTTTAAAGTCAGTTTTAAAGTTGTATTAAACAGACAGACGGTGTAGCGATGGAAGTGTGATATCAAGGTAAAGTTTTGCCGAGCTTTAGCAGGACGGCTCTTTATTTATTTTTATTATTAAACGGCGCTTCTGGTTTTAAAGTCAGTTTGAACACAGACGACAGTTCTTGAAAGTCGTAATAAACATGCAGACAGACGGTGTTATCAATGTGTGAAATCAAAGTAAAGTTTTGCCGAGCACTAGCAGGACAACCAAGTCAAGTCGAATCAAGCGTTTAACTTAGCGTTCTGTTAGCGTTCTTACCGAAACTGATTCTTACACCAAGAGTTTTGAATTGAGCGCCGATTGTTTAACTTAGCGTTCTGTTAGTAGCGTTCTTCCCGAATATTGTTCTTTCACGAAGAGTTTTGAATTGAGCGCCGAATGTTTAACTTAGCGTTCTGTTAGCGTTCTTCCCGAAACTGATTCTTACACCAAGAGTTTTGAATTGAGCGCCGATTGTTCAAGTAGCGTTCTTACCGAAACTGATTCTTACACCAAGAGTGTTGAATTGAGCGCCGATTGTTTAACTTAGCGTTCTGTTAGCGTTTTTCCCGAAATTTATTCTTACACCAAGAGTTTTGAATTGGGCGCTGATTGTTTAACTTAGCGTTCTGTTAGTGTTCTATTTGTGTACAAGTTTTATCTATCAATCAACGTGAGATTGACAGGTTTGGCTTTGCGTTGAAGTGACGTAAAATAACTACACGTGACTGCATGGACCAATCAAAAATCATTTTTCTCGGTCTATTGTGTAAGGGCAGCTCATTTGAATATGTCCATGAAACAAAGGTCATTCTGCGCGATGAATGAGATTCACCCGCACTTTATTCATGCGGAAAGACAATAGATCCATGACGTTATCTGAATTAATGAGCGCGCCGCAATTCTGGTGAAGCGCGTCGCAAAAAAAAACAGTAATTCCATCCCTCCTATACTACTGACGCAAACTATTTGGTTAATTGTACTAGTTCTGGTGAACAATCGTTATAAATATAGCGGACCTTATTCGTTTATGGTTTTGTACATCATCACGCAGAATGGAGCAAACCTCTGCTTCAATGCGCACGTATAATTACAAAGGAATCGAGCAAAATGCTTCAGTAGGGGCCACTTTTACGATAATTACATACTTGCGTTCTATCGCTTAGGTAACATCGGGCTTTTGAAAGAGATGTTAAGCGACAATTTCCACAAACAGAAATCTGTGAAAGAGGGCTTAACTGCAGAATACACTACCACTTTAAAATATCACATTGAAACCCCACTTAAATTAACACTTAAAACTGTATTTTAAGTTGTAGTGTGTCTGTTTTAGAGTTTTGTATTCGTGGCGGGGTGTTTCGAATTTCGAAATTGTCATTATAGTATTATCTTAATCGATCCACTTGAAAAAGGAGAAAAATGGAAAGTTATCATACCAAATTTTCCAGTCAATTTTTTTTCCTAGCCTGAATTTCAGCCGTCTCCTCTGGTTCGTTCTTCCCGAGAGAGACGTCTGAATCCAATAGCCGATAATGCCGTCCAGTGACGTCACTACCAGAAAACCTGGTAGTGATCTTTGATTGGTTCATATTCTATAATTTCGCAGAATTATCATAATTAACTCATCAGAGAATTAGAAGACGGCAGGATTCACTTTGGACTCGTGATTGTTGATCGTTGAGTTTCAGTGGAGTGATTGTCTTTGGCAAATACCTTGAATTCGTAAGGAAAACATCTGGATTGAAAGTGTCCTGCACAATAACCGGCCGACTGTCCTGTAAACATGTACATTTTATCCCGTCGCGTCCGCGGGGTTGTTGATAATCGATTATTTGTTCACACTCGCCATGGTAACGAATGTCGCTACTCTCTTCAAGGAACTGTTCTTTCCCGTAAAAGAGTCTTCGTATTTCTTCGAAAATTCTCCATTATCCTTTCATGTTTTTCTACTTTTCTGTTACATCATTTGCATAGGTAATATCTCGTACGTAGCTGTGTCGATTCTAACGGCAGATCGCGCGACAAAGATCAACGGAAAGACAAAGATCAACTGTACTTTGCCTCCAAATATAATATAACGATTTGTTGCTTCGAAAAGGTTTTCACAACGTAAGAGGCACTTGAGAAGCAAATAGGATGGAGATATATATATAGGTAAGGCTTTTATTTTGGCTGGCATGATCTCAAATAATTTCTCAAGGCGAGCGATGGCTTTGTTTTGGTGACCCACGAACTCTTACTACCGCCGTGACACTTCTATTTGCATAAATGAAATTGGTAATCCGCCTTGACGTCACTGGACGGCATTATCGGCTATTGGATTCAGACGTCTCTCTCGGGAGGAACGAACCGGAGGAGACGGCTGAAATTCAGGCTATTTTTTCCCCCCAAATACAGTAGCTTTTCTGAAAAAACATAACAGAATTTGTATTGATTTAGCATGAAAATATAAGAAGCTTATTATGGCCTTATGGGTAACCTTAACCTGAAAACAAAATAAAATAAATGTAAAATGTGCCAGTTTTTAAAGTAGTAGGTGTTCGGTGATTTTTACAACTTCTTACCAAACTAAACACCGATAAATCCCCGAGACTCTTATAGTCAGAACACAAAACAAGACTCCAAGCAAAAAGAAAACAAACAATACAAAGCAATTTGATTTTTTCACAAGCAACGTGAGCGCATATATGGTACACAATGATACATTATGTGTCATTTCTCCCTACGATTATACCATGGTATATGACAGATTTTTTGGGACAGACATTTCCCTCCTCTATATTATAAACAAGTAATCGCATGCGTCCTCGAAAATAAAGGATTAATCACTTGTATTTTAAAACTTTTCACGAAATTGCCCTCATCGTGTCATCAGGTAGGCTCGGTTTCCAGCCGTGGGGGTTTCGGTGAGCCCGCGATCCTCTCCCCACTCACGGCTGGGCGCGCCAGCTGAGACAGTCGGGTTTTAGCCAATCAAAAACTTGCCACTAAATTCCTGTCGCTGAATGATTTGCATAATTTATATTGTAAACTTTTGAAAGCCGGACCAAAAACTTTTCACGAAGTTGCCCTCATCGTGACATCAGGCAATTTGATGAAAAGTTTTGAAACACGTGATTAATCCTAAATTTTCTCGGTTGCAAGCGTTTACGGATGTGTATACGAATCACAAGCCTTGATCAATGCTATTGTTGTCGTTTATATTTTTTTCCAAATAACTGTTTCCAAATAACGTTTACTAGGCTACTGAACTCGGCATTAACAAACCAGTAGATACTGCATTACAATGTTATGTGTGCTCTCCAGAGTGTATTCGAACATGTTTAGTTAGGGTACTAGATTGCTTGAAGCACTTTCCACACTGCTTACAGTTATATGGCTTCTCCCCAGAGTGCATTCGAACATGTTGACCTAGGTTACTAGAATGCTTGAAGCATTTTCCACACTGCTTACATTTATATGGCCTCTCCTCAGAGTGCGTTCGAACATGTTCAGATAGAATACTAGACTGATTGAAGCACTTTCCACACTGCTTACAATTATATGGCTTCTCTCCAGAGTGTATTCGAACATGTCTAGTTAGGGAACTTGACTGCTTGAAGCACTTTCCACACTGCTTACATTTATATGCCCTATCCTCGCAGTGGATTTGAACATGTTGAGTTAGGTTACAAGAAAGCTTGAAGCACTTTCCACACTGCTTACAGTTATATGGCTTCTCCTCAGAGTGCATTCGAACGTGTTGAGTTAGGGAACTTGACTGCTTGAAGCACTTTCCACACTGCTTACATTTATATGCCCTATCCTCAGAGTGGATTCGAACATGTCGAGTTAGGTTACAAGAACGCTTGAAGCACTTTCCACACTGCTTACAGTTATATGGCTTCTCCCCAGAGTGCATTCGAACATGTTGAACTAGGTTACTAGAATTCTTGAAGCACTTTCCACACTGCTTACAGTTATATGGCTTCTCCTCAGAGTGCATTCGAACGTGTCGAGTTAGGGTACTTGACTGCTTGAAGCACTTTCCACACTGCTTACATTTATATGCCCTATCCTCAGAGTGGATTCGAACATGTTGAGTTAGGGAACTTGACTGCTTGAAGCACTTTCCACACTGCTTACATTTATATGGCCTCTCCTCAGAGTGTATTCGAACGTGTTTAGATAGATCAGCAGACTGCTTGAAGCACTTTCCACACTGCTTACAATTATATTGCTTCTCTCCAGAGTGTATCCGAACATGATCTGTAGGCTGCTTCTGGGTTGGAACATGGTCTTTATGGTCAAAGAATGGTGTCTTGTTATCTTCAAGATTGCCCAGTTTCTCTGACTGTGGACGTTGCACAGAAGCATAGTATGAACTTCTCTGAGTAGGCGCACGGGCCATTGTTTCCTCAGACATGCCCTATAGCAACAAACAGAAATTATGATTAAAATGTTTTCAAAATATCATGGTAAAATTGGAACTGAACTACTTTTTCTAACAATTTCAAGAAGTATCCCTCCGGGACACAGGGTATGATATTAAACATATACATGTACTATACATGTAAAAAGGCCTTAACCAGGTTGTAACACCTTCACTTGTCAATCAACTTTTGTCAAGTGAATATCTCAAAACTCTGCGATATGTGATGCTCCGCTTGAGTGATCTCGGACACTGATCTCTAATCTCAATCTGAATCTACTCTGTAAATATGAAGCCCTTATTTTAATATATTTGTATATATTTATGTAACTAGTATAAAACAGTGTAAATAAATTGAACTTGATCACTCTGCGACATGTGATGCTCCGCTTCATGTGATCTTTCATGTAGTAGCACTGGTTTTCCCCTACATATTTATCTTCCAAATTATGTAAATTAGGAGGCGGCTGGAGGCGGCCATTATGAAAGTCGTGTATTGACAGGGATAGCTGAGCAACTAGCTTCCCGCTGTTTCCTTTTTCTTTTTCTGAATTTGAAATTCAAGTTTCGAATCCCAAAGGACGAGAAGGGGATGGGTATTTTCCTTTTCTAGCGCTGGTCCTTGTTTAAATAGAGTGGAACCTGAACCTCTCTTAAGCGACCACCTAACCAAAATCCCAATTGTTTTGTCTCGAGCTCTAATACAATCCATTATTTTATTTAATATGGCCTGAGATCCCTTGGCTGCATCACTGAACATAAATAGACTTCAACCTCCTTGAGCGATCACTTCTCTTAAAGGGGAACTCAACCCTAAAATCAACCCAATGTCTATACAAACATGTATTCGAATTAAATAGGTTCTGCAATTTAATTTTTCTGTGTTGCGCGTCTAGCAAGAGAAAATCCGAAAACCTTCCTCACAACGTCCGCTATGTACAGACGGCTCTAGTCTTGTAATTTGTGACGTCAGATACGGGGAATAAATTAGTTTTTCCATGCTGTCTAATGGATTCTAATTGCGGACCATTGTGTTTTCTTTGTCCTAGAGGTGTGATCGTTTTTCCTTGGTATGTGTGACGTACGTTATGGCGAAATTTGCACTGAATTGAGCCGCCACACTATATAGATAATCGAACTTGGAGACTAATTTTCTCCTCATAGACGCGCAACACAGTAAAATAAAATAGCAGAACCTATTTATTTCGAATACAGTACATCTTTGTATAGACATTGGGTTGATTTTAGGGTTGAGTTCCCCTTTAAACTACCACCTAACCAAAACCCCAATAGATTTTGAAATACTATTAGTGAAACGTCTCGTAGGCGATAAACTATTTAAAGTGCCCATAATATTTTGTTTTCTTTTGCAGTTTCGAATCTACATCTCAAGGGCGAAAAAAGATAAATAGCTGCATACCTGAAAACAAGAAATTTAGCTTCCTGCGGGATCATGTTCTCGTGTCGTCTTATTTTATCTTCCAACAAATGGCGAAGGAAAATAGCACTCCAAAATCGTTTGTCCGCTGTTTAAATCGGGGTGTATTCATTTACAAAGCCGTAGTCATATCAAATGAAGCTCGACGAGATGTGACCTGGTTAAGGCCTCACATGGTGGACAATCCGCATCCAGTCACTGCAAACCGCGGTATAATACTTTTAATACGCCTTTTGCAGGAAACACTGATTCACGTGCTGATATAATAATACGAATGAATTGAGCTCGTGATCTCCATGGGAAAGGCATTGCCGTGGATGCTGGAGGGCAAGCTCTGTTTGGAAACGCTGTTTTAGAAAGAACGACAATCATTTTACATTTATTCTGTTTTACCACTCGCAGGTGAACGGAGAACCTCAACAGGCGTAAAGCCCTTCTATGGAGGTCTCCGAGGGCCTACAATTTATCGTCCTTATTCGAGAAGACCGGGAGGCGGTTCGAGTTACAATCGATTGGAGGTGGAAAATTGCATTTACCAACAGGTTTTGATAATAACACTACCGATCTCATACAAATGAATTAAGATTTGTTTGTCCTCCAGTACAACCACGTGATTGCGTACACACAACAATGCAATTAGTACATATTGTCTATCATTTCCGGTGGAAATTGCTGTACAATAAAATATTGGGAAGCATTGTTTGGTGAACTTTTACTGAAAGACAGTTATCGTCCCAAGATTTCCATTGTCATTTTCTCTTCCACATTTCAACAAACGTTATCTGATAGTGTAGTGAATAGAAGTCATAAGTTTGATGGTTCGAGTTACATTCGGTAAGTTGGTTTTATTTCCACCTTTTCCATAACTTCTAATAATTATCAATCGAAATAATAAGTAAGGACGATAGGACGATAAAATATGGGGAAGGTTTGAATAAATTTGAATATGGGCACCCACTTTTATCTGAAACTCTGATGGAAGAGTAAGAATCTCGGGAGACATCCACGACTGCCATTGTCTTCCATACGATTTGTTTCCGCAGGAAGCGACACTGCTTAACCCAACGCAATGGTTGTTTAATTCAATGTTTTTGCCACGCGTCCTAAAGTATAGTCCTCATAACTGATCTCCTGGATTCTTTCTTATCAAAAATGCTTCACAGCACAATACTTAATGTGGGAATAACAAGATGTTTCAACTTTGCTCATTACAACATTTCCTTTGTGTATGTGTGATCTGACAGGCCAACGTCATACGAAGTTAAATTCCACTGATTGACAGTTTAACAGTAGTGACATGTTGTGTAAGGTTCAAAGAACAAGCCCGTTTCAGTAGCGTGTTTTCTCGTTGTCCTGACGTATATAAATAATCAATGTTTAAGTCACCAATAATGCTCGTTCCATTGCATTGTAAGTCTTGCTCAAGTTTAGTGATGTCAGTTTCAGTAGTTGTTGACGGAGGGTGCTATATATCACCTAGTAGTATGGATCTCTACGATTTAAATGGGCAGTTCCCGATATCGGTTCTTCGTTGAACTCGTCATAAGCTTTCCCAAGTGGAGACACATCACAAAGGGTAGACAAGCCATCTTAGAGGAAGTCAGGTCGTGAAACATGGAATACAGTTAAAAAGGAAGATACGGATTGCTGCATATGGGTGACTCGACCCGTCATGAGGGGTAGACCTACATAACTTGTACTTATAGTTGGGTACTTTTTTAACCCTAATCAACAGTTATTACTGACTCTAGCACGAATAGTAAATTGAAAATTTAACGTTGTTTCCCCAGTGAATTAAACCATAGATCAGGTGGCTCGCGGATATTATGATAGCCGAGTATTGGCATCATAATATTTGAGATATTTTGGACCATGTATTTTCCGATATTGATGATATCTGCAATGGACCTTGCTCTGTCATGCATTTAAAAAATAAAACTAGTGATTGAAAATACCTTCGCTGCTTCAACGTTCGCATTTTGACTAAATGTATTCGATTTAGCTAATCCTAGAATTGATCTTATAATATAAAAATTGGCATCCTCCAATTTATTAGTTTCAGTCTTTGCAATGCCGACAAGGACTGGGCTACAGTACTCTAAGTGCGGTAGGACAAACGCCTTATACAGCCTTGTCATCACGTCCGGTGGTAGGAATCGTCTTATTCTACGTAGCGCTGAAGTTTTTGCGTAAGCCTTCGTCAGCTGTTCTTTGATGTGCTTCTTAAACGTAAGCATTGGATCGATGGTTAGTCCGAGAATTTTCAGCGTGTCCTTCACCTCAATAGAAGAGTCGTTCAACTGATAATTATAATTATATATTGTGGGTCCGATTGCCAGAGCTTGTGTTTTGGTGGCATTAATTGATAAGTTGTTCGATGTAAACCATTCTGCGAGAATGTTCAGTTCATTATTGATCGTAAACTCCAACACCATAGGGGAATGGTCAGCAAAGTACTCTGTTGTGTCGTCGGCATATAATCTTAGAGACACATTTGAGATGAAGTAATTTATATCGTTAATAAATATATTAAACAACAGGGGTCCTAACAGGGATCCCTGTGGAAGTCCAGCTCTCACAGTCCTCCATTCTGAGTACACCCCGTTGATTTTCACTCTTTGGCGTCGCTCACACAAGTAGGCTTTCATCATTTCAAGGCCTGCTTCACTAAATCCGTAGGCCTTGAGTTTAGCCAACAACAAATTATGGCCGATTGAATCGAAGGCCTTACTAAGGTCCACTGCTATTGCTGCTACGCTTTTTCGGTTGTCGAGATCGGAGCTCCAGTCGTCGGTTATTTTCAGCAATGCCGTACAGCAAGAGTGCCCCCTTAGGAATCCAGACAGATTAGTAGACAGATGTGGGCAAACACTACGGTATATTTGATCGTACATGACTCTTTCATAAATTTTTGAGAGAGCAGCGAGTACGGATAAAGGCCGATAATTTGTTTTGTTAGTTTCGTCAGCTTTCTTGTATACTGGAGTAATGTCACTGGATTTCCATTCCGTTGGCCAACTATTACAGGTAATAAAGTAATTAATTATCCGTGTGACTTCATCTGCTATTACCGGGGCCGACAGTTTCAGCAGCCTGGGGGATATATCATCAACACCGACGGATTTCCTGGGGTTGATCTCATTCAGTACATTTTTTATGTATTCAGTATTGACAGGCTCAAATTTGAAATCTTGTATCAGATCTTGGTCAGCGATTTTTCTAATACTTGGGTGGTCATTGAATTCCTCCACTGGTTTTTCGTTTTCACTGTTGACGGCCACTTCAGCGAAGTAGTTTGAAACAAGAAAGTCCTGATACAAATCATTGCTGGTTGCACTATACTCTGCTCAAGGCTTCATATAGGATGGTGTAAAAGTTTGTGAGCCATCACAGCAATAAAAGTGAGAACCATCCGGCATCAACCAGTTCTGAAATTATCTGAGTTCCGACAGGTCCAGCCTCAGGCTCAGGTGATAACATGTCCTTACGTGAGCCATCACAGCAATAAAAGTGAGAACCATCCGGCATCAACCTTCGACATCGCTGATGTAAATTGTGCGGGCACCGCGCGCCATACAACTTCGATTCGGCGTCACGACGTGCAATCTCTTGTGTAATATGGCTTCCAGACTGAGCAAAGGGTTTTCAAAACACATGGGAGATAAGAAAACTATAAAGGTAAGATGTAATCATTCAATTGTTGTGGATTGTAACAAGAAAAGGAAATATCGCGCAAGGTTATCATACTTTTAGTTTTAGTTCAGCTGTTGTTGGAATATGGCTTCGACCCGCTTCGATCATTCCTCGTGGTGAATCCCTCGTCGTCTTCATTATTTGAAATATATTACCTTATCCATTTTAATGACCAAATCCATACAAAAAGTTTATCAAGTTTATGTAGAGTGAATCTTTTTGCGAAAGGATCGATCGAAATCTCGTGGTCATGGAGTACTACTGTTGGAAGAGAGTGAAATGTCTCACTTTTATAAAGACTGAATAAATTATCAGTGAATGTGATATTTGTAATTTATTTTTAACTGAATCTTTATAGAGCAAAAGGGGATATTGCTTTTCCACGCGTTTATACATTGTAATTCAAACAAATTTAGTCAATAGTTTAAAGTTCTTCGAGTTTTCGTCTGTAAATTCATGGACATGACAAATGCCCCACCCCAGGGACAGATAAATGCCCCAACTTGCCTTTTTTTTAGGGGGGGGGGGGGGAGAGATGGAGACACTAATCAGAGACTGTCAATAATTTATTTTTATTTTTTATATTAAAAAAAATGGAAGTTAAATATTCTAGTCCATAATTAGTTAATCTGATTAGTGGTCTCGAAATGCAGGAAATCAAATGCCATTTCAGACATCACTAAGTTTTATTCCCAGTGGAAATGCCATGGATCCTCTAGCAGTTAGGGATGTCTGCACTCTAGCTTTGTACACCCTATGGTGCTTAATGGTGCTCAATGTTCTTAAAAGAAATATTAATGCCTGGTCCTAACATTGAATTTCTGCCATGTCAAATTAAATTAAGTTCAGCAGAAATGTGACAGTTGATTCATGTGTCTTTCTGCCAAACACACCCTAATATATTTAAAGCAATGCATTTTACATGGCAGAAATTCGACGTTTGAACCAGGCACAACCTGCACACCTTCTAAAACTGTACTCTAATACAAATCTTTTTTTCTTCTTCAGGTTTTGTACTGGATGATAAGCAATATGGCAAGCAGGCTGGGATGCTCTTCTGTAAAACAGTACACGACAAGTGTTGTGGGGCCCACAGAGGGATAACAAAAATGATTATAGATACCCAATAGACAAACCTTAAATGTTTACCCTTTCAGTCTCAAGCTCAAAATATTATTTATTCCTTGCTAATTGCCATACCAGGGCTGTCAATAAGGGCTGTAACCATAACACCTGACATGGGTGAGCTCACTCGATGTTCAGGTGATGGTTGCTATGTTTAAACAATATATTACTTTCAATTGACAAAAAAATTACTCATGAACTGTATTATGAGATTTTATTTCAATAAGGTTACTGTTTGAGAAACATGCTGGCACATGTATTTCATGGATGTAATTATGATACATGTAGATAAAAAGGCTAAGCAGGTATTCAATAATTTTTCTTATATGACTTTTGATGAAGGAATAGACACATATCAGCTTGATATACTAGATCGATAAAAGTCAACTTGTAATTAGATTTCTAATGATCTGCAAGCCATGTACATATTCAAGCATAGTTCTGTCAGTTGTATATTGTTTTAAATTGTTTCAACTAGAGTGCATCATAATTCATGGTAATTATTGTCTCAAGTTGTTCACGTGAAATGCAAATAAATTAATGCATGATCCACATTTTGTAGAAGACACATCAATAATTTTAGCAGGCAGATGGATCAATTGGGTGAATAAGGATGCCCAGCACCAGCTGCTCAATCCTCCTGAGGGGTTTATTTATGCAATGATATTCAACATATCTGTAGCAGATATACTATAACAGACGTTTCACAGATCTGCAAAATCTTGCTTTGATCAGTATCTGTCACATATCTGTAACAGATAGGATTTTGCGGCCAAATTCCTATGTGTCACATATATGTTACAGATAGTTTCTGCAGATATTTTACAGATATGCTACAGAGCTGATGTACAATGTACACATCTGCAGCATATCTGCCAGTTTGGTGAGGGATATAGTAAACGCAAAACAGAATTCTAAGACACATAATATTTTCGGAGATATAAGTGCCTCTTTCGACCCCTTGTTTCTTAAGTAAAATGCGAACATCTTCAAAACACCACAACAGATTATTTTAACAATGATGTTATAGCAATGATTATAGCTTTGTTGGTAACGAGTTTCAATAAAATCGATGGAATGGAAACTTCAACAGCAAAAGAATAACAACAATTAACATATTACCGAAACATATCATGCTTGTCAATTCCTTGCAAAACCTTAGGCAACTATGATCGTCGCTTCTAATTCTACCCGTGGTAATCTATACCTTAACACCATGGGAAACTACTGTGTTAGCTACAAGATCTAGAAAACGGGACGAAGTACGTACATCACTAGATGAAGGAAGTTAAGTTAATTGTGAATATTTAGTGAAAAGCGCCAATTGTGAATTCATGTAAATATTTAATAATCTAAACGAAAACTTTCGCGTCGTTCGTGAGTACATGTATGTTGTAGAACAACATATTTTGTGACATCATTTGCAATTGAATACGTTTTTGCGCACTGAAGTCGGAAATGATGAATATACTGTATTGTAAAATTGTATCTCATTGGGATAATTATCATCAAAAACATCCTTCAGACCTGGAAACTTTATCTTATCCAGCCAGGCCTCTACAAAGGCTGCAACCTCTCCCTGGAAATCTGTCAACTAATTGCCATTGCAGTGCACGTGTTGATCGAGATAAGAAGTTGTAATATATACTAGATCAAATGCCCCAAGCCTCATTATTGTCATATGCCTGCCTCTGGGTCCCCTCAATGATTGTCAATTACCTCACTATTGCAAGCAAACCACTGATCAAATGCCTGGGACTGCCAGGGGGAGGGGCATGTACGGTTTGCAAATGACTGATACATTACTGTCAAAATATCAAGCAGTTTACATGTATGTGCAGTACTGGGAAAAAAGATTTCAATGAGGTGAAGTGAAATTTCACTTGCAAAAGTGATATATCCCCTAAAATTGAAATTTCACTTTCCTTAGGTGAAATTCCCTTCTGGTGAAGTGAAATATCTATTCAGTATATTTCACTTCATCCAGTGAAAGGATGGTGTTGATCTTTACCAGCGCACACTAAAACGATTCAAACAGCTAGCTGCTAAGAAAGCAACATTGCACAAAAGATGGACAGACCTTTCCCATGCGGTGGTCAACTTGGAATAAACCTGTTAATGCTTACCCAGCCTCGGTTCAACACATTTGAGACCGAGGCTGGGTATGCATTAACAATAGGTTTATTTCAAGATGACCGCCACGTGGAAAAGGTCTGTTACATCGCATGCTCTCGAGCTTCAAAACGATATGTTTTGTGAGGATTTTCAATGCGCTAGAAGTTGAATTATTGGGAAGGCAATCTGCTCTAAATTCACAGCTAACCCTTTGCACATCAAAACAACAATTAATGCACAACATTAGAAGCCGCTTTAACAAAATAGTCATTTTCAAAGTTCTTCATAGCATCGCAACTAGCCGCCTTTAGAAATAAAATCCATGCATCTTGAGCTTCAAAATTATATGTTTTGCGAGGTTTGTTTTGGGTACCTCTTTTTGATCGGAAGAGGAGTACATGTATATTCCTGACCAAACATTAGAGTGTTCTGGACTAGATAGCTTCTCAGATTTTTCCAGTTCCAGCTCACTCTCTCTTATTTTCTATTGTTAATGTAACTCCTACATCTAGAGTGAAATACATTGTAAATGTTGTTGTTGTTGAAACACTCAACGTTCGATATGTGTGATATCATTCTATATATACTCTGGTACATGTATATCAGGCAAGCTGTCAGAGTTTCAGCTGCCTCTCCCTCTCTTTGCCAAATTTAAGTAGTGAAGAGAAGCCAGCGAGGAGCGTAACTGTTCCAGCTTTTACTAATGAATCTTATAAAGCACACAAGCGAGAGAACAAACCTCTCACAACTAGAGTAAAGTGGTTTCCCTTCTCTTCAATTCCAATGCTACCTTGCACCCCATTTTCCTCCTTTCCAAGCTCCCAATACCCACCAAAAGTGCCTGTAGTAATGGGTACTCTGAATATTCACATTAGGACCTGAAACAACCATAGGGGCTGATCGAAGACAGGACCCGGCAAAACCACAGATTGAATTGGAATTTAGCATTTTGGATTGTGTGCAGGGAGGAAAACCTGAGAATCTGGAGAAAAACCCTCAGAGCATAAGGGCAAGATACCAATTAACAAACTGAACTCACATTACCAGTGCTCCAACCCTGGCAACAGTGGTGACAGGAAAATGACTTGCCACTTGCAATGTAAAACAAGGCTATCAAAAAAGTATTACTCTCTCATAGGTGGTTTCACTATTACATCAGTTGAATACAACTAACAGAGTGCTTTGCATTGATTATTTTGTTCTTCTAATATGGACCATTGTCTTGGTATTCCCAGGAGTTAAAAAATATGAAGAAGAAAAGAAAATTGAAGAGGATTCTGGTAGTTGTTTTCAAGTGATGTAATAGTACAAACTAGGAATTGTACCTTGAAAGAGGAATCTGGCACATGTGACCATCTAACTTCATGAGTGGCAGTATTGTAATCGCACAGAACTTCACCAGATTTATAAAAAGTAACATTCCAGTAAGATTCCATCTTTAATTAATCTGCAAGGAAAAAAGGAGTATTTCATTAGTGAAAACTCATATAGTTATAGAGTTTTGTTTTATTTGCACTTTTCTTAATGGGTATTGCAATTAGGTGAAAAGAGAAAAAATAAGAAGAAACAAGAGAATTATTATACTACATAAATATAAATACACTGAATGGAAATAGGTTGGAAGTGCACAGAGGCTGAAATAGCCTGTAGGCTTTCATGTCAACCTCTGCTGATCTTGTGAAAAACATTACAGTACACACTTAACACAATAAAGACAAACATAAAGCAAACATTATAACATGAACATACATGTAGTTAAGTAAAATAATGGTGAACTAGCATAAAGCAACAAAAATATTGTAAGAAATGATAATTAAAAAAAAAAATCATGAGATTTTAGGTAAACAATGAATTTAATAATTGCGTTCGACGAAGGATCTTGCAGTGGACTCCCTATGGTCATGTGTGGGATACCTGTGCTTTCCCAGGCGAAAGAAATCGAGATTTGTGTGTGTCCGTCCTCATGTTTGTACTTTTTAGAATAAATTAACTCGGCTGGGGAACTGGTAACTACACGATGCTCGGAGCAAATGAAAACCGCCATGTGAACGTTGAGTAAGTGTATTATTTTCCCAATCCAATGCAATAATGTTTAAAAAGTTAGCAAGTACAATTTATCAAAGTCCGAGGAAAGTGTGTGTTACCTCTGGAGCATTCGATAAAGTCTGATGTCCAAACTACATAATTATATCAAGTCAAACAATTGGTCTGTTCTGCACTGAAAATCAACTGTGCTGAACCCGAGTGAATCTGCGATCGAAAATTCTGTTGGCTTGCTCGCTGTATTGGATTCTGCTTTTCGCTGTACATTCAGGTACCAAAACTACAAACAGTAAGATGCTATAAATCATACCTGGCTGAAGAGAAACTAGGTCTCAGTTTTCTAGACACCCTTTTGAATTGCCTTGTGAGTTGTGACACTACACCAGTGACACATGCATGTGTGCATCTTGGTTATACAAATTAACACTACATTCAGGCAAAGAGTTAATCTATAACAACACTTTGATATGCCAAGGAACTTGAATATCAACAGAGTACAAGGTGAGGGAAATTCAAAGTACTGAGTTCATTGCTGTGTTCCCAAATCAATTAATCTACACTGAATTTCTAACGGGAGCTGAAACAACCATAAGAGGCTGATCAAAGCCAGGATCCAGCTGGGCATATGCATATATAGTTTATGTTCTACACTGGAGTGTACCTATTATTGTGAATGCTAGGAACTGGAATGCAGTTTATACACATCTGAATAGCTGTAGCTATTGGGTTGATTGTATTCTACACTGTCTAATTCCAATTATTAATTTACACTGCATTAATACCACATAGCAGAGTGTGCTACAAATGCTCAAATGAATGTTAACCATATAAAACACACATGTACATAATTATAGCCACATAAGCATCGTATCCAATGATAATTACACAAAGATAATTACAGTTTTATACCCGGATGCTATCCCTTGTATATTATTAGTCAAGGCATTCAAAATTTGCACTTTAAAATAGTTAAAAACAAATATATTTTGATCAGGATTATTTACACCCACAGTCTACATGCAATTATTGCAGCAATCGTTCAGTCTTTGGGTTACCACAGTAAGCCCAGTCCTTTCTCTTACAAAAAAATTACGTCGACCGCACTTTGATAATCTATGATTACTTCTAGTAATATTATTATTCTTGATCATTCATGACATCACCAATTGCGTAAGTCCTATCAGTTTGTATACGACTCCTGTAGTACGTGTAGTTTTGATTAGGATATATCTGGTGTTGTACATGTGAATTTAATAACAGTAGAGACTGGTCTGAAGATGTTAGAAAAAATTAAAGGGCAGACAGTATATAGGTTCTGTTTTCGAATTGATTTTGTGAAATAAGATAGATAATTTCAGTTTATCAATGTTATCCAAATTTAAGATATCCCAGGGATTTGCTGCAGGCTTCGTTGGAAAGACAAAGTATTAACCAAGGCGCTACGAAGGGTTTATTACATGTAATAATTTTGCACTGCTTAGCTCCACTGAGGTGTTAATTATACCACTTATATGTGAAATGTCAGATTTGCATTTTTATTATCAGAGAAAACAATAATGCCCTTAACCTTTTGTTTCCTCCTTCAGTACAATGATCCAGAAAGTCCTGCTACCAAACCTACGATCTCGGGATCAAACTCTGATCTGCCAAGTTCAACTGTTTCTTCACTGTGATGTGACTCGAGTGCGATTTTTGCACTAAAAATATATCATTTGCAAGGAAAGCAGAGATCTTCTGAATTGCAAAATTTCTACAGGATTAAAAACCCTAATCGAGCCCATGAATTTTCCCCAGATGCTTCGAAAATGATTTGAACAGTATTCAACAGGAAGCCAGTTGGTATATGCCTGTAGATTCGAATTCGGTTTACGATGCGACTTTTCACAAAATACTCTTGGTAAGCTTGTTTTCATGTCTCCAGTAATCAATTTTAATCCGGTAGAAATTTTGCAATTCGTTAGCCAAAGCATATATATATGTGTACTTCTTTTATGAAACTAATAAACACTCGAGCATTTTAGTTCGCTGAAAAGCTAGCCTTTAATTTATGCAGACATTGACAAACAAACTAATCAAAACATTGCCGCAAAGCACCTGATGGGCTCCGACACTGGGTCTTTAAAACAATAAAGACAAACATAAAGCATTATCTACATGTACATGTACATATACATGTATTTATTATAGGTAATAGATGAACTAACATGCTTTAAATGAAGCAAAAAAATTATGTAAGAAATAATTTTAAGAAAATTTGAAAACAAATTGATGAGGTTTTAGGTAAACAATGAATACCGGTAAACAATGAACTTAATTAATTAATAGTCTTGATAAGCCTGGTTTTGTAGTAAATAATTATCTTGTATTTATTTTTGAATGTTTGATGGCTTAGATTTTTAAAACTATTGGCCACAGTCTCCCAAACAACTGAGCTTGATATTTGATGTTATAAACCATCAAATAGTTTCTCACTCTCCACGAGCAGAAAATATCAGCGAATACACCGAATGCAAATATGGCGATTTTGGATCAAATAAAATATTTGAAGGATGATAACGACAATATATAACCACATTGTGATGTCGAAATCTGCCCTGATATTTGTCCTTGGACATTATCTGATCCTCGAAGCTCGATCAGGAAGTGTTCCCTTCCCGGATCACATAATGTCTGCAGACGAAATATCAGGACATATTTTATTTCAACAGCACAAATAGGTTATTTGTACTGTATTCGTAATTTTCCATAATAGCTATATAGGCCTTTTGTGCGATGCTGTCATGTTTTTATCATCACCACCAAGCCTCACTTTTGTGTTGAAAGGAAACATTGTGCCAAATTGGGGCTTGGCGGTGATCACAAAAGAGTTAATCTGCCTTGACGGCACTGGATCAGTGGATGGCATTGTCGGCTAGTACTCAGTACTAGTAGTAAGTAGATTCAGACGTCTCTCTCAGGAGGAACAAACCAGAGGAGAACAAACCTCTCACACCTCGATGGCTTCCTGTATCTTCGACGTAAAATAGGCTCGCTTTCCCTTAGATAACTTTCTCTAATATTAAAGCTTATATGAAGTTTTCAGTCCAATAATCATGATTGTAATGTGCTAGGCTATAAAATATCTCCACATACATGTACACGAGCATAAATTGAATATACAAATTCTTAAGTCTTAGGTTCCTCAGTTTCCTCTTATTCTAGAGACCTTTTTGTGAAGCAGGTTATAAAACTAGGACAAAATACTTACCTAAATGGAGAAGGAACGCCACACAAACACATGACCGGGCAAAACCAAACAAAATGGCGGATGGACAATGCATACCACAGGAATCCCGGCATTTTCTTATTCTAATGTATGGTCTTCCTGTGGTAAATGCAACCACAGGAGTCCCGGTACTTTCTTGTATTCTCTGCCAAACCCAAATGTATAGGTCCTTAGCTTCTCGCTAAGGTTTACTCGAGAGCGCCCAAGGCGTGATCAGCGAGTATCGGAGGTGCGACAAGCACCTCTGGGACGGTTTTACGGCTGTCCTGGATCGACTTCGATCCAAGTGTAACATTTTGATTGACAATATCTAAGGCCATCCCTATTTTTTTTCCCGTTTCTCATCGGTGGAGTTTTCAAAAATTGGGTCGGTCGGTCGGGTCACAGGAAACCCAAGCTCTGTTTGTGTTTTAAATTATAAGGGTTTGTATGAGATTTTTAACGAGTATTTGGTTGTACCGTTAGACCAGAAATACTGAAATAAAATCAATGAAAACTTACCTGAAGTCTTTATCTGTTCTTCATTGGGCTCTGTATGCAATTTCAGCGAATTCTGTTGAAATTTTGAAATTGCATACAGAGCCCAATGAAGAACAGATAAAGACTTCAGGTAAGTTTTCATTGATTTTATTTCAGTATTTCTGGCCTTAAACGGTACAACCAAATACTCGTTTAAAATCTCATACAAACATTATCATGTAAAACACAAACAGAGCTTGGGTTTCCTGTGGTCGGGTGAGAAAAAAGATTAATAATAAAAAAGGCGCGGTTGCACAGGCGAGGTTACAAACCAACATGGACGACGAAACCATCGATGTCGTCGTCCGTTTACGCTACAAACATGGAATTACAAATGCACCGCCGAAACTATTGTGTAACCTACCCTCGAGCATGAGCTTCCAGGAGCTGCTCTAGGGTTTCTTCACCCCCACCCCTCTAGTCCATGGGCCAGACCAGATTTTCTTACCACTTCGAGGGACAAATTGTGACTGGTGTCATTTTGAAGAGTAGTTCAAGGTGTTTCGTAATTTTGATGATAGCAATTTTGAATGGGCAGCTTTATGGTATATTTTTCATTTTTAAAAATTGAAAAATGGCGCCCCAGCATGAAAACGAGGCTACCAGGAAGAATGCCTGAAAAAAACATTAATGATAATTTTTCAACGCCATCTAAAAGAAACACAAAGAGAAAACACCTTTTCTGTTAACCTAAGTCAATTATTTTTCAAAAATACCATTTTTGCATTGTTTTACTACAAAATGACCTTCACCCAAATTTGCAATGCATTATGGGTAATTCAAGATGGCGGACAATGTGTTTGTTGGGTTTTTATATCGGATTTTCGATATTTTAATAAAAAAATACAAAATATATTCCTAACCAAAGGTTTATGAGTTATCGGAAGTGTCTTTAAAATAAATTGAGCAGTAAATGGATGTTTTTTTAGTAAGGGACTGTGCAATAATTAGCAGGAGGGGGTACGGGAAAGAGATGGTTAAAAATAATGCTTCACCCCCCCCCCCCTACTTAATAGAAGAAAAATTAACTATCACTCCTCCTCATACTGGCTAAAATAAATAAATACGACCCAAACCACCCTTTAAGAAGACTTACAGGGCTTCATGTGGTTTCAACAGTGGATTTGCATGATATTTTAATCGGGAACGAACAATTAATGAATACTTCATAGCTATATTCTTCACATATCCAGATTCTAACTGATTCACCTGGAGTGGAAGTCCTTGCTATATTCACCTCTCTAATTAACTGACAAAGCTTGCTTGAGAGACCTGCTCAGCTGCAACTGCTGTATTTATAGAGAAGCTGCAGAGTCAGTTCAGGAGTTCTTAAAATTATGAACAATATACAACTCCAGAACTCGGATCGATTCATGAACTGTATTCAAGTAGCTGAATGAGAACACTCAACAAAAATATGTATCATGGACTCCTCTGTGTCACTCTCATGACCACTCTTAAATTTTGCTTGCTAGCAATAACTGCTGTGTAGTTTTGTTAACCATGTCTTTCAGGACATTAGAATATTAGAATTGGGCTGAAATGGTCACATAACTTCGTCGTATATATCATAAATGGCCCATATCGGAGACGAACACTCCGATGTTCTCCACTATTTGAAGTCTGCAGGTTGATTTGCTGTGCAGATAGGGAAAGGTAACCTTTTAGAAAAATACCTGTTCACTTTCACTTTCACTTTTATTTCAATTTACAAATTACATTACAAAGAATCTAACCCACCCACATTTAGCAAATGCTATTCGAGGTGGGGGGTTAGCAAATGTACATGAGACGATCGTATTACCAATTTTCATACAAAAGAAGAACGGAAACAGATCTTAAATTACATAAACAACTTACAAGCAGAACTGACTGCTAAATAAGTACTACTTAAAAAGCCAACAATATAAATCTACAATAATTTACAAGATTTAAAGACTCAGGCAATTTCCTAGTCGTAAATAAGACAGGAAGTTGAATTTAAGGAGAAGTTGAATTTAAGGAGAAGAGCCAAAGATGGAAAAAGTTATGGATTTGCTACATGCTGCATAATCTGGGCCATATCAACATAATCATCACAAGACGAAAGAACATCAATAAGTAAACTTTTGCATTTTTTTATAAATACCGTTTTTTTTACAGAGCGTATTGAGGATGGAATACAATTCCAGACCTTCACTCCAATTGAACAGAATGACTTTGCGTGAATATTTAACCTTGAACGAGACTGATAAAGATTGCCTCGTGTTCTTGATCTAGTATTATAATTATGAACATCACTTATTCTGGTGAACAATGAAGAAATATTAATAGGTGATTTACCATTTATAGCATCGTGCATAGTGCAAGCAATATTATGAAAGTAAAGGAAATTAATTGGAAGTATACCTGATTCAACAAAAAGAGGGATTGCATGGTCTCTATATTTAGCAAAATTCATCAGACGCACAGCACGTTTCTGAAGAATAAGGAGATGATTAAGATGAGTCTTACTAGCCTGACCCCATACCGATATACCATAATGCAGATAGGGGTGCATTAGTGCGTAGTAAATTCTTTGCAGGGTGTGCTTGGGAACAAAGTGTCTAAGTCTAGCTATAATTCCAACAATTCTGCTTAATTTAAGCGAAACATATTCTGTAGACCAAGCATGCGACGAAACGGTAAATAAATACACGCAAACCCCGGGACACTATAGTAGCGGAATATAGAAGCATTTTCTTGAGGAATTTAAAGGACATGCTTCATCTGAACAAATCAAGCTGTCAGCACGATGATCTCCAGAAGAGCCGGATCTCCAGAGATGAAGCAGATGTGCAGTATTACTGTCAACGTTGGATAACTGGATAAATCCATTTGAAATCGAACAAGATCTTGTTTGCTTATCCACAGGTAGCCTGATTTTCAGACGGTACGTAGGTTGTCCGCTCACTTCCTTCCCGGAAGTGAGCGGACGACCTAGTACCGTCTGAAAACCAGGCTAATCCACAGGCAGGGTGGCCACCGAACAGATTGAACGTGATCTACTTCAGGCCAAAGATATTGGCGAAAGAGCGTACCGTTCCTTTATCAAGCAAAGGATAGAGTCGAATCCAGCGAAGGTAAAATTTCACGACAAGATTACAAAAGGCAAAGCCTTATGACCTTCAAAGACCTTAAAAAGAAAATGTGAACTCCGACGGGGAACTGCCAAGGAAGTCATACTGAAGGCAGACAGCATTCTTTGCACAAATGATCGTAATCGCTGAAACGAGAAAGCTCAGTGTGAGCTCAGTGCTCTCTCACCCGCTGGGTCCTCTTCCCTGCATGGCATTGGCCTCTGCCGATGGTTCTCTAAAGAAGACTAACAAGTCTACACTAGCGAAAGAACTCCAGAAGGATGTCCCAGCAGTTCAAGCTATGCCACAACCATCGACATGCAGCATTGGCGGCATGGCCCAAAGGCTCAAAGGAGACCAGAAGACGTTTTCTGAAATGGCAGATGCATTGATGGCTATGGTCTTGCAAGGAGCAACAAGTAACCGGATAGATGTTGTCTTTGATGTTTATCGAGAGACATTGATCAAGAATATGGAAAGAGAGAAGAGAGGAGGTGAGACAGAAACGAATACAGAAATATACAACCAGATAATAGAGTACAGGAAGTTTTTTTTCAAACCCTCAAAATAAGAAGCAATTCGTTAGATTTGTCACCGAAGAATGGCAGAATGAGAGGTTCAGATGAAGGCTAGTAGGAAAAACGTTTTACACCACGACCGAGGGAAATTATGTTGAGATTTCAGCAGACGTCAAGCTCGATTTCAGCAGATTTCAGTGTCGTTACCCTCAGTGAAGAACTTAAGTATAAGAAGATCTTCAGCATACGCAAGAGGAAGCGGACACCAGACTTCTGCTTCACGCCTCTCATGTATAGCACTGGTAATGGCTACAGCGCCGTTGTGATATCATCAGAAGATAACCAATGTTTTTGTCCCGGGGGGGTTCTTCCTATATTCGGCTTGTAGGGGTGTGATCGTCGTATTTTTTAGGGTTTGAAATCGGCGATCCGGTATTTTTAGGGGTTGGTCAAGCGAAATCCATTTTTAGGGTGATTTTTAGACCATGAGGCATATTTTAGGGTGGGAAATGTTTCACGGTTTGTTATTTTTAGGGTATTTTTCGAGTTTTTCCGACGGTCACCCCTACCCTTTTTACCTTGAAGAACCCCCCCTCCCCCGAGTTTTTGTACTCTGTCTTGCTTTCAAGTGCTTTGTTCCATATACTATGTATTTAAAATGTGGTACACAGACTCGTACAAGGTACATCAACATTACAACTGTTGTCCAACCTCATGGTTCGGAGCTATGTAAATGTCTTCCAAGATTGCATGCTTTCACTGGGTGTGATAGTTTTCATTTTCCAGAAAAGGCACTGACGTGACGCTAACTGCATTAAAGCTCGTGAAGCGAAATTTTGATGAGCTATTCACGAGGCTTCAAGAGTTCACCTTTATGATGTACTCCTCACACCCGGGGACCAAGGATGTTAACGAGCTGCGCTATCGAACCAGCTTCCACCATGCGAGGACACTCTGCGAAAGCATTCCGCTAGTTCAAACTATCAGACAGCAATATGGCGCAGAAGTCTTCAGGGCTGTACTCAGGTCCCTTCGCTCGTTGGATCTGGATGGAGTCTAGAGGATGGCAAGTTAAGCATTGACTGGATGAGTGGGGAACCGGCACCCAAGGCTGTACTTGAGCTCCTATCCTGCCAATGCAAGAGAATCTGCAAGTTGCCGAGCTGTACCTGTCTTGCCCACGGTCTGCAGTGCACTGACTTGTGTAAGCTACAAGACTGTACAAACCGGCGTGAGCCTGAATCTACCGAGGATTCACTTACAGATGACTCTGACGACGAAGATTAAGACGATTAAGAGAGTAGATACATGTATAATATAACGCATTCCGTTATATAACTGTTATCATTTCAGTGGTTGAGTTACCTGTAAAATACTAAATAGAATGGTGAAAAAAGTACCAGTTATTTAGGAGCTATAGGCATATAATGTGCAATTATACAACGCGTTGCCATGGAAACCAAACGAAAACATTAGTTTGCCATTCTAATTCTCTTTCCTTATCATTCTTGATGTAACTGGCACCTTTCAAATGCATATTCGTACTAAGAGGTACACAAAACAACATTTTGTTGTAAATTTTAATAATATTGGGATATTTTTGATGCTGATGACGTCAGTTCATGAATTGATCAAAGCTTTAAAGTTGCTCTTTCAACGTTGCTATTATATGTCAAATGAAGCAGAGCCGTATGGAGTTAAAAAATGTATGATAGCACTTGCCCCTTAGAGTAGTACGGAATGAATATTAAATACAACTTATCAAATTTGCTGGGAAAGTCATTGATTTTATGTGTTGTGTTTAATTTTAACGAGCGGTTGCCATGGAAACCAAGCAATATTAGTATTTTGTTATTTGATTTTTCTTATACTATCTTATTGTAGCTATTTAGCATGTTTAAAAAGACAATAAGCTCAAAATATGCAAGATAGTAGTGTCTTCATCAGTCGATCTGGTTCATTTCTTATGACAGTGATGACGTCACTTAATCACGTGATTTTAGCATTAAAGCTGCTCATTTGACATTGCTATCATATACCAAAATGAAGTAGAGGAGTGGAGGTTTTCAAAAATGTATGATAGCCTTTGTCCCTCTGAGTGGTAAGAAAATCCATTTTTGGGGGTCTTGGCCCATGGACAATATGGGCATATTTTGAAGAACATCCGCCATCTTGGATTCATCATCGCTGAAGAATGGTTAGCGGTTGAAGTGTGAACCCAATGAATGCCAACCGTACATTGTTCTACTTGTACCCAGTGGGAACGAGGTTGGCGCAGGTCAATAGATTGCTGCGCGTGCGCAGTTCAATAGATTGCTGCGCGTGCGCAGGTCAATAGATTGCTGCGCGTGCGCAGTTCAATAGATTGCTGCGCATGCGCAGGTCAATAGATTGCTGCGCGTGCGCAGGTCAATAGATTGCTGCGCGTGCGCAGGTCAATAGATTGCTGCGCGTGCGCAGTTCAATAGATTGCTGCGCGTGCGCAAGTCAATAGATTGCTGCGCGTGCGCAGGCCAATAGTTGCTGCGCGTGCGCAGTTCAATAGATTGCTGCGCGTGCGCAGTTCAATAGATTGCTGCGCGTGCGCAGGTCAATAGATTGCTGCGCGTGCGCAGGTCAATAGATTGCTGCGCGTGCGCAGGTCAATAAATTGCTGCGCGTGCGCAGGTCAATAGATTGCTGCGCGTGCGCAGGTCAATAGATTGCTGCGCGTGCGCAGGTCAATTGATGATTGCTGCGCGTGCGCAGGTCAATAGATTGCTGCGCGTGAGCAGTTCAATAGATTGCTGCGCGTGCGCAGGTCAATAGATTGCTGCGCGTGCGCAGGTCAATAGATTGCTGCGCGTGCGCAGTTCAATAGATTGCTGCGCGTGCGCAGTTCAATAGATTGCTGCGCGTGCGCAGTTCAATAGATTGCTGCGCGTGCGCAGGTCAATAGATTGCTGCGCGTGCGCAGGTCAATAGATTGCTGCGCGTGCGCAGGTCAATAGATTGCTGCGCTTGCGCAGGTCAATAGATTGCTGCGCGTGCGCAGTTCAATAGATTGCTGCGCGTGCGCAGTTCAATAGATTGCTGCGCGTGCGCAGGTCAATAGATTGCTACGCGTGCGCAGTTCAATAGATTGCTGCGCGTGCGCAGTTCAATAGATTGCTGCGCGTGCGCAGGTCAATAGATTGCTGCGCGTGCGCAGGTCAATAGATTGCTGCGCGTGCGCAGGTCAATAGATTGCTGCGCTTGCGCAGGTCAATAGATTGCTGCGCGTGCGCAGTTCAATAGATTGCTGCGCGTGCGCAGGTCAATAGATTGCTGCGCGTGCGCAGGTCAATAGATTCATCGCGCAGAATGACTGGACACTCTATTGTCTAATTACCTAATTTGCACATTCTGTGATCATTGAAGCGCGCGGTAAGTTCAAAATCTTCGATGTGATTACAAGAGAATGGAGCAAAATCAGCCGACCTCTTCCACTAAAAGGCGGTTTTGTTTCACTTATACATAAACTGTTCTCGATTTATAGGCTGCAAATGCTTCTTTAGATAATAAATATACTTCATACCAAAGCTTGGTGCAATGTATTAAAGGGAAGTGGTGTCCGTTTTTATTTGAAAATAGGGTAGTTTTAGCTAAATCTTGACTGAAACCAAACTTCACACAGTAATTTTAACGTTTTGCATTCGGAATAGTCATGATTTATAACCTGCAAATGGAAGATATTTTCCAATATTCAGCAATTGCGATGAAACATTCTACGAATTTCAATGATAGATGGGGTCCGTTTTAACTTTTTTTGGGGAATGAGGTAGTTTCAGATTATGCTTCATTAGAATTCAGAAAGACAATAACGCGGCAACGAGCATTCGGCCATGAACTTTCCTTAAACTCCGCCTCCTTACTATCCCCAGGGAGGTTGTTGTACAACAGTATTCCCTAGGGCTGTCTGCTTTCCTAAAGTTAAACTTGAAGCGATTGGCCGAGTCAGTTTAATAAAACAACAGCCGGCTGTGTTCTTCAAGAATAACTGACTCCTTGAATTATTAAACCTTTACAGAGTAATGGGAAGAGTTCCATCCAGTCTATTGTGAGACGGTAAACTTTTTTTAAGTTGAACTAGAAGCGCTTGGCCGAGTCGATCAGTATAATCAACCAACAGCCGACTGTGTTCTTCAAGAATAACTGACTCCCTTGGATTATTAAACCTTTACAGAGTCTTTTGTGGGACGGTAAAGCTTTTATTAAGTTGAACTAGAAGCGCTTGGCCGAGTCAGTTTAATCAAACAACAGAGTTTTGAATTGAGCGCCGCCGATTGTTTCACTGTGCATTCTTACCGAAACTGATTCTTCTACCAAGAGTTTCGTATTGAGCGCCGTTTGTTTAACTAAGCGTTCTGTTAGCGTTAAAATAAAGAAAGTAACTTTATTTAAGTGTTTGATGTATATAGCTTTGCAACTAATTGGGGACACTAGTCCTACGATTTTACGTCCTTATCCGAGAAGACGTGAAGGTCTAACCATTTGCAGTTGTTTCACAAAGATCGTTCTTACCGAAACTGATTCTTTCACCGAGAGTTTTGAATTGAGCGCCGATTGTTTAACTTAGCGTTCTGTTAGCGTTCTTTACCGAAACTGATTCTTACACCAAGAGTTTTGAATTGAGCACCGATATATTGTTTAACTTAGCGTTCTGTTAGCGTTCTGCCGATTGTTTAACTTAGCGTTCTGTTAGCGTTCTTTACCGAAACGTATTCTTTCACGAAGAGTTTTGAATTGAGCGCCGATAGTTTAACTAAGCGTTCTATTAGCGTTCTTCCCGAAACTGATTCTTACACCAAGAGTTTTGAATTGAGCGCCGATTTTTTAACTTAGCGTTCTGTTAGCGTTCTTTACCGAAACTGATTGTTTCACCAAGAGTTTTGAATTGAGCGCCGATTGTTTAACTTAGCGTTCTGTTAGCGTTCTTACCGAAACTGATTGTTTCACCAAGAGTTTTGAATTGAGCGCCGATTGTTTAACTTAGCGTTCTGTTAGCGTTCTTTACCGAAACTGATTCTTACACCAAGAGTTTTGAATTGAGCGCCGATTGTTTAACTTAGCGTTCAGTTAGCGTTCTGCCGATTGTTTAACTTAGCGTTCTGTTAGCGTTCTTTACCGAAACGTATTCTTTCACGAAGAGTTTTGAATTGAGCGCCGATAGTTTAACTAAGCGTTCTATTAGCGTTCTTCCCGAAACTGATTCTTACACCAAGAGTTTTGAATTGAGCGCCGATTTTTTAACTTAGCGTTCTGTTAGCGTTCTGCCGATTGTTTAACTTAGCGTTCTGTTAGCGTTCTTTACCGAAACGTATTCTTTCACGAAGAGTTTTGAATTGAGCGCCGATAGTTTAACTAAGCGTTCTATTAGCGTTCTTCCCGAAATTTATTCTTTCACCAAGAGTTTTGAATTGAGCGCCGATTGTTTAACTTAGCGTTCTGTTCAGCGTTCTTCCCGAAACTGATTCTTACACCAAGAGTTTTGAATTGAGTGCCGATTGTTTAACTTAGCGTTCTGTTAGCGTTCTTCCCGAAACTGATTCTTACACCGAGAGTTTTGAATTGAGCGCCGATTGTTTAACTTAGCGTTCTGTTAGCGTTCTTTACCGAAACTAATTGTTTCACCAAGAGTTTTGAATTGAGCGCCGATTGTTTAACTTAGCGTTCTGTTAGCGTTCTTACCGAAACTGATTCTTACACCAAGAGTTTTGAAATGAGCGCCGATTGTTTAACTTAGCGTTCTGTTAGCGTTCTTCCCGAATCTGATTCTTACACCAAGAGTTTTGAATTGAGCGCCGATTGTTTAACTTAGCGTTCTGTTCGCGTTCTTCTCGAAACTGATTCTTACAGCAAGAGTTTTGAATTGATCGCCGATTGTTTAACTTAGCGTTCTGTTAGCGTTCTTCCCGAAACTGATTCTTACACCAAGAGTTTTGAATTGAGCGCCGATTGTTTAACTTAGCGTTCTGTTAGCGTTCTTACCGAAACTGATTCTTTCACCAAGAGTTTTGAATTGAGCGCCGATTGTTTAACTTAGCGTTCTGTTAACGTTCTTCCCGAAACTGATTCTTACACCGAGAGTTTTGAATTGAGCGCCGATTGTTTAACTTAGCGTTCTGTTAGCGTTCTTTACCGAAACTAATTGTTTCACCAAGAGTTTTGAATTGAGCGCCGATTGTTTAACTTAGCGTTCAGTTAGCGTTCTGCCGATTGTTTAACTTAGCGTTCTGTTAGCGTTCTTTACCGAAACGTATTCTTTCACGAAGAGTTTTGAATTGAGCGCCGATAGTTTAACTAAGCGTTCTATTAGCGTTCTTCCCGAAACTGATTCTTACACCAAGAGTTTTGAATTGAGCGCCGATTTTTTAACTTAGCGTTCTGTTAGCGTTCTGCCGATTGTTTAACTTAGCGTTCTGTTAGCGTTCTTTACCGAAACGTATTCTTTCACGAAGAGTTTTGAATTGAGCGCCGATAGTTTAACTAAGCGTTCTATTAGCGTTCTTCCCGAAATTTATTCTTTCACCAAGAGTTTTGAATTGAGCGCCGATTGTTTAACTTAGCGTTCTGTTCAGCGTTCTTCCCGAAACTGATTCTTACACCAAGAGTTTTGAATTGAGTGCCGATTGTTTAACTTAGCGTTCTGTTAGCGTTCTTCCCGAAACTGATTCTTACACCGAGAGTTTTGAATTGAGCGCCGATTGTTTAACTTAGCGTTCTGTTAGCGTTCTTTACCGAAACTAATTGTTTCACCAAGAGTTTTGAATTGAGCGCCGATTGTTTAACTTAGCGTTCTGTTAGCGTTCTTACCGAAACTGATTCTTACACCAAGAGTTTTGAAATGAGCGCCGATTGTTTAACTTAGCGTTCTGTTAGCGTTCTTCCCGAATCTGATTCTTACACCAAGAGTTTTGAATTGAGCGCCGATTGTTTAACTTAGCGTTCTGTTCGCGTTCTTCTCGAAACTGATTCTTACAGCAAGAGTTTTGAATTGATCGCCGATTGTTTAACTTAGCGTTCTGTTAGCGTTCTTCCCGAAACTGATTCTTACACCAAGAGTTTTGAATTGAGCGCCGATTGTTTAACTTAGCGTTCTGTTAGCGTTCTTACCGAAACTGATTCTTTCACCAAGAGTTTTGAATTGAGCGCCGATTGTTTAACTTAGCGTTCTGTTAACGTTCTTCCCGAAACTGATTCTTACACCGAGAGTTTTGAATTGAGCGCCGATTGTTTAACTTAGCGTTCTGTTAGCGTTCTTTACCGAAACTAATTGTTTCACCAAGAGTTTTGAATTGAGCGCCGATTGTTTAACTTAGCGTTCTCTTAGCGTTCTTCCCGAAACTTATTCTTACAGCAAGAGTTTTGAATTGAGCGCCGATTGTTTAACTTAGCGTTCTGTTAGCGTTCTTCCCGAAACTGATTCTTACACCGAGAGTTTTGAATTGATCATGAGCGCCGATTGTTTAACTTAGCGTTCTGTTAGCGTTCTTACAGAAACTGATTCTTTCACCAACAGTTTTGAATTGAGCGCCGTTTGTTTAACTTAGCGTTCTGTTAGCGTTCTTACCGAAACTGATTCTTACACCAAGAGTTTTGAAATGAGCGCCGATTGTTTAACTTAGCGTTCTGTTAGCGTTCTTCCCGAATCTGATTCTTACACCAAGAGTTTTGAATTGAGCGCCGATTGTTTAACTTAGCGTTCTGTTCGCGTTCTTCCCGAAACTGATTCTTACACCAAGAGTTTTGAATTGAGCGCCGATTGTTTAACTTAGCGTTCTGTTAGCGTTCTTACCGAAACTGATTCTTTCACCAAGAGTTTTGAATTGAGCGCCGATTGTTTAACTTAGCGTTCTGTTAGCGTTCTTTACCGAAACTGATTCTTACACCAAGAGTTTTGAATTGAGCGCCGATTGTTTAACTTAGCGTTCTGTTAGCGTTCTTACCGAAACTGATTCTTACACCAAGAGTTTTGAATTGAGCGGCGATTTTTTAACTTAGCGTTCTTACCGAAACTGATTCTTACACCAAGAGTTTTGAATTGAGCGCCGATTGTTTAACTTAGCGTTGTGTTAGCGTTCTTACCGAAATTTATTCTTTCACCAAGAGTTTTGAATTGAGCGCCGATTGTTTAACTTAGCGTTCTGTTCAGGGTTCTTCCCGAAACTGATTCTTACACCAAGAGTTTTGAATTGAGTGCCGATTGTTTAACTTAGCGTTCTGTTAGCGTTCTTCCCGAAACTGATTCTTACACCAAGAGTTTTGAATTGATCGCCGATTGTTTAACTTAGCGTTCTGTTAGCGTTCTTCCCGAAACTGATTCTTACACCAAGAGTTTTGAATTGAGCGCCGATTGTTTAACTTAGCGTTCTGTTAGCGTTCTTACCGAAACTGATTCTTTCACCAAGAGTTTTGAATTGAGCGCCGATTGTTTAACTTAGCGTTCTGTTAGCGTTCTTTACCGAAACTGATTCTTACACCAAGAGTTTTGAATTGAGCGCCGATTGTTTAACTTAGCGTTCTGTTAGCGTTCTTACCGAAACTGATTCTTACACCAAGAGTTTTGAATTGAGCGGCGATTTTTTAACTTAGCGTTCTTACCGAAACTGATTCTTACACCAAGAGTTTTGAATTGAGCGCCGATTGTTTAACTTGGCGTTCTGTTAGCGTTCTTCCCGAAACTTATTCTTACAGCAAGAGTTTTGAATTGAGCGCCGATTGTTTAACTTAGCGTTCTTACTGAAGTAGACGGTAAATATATTTTTTTAATTGAACTAGAAGCTCTTGGCAGAGTCAGTTTTGTGAAACAAAATCATACTGATATAAAACCGCGAGGGTTATCAAAGCTGCTATGCCTGTTTCAAACGATTACGTTCAAATCGTATCACAAACAAGTTTGAACACAGATTCCACATGCTTTAAGATTGAAAGTTCAGATCAACTCACAGTCGATAAGCTTTTATGTGGATTAAGTAATGATACTTCGAGTTGATTCTAATTAATGCTTCTGCATGTTACTTTATTGATAACTCTCTGGAGAATTTGTGTACAAGTTTTATCTATCAATCAACGTGAGATTGACAGGTTTGGTTTTGCGTTGAAGTGACGTAAATAACTTCACGTGACTGCTTGGACCAATCAAAAATCGTTTTTCACGGTCTATTGTGTAAGGGCAGCTCATTTGAATATGTCCATGAAACAAAGGTCATTCTGCGCGATGTGCTGCGCATTCGCAGGTCAATAGATTGCGAGCATGCGCAGGTCCCACCTCGTTCCCAGGGGTCTTTACTCGCCTAATCAAAGATGGCGTCGAAAGTACCACTGGTACACGCTGGTCATGTGACCCAAAAATATGCACAATATATTAGTCCATGGGCCAGACCAGATTTTCTTACCGCTTCGAGGGACAAATTGTGACTGGTGTCATTTTGAAGAGTAGTCCAAGGTTTGTTGTAATTTTGATGATAGCAGTTTTGAATGGGCAGCTTTATGTTATATTTTTAAAAATTGAAAAATGGCACCCAGCATGAAAACGAGGCTACCAGGAAGAATGCCTGAAAAAAATTTTTATGATAATTTTTCAACGCCATCTAAAAGAAACACAAAGAGAAAACACCTTTTCTGTTAACCTAAGTCAATTTTTTTTCAAAAATACCATTTTTACATTGTTTTACTACAAAATGACCTTCACCAAAATTTGCAATGCATTATGGGTAATTCAAGATGGCAGACAATGTCTCAGGTATGTTTTGAATTGTGTTTGTCGGGTTTTTAAGCCAATTTATAACCTGTATAAATTAAAGTTAATGTGACAACCATGTATTAACATAATCTGCAATATGATATGCCGACAAAGCCAAACCTGCCTTTGTTTACGTCCAAAGTTCATTCTGATCGCATGCCACTGCAAGCACACTATTTTAAGCTGGCCAATCACATTGAAGCTCTCTCGTGACAAAGTGTGACTGTCACTCAAACCTGCGTCCTTTTCAGTTCACTGCTCAGTCAAAAGCAATATCTTGACCAAGCTGGTTTATACAAATTTCTCCGAAAAATTATACATCGTTCTCGCGTCTGAGACTCTCCTTTCATTACACAACCTTCGTGAGGATCGTTTAAGGCAGTATGCCGCCAACTCGCCGCGGTAGATCGCGCTCCAGTTCACAACAGACATTTGAGACAAGCGGCTTTGGTTCAAGCAGCCGTATTCGCAGCAGTATAAACCCTGCTATTCTTAACGGGCTCTCTGTTGCTCAACTACGGGAATTGTGTACCCTGAATGGCCTTCCGTCTGCGGGGCAAGCGTATTCTTTTTTTCTGCGACAATGAGTCTGTAGTTGATATAGTAAACTCCAAGCGCTCTCGTGTCCCCAGAGTCATGGACCTAGTTCGCCATCTGACTCTCCTGACACTTAGATACAACTTTTACTTACGTGTCAGACATATCGAAGGCAAAAGGAATGTAATCTCAGACTCACTTTCTCGCTTTCAGATGGACCGTTTTCATCTGCTGGCTCCTCAGGCCGACGCAGATCCACACTCGGTACCTCAGACACTAATGGAGATCTAAGCGTAGATATAAGGCGATACTTCAATCTATCTGTGGCAGAATCCACAAGGCAGACATACAGTTCAGGCGAAAGACGTTTTCTTGAGTTCTACTCATTGTTTATACCCCAGTCTGGCAGGCTTATACCAACTGACGAAGATACTCTAATCCAGTATGCTGCTTACTTAGCTAGATCTATTAAGCACTCTTCAATTAAAACCTATCTTGCTGCCGTCCGCCACTTGCACATTAGGAATGGACATGAGCTTGATCTAAAAAAGTGTCTGCGTCTACAGCTACTCTGCAAAGGCATTAAACGCTCACAGGGCAGCTCTACGAGAACTCGTCTTCCAATAACAATCAAACACCTTAGATCGTTTTATTGCCTTCTTGCAATCCCCTGTACTCCTAATTATGATTCAGTTATGATTTGGGCTGCAATGACACTGGCTTTCTTTGGCTTTCTGCGTCTTGGCGAACTAACATGCAACTCTAGGTACTCACCAGACACTCATATGTCACCCTCTGATATCTGTTTCTTACCTACATGGAATAACCCAGACCATATCTCAGTTACTGTAAAAGTTTCCAAGACTGATCCATTTCGTTCTGGTCAGACCATACTGATAGGTAGAACCAAAGAGCGTATCTGTCCGGTCAAGGCTATGAAAAACTATGTTCTAGCACGGGGTCTTTCCGCCGGGCCACTTTTTCAGTATCTATCTGGCACCCCCCTGACTAAGTCTGCTTTGACCTCAGAAACCAGACAGCTTATTTCATTATTAGGGCTCAATCCATCCCAATATGCTGGTCACAGCTATAGAATAGGAGCAGCAACAACTGCAGCTTCGGTAGGCCTCCCGTCTTGGCTAATCAAAACATTAGGCAGATGGTCTTCTGATTGTTTCGAGAGATATATTAGATGCCCTAGTCCCCTTTTAGAAGGAGTATCCAGCAAATTAGTGCAAGACGTGTGTCAATAGCCAGGTTTTTTAGTGTGATAATTTTTTAATTTAAATTTCAATTCCCTTAATTTGTGCTTGTGGTTCGTCTTGGGGAATACACTCTGTGTATTTTGTGGGATGAAGTGCTCCCGTACAGGTCACCCTTTGCCCCATAGACTCACATGATTGGCTATTTGGGGCATCGTGCCCCCTTATATCAGAAAATATAAGGACCTTACCCATGGGGGATTATGAATCCGCCCTGGGAAGGATCGGGGGATTATGACCCCCACGAGAGCACTGGGGCCTCTCACCAGCATAAGGACCTTACCCATGAGGGATTATGAATCCCTGGGAAGGATTGGGGGAATGACCCTCAGGGGAGGATTTGAGCTCCCGTTACCATAGTAACCTAGACCAAAAGCAATATGTGCCTCAACCTGAGTACTTCATTCCACAACCCCTTTACCCCACAAGCTGTTGTATGTCTCACTTATTTCAATGGGTTGGGAGCATTAAAGCCAATTTATAACCTGTATAAATTAAAGTTAATGTGACAACCATGTATTAACATAATCTGCAATATGATATGCCGACAAAGCCAAACCTGCCTTTGTTTACGTCCAAAGTTCATTCTGATCGCATGCCACTGCAAGCACACTATTTTAAGCTGGCCAATCACATTGAAGCTCTCTCGTGACAAAGTGTGACTGTCACTCAAACCTGCGTCCTTTTCAGTTCACTGCTCAGTCAAAAGCAATATCTTGACCAAGCTGGTTTATACAAATTTCCCACCCACCCATCCCCTTTGCTGTTTAACGTATTGCAGTTTAGGTTCAATTTGGTATGTGTACATTAAATTACCCATTTGGCATCAGCCTATAGGGTATGCATATCCCTGCAACAATACTATAGTTTATATTGTAAATATTTAACATTTACAAAGTTACTGTTAATAAGCAATCGATTTACCGTTGTGAACTGTGTCAAGACACTTATCAATTAGCCATTAATAGATGAGTACTACACTAATACTCAGGAGTTGACAATTTTGCAAGATTCAATGAAATGTAATGTGTAAACTCGGATATTCTTGTGAATTCGAACCGATAGTTAAAAATATATATGATTATTTATATATTACAATAAAAGGATGGGTTTGGGATGAAGTGCTCCCGTACAGGTCACCCTTTGCCCCATAGACTCACATGATTGGCTATTTGGGGCATCGTGCCCCCTTATTTCAGAAAATATAAGGACCTTACCCATGGGGGATTATGAATCCGCCCTGGGAAGGATCGGGGGATTATGACCCCCACGAGAGCACTGGGGCCTCTCACCAGCATAAGGACCTTACCCATGAGGGATTATGAATCCCTGGGAAGGATTGGGGGAATGACCCTCAGGGGAGGATTTGAGCTCCCGTTACCATAGTAACCTAGACCAAAAGCAATATGTGCCTCAACCTGAGTACTTCATTCCACAACCCCTTTACCCCACAAGCTGTTGTATGTCTCACTTATTTCAATGGGTTGGGAGCATTAATATCGGATTTTCGATATTTTAATAAAAAATATATTCCTAACCAAAGGTTTATGTGTTATCGGAAGTGTCTTTAAAATAAATTGAACAGTAAATGGATGTTTTTTAGTAAGGGACTGTGCAATAATTAGCAGGAGGGGGTATGGGAAAGAGATGGTTAAAAATAATGCTTCACCACCCGCCCCGCCCCTCCCCCCCCCTACTTAACAGAAGAAAAAATAACTATCACTTCCCCTCATACTGGCTAAAATAAATACGACCCAAACCATCCATTAAGAAGACTTACAGGGCTTCATGTGGTTTCAACAGTGGATTTGCATGATATTTTAATCGGGAACGAACAATTAATGAATACTTCATAGCTATATTCTTCACATATCCATATTCTAACTGATTCACCTGGAGTGGAAGTCCTTGCTATATTCACCTCTCTAATTAACTGACAAAGCTTGCTTGAGAGACCTGCTCAGCTGCAACTGCTGTATTTATAGAGAAGCTGCAGAGTCAGTTCAGGAGTTCTTAAAATTATGAACAATATACAACTCCAGAACTCGGATCGATTCATGAACTGTATTCAAGTAGCTGAATGAGAACACTCAACAAAAATATGTATCATGGACTCCTCTGTGTCACTCTCATGACCACTCATAAATTTTGCTTGCTGCATGGCAATACCTGCTGTGTAGTTTTGTTAACCATGTCTTTCAGGACATTAGAATATTAGAATTGGGCTGAAATGGTCACATAACTTCGTCGTATATATCATAAATGGCCCATATCGGAGACGAACACCCCGATGTTCTCGACTATTTGAAGTCTGCAGGTTAATTGATTTGCTGTGCAGATAGGGAAAGGTAACCTTTTGGAAAAATACCAATAGACCAAGCATGCGAGGAAACGGTAAATAAATACACGCAAACCGCGAGGCACTATAGTAGCGGAATATAGAAGCATTTTCTTGAGGAATTGAAAGGACATGCTTCATCTGAACAAATCAAGCTGTCAGCACGATAATCTCCAGAAGAGCCGGATCTCCAGAGATGAAGCAGATGTGCAGTATTACTGTCAACGTTGGATAGCTGGATAAATCCATTTGAAATCGAACAAGATCTTGTTTGCTTATCCACAGGTAGCCTGATTTTCAGACGGTACGAGGTTGTCCGCTCACTTCCTCCCCGGAAGTGAGAGGACGACCTCGTACCGTCTGAAAACCAGGCTAATCCACAGGCAGGGTGGCCACCGAACAGATTGAACGTGATTTACTTCAGGCCAAAGATATTGGCGAAAGAGCGTACCGTTCCTTTAGCAAGCAAAGGATAGAGTCGAATCCAGCGAAGGTAAAATTTCACGACAAGATAAGAAGACTAACAAGTCTACACTAGCGAACGAACTCCAGAAGGAGTTCCATTGGTGAAATGGCCCAAAGGCTCAAAGGAGACCAGAAGACGTTTTCTGAAATGGCAGATGCATTGATGGCTATGGTCTTGCAAGGAGCAACAAGTAACCGGATAGATGTTGTCTTTGATGTTTATCGAGAGACATTGATCAAGAATATGGAAAGAGAGAAGAGAGGAGGTGAGACAGAAACGAATACAGAAATATACAACCAGATAATAGAGTACAGGAAGTTTTTTTTCAAACCCTCAAAATAAGAAGCAATTCGTTAGATTTGTCACCGAAGAATGGCAGAATGAGAGGTTCAGATGAAGGCTAGTAGGAAAAACGTTTTACACCGCGACCGAGGGAAATTATGTTGAGATTTCAGCAGACGTCAAGCTCGATTTCAGCAGATTTCAGTGTCGTTACCCTCAGTGAAGAACTTAAGTATAAGAAGATATTCAGCATACGCAAGAGGAAGCGGACACCAGACTTCTGCTTCACGCCTCTCATGTATAGCACTGGTAATGGCTACAGCGCCGTTGTGATATCATCAGAAGATAACCAATGTTTTTGTCCCGGGGGGGGGTTCTTCCTATATTCGGCTTGTAGGGGTGTGATCGTCGTATTTTTTAGGGTTTGAAATCGGCGATCCGGTATTTTTAGCGGTTGGTCAAGCGAAATCCATTTTTATGGTGATTTTTAGACCATGAGGCATATTTTAGGGTGGGAAATGTTTCACGGTTTGTTATTTTTAGGGTATTTTTCGAGTTTTTCCGACGGTCACCCCTACCCTTTTTACCTTGAAGAACCCCCCCTCCCCCGAGTTTTTGTACTCTGTCTTGCTTTCAAGTGCTTTGTTCCATCTACTATGTATTTAAAATGTGGTACACAGACTCGTACAAGGTACATCAACATTACAACTGTTGTCCAACCTCATGGTTCGGAGCTATGTAAATGTCTTCCAAGATTGCATGCTTTCACTGGGTGTGATAGTTTTCCTTTTCCAGAAAAGGCACTGACGTGACGCTAACTGCATTAAAGCTGGTGAAGCGAAATTTTGATGAGCTATTCACGAGGCTTCAAGAGTTCACCTTTATGATGTACTCCTCACACCCGGGGACCAAGGATGTTAACGAGCTGCGCTATCGAACCAGCTTCCACCATGCGAGGACACTCTGCGAAAGCATTCCGCTAGTTCAAACTATCAGACAGCAATATGGCGCAGAAGTCTTCAGGGCTGTACTCAGGTCCCTTCGCTCGTTGGATCTGGATGGAGTCTAGAGGATGGCAAGTTAAGCATTGACTGGATGAGTGGGGAACCGGCACCCAAGGCTGTACTTGAGCTCCTATCCTGCCAATGCAAGAGAATCTGCAAGTTGCCGAGCTGTACCTGTCTTGCCCACGGTCTGCAGTGCACTGACTTGTGCAAGCTACAAGACTGTACAAACCGGCGTGAGCCTGAATCTACCGAGGATTCACTTACAGATGACTCTGACGACGAAGATTAAGACGATTAAGAGAGTAGATACATGTATAATATAACGCATTCCGTTATATAACTGTTATCATTTCAGTGGTAGAGTTACCTGTAAAATACTAAATAGAATGGTGAAAAAAGTACCAGTTATTTAGGAGCTATAGGCATATAATGTGCAATTATACAACGCGTTGCCATGGAAACCAAACGAAAACATTAGTTTGCCATTCTAAGTCTCTTTCCTTATCATTCTTGATGTAACTGGCACCTTTCAAATGCATATTCGTACTAAGAGGTACACAAAACAACATTTTGTTGTAAATTTTAATAATATTGGGATATTTTTGATGCTGATGACGTCAGTTCATGAATTGATCAAAGCTTTAAAGTTGCTCTTTCAACGTTGCTATTATATGTCAAATGAAGCAGAGCCGTATGGAGTTAAAAAATGTATGATAGCACTTGCCCCTTAGAGTAGTACGGAATGAATATTAAATACAACTTATCAAATTTGCTGGGAAAGTCATTGATTTTATGTGTTGTGTTTAATTTTAACGAGCGGTTGCCATGGAAACCAAGCAATATTAGTATTTTGTTATTTGATTTTTCTTATACTATCTTATTGTAGCTATTTAGCATGTTTAAAAAGACAATAAGCTCAAAATATGCAAGATAGTACGTAGTGTCTTCATCAGTCGATCTGGTTCATTTCTTATGACAGTGATGACGTCACTTAATCACGTGATTTTAGCATTAAAGCTGCTCATTTGACATTGCTATCATATACCAAAATGAAGTAGAGGAGTGGAGGTTTTCAAAAATGTATGATAGCCTTTGTCCCTCTGAGTGGTAAGAAAATCCATTTTTTGGGGTCTTGGCCCATGGACAATATGGGCATATTTTGAAGAACATCCGCCATCTTGGATTCATCATCGCTGAAGAATGGTTAGCGGTTGAAGTGTGAACCCAATGAATGCCAACCGTACATTGTTCTACTTGTACCCAGTGGGAACGAGGTTGGCGCAGGTCAATAGATTGCTGCGCGTGCGCAGGTCAATAGATTGCTGCGCGTGCGCAGGTCAATAGATTGCTGCGCGTGCGCAGGTCAATAGATTGCTGCGCGTGCGCAGTTCAATAGATTGCTGCGCGTGCGCAGTTCAATAGATTGCTGCGCGTGCGCAGGTCAATAGATTGCTGCGCGTGCGCAGGTCAATAGATTGCTGCGCGTGCGCAGTTCAATAGATTGCTGCGCGTGCGCAGTTCAATAGATTGCTGCGCGTGCGCAGGTCAATAGATTGCTGCGCGTGCGCAGGTCAATAGATTGCTGCGCGTGCGCAGGTCAATAGATTGCTGCGCGTGCGCAGTTCAATAGATTGCTGCGCGTGCGCAGGTCAATAGATTGCTGCGCGTGCGCAGGTCAATAGATTGCTGCGCGTTCGCAGGTCAATAGATTGCGAGCATGCGCAGGTCCCACCTCGTTCCCAGGGGTCTTTACTCGCCTAATCAAAGATGGCGTCGAAAGTACCACTGGTACACCCTGGTCATGTGACCCAAAAATATGCACAATATATTAGTCCATGGGCTAGACAAGATTTTCTTACCGCTTCGAGGGACAAATTGTGACTGGTGTCATTTTGAAGAGTAGTCCAAGGTTTGTTGTAATTTTGATGATAGCAGTTTTGAATGGGCAGCTTTATGTTATATTTTTAAAAATTGAAAAATGGCACCCAGCATGAAAACGAGGCTACCAGGAAGAATGCCTGAAAAAAAATTAATGATAATTTTTCAACGCCATCTAAAAGAAACACAAAGAGAAAACACCTTTTCTGTTTACCTAAGTCAATTTTTTTTCAAAAATACCATTTTTACATTGTTTTACTACAAAATGACCTTCACCAAAATTTGCAATGCATTATGGGTAATTCAAGATGGCAGACAATGTCTCAGGTATGTTTTGAATTGTGTTTGTCGGGTTTTTATATCGGATTTTCGATATTTTAATAAAAAATATATTCCTAACCAAAGGTTTATGAGTTATCGGAAGTGTCTTTAAAATAAATTGAACAGTAAATGGATGTTTTTTAGTAAGGGACTGTGCAATAATTAGCAGGAGGGGGTATGGGAAAGAGATGGTTAAAAATAATGCTTCACCACCCGCCCCGCCCCTCCCCCCCCCTACTTAACAGAAGAAAAAATAACTATCACTTCCCCTCATACTGGCTAAAATAAATACGACCCAAACCATCCTTTAAGAAGATTTACAGGGCTTCATGTGGTTTCAACAGTGGATTTGCATGATATTTTAATCGGGAACGAACAATTAATGAATACTTCATAGCTATATTCTTCACATATCCATATTCTAACTGATTCACCTGGAGTGGAAGTCCTTGCTATATTCACCTCTCTAATTAACTGACAAAGCTTGCTTGAGAGACCTGCTCAGCTGCAACTGCTGTATTTATAGAGAAGCTGCAGAGTCAGTTCAGGAGTTCTTAAAATTATGAACAATATACAACTCCAGAACTCGGATCGATTCATGAACTGTATTCAAGTAGCTGAATGAGAACACTCAACAAAAATATGTATCATGGACTCCTCTGTGTCACTCTCATGACCACTCATAAATTTTGCTTGCTGCATGGCAATACCTGCTGTGTAGTTTTGTTAACCATGTCTTTCAGGACATTAGAATATTAGAATTGGGCTGAAATGGTCACATAACTTCGTGGTATATATCATAAATGGCCCATATAGGAGACGAACACCCCGATGTTCTCGACTATTTGAAGTCTGCAGGTTAATTGATTTGCTGTGCAGATAGGGAAAGGTAACCTTTTGGAAAAATACCTGTAGACCAAGCATGCGAGGAAACGGTAAATAAATACACGCAAACCCCGAGGCACTATAGTAGCGGAATATAGAAGCATTTTCTTGAGGAATTGAAAGGACATGCTTCATCTGAACAAATCAAGCTGTCAGCACGATGATCTCCAGAAGAGCCGGATCTCCAGAGATGAAGCAGATGTGCAGTATTACTGTCAACGTTGGATAGCTGGATAAATCCATTTGAAATCGAACAAGATCTTGTTTGCTTATCCACAGGTAGCCTGATTTTCAGACGGTACGAGGTTGTCCGCTCACTTCCTCCCCGGAAGTGAGAGGACGACCTCGTACCGTCTGAAAACCAGGCTAATCCACAGGCAGGGTGGCCACCGAACAGATTGAACGTGATCTACTTCAGGCCAAAGATATTGGCGAAAGAGCGTACCGTTCCTTTAGCAAGCAAAGGATAGAGTCGAATCCAGCGAAGGTAAAATTTCACGACAAGATAAGAAGACTAACAAGTCTACACTAGCGAACGAACTCCAGAAGGAGTTCCATTGGTGAAATGGCCCAAAGGCTCAAAGGAGACCAGAAGACGTTTTCTGAAATGGCAGATGCATTGGTGGCTATGGTCTTGCAAGGAGCAACAAGTAACCGGATAGATGTTGTCTTTGATGTTTATCGAGAGACATTGATCAATGATATGGAAAGAGAGAAGAGAGGAGGTGAGACAGAAACGAATACAGAAATATACAACCAGATAATAGAGTACAGGAAGTTTTTTTTCAAACCCTCAAAATAAGAAGCAATTCGTTAGATTTGTCACCGAAGAATGGCAGAATGAGAGGTTCAGATGAAGGCTAGTAGGAAAAACGTTTTACACCACGACCGAGGGAAATTATGTTGAGATTTTAGCAGACGGTGTCGTTACCCTCAGTGAAGAACTTAAGTATAAGAAGATCTTCAGCATACGCAAGAGGAAGCGGACACCAGACTTCTGCTTCACGCCTCTCATGTATAGCACTGGTAATGGCTACAGCGCCGTTGTGATATCATCAGAAGATAACCAATGTTTTTGTCCCGGGGGGGGTTCTTCCTATATTCGGCTTGTAGGGGTGTGATCGTCGTATTTTTTAGGGTTTGAAATCGGCGATCCGGTATTTTTAGGGGTTGGTCAAGCGAAATCCATTTTTAGGGTGATTTTTAGACCATGAGGCATATTTTAGGGTGGGAAATGTTTCACGGTTTGTTATTTTTAGGGTATTTTTCGAGTTTTTCCGACGGTCACCCCTACCCTTTTTACCTTGAAGAACCCCCCCTCCCCCGAGTTTTTGTACTCTGTCTTGCTTTCAAGTGCTTTGTTCCATCTACTATGTATTTAAAATGTGGTACACAGACTCGTACAAGGTACATCAACATTACAACTGTTGTCCAACCTCATGGTTCGGAGCTATGTAAATGTCTTCCAAGATTGCATGCTTTCACTGGGTGTGATAGTTTTCCTTTTCCAGAAAAGGCACTGACGTGACGCTAACTGCATTAAAGCTGGTGAAGCGAAATTTTGATGAGCTATTCACGAGGCTTCAAGAGTTCACCTTTATGATGTACTCCTCACACCCGGGGACCAAGGATGTCAACGAGCTGCGCTATCGAACCAGCTTCCACCATGCGAGGACACTCTGCGAAAGCATTCCGCTAGTCCAAACTATCAGACAGCAATATGGCGCAGAAGTCTTCAGGGCTGTACTCAGGTCCCTTCGCTCGTTGGATCTGGATGGAGTCTAGAGGATGGCAAGTTAAGCATTGACTGGATGAGTGGGGAACCGGCACCCAAGGCTGTACTTGAGCTCCTATCCTGCCAATGCAAGAGAATCTGCAAGTTGCCGAGCTGTACCTGTCTTGCCCACGGTCTGCAGTGCACTGACTTGTGTAAGCTACAAGACTGTACAAACCGGCGTGAGCCTGAATCTACCGAGGATTCACTTACAGATGACTCTGACGACGAAGATTAAGACGATTAAGAGAGTAGATACATGTATAATATAACGCATTCCGTTATATAACTGTTATCATTTCAGTGGTTGAGTTACCTGTAAAATACTAAATAGAATGGTGAAAAAGTACCAGTTATTTAGGAGCTATAGGCATATAATGTGCAATTATACAACGCGTTGCCATGGAAACCAAACGAAAACATTAGTTTGCCATTCTAAGTCTCTTTCCTTATCATTCTTGATGTAACTGGCACCTTTCAAATGCATATTCGTACTAAGAGGTACACAAAACAACATTTTGTTGTAAATTTTAATAATATTGGGATATTTTTGATGCTGATGACGTCAGTTCATGAATTGATCAAAGCTTTAAAGTTGCTCTTTCAACGTTGCTATTATATGTCAAATGAAGCAGAGCCGTATGGAGTTAAAAAATGTATGATAGCACTTGCCCCTTAGAGTAGTACGGAATGAATATTAAATACAACTTATCAAATTTGCTGGGAAAGTCATTGATTTTATGTGTTGTGTTTAATTTTAACGAGCGGTTCCCATGGAAACCAAGCAATATTAGTATTTTGTTATTTGATTTTTCTTATACTATCTTATTGTAGCTATTTAGCATGTTTAAAAAGACAATAAGCTCAAAATATGCAAGATAGTAGTGTCTTCATCAGTCGATCTGGTTCATTTCTTATGACAGTGATGACGTCACTTAATCACGTGATTTTAGCATTAAAGCTGCTCATTTGACATTGCTATCATATACCAAAATGAAGTAGAGGAGTGGAGGTTTTCAAAAATGTATGATAGCCTTTGTCCCTCTGAGTGGTAAGAAAATCCATTTTTTGGGGTCTTGGCCCATGGACAATATGGGCATATTTTGAAGAACATCCGCCATCTTGGATTCATCATCGCTGAAGAATGGTTAGCGGTTGAAGTGTGAACCCAATGAATGCCAACCGTACATTGTTCTACTTGTACCCAGTGGGAACGAGGTTGGCGCAGGTCAATAGATTGCTGCGCGTGCGCAGGTCAATAGATTGATGCGCGTGCGCAGGTCAATAGATTGCTGCGCGTGCGCAGGTCAATAGATTGCTGCGCGTGCGCAGGTCAATAGATTGCTGCGCGTGCGCAGGTCAATAGATTGCTGCGCGTGCGCAGGTCAATAGATTGCTGCGCGTGCGCAGGTCAATAGATTGCTGCGCGTGCGCAGGTCAATAGATTGCTGCGCGTGAGCAGTTCAATAGATTGCTGCGCGTGCGCAGGTCAATCGATTGCTGCGCGTGCGCAGGTCAATATATTGCTGCGCGTGCGCAGGTCAATAGATTGCTGCGCGTGCGCAGTTCAATAGATTGCTGCGCGTGCGCAGGTCAATAGATTGCTGCGCGTGCGCAGTTCAATAGATTGCTGCGCGTGCGCAGTTCAATAGATTGCTGCGCGTGCGCAGTTCAATAGATTGCTGCGCGTGCGCAGGTCAATCGATTGCTGCGCGTGCGCAGGTCAATATATTGATGCGCGTGCGCAGGTCAATAGATTGCTGCGCGTGCGCAGTTCAATAGATTGCTGCGCGTGCGCAGGTCAATAGATTGCTGCGCGTGCGCAGTTCAATAGATTGCTGCGCGTGCGCAGTTCAATAGATTGCTGCGCGTGCGCAGTTCAATAGATTGCTGCGCGTGCGCAGGTCAATAGATTGCTGCGCTTGCGCAGGTCAATAGATTGCTGCGCGTGCGCAGGTCAATAGATTGCTGCGCGTGCGCAGGTCAATAGATTGTTGCGCGTGCGCAGGTCAATAGATTGCTGCGCGTGCGCAGGTCAATAGATTGCTGCGCGTGCGCAGATCAATAGATTGCTGCGCGTGCGCAGTTCAATAGATTGCTGCGCGAGCGCAGGTCAATAGATTGCTGCACGTGCGCAGGTCAATAGATTGCGAGCATGCTCAGGTCCAACCTCGTTCCCAGGGGTCTTTACACGCCTAATCAAAGATGGCTTCGAAAGTACCACTGGTACACGCTGGTCATGTGACCCAAAAATATGCACAATATATTTATAGTCCATGGGCCAGACCAGATTTTCTTACCACTTCGAGGGACAAATTGTGACTGGTGTCATTTTGAAGAGTAGTCCAAGGTGTGTTGTAATTTTGATGATAGCAGTTTTGAATGGGCAGCTTTATGTTATATTTTTAAAAATTGAAAAATGGCATCCCAGCATGAAAACGAGGCTACCAGGAAGAATGCCGGAAAAAAACATTAATGATAATTTTTCAACGCCATCTAAAAGAAACACAAAGAGAAAACACCTTTTCTGTTTACCTAAGTCAATTTTTTTTTCAAAAATACCATTTTTACAATGTTTTACTACAAAATGACCTTCACCAAAATTTGCAATGCATTATGGGTAATTCAAGATGGCAGACAATGTCTCAGGTATGTTTTGAATTGTGTTTGTCGGGTTTTTATATCGGATTTTCGATATTTTAATAAAAAATATATTCCTAACCAAAGGTTTATGAGTTATCGGAAGTGTCTTTAAAATAAATTGAACAGTATAAAGGGACGAGGTCAAAACAATGGTACTCGATAGGGACCCACTTTTTTTCAAAAGGTTGGTGGGTCCCGGGTGATACCCCCCTCCACCCACGAACGTTGTTGGTGGTGGTGGCGGGTAACCCCCCCCCCCCCCCACCCCCTCCAAAAAAATCGTCTAGGGACCCTTTTTTACAGTGGTGGTGGTGGCGGCGGCACACCCCCCCCCCCCCTCCCCCACAAACACACAAAAACAAAGCGGTGGTGGTAAATTCAGTAGCCTGACATACAGCCGCCTCCTCAACTCGTTGGGTGGGCCCTGGAACGAGCTGAGGAGTCAACTGTATTTCATGTCAATTGAATCATATTCACTTTGATGACTCAAGCACGTTTGAAGTATGGCGAAATATCGCGAAGAACATGCATATTGGAATATGAAATAAACATGCATTTATTAGCTACTGTGTTTTGTCATTCATGTGGCCTTAGTTAACTCTTGAGTGAACAGTAAAGGCAAACCCTTTAAAGATTTGGCGTTTCAGGCCACATGAATGACATAACACACCAGGTAAGATAAATTTATGTTTATTACGTATTCAAATATGCATGTTCTTCGCGATATTTTGCGACACTTCAAACCTTTCGGTAATCCTCATTTCCTATAAAATTCAATGCAAACACGTTGTGTGGCTTCCTGTGGCGAGATGTTGGATTTTTACGTTCAAACCCAAAGTGGGAAATTATGGACATGGTGTTATAAGACAACTCCAAAGTCTTGAGAAGAAGAAGTAGTCTTTTAAATTAATAGTTACAGTCATATGTCCATAGCACACTTTCAGTTATTTTTTAGCGGTCAGATAATTCACTGAGACCAGCTATTCGACTTGTCACTCAGAACGGAACAAAATGTGCCGCATCATGTTAACAGCTAGCACACAAAATTTATAATAGAAGAAAAACGTTCAGTTCGATCTAAACGTTTGTGTGTAATACATCAAACAATTACTCGACAGTAGAATAAACTGTAGTACAGATTAATCTGACGAATCCGGCACTAGTTAATTTGCGTGTATACAATCTAATTGTTCTATCAGTTGCCACAGGCTGTCAGTAAAAGGCACTGTACCGAACTCAAACCGGAAGTTATACAACAGCACTGTGGTTTACATGCTAAAAAAATCACAAGTGAACGGTTCTACAGTAGTTCTGTCGACGTGCTCGTACTTTCGTGGTGTAAGTAATGTATTAGCCTGCGACAGACAGCCGACTTATTCGCAATTTGCGAGCCAGGAAACCTAACATTTACCCACATTTTCCAGAGGTTTCATTAGAGAGAACAGCCGCGGAGAAAGAGCCGCGAAGTGGCGAGCTGCGAGAATCGCTGATCGCCGCTTCGCCGCGGGCTGTTGAGTCTCTCTTAAGAAAACCTCTGGAACCAGGGTAGTTCAACATTCCATTTTCTTCCTCTTATTCCGACAATAAAAACAGTTGCCTGCGAGCGCAAAGAAGTCAGCTTTCTTTCGCAGGCTACTAGTAGGTATAACTTAATTCGTAGCCTGTGAACAGTCGGGCTGGACTGTAAGAGAAGAAGATGGGGGGTCGGGAGATCCTGTAAAGCTACCAGAATCGGAGTAGAGTAAGCTAGTAACCATAATCTCAGGTATCGATCACCACTGATTTAATAAACAACGTCGAAAATTATGAGAGTTTGTGCCTACGTAGGATCTATTACGTAATTCTTTGATAGACTTTCCTCGTACATCGATTCTAAAGCAGCCAGCAGTACTGTAAGGACTGGATGATGTCAGTCAGTGATAAGAAGACCAAAGTTGTCATTTTTCAAAAACAAAGTCCGGCGCAAGTCTACTCCTGAGAAGCATGCTTTCTTCTTGAACAATTCACGAATTACAAATGTTCCTGAGTACACATACGATTTCGAGTAATGGTAGTTTTACAAAGTCAAAATTAACTTCCACCGAGAAAACAAGACGTTCTATTTTTGGAGCAAAACGATATCTTAACTTTTCTAAAATGCCTATAAATATGTGCAATAAGCTATTTGATACCCTATCAGTTTCACCAATTCTATTATACAATTCAGAAGTATGGGGTGCTTACGATAAACTTAATTTTCAAAAGTGGGAAACAGATTCAATAGAAAGACTTCATTCGCAAATTATTATCTTGGGCTTAACAAAAGAGCCCCTAATGTAGCTGCTCGTAATGAAGTTGGAAGGATTTCTTTAAAGTCTTTGATATATCACAACATGTTACATTTTTGGATGCACCTTCAGAATCTTCCTGAAAATAGTATCGCCAAACAATGTTTTCTTATTTCAAACGATCTAGCATCGTCCAATAAAACGAGCTTCATGACCTCAATTAATAAACTTTTAGAGCTTTTCGAAACACCAAGACAAGAAAGCTCTTACTCTCCTAATCATAGGTTTAATCCAATTAAAAAGTTTTTATCTGATATTGAAATGAATATTATAAAAGAATCAAAGGTACATCAAATGAAACTCATTCGATTGAACAAGAAGCTCGTCTTTTATTCTACATTTAAACATGATACCAATAGTTCCGATTACCTTGACGTGATTAAGAATATGAAGCACATAGCGAAATTACGATCAGGAAATCATAACTTGAATATAGAAGTTGGTAGACATGCTCATCCTAAATTACGGCTACCAAGAGAACTAAGAATTTGTCACCATTGTTCGTCATCAGATGTTGAGGATGAAACTCATTTCGTGTTCAACTGTGCTTCATATACTGACATCAGGAAGGTACTAATTGATGAGATCAGTACACATTATCACAATTTTCTACAGTTAGATAATGATCACAAGATTTTGTTCTTATTCAACAACTGGTTGAGCCATTTGTATGTAAAAAAGTAGGATACTTCATCTTTGAAGCATTTGATCGGAAAAACCGATCGCTTACACGTACCACAGAGATTTAAAATCGTTCGCTTAGTGACAGCTCATTTACTTGTAAAGCAATACCATTTATGTATATGGGAATGCTAATAAAGTTATTGTATATTGACTCCATCAATCTTGCCACATAGCCATACATCATTCTTTGTAAATTTCGCTGTTTTAACCGGCTGAAAAGCAGCTTACTTTATTTTGCGAAACGAAACGAACTTGTAATTTGCAAGCAAATTATACATACTGAAGATTCCCAGCAGAGATCTCTCAGTATAACTGCTAAAATGATGGAGACTGCTCGCTAGCAGAGGAAAGTCAGTTAACTTATAATTAGGTAGCGTTGATCGTCTCGTTTCTCGGCTCTTTCTCCGTGTATCAATGTCTTCAAGTAGTAACTCAAAATGGATACTTCTAGCAGAGAAAACATAGACCGCATTCAGTCATACCGTTTCCGGCTCTACTGAGGAGAACGTTCCTGGAGAACATTGACGGTGGTGAAAGTGACAGCTTGCGCCGTGTAACACCCGCATATGTCTACATCACCACATGTTCTAGCCGCGCGACTTTATTTCTACCACAAACTGAAATAGTCCATGCAGGAATTAACTTCCCACGCCGACAGCTTATAGGAACTTTTTGTGAAGGTGTTGAAATAAATTATATGACACCATGTCGGGTAACTTAAAACCCCCTTCATTGTACGCTGATGAACTAGCCGGGAAACCTTCAAAAATATGATCTTTGCCAGGACTGATACAAAGTTTAATACTATGCTGAATAAAGTGTACCGGCCGTACGGGCCACTGGTAAATTTGATGTTGGTCCATTTAGTCCAGTTCGCGGTTAATTTCGACATTTTGAAAGGGGTGCAAACATGGCCCGAAATAGTGTTTGTATGTGAATCCGATGCCAAATAATTTCCGTAATATTCACTGTCTGCAAACTTAAGATACCAGGTAAAAGATTAACTGATCTAAATTTGAGGGTCCACGATTACACGCTTCCCAGCACAGCTACTGATCCCTCGTATTTTGATCAGTTCATCTTTTACTTGGTACCTTAAGTTTGTAGACAGTGAAGATTTCAGAAATATTGATTTTACGGAAATTATTTGGCATCGTATTCCCATACAAACACCGTATTTCGGGCCATGTTTGCAGGTCTATTGTTATGGGTTGCCACCGATATATTCATTTCGGTAGGTCATTTTGATTGACAACAACGCAGGAATTTCTCTTTTTCTAGCAGAGACCCTCTCTCCAGCTCCACTAACGAGGGAGAAAAGTTATTTTGTCCTGGAGAAGAGAGGGGAAGAGAAAAGAACCTCTGCTAGCAGGGTTCCGAATGATCGGTTTGACTACAAACATTAAACTCGCACTACACTGGACTACACGAAAAGTACCGATACTCTTTGACATGAGATGTTGCGATGCTGAAGCGTGCACATCCTGATGAAAAGTCCCATCGGTACGGATGAATATCCGACAGAAGCTGTCACTTTTATCACCCTAGGCTGAAAATTTCCAGAAACGTTCTCCTTGGGAGAAACGGTCGACGTTCAATATCAGTGTGAATTTTCAGTAGTAACATGGCACAGACATAGTTAAGGAACACAAGAAGACACTGTATAGGTTTTTGTCGAGTTTTATTCTAGCCTGAATTTCAGCCGTCTCCTCCGGTTCGTTCCTCCCGGCTGAAATTCAGGCTAGTTTTATTCAAGATTTACGTTGTACATGAAAAACTAAAAAATCCCATACAAATGCTGTTAAATATTATACAGATCCCAAGCTTGGGCTATCTGTGAATCAAATTGCCAGTTTTTTTACAGCTTCCTTCTGTTGTTCCTAGACTTGCTCCAAGTCGAACTCGCTTAGTCACTGGGTAAGCATGCATCGCTGTTTAGATCAGTTATTTGCATGGGTAGTTCACCGATGATGAGTACGCGTGAGAGTATTTCGGTTACTTTGTAGTTTCTTCTACTTTCTCTTCTTTGGCAAAGTCAAGCATTTTCAATACCCAATACTATCCAAAATAGGCTTTAAGGTTACCGTATACCTTCGCGGGTGTCCACCATAAAAAAATATACTCACATTTTGCGGTTATTCTGACTGATTCAACAGCGCTATATTAATCAGATAATGACAACCTTCAAAAGTGTACGTGGTTTGCAGATCTTTTACTTTGCTTGTACATAAGTCATCCTTTAAGTTTGACTTTGAAACATTTACGAGTGACGCTTTTGTTTGTTCCTTAATAAGTAATACTTATTTTGTCGAAGTTTCTGTCAAAATCCAAAAAAATCATCGTATCCATTGCGCAGTAATCGCCGGTCCGAGAGTTTTGAGGATGTTTCGTAAGAACTCCACACCTCGTGAAAGCTTCTGTCAACAGTCGCCAACCAGCCAATGATCCCTGTGGCTTTTTAATATGAATGATTCAGAAATTCGCGGTACGAGAACAGAGGTTGTATTCGGTAAAACTCAGTGAGATGAAAGTAGTGAGGACTCAAGACACAGCAAAAAAACAAACGAGGGCAGCAAAGCGAGAAATAGAGATAGAAAACAAATTTGAATAAGCTTCCGAGAATATGAAATGTTCAGGTCTAAAGAAATTTGTAGTCCTTCAAAGTTGAAAGCTACACGGCACGGTCAGCTCTGAAGTTTGCCATATCCTACACAAATTGTTCCTAGCCGGCAGCGGTACAGTAAATACCTGGCTACGCAGACTATTTCCTTGGGTGTTATATCGGATACGCGGAAATAGTCATGCTAGAACTTCGCAAATTACAACTTCGAGCGAAGTTGTAGTTGTAGTTTGCAAAGTTGTAATTTGCAAATACATACTGAGCGTCGACCGTTTCTCTCTCTGAGGAAAACGTTTCTGGAAATGTTCAACCGAGGGTGATAAAAGTGACAGCTTCTGTCGGATATTAACCCATAGAGACTAGTCAATCAACACACTGATAACAAAACAAACTCTGACGTTAAACTGTATATTCATCAAAGTTTTGTGTACCTACCTACACATGACAGAATCGAAAATGGCACACAAAACTTTGATGAATATCTCCAAGCATGTTTTCACCATATTTGGGCAATGCTTAGCCTAAATTTCAGCCATATCCTCACCGGCCCGAGCCGGACGTCTAATAATGCCGTTCAGTGACGTCAAAGTGGATTAATTTTTTAACAAATGCATAATAACTGCCATGGCGGCTGTAAAATGAGTTCGTTGGGTCAAGTAAACAAACGCTTGCCTTGAGAAATAATTTGAGATTATGTCAAAATTAAGGCCCTTCTTGGCTGCAACCATTTGCTTCTCAAGTGTCTCTTAATTGTGTATGTTGTGAATACCTTTTTGAAGCAACAAATCGTTATAATATTTGAGGCAATTAAACAGCAGTCTCTCGCCGGAGTTGCCGTTCGGTTCGAGATAGGGAGAGAGTTACCGTTTGTAAATCATGCAGCAGAAAAGTAGAAAAGCATGGAAGGATAAAGAAATACTCTTTTACGGGAAAGAACGGTTCATTGAAGCGGAGTAGCATCCGTAAGACTAAACATATATGCAAATTTACCACCATTAATTCCAATCACGTCATCATCAGCGTTGCCCGCGTCCTTGGATCTTAAATCTGATCGGTCGTCGTAGTTTAATAACATATGTTGGTCGTCCTAGCCAGCCAGCCAGCCAGTAAAAACAGTCCTGCCCTCCCTCACCAGCCAAAAAGGTGGTGGGTCTCGGGTACAGCCCCCTCTCTCACCAGCCCCAAAACGGTGGTGGGTCTCGGGTACAATCCCGTCTCTCACCAGCCAAAAAGGTGATGGGTCTCGGATACAACCCCGTCTCTCACCAGCCAAAAAGGTGGTGGGTCTCGGGTACAACCCCCATCTCTCACCAGCCAAAAAGGTGGTGGGTCTCGGGTACAACCTCCCTTCATCACTGTCCAAAAAGGTTGGTGGTGGCGGGTCATACCCCACCCCCTAAAATTGGGTCCCTATCGAGTACCATTGTTTTGACCTCGTCCCTAAATGGATGTTTTTTTAGTAAGGGACTGTGCAATAATTAGCAGGAGGGGGTATGGGAAAGAGATGGTTAAAAATAATGCTTCACCACCCGCCCCGCCCCTCCCCCCCCCTACTTAACAGAAGAAAAAATAGCTATCACTTCCCCTCATACTGGCTAAATTAAATACGACCCAAACCATCCTTTAAGAAGACTTACAGGGCTTCATGTGGTTTCAACAGTGGATTTGCATGATATTTTAATCGGGAACGAACAATTAATGAATACTTCATAGCTATATTCTTCACATATCCATATTCTAACTGATTCACCTGGAGTGGAAGTCCTTGCTATATTCACCTCTCTAATTAACTGACAAAGCTTGCTTGAGAGACCTGCTCAGCTGCAACTGCTGTGTTTATAGAGAAGCTGCAGAGTCAGTTCAGGAGTTCTTAAAATTATGAACAATATACAACTCCAGAACTAGGATCGATTCATGAACTGTATTCAAGTAGCTGAATGAGAACACTCAACAAAAATATGTATCATGGACTCCTCTGTGTCACTCTCATGACCACTCTTAAATTTTGCTTGCTGCATGGCAATAACTGCTGTGTAGTTTTGTTAACCATGTCTTTCAGGACATTAGAATATTAGAATTGGGCTGAAATGGTCACATAACTTCGTCGTATATATCATAAATGGCCCATATCGGAGACGAACACCCCGATGTTCTCGACTATTTGAAGTCTGCAGGTTAATTGATTTGCTGTGCAGATAGGGAAAGGTAACCTTTTTGAAAAATACCTGTAGACCAAGCATGCGAGGAAACGGTAAATAAATACACGCAAACCCCGAGGCACTATAGTAGCGGAATATAGAAGCATTTTCTTGAGGAATTGAAAGGACATGCTTCATCTGAACAAATCAAGCTGTCAGCACGATGATCTCCAGAAGAGCCGGATCTCCAGAGATGAAGTAGATGTGCAGTATTACTGTCAACGTTGGATAGCTGGATAAATCCATTTGAAATCGAACAAGATCTTGTTTGCTTATCCACAGGTAGCCTGATTTTCAGACGGTACGAGGTTGTCCGCTCACTTCCTCCCCGGAAGTGAGAGGACGACCTCGTACCGTCTGAAAACCAGGCTAATCCACAGGCAGGGTGGCCACCGAACAGATTGAACGTGATCTACTTCAGGCCAAAGATATTGGCGAAAGAGCGTACCGTTCCTTTAGCAAGCAAAGGATAGAGTCGATAGCGAACGAACACCAGAAGGATGTCCCAGCAGTTGAAGTTATGCCACAACCATCGACATGCAGCATTGGTGAAATTGCCCAAAGGCTCAAAGGAGACCAGAAGACGTTTTCTGAAATGGCAGATGCATTGATGGCTATGGTCTTGCAAGGAGCAACAAGTAACCGGATAGATGTTGTCTTTGAAGTTTATCGAGAGACATTGATCAAGAATATGGAAAGAGAGAAGAGAGGAGGAATTTTTCGGCAGTTTCAAGAGAGCGTTTGCACGGACAGCATATTTTTGTAGGGTAGGATTCTTCCCAGAAAATGAACGGATGGCTTAGATAAAAACCCAAACTTTTCCTTAGGTCGCTGTTTAAAATCACTGGGTGATTCTTATCCGATATTACGGCGTTGCAGCAAATGCATGTATTTCGATCGAAAAGCTTTTCTCCTGCCTTTTTTGGCGTAATATCCTCCATTATTGGGTTATAGTCGATCGAAGGGAGATTTTAATTACCTTTCGGCTTTTGCCATCATACATTACATATATGAATGTTTATTAATTAATTAATTTATATGTTTAATCATGTTCTTTTAAAATTAAAGGCACATCACTTCATTCTTTATTATTTTCACATATGAATGTTTATTCTTTTGATTATTTTACTTTTATTGAAAGAACACCTAAAAAAATGCCTTATTTTACTTGTTATGTTTACAATGGAAGTGATTTATCCACTAAGTGAACCGGAAGAAAAGCGATGTGCGCTGCACCTATTCGATATTTTCTTCATCGCGCAGCCGATTTGGCTAGCCAATCAAATTAGAGCCTGTTTCGTGTCTTACCAGAGCCTCTGATTTTTCAGTTAGTTGAGGAGGCACTGGGAACGAGAATGCGCTGAAGAATGGTTAGCGGTTGAAGTGTGAACCCAATGAATGCCAACCGTACATTGTTCTACTTGTACCCAGTGGGAACGAGGTTGGCGCAGGTCAATAGATTGCTGCGCGTGCGCAGTTCAATAGATTGCTGCGCGTGCGCAGGTCAATAGATTGCTGCGCGTGCGCAGTTCAATAGATTGCTGCGCATGCGCAGGTCAATAGATTGCTGCGCGTGCGCAGGTCAATAGATTGCTGCGCGTGCGCAGGTCAATAGATTGCTGCGCGTGCGCAGGTCAATAGATTGCTGCGCGTGCGCAGGTCAATATATTGCTATGCGTGCGCAGGTCAATAGATTGCTGCGCGTGCGCAGGTCAATATATTGCTGCGCGTGCGCAGGTCAATAGATTGGTGCGCGTGCGCAGTTCAATAGATTGCTGCGCGTGCGCAGTTCAATAGATTGCTGCGCGTGCGCAGGTCAATAGATTGCGAGCATGCGCAGGTCCAACCTCGTTCCCAGGGGTCTTTACGCGCCTAATCAAAGATGGCTTCGAAAGTACCACTGGTACACGCTGGTCATGTGACCCAAAAATATGCACAATATATTTATAGTCCATGGGCCAGACCAGATTTTCTTACCACTTCGAGGGACAAATTGTGACTGGTGTCATTTTGAAGAGTAGTCCAAGGTGTGTTGTAATTTTGATGATAGCAGTTTTGAATGGGCAGCTTTATGTTATATTTTTAAAAATTGAAAAATGGCATCCCAGCATGAAAACGAGGCTACCAGGAAGAATGCCTGAAAAAACCATTAATGATAATTTTTCAACGCCATCTAAAAGAAACACAAAGAGAAAACACCTTTTCTGTTTACCTAAGTCAATTTTTTTTCAAAAATACCATTTTTACATTGTTTTACTACAAAATGACCTTCACCAAAATTTGCAATGCATTATGGGTAATTCAAGATGGCAGACAATGTCTCAGGTATGTTTTGAATTGTGTTTGTCGGGTTTTTATATCGGATTTTCGATATTTTAATAAAAAATATATTCCTAACCAAAGGTTTATGAGTTATCGGAAGTGTCTTTAAAATAAATTGAACAGTAAATGGATGTTTCTTTAGTAAGGGACTGTGCAATAATTAGCAGGAGGGGGTATGGGAAAGAGATGGTTAAAAATAATGCTTCACCACCCGCCCCGCCCCTCCCCCCACTACTTAACAGAAGAAAAAATAACTATCACTTCCCCTCATACTGGCTAAAATAGATACGACCCAAACCATCCTTTAAGAAGACTTACAGGGCTTCATGTGGTTTCAACAGTGGATTTGCATGATATTTTAATCGGGAACGAACAATTAATGAATACTTCATAGCTATATTCTTCACATATCCATATTCTAACTGACTCACCTGGAGTGGAAGTCCTTGCTATATTCACCTCTCTAATTAAATGACAAAGCTTGCTTGAGAGACCTGCTCAGCTGCAACTGCTGTATTTATAGAGAAGCTGCAGAGTCAGTTCAGGAGTTCTTAAAATTATGAACAATATACAACTCCAGAACTCGGATCGATTCATGAACTGTATTCAAGTAGCTGAATGAGAACACTCAACAAAAATATGTATCATGGACTCCTCTGTGTCACTCTCATGACCACTCTTAAATTTTGCTTGCTGCATGGCAATACCTGCTGTGTAGTTTTGTTAACCATGTCTTTCAGGACATTAGAATATTAGAATTGGGCTGAAATGGTCACATAACTTCGTCGTATATATCATAAATGGCCCATATCGGAGACGAACACCCCGATGTTCTCGACTATTTGAAGTCTGCAGGTTAATTGATTTGCTGTGCAGATAGGGAAAGGTAACCTTTTGGAAAAATACCTGTAGACCAAGCATGCGAGGAAACGGTAAATAAATACACGCAAACCCCGAGGCACTATAGTAGCGGAATATAGAAGCATTTTCTTGAGGAATTGAAAGGACATGCTTCATCTGAACAAATCAAGCTGTCAGCACGATGATCTCCAGAAGAGCCGGATCTCCAGAGATGAAGCAGATGTGCAGTATTACTGTCAACGTTGGATAGCTGGATAAATCCATTTGAAATCGAACAAGATCTTGTTTGCTTATCCACAGGTAGCCTGATTTTCAGACGGTACGAGGTTGTCCGCTCACTTCCTCCCCGGAAGTGAGAGGACGACCTCGTACCGTCTGAAAACCAGGCTAATCCACAGGCAGGGTGGCCACCGAACAGATTGAACGTGATCTACTTCAGGCCAAAGATATTGGCGAAAGAGCGTACCTTTCCTTTAGCAAGCAAAGGATAGAGTCGAATCCAGCGAAGGTAAAATTTCACGACAAGATAAGAAGACTAACAAGTCTACACTAGCGAACGAACTCCAGAAGGATGTCCCAGCAGTTGAAGTTATGCCACAACCATCGACATGCAGCATTGGTGAAATGGCCCAAAGGCTCAAAGGAGACCAGAAGACGTTTTCTGAAATGGCAGATGCATTGATGGCTATGGTCTTGCAAGGAGCAACAAGTAACCGGATAGATGTTGTCTTTGATGTTTATCGAGAGACATTGATCAAGAATATGGAAAGAGAGAAGAGAGGAGGTGAGACAGAAACGAATACAGAAATATACAACCAGATAATAGAGTACAGGAAGTTTTTTTCAAACCCTCAAAATAAGAAGCAATTCGTTAGATTTGTCACCGAAGAATGGCAGAATGAGAGGTTCAGATGAAGGCTAGTAGGAAAAACGCTTTACACCACGACCGAGGGAAATTATGTTGAGATTTCAGCAGACGGTGTCGTTACCCTCAGTGAAGAACTTAAGTATAAGAAGATCTTCAGCATACGCAAGAGGAAGCGGACACCAGACTTCTGCTTCACGCCTCTCATGTATAGCACTGGTAATGGCTACAGCGCCGTTGTGATATCATCAGAAGATAACCAATGTTTTTGTCCCGGGGGGGTTCTTCCTATATTCGGCTTGTAGGGGTGTGATCGTCGTATTTTTTAGGGTTTGAAATCGGCGATCCGGTATTTTTAGGGGTTGGTCAAGCGAAATCCATTTTTAGGGTGATTTTTAGACCATGAGGCATATTTTAGGGTGGGAAATGTTTCACGGTTTGTTATTTTTAGGGTATTTTTCGAGTTTTTCCGACGGTCACCCCTACCCTTTTTACCTTGAAGAACCCCCCCTCCCCCGAGTTTTTGTACTCTGTCTTGCTTTCAAGTGCTTTGTTCCATCTACTATGTATTTAAAATGTGGTACACAGACTCGTACAAGGTACATCAACATTACAACTGTTGTCCAACCTCATGGTTCGGAGCTATGTAAATGTCTTCCAAGATTGCATGCTTTCACTGGGTGTGATAGTTTTCATTTTCCAGAAAAGGCACTGACGTGACGCTAACTGCATTAAAGCTCGTGAAGCGAAATTTTGATGAGCTATTCACGAGGCTTCAAGAGTTCACCTTTATGATGTACTCCTCACACCCGGGGACCAAGGATGTTAACGAGCTGCGCTATCGAACCAGCTTCCACCATGCGAGGACACTCTGCGAAAGCATTCCGCTAGTCCAAACTATCAGACAGCAATTCAATATGGCGCAGAAGTCTTCAGGGCTGTACTCAGGTCCCTTCGCTCGTTGGATCTGGATGGAGTCTAGAGGATGGCAAGTTAAGCATTGACTGGATGAGTGGGGAACCGGCACCCAAGGCTGTACTTGAGCTCCTATCCTGCCAATGCAAGAGAATCTGCAAGTTGCCGAGCTGTACCTGTCTTGCCCACGGTCTGCAGTGCACTGACTTGTGTAAGCTACAAGACTGTACAAACCGGCGTGAGCCTGAATCTACCGAGGATTCACTTACAGATGACTCTGACGACGAAGATTAAGACGATTAAGAGAGTAGATACATGTATAATATAACGCATTCCGTTATATAACTGTTATCATTTCAGTGGTAGAGTTACCTGTAAAATACTAAATAGAATGGTGAAAAAGTAACAGTTATTTAGGAGCTATAGGCATATAATGTGCAATTATACAACGCGTTGCCATGGAAACCAAACGAAAACATTAGTTTGCCATTCTAAGTCTCTTTCCTTATCATTCTTGATGTAACTGGCACCTTTCAAATGCATATTCGTACTAAGAGGTACACAAAACAACATTTTGTTGTAAATTTTAATAATATTGGGATATTTTTGATGCTGATGACGTCAGTTCATGAATTGATCAAAGCTTTAAAGTTGCTCTTTCAACGTTGCTATTATATGTCAAATGAAACAGAGCCGTATGGAGTTAAAAAATGTATGATTGCACTTGCCCCTTAGAGTAGTACGGAATGAATATTAAATACAACTTATCAAATTTGCTGGGAAAGTCATTGATTTTATGTGTTGTGTTTAATTTTAACGAGCGGTTGCCATGGAAACCAAGCAATATTAGTATTTTGTTATTTGATTTTTCTTATACTATCTTATTGTAGCTATTTAGCATGTTTAAAAAGACAATAAGCTCAAAATATGCAAGATAGTAGTGTCTTCATCAGTCGATCTGGTTCATTTCTTATGACAGTGATGACGTCACTTAATCACGTGATTTTAGCATTAAAGCTGCTCATTTGACATTGCTATCATATACCAAAATGAAGTAGAGGAGTGGAGGTTTTCAAAAATGTATGATAGCCTTTGTCCCTCTGAGTGGTAAGAAAATCCATTTTTTGGGGTCTTGGTCCATGGACAATATGGGCATATTTTGAAGAACATCCGCCATCTTGGATTCATCATCGCTGAAGAATGGTTAGCGGTTGAAGTGTGAACCCAATGAATGCCAACCGTACATTGTTCTACTTGTACCCAGTGGGAACGAGGTTGGCGCAGGTCAATAGATTGCTGCGCGTGCGCAGGTCAATAGATTGCTGCGCGTGCGCAGGTCAATAGATTGCTGCACGTGCGAAGGTCAATAGATTGCTGCGCGTCCGCAGGTCAATAGATTGATGCGCGTGCGCAGGTCAATAGATTGCTGCGCGTGCGTAGGTCAATAGATTGCTGCGCGTGCGCAGGTCAATAGATTGCTGCGCGTGCGCAGGTCAATAGATTGCTGCGCGTGCACAGGTCAATAGATTGCTGCGCGTGCGCAGTTCAATAGATTGCTGCGCGTGCGCAGGTCAATAGATTCCTGCGCGTGCGCAGTTCAATAGATTGCTGCGCGTGCGCAGGTCAATAGATTGCTGCGCGTGCGCAGGTCAATAGATTGCTGCGCGTGCGCAGTTCAATAGATTGCTGCGCGTGCGCAGGTCAATAGATTGCTGCGCGTGCGCAGGTCAATAGATTGCTGCGCGTGCGCAGTTCAATAGATTGCTGCGCGTGCGCAGGTCAATAGATTGCTGCGCGTGCGCAGGTCAATAGATTGCTGCGCGTGCGCAGTTCAATAGATTGCTGCGCGTGCGCAGTTCAATAGATTGCTGCGCGTGCGCAGTTCAATAGATTGCTGCGCGTGCGCAGGTCAATAGATTGCTGCGCGTGCGCAGGTCAATAGATTGCGAGCATGCGCAGGTCCAACCTCGTTCCCAGGGGTCTTTACGCGCCTAATCAAAGATGGCTTCGAAAGTACCACTGGTACACGCTGGTCAGGTGACCCAAAAATATGCACAATATATTTATAGTCCATGGGCCAGACCAGATTTTCTTACCACTTCGAGGGACAAATTGTGACTGGTGTCATTTTGAAGAGTAGTCCAAGGTGTGTTGTAATTTTGATGATAGCAGTTTTGAATGGGCAGCTTTATGTTATATTTTTAAAAATTGAAAAATGGCATCCCAGCATGAAAACGAGGCTACCAGGAAGAATGCCTGAAAAAAACATTAATGATAATTTTTCAACGCCATCTAAAAGAAACACAAAGAGAAAACACCTTTTCTGTTTACCTAAGTCAATTTTTTTTCAAAAATACCATTTTTACATTGTTTTACTACAAAATGACCTTCACCAAAATTTGCAATGCATTATGGGTAATTCAAGATGGCAGACAATGTCTCAGGTATGTTTTGAATTGTGTTTGTCGGGTTTTTATATCGGATTTTCGATATTTTAATAAAAAAATATATTCCTAACCAAAGGTTTATGAGTTATCGGAAGTGTCTTTAAAATAAATTGAACAGTAAATGGATGTTTCTTTAGTAAGGGACTGTGCAATAATTAGCAGGAGGGGGTATGGGAAAGAGATGGTTAAAAATAATGCTTCACCACCCGCCCCGCCCCTCCCCCCACTACTTAACAGAAGAAAAAATAACTATCACTTCCCCTCATACTGGCTAAAATAAATACGACCCAAACCATCCTTTAAGAAGACTTACAGGGCTTCATGTGGTTTCAACAGTGGATTTGCATGATATTTTAATCGGGAACGAACAATTAATGAATACTTCATAGCTATATTCTTCACATATCCATATTCTAACTGACTCACCTGGAGTGGAAGTCCTTGCTATATTCACCTCTCTAATTAAATGACAAAGCTTGCTTGAGAGACCTGCTCAGCTGCAACTGCTGTATTTATAGAGAAGCTGCAGAGTCAGTTCAGGAGTTCTTAAAATTATGAACAATATACAACTCCAGAACTCGGATCGATTCATGAACTGTATTCAAGTAGCTGAATGAGAACACTCAACAAAAATATGTATCATGGACTCCTCTGTGTCACTCTCATGACCACTCTTAAATTTTGCTTGCTGCATGGCAATACCTGCTGTGTAGTTTTGTTAACCATGTCTTTCAGGACATTAGAATATTAGAATTGGGCTGAAATGGTCACATAACTTCGTCGTATATATCATAAATGGCCCATATCGGAGACGAACACCCCGATGTTCTCGACTATTTGAAGTCTGCAGGTTAATTGATTTGCTGTGCAGATAGGGAAAGGTAACCTTTTGGAAAAATACCTGTAGACCAAGCATGCGAGGAAACGGTAAATAAATACACGCAAACCCCGAGGCACTATAGTAGCGGAATATAGAAGCATTTTCTTGAGGAATTGAAAGGACATGCTTCATCTGAACAAATCAAGCTGTCAGCACGATGATCTCCAGAAGAGCCGGATCTCCAGAGATGAAGCAGATGTGCAGTATTACTGTCAACGTTGGATAGCTGGATAAATCCATTTGAAATCGAACAAGATCTTGTTTGCTTATCCACAGGTAGCCTGATTTTCAGACGGTACGAGGTTGTCCGCTCACTTCCTCCCCGGAAGTGAGAGGACGACCTCGTACCGTCTGAAAACCAGGCTAATCCACAGGCAGGGTGGCCACCGAACAGATTGAACGTGATCTACTTCAGGCCAAAGATATTGGCGAAAGAGCGTACCTTTCCTTTAGCAAGCAAAGGATAGAGTCGAATCCAGCGAAGGTAAAATTTCACGACAAGATAAGAAGACTAACAAGTCTACACTAGCGAACGAACTCCAGAAGGATGTCCCAGCAGTTGAAGTTATGCCACAACCATCGACATGCAGCATTGGTGAAATGGCCCAAAGGCTCAAAGGAGACCAGAAGACGTTTTCTGAAATGGCAGATGCATTGATGGCTATGGTCTTGCAAGGAGCAACAAGTAACCGGATAGATGTTGTCTTTGATGTTTATCGAGAGACATTGATCAAGAATATGGAAAGAGAGAAGAGAGGAGGTGAGACAGAAACGAATACAGAAATATACAACCAGATAATAGAGTACAGGAAGTTTTTTTCAAACCCTCAAAATAAGAAGCAATTCGTTAGATTTGTCACCGAAGAATGGCAGAATGAGAGGTTCAGATGAAGGCTAGTAGGAAAAACGCTTTACACCACGACCGAGGGAAATTATGTTGAGATTTCAGCAGACGGTGTCGTTACCCTCAGTGAAGAACTTAAGTATAAGAAGATCTTCAGCATACGCAAGAGGAAGCGGACACCAGACTTCTGCTTCACGCCTCTCATGTATAGCACTGGTAATGGCTACAGCGCCGTTGTGATATCATCAGAAGATAACCAATGTTTTTGTCCCGGGGGGGTTCTTCCTATATTCGGCTTGTAGGGGTGTGATCGTCGTATTTTTTAGGGTTTGAAATCGGCGATCCGGTATTTTTAGGGGTTGGTCAAGCGAAATCCATTTTTAGGGTGATTTTTAGACCATGAGGCATATTTTAGGGTGGGAAATGTTTCACGGTTTGTTATTTTTAGGGTATTTTTCGAGTTTTTCCGACGGTCACCCCTACCCTTTTTACCTTGAAGAACCCCCCCTCCCCCGAGTTTTTGTACTCTGTCTTGCTTTCAAGTGCTTTGTTCCATCTACTATGTATTTAAAATGTGGTACACAGACTCGTACAAGGTACATCAACATTACAACTGTTGTCCAACCTCATGGTTCGGAGCTATGTAAATGTCTTCCAAGATTGCATGCTTTCACTGGGTGTGATAGTTTTCATTTTCCAGAAAAGGCACTGACGTGACGCTAACTGCATTAAAGCTCGTGAAGCGAAATTTTGATGAGCTATTCACGAGGCTTCAAGAGTTCACCTTTATGATGTACTCCTCACACCCGGGGACCAAGGATGTTAACGAGCTGCGCTATCGAACCAGCTTCCACCATGCGAGGACACTCTGCGAAAGCATTCCGCTAGTCCAAACTATCAGACAGCAATTCAATATGGCGCAGAAGTCTTCAGGGCTGTACTCAGGTCCCTTCGCTCGTTGGATCTGGATGGAGTCTAGAGGATGGCAAGTTAAGCATTGTCTGGATGAGTGGGGAACCGGCACCCAAGGCTGTACTTGAGCTCCTATCCTGCCAATGCAAGAGAATCTGCAAGTTGCCGAGCTGTACCTGTCTTGCCCACGGTCTGCAGTGCACTGACTTGTGTAAGCTACAAGACTGTACAAACCGGCGTGAGCCTGAATCTACCGAGGATTCACTTACAGATGACTCTGACGACGAAGATTAAGACGATTAAGAGAGTAGATACATGTATAATATAACGCATTCCGTTATATAACTGTTATCATTTCAGTGGTAGAGTTACCTGTAAAATACTAAATAGAATGGTGAAAAAGTAACAGTTATTTAGGAGCTATAGGCATATAATGTGCAATTATACAACGCGTTGCCATGGAAACCAAACGAAAACATTAGTTTGCCATTCTAAGTCTCTTTCCTTATGATTCTTGATGTAACTGGCACCTTTCAAATGCATATTCGTACTAAGAGGTACACAAAACAACATTTTGTTGTAAATTTTAATAATATTGGGATATTTTTGATGCTGATGACGTCAGGTCATGAATTGATCAAAGCTTTAAAGTCGCTCTTTCAACGTTGCTATTATATGTCAAATGAAGCAGAGCCGTATGGAGTTAAAAAATGTATGATTGCACTTGCCCCTTAGAGTAGTACGGAATGAATATTAAATACAACTTATCAAATTTGCTGGGAAAGTCATTGATTTTATGTGTTGTGTTTAATTTTAACGAGCGGTTGCCATGGAAACCAAGCAATATTAGTATTTTGTTATTTGATTTTTCTTATACTATCTTATTGTAGCTATTTAGCATGTTTAAAAAGACAATAAGCTCAAAATATGCAAGATAGTAGTGTCTTCATCAGTCGATCTGGTTCATTTCTTATGACAGTGATGACGTCACTTAATCACGTGATTTTAGCATTAAAGCTGCTCATTTGACATTGCTATCATATACCAAAATGAAGTAGAGGAGTGGAGGTTTTCAAAAATGTATGATAGCCTTTGTCCCTCTGAGTGGTAAGAAAATCCATTTTTTGGGGTCTTGGTCCATGGACAATATGGGCATATTTTGAAGAACATCCGCCATCTTGGATTCATCATCGCTGAAGAATGGTTAGCGGTTGAAGTGTGAACCCAATGAATGCCAACCGTACATTGTTCTACTTGTACCCAGTGGGAACGAGGTTGGCGCAGGTCAATAGATTGCTGCGCGTGCGCAGGTCAATAGATTGCTGCGCGTGCGCAGGTCAATAGATTGCTGCGCGTGCGCAGGTCAATAGATTGCTGCGCGTCCGCAGGTCAATAGATTGATGCGCGTGCGCAGGTCAATAGATTGATGCGCGTGCGCAGGTCAATAGATTGCTGCGCGTGCGCAGTTCAATAGATTGCTGCGCGTGCGCAGGTCAATAGATTGATGCGCGTGCGCAGGTCAATAGATTGCTGCGCGTGCGCAGGTCAATAGATTGCTGCGCGTGCGCAGGTCAATAGATTGCTGCGCGTGCGCAGTTCAATAGATTGCTGCGCGTGCGCAGGTCAATAGATTGCTGCGCGTGCGCAGGTCAATAGATTGCTGCGCGTGCGCAGGTCAATAGATTGCTGCGCGTGCGCAGGTCAATAGATTGCTGCGCGTGCGCAGGTCAATAGATTGCTGCGCGTGCGCAGGTCAATAGATTGCTGCGCGTGCGCAGGTCAATAGATTGCGAGCATGCGCAGGTCCAACCTCGTTCCCAGGGGTCTTTACGCGCCTAATCAAAGATGGCTTCGAAAGTACCACTGGTACACGCTGGTCATGTGACCCAAAAATATGCACAATATATTTATAGTCCATGGGCCAGACCAGATTTTCTTACCACTTCGAGGGACAAATTGTGACTGGTGTCATTTTGAAGAGTAGTCCAAGGTGTGTTGTAATTTTGATGATAGCAGTTTTGAATGGGCAGCTTTATGTTATATTTTTAAAAATTGAAAAATGGCATCCCAGCATGAAAACGAGGCTACCAGGAAGAATGCCTGAAAAAAACATTAATGATAATTTTTCAACGCCATCTAAAAGAAACACAAAGAGAAAACACCTTTTCTGTTTACCTAAGTCAATTTTTTTTCAAAAATACCATTTTTACATTGTTTTACTACAAAATGACCTTCACCAAAATTTGCAATGCATTATGGGTAATTCAAGATGGCAGACAATGTCTCAGGTATGTTTTGAATTGTGTTTGTCGGGTTTTTATATCGGATTTTCGATATTTTAATAAAAAAATATATTCCTAACCAAAGGTTTATGAGTTATCGGAAGTGTCTTTAAAATAAATTGAACAGTAAATGGATGTTTCTTTAGTAAGGGACTGTGCAATAATTAGCAGGAGGGGGTATGGGAAAGAGATGGTTAAAAATAATGCTTCACCACCCGCCCCGCCCCTCCCCCCACTACTTAACAGAAGAAAAAATAACTATCACTTCCCCTCATACTGGCTAAAATAAATACGACCCAAACCATCCTTTAAGAAGACTTACAGGGCTTCATGTGGTTTCAACAGTGGATTTGCATGATATTTTAATCGGGAACGAACAATTAATGAATACTTCATAGCTATATTCTTCACATATCCATATTCTAACTGACTCACCTGGAGTGGAAGTCCTTGCTATATTCACCTCTCTAATTAAATGACAAAGCTTGCTTGAGAGACCTGCTCAGCTGCAACTGCTGTATTTATAGAGAAGCTGCAGAGTCAGTTCAGGAGTTCTTAAAATTATGAACAATATACAACTCCAGAACTCGGATCGATTCATGAACTGTATTCAAGTAGCTGAATGAGAACACTCAACAAAAATATGTATCATGGACTCCTCTGTGTCACTCTCATGACCACTCTTAAATTTTGCTTGCTGCATGGCAATACCTGCTGTGTAGTTTTGTTAACCATGTCTTTCAGGACATTAGAATATTAGAATTGGGCTGAAATGGTCACATAACTTCGTCGTATATATCATAAATGGCCCATATCGGAGACGAACACCCCGATGTTCTCGACTATTTGAAGTCTGCAGGTTAATTGATTTGCTGTGCAGATAGGGAAAGGTAACCTTTTGGAAAAATACCTGTAGACCAAGCATGCGAGGAAACGGTAAATAAATACACGCAAACCCCGAGGCACTATAGTAGCGGAATATAGAAGCATTTTCTTGAGGAATTGAAAGGACATGCTTCATCTGAACAAATCAAGCTGTCAGCACGATGATCTCCAGAAGAGCCGGATCTCCAGAGATGAAGCAGATGTGCAGTATTACTGTCAACGTTGGATAGCTGGATAAATCCATTTGAAATCGAACAAGATCTTGTTTGCTTATCCACAGGTAGCCTGATTTTCAGACGGTACGAGGTTGTCCGCTCACTTCCTCCCCGGAAGTGAGAGGACGACCTCGTACCGTCTGAAAACCAGGCTAATCCACAGGCAGGGTGGCCACCGAACAGATTGAACGTGATCTACTTCAGGCCAAAGATATTGGCGAAAGAGCGTACCTTTCCTTTAGCAAGCAAAGGATAGAGTCGAATCCAGCGAAGGTAAAATTTCACGACAAGATAAGAAGACTAACAAGTCTACACTAGCGAACGAACTCCAGAAGGATGTCCCAGCAGTTGAAGTTATGCCACAACCATCGACATGCAGCATTGGTGAAATGGCCCAAAGGCTCAAAGGAGACCAGAAGACGTTTTCTGAAATGGCAGATGCATTGATGGCTATGGTCTTGCAAGGAGCAACAAGTAACCGGATAGATGTTGTCTTTGATGTTTATCGAGAGACATTGATCAAGAATATGGAAAGAGAGAAGAGAGGAGGTGAGACAGAAACGAATACAGAAATATACAACCAGATAATAGAGTACAGGAAGTTTTTTTCAAACCCTCAAAATAAGAAGCAATTCGTTAGATTTGTCACCGAAGAATGGCAGAATGAGAGGTTCAGATGAAGGCTAGTAGGAAAAACGCTTTACACCACGACCGAGGGAAATTATGTTGAGATTTCAGCAGACGGTGTCGTTACCCTCAGTGAAGAACTTAAGTATAAGAAGATCTTCAGCATACGCAAGAGGAAGCGGACACCAGACTTCTGCTTCACGCCTCTCATGTATAGCACTGGTAATGGCTACAGCGCCGTTGTGATATCATCAGAAGATAACCAATGTTTTTGTCCCGGTGGGGTTCTTCCTATATTCGGCTTGTAGGGGTGTGATCGTCGTATTTTTTAGGGTTTGAAATCGGCGATCCGGTATTTTTAGGGGTTGGTCAAGCGAAATCCATTTTTAGGGTGATTTTTAGACCATGAGGCATATTTTAGGGTGGGAAATGTTTCACGGTTTGTTATTTTTAGGGTATTTTTCGAGTTTTTCCGACGGTCACCCCTACCCTTTTTACCTTGAAGAACCCCCCCTCCCCCGAGTTTTTGTACTCTGTCTTGCTTTCAAGTGCTTTGTTCCATCTACTATGTATTTAAAATGTGGTACACAGACTCGTACAAGGTACATCAACATTACAACTGTTGTCCAACCTCATGGTTCGGAGCTATGTAAATGTCTTCCAAGATTGCATGCTTTCACTGGGTGTGATAGTTTTCATTTTCCAGAAAAGGCACTGACGTGACGCTAACTGCATTAAAGCTCGTGAAGCGAAATTTTGATGAGCTATTCACGAGGCTTCAAGAGTTCACCTTTATGATGTACTCCTCACACCCGGGGACCAAGGATGTTAACGAGCTGCGCTATCGAACCAGCTTCCACCATGCGAGGACACTCTGCGAAAGCATTCCGCTAGTCCAAACTATCAGACAGCAATTCAATATGGCGCAGAAGTCTTCAGGGCTGTACTCAGGTCCCTTCGCTCGTTGGATCTGGATGGAGTCTAGAGGATGGCAAGTTAAGCATTGACTGGATGAGTGGGGAACCGGCACCCAAGGCTGTACTTGAGCTCCTATCCTGCCAATGCAAGAGAATCTGCAAGTTGCCGAGCTGTACCTGTCTTGCCCACGGTCTGCAGTGCACTGACTTGTGTAAGCTACAAGACTGTACAAACCGGCGTGAGCCTGAATCTACCGAGGATTCACTTACAGATGACTCTGACGACGAAGATTAAGACGATTAAGAGAGTAGATACATGTATAATATAACGCATTCCGTTATATAACTGTTATCATTTCAGTGGTAGAGTTACCTGTAAAATACTAAATAGAATGGTGAAAAAGTACCAGTTATTTAGGAGCTATAGGCATATAATGTGCAATTATACAACGCGTTGCCATGGAAACCAAACGAAAACATTAGTTTGCCATTCTAAGTCTCTTTCCTTATCATTCTTGATGTAACTGGCACCTTTCAAATGCATATTCGTACTAAGAGGTACACAAAACAACATTTTGTTGTAAATTTTAATAATATTGGGATATTTTTGATGCTGATGACGTCAGTTCATGAATTGATCAAAGCTTTAAAGTTGCTCTTTCAACGTTGCTATTATATGTCAAATGAAGCAGAGCCGTATGGAGTTAAAAAATGTATGATTGCACTTGCCCCTTAGAGTAGTACGGAATGAATATTAAATACAACTTATCAAATTTGCTGGGAAAGTCATTGATTTTATGTGTTGTGTTTAATTTTAACGAGCGGTTGCCATGGAAACCAAGCAATATTAGTATTTTGTTATTTGATTTTTCTTATACTATCTTATTGTAGCTATTTAGCATGTTTAAAAAGACAATAAGCTCAAAATATGCAAGATAGTAGTGTCTTCATCAGTCGATCTGGTTCATTTCTTATGACAGTGATGACGTCACTTAATCACGTGATTTTAGCATTAAAGCTGCTCATTTGACATTGCTATCATATACCAAAATGAAGTAGAGGAGTGGAGGTTTTCAAAAATGTATGATAGCCTTTGTCCCTCTGAGTGGTAAGAAAATCCATTTTTGGGGGTCTTGGCCCATGGACAATATGGGCATATTTTGAAGAACATCCGCCATCTTGGATTCATCATCGCTGAAGAATGGTTAGCGGTTGAAGTGTGAACCCAATGAATGCCAACCGTACATTGTTCTACTTGTACCCAGTGGGAACGAGGTTGGCGCAGGTCAATAGATTGCTGCGCGTGCGCAGGTCAATAGATTGCTGCGCGTGCGCAGTTCAATAGATTGCTGCGCGTGCGCAGGTCAATAGATTGCTGCGCGTGCGCAGTTCAATAGATTGCTGCGCGTGCGCAGGTCAATAGATTGCTGCGCGTGCGCAGGTCAATAGATTGCTGCGCGTGCGCAGTTCAATAGATTGCTGCGCGTGCGCAGGTCAATAGATTGCTGCGCGTGCGCAGGTCAATAGATTGCTGCGCGTGCGCAGGTCAATAGATTGCGAGCATGCGCAGGTCCAACCTCGTTCCCAGGGGTCTTTACGCGCCTAATCAAAGATGGCTTCGAAAGTACCACTGGTACACGCTGGTCATGTGACCCAAAAATATGCACAATATATTTATAGTCCATGGGCCAGACCAGATTTTCTTACCACTTCGAGGGACAAATTGTGAGTGGTGTCATTTTGAAGAGTAGTCCAAGGTGTGTTGTAATTTTGATGATAGCAGTTTTGAATGGGCAGCTTTATGTTATATTTTTAAAAATTGAAAAATGGCATCCCAGCATGAAAACGAGGCTACCAGGAAGAATGCCTGAAAAAAACATTAATGATAATTTTTCAACGCCATCTAAAAGAAACACAAAGAGAAAACACCTTTTCTGTTTACCTAAGTCAATTTTTTTTCAAAAATACCATTTTTACAATGTTTTACTACAAAATGACCTTCACCAAAATTTGCAATGCATTATGGGTAATTCAAGATGGCAGACAATGTCTCAGGTATGTTTTGAATTGTGTTTGTCGGGTTTTTATATCGGATTTTCGATATTTTAATAAAAAATATATTCCTAACCAAAGGTTTATGAGTTATCGGAAGTGTCTTTAAAATAAATTGAACAGTAAATGGATGTTTTTTTAGTAAGGGACTGTGCAATAATTAGCAGGAGGGGGTATGGGAAAGAGATGGTTAAAAATAATGCTTCACCACCCGCCCCGCCCCTCTTCCCGCTACTTAACAGAAGAAAAAATAACTATCACTTCCCCTCATACTGGCTAAAATAAATACGACCCAAACCATCCTTTAAGAAGACTTACAGTGCTTCATGTGGTTTCAACAGTGGATTTGCATGATATTTTAATCGGGAACGAACAATTAATGAATACTTCATAGCTATATTCTTCACATATCCATATTCTAACTGACTCACCTGGAGTGGAAGTCCTTGCTATATTCACCTCTCTAATTAAATGACAAAGCTTGCTTGAGAGACCTGCTCAGCTGCAACTGCTGTATTTATAGAGAAGCTGCAGAGTCAGTTCAGGAGTTCTTAAAATTATGAACAATATACAACTCCAGAACTCGGATCGATTCATGAACTGTATTCAAGTAGCTGAATGAGAACACTCAACAAAAATATGTATCATGGACTCCTCTGTGTCACTCTCATGACCACTCTTAAATTTTGCTTGCTGCATGGCAATACCTGCTGTGTAGTTTTGTTAACCATGTCTTTCAGGACATTAGAATATTAGAATTGGGCTGAAATGGTCACATAACTTCGTCGTATATATCATAAATGGCCCATATCGGAGACGAACACCCCGATGTTTTCGACTATTTGAAGTCTGCAGGTTAATTGATTTGCTGTGCAGATAGGGAAAGGTAACCTTTTGGAAAAATACCTGTAGACCAAGCATGCGAGGAAACGGTAAATAAATACACGCAAACCCCGAGGCACTATAGTAGCGGAATATAGAAGCATTTTCTTGAGGAATTTAAAGGAGATGCTTCATCTGAACAAATCAAGCTGTCAGCACGATGATCTCCAGAAGAGCCGGATCTCCAGAGATGAAGCAGATGTGCAGTATTACTGTCAACGTTGGATAGCTGGATAAATCCATTTGAAATCGAACAAGATCTTGTTTGCTTATCCACAGGTAGCCTGATTTTCAGACGGTACGAGGTTGTCCGCTCACTTCCTCCCCGGAAGTGAGAAGACGACCTCGTACCGTCTGAAAACCATGCTAATCCACAGGCAGGGTGGCCACCGAACAGATTGAACGTGATCTACTTCAGGCCAAAGATATTGGCGAAAGAGCGTACCGTTCCTTTAGCAAGCAAAGGATAGAGTCGAATCCAGCGAAGGTAAAATTTCACGACAAGATAAGAAGACTAACAAGTCTACACTAGCGAACGATCTCCAGAAGGATGTCCCAGCAGTTGAAGTTATGCCACAACCATCGACATGCAGCATTGGTGAAATGGCCCAAAGGCTCAAAGGAGACCAGAAGACGTTTTCTGAAATGGCAGATGCATTGATGGCTATGGTCTTGCAAGGAGCAACAAGTAACCGGATAGATGTTGTCTTTGATGTTTATCGAGAGACATTGATCAAGAATATGGAAAGAGAGAAGAGAGGAGGTGAGACAGAAACGAATACAGAAATATACAACCAGATAATAGAGTACAGGAAGTTTTTTTTCAAACCCTCAAAATAAGAAGCAATTCGTTAGATTTGTCACCGAAGAATGGCAGAATGAGAGGTTCAGATGAAGGCTAGTAGGAAAAACGTTTTACACCACGACCGAGGGAAATTATGTTGAGATTTCAGCAGACGGTGTCGTTACCCTCAGTGAAGAACTTAAGTATAAGAAGATCTTCAGCATACGCAAGAGGAATATTAGTATTTTGTTATTTGATTTTTCTTATATTATCTTATTGTAGCTATTTAGCATGTTTAAAAAGACAATAAGCTCAAAATATGCAGGATAGTAGTGTCTTCATCAGTCGATCTGGTTCATTTCTTATGACAGTGATGACGTCACTTAATCACGTGATTTTAGCATTAAAGCTGCTCATTTGACATTGCTATCATATACCAAAATGAAGTAGAGGAGTGGAGGTTTTCAAAAATATATGATAGCCTTTGTCCCTCTGAGTGGTAAGAAAATCCAATTTTTGGGGTCTTGGCCCATGGACTACTCCCCCCAATTAATTTTTAATTTTTACAAAAGCCACAAAAATGGGTCGGTCGGACGATGAGAAACGGAAAAAAAATAGGGATGGCCTAAGCTAATTTTAAAAAAAGAAGATAATTAGACAGCCCGGCCATGCTGGTAACAAACAGTTTCACGTCGCGTGTTTATGGCAACTACAACACAGGCTTATCTTATGTATCAGTCAATTCCAAACCCGTGCACCCCCCCTCCCCCCCGCCGGCCATCCCCGGGCATTTGAACAGAGGCTTGCTCCCGAGGGTGGGGAATTTGACGAGTATCGAAGCCCTCAGGGGCGGGCATTTGACAAACAGTGGGGGTGGGGGGGGGGGGGGGGGTGGGGCATTTGATCGGTGTTCAAAAAATACATTCTTTCTGTCTACAAATTCGCATCCGCGCTCGCGTCGAAATGGCGAACGTACGTGTCTTCGATGAATTCCAGGATAATGATTGCGCATTTGTAGAGGCTTGATAGAGTAAACCTGCCAAATTTGAAGGCCACTTTCAGAGGTAAATTGCTTATGTTTAATTCTATAAACGTTTTGCTTCATGAACGTTGACCGACGGCGTGATATTAAGTGCGTGACAATATATTTGCTGCGACCCTCGACAGCGCGCGAGTTAAAAACTTAACAAGAGCCCATCTGGGCTTTCACTCGGGCCACATGAGATTGTAGATGAAATACACTTTCATTTGAAATCCTCTTAGTAATAACCAAAGGGAAGAATTATTAGCTGAATTGCGCAGTCTTTAGGAGTGGCCGGTAGCGCGGTGACTTTCATTCTCTGCCCTCCTAGTATATATGTAATTTAATATTTTTCTTTTTCTCGTATGTTGACCTTTTAATTTAAACACTACTTATTCGTTTAATACACTGCATTTGAGCAGGCATATATTCATTGTTTTGAACCCGAGAATTAACCGTACTACCGTACTTCATGGTCCCTTTCTTTAGTAGTGGGTTGTCGGTCAGGTGATTGTAAACTCTCGTCATTTAGCACAGAAAATGTATTCTGATGAATAGGGATCGGGTTGTCATGTAAGAAAGATGGCTCTTGAACAAACTGATAAGCTTCAGTAGGTTGGGTAGTCTCGGAACACTGGAGACCTTGGTCTTTCATTGTCTTCTTTTTTGTATTCTTGATTTTTTTTTAAGTTTGAAAGTCGGATCCCAGCTTTATTATATCCGCTTTCAACTCGCCATTTTCAACTTCTAGGTCAATAATATATTCGTGATGACAGCATCTTGATTTCGGTCTTGTATATATTATCTTGCTGCACTAATTTGTCTTCCAAATGACTGAGTTTGGTTTCTTGATTCGTGTTTTGATGTGACGAGAGTAAGAATTCATTACGCATATCAGTTAGGTCAGCCTCCATGTTACAAATCAAGGTCGTTAAAGCAGCGAGAGAGTTCTTATTGCGGGCTAACAATCCTCGTGAAGAATCTAAAGAATTCCGTCTCTTCCGGTTTGAATTTGACTCATGTGTATGTTGCTTTTGGAATTTCAAAGATATGTTGATCCAAAACTACAGGCTCTTGGGGTTTTTCATTGACTTGTGAACTTGCAGGCTCTGTAATTTGTTTTGTTTTCTTAGTATAACATAAAGTGTTGAACATGTTCATTTTCTCAAGCATGTCGCGCGTGACCTCTGTTTCTTCATTCATTAAGTTCTCTACTTTCATCTGTAATATGGGAAACTCAATATTTGCCCATGCCTTGGCACATAACTATTCCTGTTGTTAAGTAGACGTGGATGATTATAAGTAAAATCCTTCGACAGCTTGTACCGTTTCCGCTAGGTCAATATCCTCGCTGGAACGAAATAACTTGATCTCAATACTCTCTGGGCCAACTTACGGTAAATTTAGATATCTGACAGTTTTTAAGAGACTCATAATATTGGTCTTGAAATGCCTTCACCCAAAATAAGATGTTCTCCTCGGATGTTTTAAATGCAGCACAGCGAGCCGATGGCTTATAGATTCCAATATCTATTTCTTCGAAGTTTAGCTTTCCGGAACCTGACCCCTTCACTGGCTTCAGGTCGTCGTACGTGTCGTATATAAAATCACTGGCCATCTGGGAAAAAACGCGGTCCTTCGGCTCCGACAATAGCGCCAGTTGAAATATCCTGAGCCTGTTGGAAGGCTTTCGTACGAGTGAAGTTAAATAAAACATTAAACTGGCTTACATTTGAGAGATGAGACTCCAAGTTAGAGAGAAAGTTGCTCGCGGGTCCTCCGCCATCTTGCTTTACTGTATTAAATTATGTAAATAAATTAACCTGGCGATTGTTGCGTGACCAGCACAGTGCAATCTGATTGGTGTGAATTTGATCTTTAACGCATGCGCAGAAAGCTTGCTACACGGAATAAAAAAAATAACGACTTGCATTTTAAGACTCGGTGCTGCCACAGGCAGCCCGAGTAATTATTATATCGGTAAAAGACGGGCCGATTGGTGCCTGTTGCATACTTTATATACCAAGAACATAAGCTAACATATTCAATTTCAAACCATTAATACGTTTATTATAAAGTATATAACTGAAACCAAGAACGATCGAGCCGGTAGAAATGATCGTTCTCATCCCTGACCGGTTGAAGGTGGTTTTCACCGTCGGTGTTTCCTGTGAATTGCTTGAGTCAGAGATTCTGAATAAAACAATGATTTCGTTTATTTGTCAATAGTCTTTGCCTTGTAAAATTTTCTGATCCGGTCCCCGATGGTGGGGCATTTGAACAGCCTGGATGAAAAACTGGTGGGGCATTTGAACAGTTTTTCTGCCTTGGTAGTGGGGCATTTGATCGAATTTTTTCCAAAATGTTCAAATGCCCGGGGGTGGGGGGGGGGGGGGGATGCACGGGTTTGGAATTGACTGATACATTACCATCGTCCAAGAGCCATTGATGACGAAAATGTAAGTTTCAGCGGCGGCTACTATAACATCTTCAGGAGAAAATCGAGTAAGGAAAACGATAATGCTCGAGGCTTGAGGTAATGACGGAAGGCGAAGGCTCTCACATTCTGTGCAAAAACTGCTCCCACGTACGAGTCGAGCGAGGGCACAATCATCAAGTTTTCGTGTCCCACACCACGCAACTGGATACCTTATTCCAATATGGCTGCTCCGTATCTGCATAATGCCAAAAAACTTTGGATATTAGGTGAAGTGAATGCCGTTTTTATTAAAGCATGCAAAAGTAAGTAATACTGAGCAGTTTGAGAGTTTGGTCTTTCATTGTTGCAAAGTTATTGACATTTAAATACAGTATAAATCACGAAAACGAGGCTAACAGGTATAACTGGCTCAAACCCATACACAACTCTATATATTGAAATCTCGATAACTTAGTACAATTTTATGCTATAACCCCTAACTTTCAGAGTATAATTGCTAATCTTGGCGTACTCTTTAATATACTACTCAAACAAGATTTGTCATTTTGGAATAGGGTGTATCACAGGCAGCCCAATCTATGGGTTTGTGCATGAAAATAGAAGATATGTATGAGATTTTATAAATCCTTTCAAATTGCCGTACAATGTATAAATAAACATACCTTTTCGCTTCCATGTTGTTTCCTTTGTGGTTCTTCTTGTCTTGAAACCATTTAGGCTGTTATGGGGAGTTTTTCATCCACCTCGGCTCACGTCCTCTAAAAAGAAGAGAAGGCTGGAATCTTCCGAAGTCTTCTGCCACAATCACCTACAATCTTCACCTCCAAAATCTCACTTTTCGTTATCGAAATACTACGAAACTCCTGTCATCACTAGAATGGTAAATAAATTAAGCCCTGCCTGAATTTTAGGATCCAGCGATCCCTCATTCTGGAAAAAATCTAATACTATTTCGCGACTTTCGACAAACTCCAGGGCTCCATACTAACGAATTTAGACACGGAGCGCCAACTGTCAAAATAGCCTCGTTATGGTGATTGACGGTCAGTAAATGGGGTCTGGGTACGAGATTGTTATCAGCGCTGTCAGCGTACTTGGCTATGCCCGTGAGGCAATGGGCTATTTTCAGCGGTCCTACCCATGATATAAGCTAGCACGCATACTAATGATCACACTTCACACGAACAGTCGTCCAGGCAGGTCGTGCAAAACCTTAGTCGTCAAGAAAACATGTCTGCTCCAAACCCTAGTGCTTCAACATCCACTTCTTCACCAACTACGGGTCTTTCTAGGTGTATCAAAGTGCTGAAATTCAGGACAATGAACAACTCTATTGTGGGGTTAGGGTTCTTTGTATTTTAGGGTATTGTTTTTGCTGTAGTTCATTGTCGTTGATACACCTAGAAAGGGCCCCAACTACGTTGGCCGAAGACGCTCAGAAAGCGAAAGAAACGTTGCTTCATCCATCCAAACGCCCATGCAGCTACCCAGGTTTCTGAGCCGGAACCAAAAACCTCTCCAACCCCGCTGGAAATGTCTGTGCGGCCAAGCAACAGGTCCACGAGTTGAGTCTAGTTCTATAGCGCTATAAGTTATCTGTAGTCTAGCTTTGCTCTTTAGCTTTCTAGTGGCGTCTTCTAGTTTTCCTTTCGCAGTCTCGGCTCAGTTCCCGCCAATACAGCAAATTTTATTTAGTTTTGCTTATCAGTTTTCGGTCAGCACACTCAATCTAGGATATAGCCGACTTTCTGTTTGGCCACCTCAAAATTTTAGCCACAGAGATGGCTCCCAACTTTGCGCTATAGCCACAGAGATGACTCCTATTTTGGCGACAGGGATGACTCCTAGTTAGCCACAGGAATGGCTCATAATGGGCCTTTTGCAGGAATGCAATCACGTGGTTGTACTGACTTGCAAAAAGAATCTTAATTCATATATATAAAGGCACTTGTACGAGATCGGTAGTGTTACTTATTAGCAAAACCTGTTTGTAAATGCTATTTTCCACCTCCAATCGATTTCATCTTTCTAAAACAGCGTTGTTAAAGATAGCTTGCCACCCAGCATCCATGGGCCTCAGTCTCCAATGGGGATCACGAGCTCAATTCATTCGTTAACGAAGTATTATATCAGCACGTAACTGTTTGATACAAAAGGCCTATTTAACCACAGGTATGGCTCATAATGGGCTTTCATCGTACGGCGGCCATGTTGAGTCCCAGGAAAATAAAAACCTGTTTTCGTACGGTAAACTCGTTCTGAAACCCACCAGTGCGAGGCTACCGGCCAAAACTATTGTTTTATCCAAGATGGCCGAACTGCGATAACAGCCCATGTAGCCACAGGGATGGCTCATAATTTAGCTACAGAGATGACTCTTATTTAGCCACAGGGATGGCTCATAATTTAGTCAGAAATGGCTCAAAAATTTAGCGACAGAGGTGGATCAGTTACAACTTTGCGCTATAAACACGGGGATGACTAAAAGTATTATCTCACAATTTCACCACAGTGCTGGTTCTAGAATTTCACTACAGCCACGAAATTATCCACAACTTAGCCAGAAGGTTGGCTTAACTATCCCGCTACAGCAACAGGGATTGCTCAAACTTCTAACCGCCAGAATGGCTTTAATTTTGATCGCCATAGGGAGCGAGTATTTTGTTTTCGTTCGCGTCGAATTTTTCATTGGTTAGTCTCAAGGGGAAATATGCCACTGTTTGTCGTGCTTCATTAACGCCTATTTTCGAGGCCTTTCTTTTAAACTATTTTCAGTATTGCCATGATCCTATCTACAATTCAACAGTAAAAGATATTGTTTTCTTTTACATACAATATAGTACGCTGTCTCGCATTTTTTGGCGTCGCAATTTTTTTATTTAATTCTTTTTCTCTCTCCCCCTTATTGCCTGGGAAAGCGCACTAGAACTCCTCAAGAAGAGAACTAAGCTACTGGAAGAGTCCGGTCAGCCCTCCGTAGAGAGTCTATTGTCAAATATTCAAGATTAATCCACTAGAAAGGCTGTAGATTTTAACAATTACAAGGCCATGTCGTTGTTGGATCATCATTTGGTCACCTTGACTCATCAGTCTAACCACGCACAAGCTCATTACTTTACGGTAGTAGCCGAATCCTTGAGGGAGCGTTTTGACAAGTCCCTGCAAGCCTTCCGCTCCTACTACCAGGCCCGGAGAACCTCAGTAAGGTTGACAAGGCATCCAGAGAGCCCATACCTGGCCCTTTCCAGTCATATCGCGATCGCCTCAACGCAGCGCGTAGGAAGTGCTTTTACTGCGGCTATTCTGGTCACGTGGCTTCCCAGTGTCTTAAACGGGAAAATGAGTACACCTTGTAACGTCACGCATGTAATTACCATATCTTTAACGGCGTAAAAATTGTCGCCAGATATTGGCAATTCCGCCTGACTTCGATACGAAAAAAAATTTGTTCGCGCTCTCCATATTGATTTTTAATTGCACAAAAATGGCTAAGAGAAGCCTAGAATTTAATAAAATGAAATAAAAACGGGATCCATTTTTTCATTTCATTGGCACTTTAAGGATTTGATAAATTATCAGTTTCCTTATAATTTCAGAAAAACCTTTGAGAATATCGAACGTATTGTGTTTTGAATATTCTCAGTAGACTTCAGAGCATGCAAGCAACTGAGTTGGGTGCTCTGAACTTCAGAGCAGGCAAGTAGGGTGCTCTAAACTTCAGAGCAGGCAATTTTGAAGTTGGGTGCTCTGTACTTCAGAGCAGGCAAGTTGGGTGCTCTGAACTTCAGAGTAGGGAAGTTGGATACTCTGAACTTCAGAACAGGCAATTTGGAAGTTGGGTGCTCTGAAGTTCAGAGCAGGGAAGTTGGGTGCTCTGAACTTCAGAGTAGGGAACTTCGATACTCTGAACTTCAGAGTAAGGAACTTGGATACTCTGAACTTCAGAGCAGGCAATTTGTAAGTTGGGTGCTCTGGAAATCAGAGCAGGCGAGTTGGGTACTCTGAACTTCAGAGCAGGCAAGCTGGATTAACATTCAACAATTAACACATTTTCTACTCCTTTAATCTTACCTTCGAATAGCAGCTATGTTGATAACTATTATCTCCTGTGGGATATTTAGATTTTGCACAAAAGTAACCTTCTGTAAATCAACAGATTTTTCCTCTTTTCTTTAGAGGTTTTAGAGGAGCTGTACAGTCTTATCATTCATTGGAAAAGTCTAAATTTGACATTTTACAGAGAAAAATGACTATTTAATGCTACAAATCTCAATAATTCCTTATTTTTCCTTATATTATATATGTTGTAAAAAGATAAGTTAAGATAAGTTTAGATATGTTAAGATAAGTTTAGATAAGTTATGTAATGTAATTATATATAATGGATTTAGAAAGGTTTCGAAAATATGCGATTCCAAAAATTGAAGCTGGGAAAATGATTAATATCGTTCATCAAACAATCAAAGAAGAGGAAAATGTTAAACAAGACAAATTTGAAGAACAAAAAGAAGTGTATAAGCCAATTGTCCAACAACTAGAGAAAGAGATTGATGAGATAAGCGACTTAAGGGAAGAATATATTAAGTCTGCAAATAAGTCGATTACATATACAATGTATTCATTCAACCACCACTAGCCACAACAGATGGTATTAGTGATGTAAAAACCATAGCTAATATGAATAAAAGGTTTACAGCAGAAGAAATAGCCATAATTCAGAAGCATAACCTACAACTCCCTTCTCAAGTTTTCATAGACACTTTAAAGGATGATAATGTAGTTGACAATACTTTAAAATTAAGTGGAAATATCAATAAGACGTTTGGTCAAAGTCAAGGTCATCTTTCTGTGACGAAAAATCTAGAAAAGAAAAGAAGGATAAAATAGTGAAATATACCATATATTGAAGCAATAAAAAAATACAGAAAACGATTAGGTATAATTGAAGAAGGGGTTAAGACATTGCAAATAGGAAAGGGTATCTATACCCAATCAAAACGAAATGCTTACAAAATCAATCCAAACACAGGTGAATATGGCACCTTAATAATTAGTCTTCCAAAATTATGGGGACAATTAAAAATGGAAGCCTATAAAAATGGAAAAGGGTGTATGATAAGCAGGTAGACTTCGACACGATAGATCTATTCACGAAGATGTTCAATAATAAAAAAAAGGACAGCGTCATCTCTAAGCAGGTATCGAATGACCTTAATGAGATCAGTAATATACCAATACATGGAACATCTAAGAAATACAGCAAAATAGGACCAGGCGTTATATATTTTAATAATCCACAAGATTCATTATCAAGGCTAGAGCTCCTTGGCGGTTCAATCACAGCTGGTAACAACAGTAATTCTATAAAAAAACGAGTTTTCAGAAATTGTACACACATTAAGAAAATTGAATATTATCTCAAATGATCAGTTTAAAGAATTATTGAATGAATACTTAGTTTAGTATAATGTAATTATATAATGTCCAATTAATATAATCGAAAGAGCAATATACATATCTATCGATAGAGAAAAGCATGGTGTGAGTAAGCCAGAAGATTTTGTCATAAAATTTAATCCTTCGATAAGTCTTTCTAATAACATGAAACACGAGGTTGCTGTGGATAAAATAGCAATGACATATACACTGTAGTTGGCATAATATACAATCTGTATATAATAATAACGTAATAAAGTATATTCATAATGGAATAAATTGGAACACTGTAACTTTCCCATCAGGTATGTATTCGTATGATGATTTAAATGACTTCCTACATTCCACAATGAAGCAAAATGGTCATGTAACGATTACTAATGGATTGAAAAATACAACATAAACATTGTATTTGTGCTCACTACATATAAGGTCATCATTGAAATAAGCAATAATTACAATCTAGATATAAGAGGGTCAAATTTTGGAGAACTTATTGGATTTGATAAGAAGATTGTTCAAGCAACGGAATATGGAAATAAATTACCAAACATAACGAATTCGATTGACACACTTCACATTAACATAGATATTATAAATGATAGTATTGTTGGAGGTAGTGCTTGCAACACTTTGTTTGTTATACCAACTGATAACTTAAGTCGATCATACCCGTTTTCTATTGAGCCAACGAGCCTTATGTAATACAGTTTCGACAAACATGATTAGCAATATACACTTCTATGTAACAGACTCAAAAAGGAGACCAGTAAATCTAAATGGAATTGAATGGTTTGTGACGTTAATATTAAGAAGCATACCATTATAATCTAATGTATTGATATATATGGGAAGACAATGTGAATATAAGAAGAAGTATGATCCTAATACAGGAAAACATATTTATAAGCCTGTATATAGTGGTGAAGGTCTTTATGGTTCGATTACTAATTTTGGATGCAAATTGTTTGGCAAGACAACAAAGGAAGTAGTTGAAGACGCGACGAAAAAGGCCGCATCAACTGCTTTAAACAAAACAGGTAACTATGTTGGAAGCAAAGCCGGGGATCAAGTTGTTAAGCTATTACAGAAAAATAGAGAAAATGAGCCTGTTATTGATCAAACACCAATCAACCAAGATGCTCCGTTATCAGACTATGAGATAAATGAACGTGTTCAACGTCTTTTAAGCGGATCTAGAATTCGTAAGATAAGGTATTGATTAAAATGGTTATTTTATCTAATCTATTAATATAATAATGGAAAGTTTTAGAAATCCTAAATATGTAGAACGATACGAAGACGTTATTTTTGATTTGGAAACTTCTTTGATAACACAGGTGGCAAATGGACAGCATCAAGTAAAAACTGGATATCGATTTGTGGCAGATAACTCGGGTGAGGTAGCTCCTTTTGACTGGTATAATGCCCGTATAGAAGCTGATTTCAAGGTTCAACTATTGGCAGATGGCGGGAATATCGCCATCAACAACCACAACAGTATTGTAAGTGGGACGCATTCATTGATCCGTGAAATTTATCTAAAGGCGAATGGTATATGACTGTAACAGTGCATATGACACTTCATATACTAAAACTACTGGAACAAACCATTTTTTCTTTGTTGATACATCAAGAAGTGCAGAAGAGAGAGTAGCAGAGGCGACTTACAACAAAGGTTTTGCTGCAAGAAAGGCATTGCGAGGCACATCTACCATAGTGAATACAGAAATACCTCTCAATCGATATTCATTCTTCGAATCATATCAAGACGAGCTTATGCCCATCGAATCCGACGATAATCTATCATGGCAGGCAGGCGCCGAATGTAGAGTCGTATTAATCTTTTCACCTGAAGATCAAAGTCAATACGTTAGTAGATGTTTAAAACCACACAAATGGACTTATCTAAGAGAAATGATTGAGAGAAGTAACTCTTCTAGACAGCAGAGTGGCTCCTTCAAAATGACGTCAGGAATCAACCGACCAAGGCATGTATTTGTATGGATATCCAACGACGCAAACCAAGATTCTCAAACCGCAAATCCATTTCTGTACAACACCTTTTCTGTGGTAAATAATAGGACTTTAACAAGATGCCATCTAGAGGTTGGGAATGGTGTTCAATACCCCGAAAATGAGTATCAGGTCTCCACCGAGATGGGTAGAGTATATAGAGATGTATTGAAATTTGTACACGCAAACAACGATTATAGTGGTGGGAGTCTTTTAAATAGGACGAATTATGGTAGCATTTTTCCAATTCTATACTTCGATCTGTCATACCAGAAAAAGGATATTCGGGACGGCACGACCAAGTTGATGTTTCGATACAAACTTTCTGCAGGAAGCGATGCAGACTATAGTGTGTACGCGCTCGTTCTGTATGAACAGGATGTGGAATTGGTAACTTCAAGTGGGAAGCTACTACTGAGATGATAAAAATAATTTCAATAAAAATAATAGCAAATTATAACACACATTGTAAGCTACTATTGAGGTCATAAAAGAATAAACTAAACTAAACTAATTAACAATGTACTATTTTACATTATTATGTAACATAGTATTATATATATGGCGTATTTTAAATACATTGTAAGTTTAACGGAAGGACAAAAAGAGAAATTGCTTAAATCAGGGGTGGATCCAGGGTAGTTTATGTGATTTCCGTAAACTACTCAACTTTTTTCAAACCTCTAAATTTTAGGTAGTTTATTACTAGGAGGGGTGGGTAAACTGAGTAAACTACTGAGTAAACTACTCAGTCCAAACCCTGGATCCACCGCTGTAAATCATACCATAAGCATGCTCTAATCACACTTCGATTGAAAAACAATCAATTAACAGGTCATCACACTATGTTGCTGACAAGGAGGCATAAATAAAATCGAGAAAAGTAAAAGAGATGGCACTGGCACAGATGTAAAAATTAGTCAGACACAGATTAGAAAACAGGAAGGGGTTTTTGGGGTGCTCTTTTACCAGCACTGGCTAAATTTGGTGCAATGGCGCTTCCTTGGTTATCTAAAGCAGCTGTACCCCTCACAACAGGAGCTTTGAGTGGGTTAGCCTCTTATGGCGTTAATAAAGCCCTAAAATCAGGATCTGGACTATTTAGTGTTCCACAAGATAAGGTTGATAAATTGATAAATACAAAGATTACCTAACCGAAACTCAGAAAAAGCAGATGATGAGTGCACTCCAAAGTGGTTCTGGAATGACCCTACAACTAACTAAGAAACAGCAGTCAGGTGGCTTTTTGGGCACATTGCTGGCTTCACTTGGCATTCCTTTGCTTATCAAGGCGTTGGGGGGTGGTCTACAGGTTTACCCAAGATCAACGAATTCAAATACGCAAAATGTGTATATTCCTCCTCCAAAGCAAAAAGCTGGGTATATTAATCCTCTCATGCTCAAATCACCTCCCTTTTTTGGTCATTGGAAACCCGATGGAACAATTGGTTATGGAAATATAAAAAAAAGCTCCAAACAAAAAAAAGCAAGGGGTTGATTTTAGGAAAGAACAGCCCATTCAATGGAATCCCCCTCTTGGGAGCAATCCTTTAAAATTCAAGAATAAACCACTTTCTAATGTTGATATAATGAATTGTCAATTTAGACACACAAATCGGCCCTGGTACACATTGGGTTTGCTAAAGAAATATAGATCATAATTGCGTATATTTTGATTCATTTGGGTTAACCATGCCAAAGGGTATTGAAAGGTACCTATCAGGAAGCAAGAAACAAACAATCTATAGTGGAGATGAAATCCAAGAGAGGTCAAGTGTTCTATGCGGTACTGGTGCTTATACTACTTAGTAATGAGGCAAAAAGGTACATCCTTGTTTGATACCATTCATAATAAAGCGTTTAACATGAACAATCATAATGCCAATCACCAGTATTTAATCAAATATTTTAAGCTACTCTAATTATATATAAGATATGAGATCGTATTGTATAAGAGAGAAAAGGGTAACGGACTGTATTCCAGGTAGTGAACGATATGAGAGATCTAAAAATGGAAGACTTATGCTAAAATGTACTTGTGCTACTTGTGGAATAACAAAAACTAAATTTGTAAAATCAACTGAAGGTGGCAGCTTTGGTGAAACTTTATATCAAGGATTAAAGGGTATTGGTAAAGTAGGTTTATTAGCTGGTCGCGAAGCATTATCAAGAGGTGTTAAATCTGATTTTGCTAAAAAGAAAATTAAAGATTATGCAGATAAATACCTTGATCAAGCAATTGATTCGTTCACGGGTAATTTATCAAAGAAAATATCACCAACTGGTAAAGGAATTGATATACATAACATAAACGTAGATGGACGTGTGATATTTGTCAAATTCAGATGCATCCTGCAAGTAAAACTCGACATGAAAGGAGTCATAAACATACACAAAATTCAGATGAAGTCTGAGAAACGCACTATAATCGTTTCGTAAATTAAATTTTATATAGTAATTTTTATTTCACATATAATACATATAATGGAAAACAATATTATGTATTATAATAATATGGATAAATCTCAATTGAAGAAACTAAAGAAATCTGAATTAATCAGACTGTTATTAAAACAGAATACTAAACATAAAATTGAAATAGTGGATGATGTAAAACCAACGTCTACACCACGTAGGAGACCTATTCCTACTCCCAGAAAAAGTGTAAAAGAGATGGTGCAGGCTTATGAAGAACACATCATAGAACCCCCTATTACATTTCAGCATAATTACAAACCAATACCAGCACCAAGAACTAAAAAGCTATTATTGGAAAAGCTAATACCCACTCCAAGAACTAAGATAACACAATTAAACAAAGCTCTGAAGGCTTCTACTAGATCATATGAAATTACAATTAAATATAATCAAGACCCATTAATACACAGAAGAGAACTAATGCTAAGAATGCATTTGAAAAATACTTTTTTAAATTAATGTATAACTCAGTTTTCGGTAAGACTATGGAAAATATCAACCTCGTGACCAGGGTCTTCTTGGTCAGATCCAAGATGGCGGCTACTCCGAGAGAAGACCCTGGTAAACGCTGAATCACGTGACCAAAAATCTCCAGAAATCCTGGAGATTTTAATCACGTGATGTGGGCATCCAATATGGCGGCCAAGCTAAATATGGAAATGTTAACACGTGCCTACAAACCATAGGTATCCCAATCCGGAGTGATCGAGATGCGATTAACGGTATTTCCACGCGGCGAACGACGAAGTGAAAACAGGTCTACTAAACAGTTCGAAATGGAGTTTACTTGGATAAAGAAACAGTGGAAGAGTATCACAAAGCTACCAGGAAGTATCTAAGCTAGAAGAGAAGCCTAAAAAGCCGTTCATTTTCTGTTAGCGTTGAAGCGAGGAGATCGATAGCACATGTTCAGATTTAACGGCTTCTCCTGGCTTTCTCGCTGATGAAACTTACCAGAAAACTACCCAGTAATGCACTTCATCTATTGCTCTACCTACACAACGTGTTTTAAGGTTATTTAAAATCGTTTTATTGATAAAATTTGAGCAATCGAATCTAAATACAAATTCATCTCTCTGGACTCAATCCGTTTGGCCAATAAAAAGCATCGTTAGAACAACCCTTGTGTCATAATCGAAGAGCCAATCAGAATACGTGACAGTTCAGTGTTTACCAGGGTCTTCTCTCGGAGTAGCCGCCATCTTGGATCTGACCGAGAAGACCCTGGTCACGAGGTTGGGAAAATATAAGAAAGAGAGTCGATGTTCGATTAGTGACTGATGAAAAGAAATTATTAAAATTAACTGCTAAACCAACATTCGTTAGTAGCAAAATATTCAATGAAAACCTAGTAGCAGTGCATAGGATCCAAGAAACACTAACCTTAGACAGGCCGGCATATGTGGGTATGTGTATCTTAGATATTTCTAAGCGGACACTAATGTATGACTTCCATTATAATTAAGTCAAAGAAAAGTATGGAAACAAAACAAAATTATTATTTACTGACACAGACAGTCTGACCTATGAAATTGAAGCTGATGATGTATATCAAGATTTCTGGAATAATAAAGATAAATTCGACAATAGCGATTATGCTGAAAACTCACCATATTTCGATAAATCAAACAAAAAGGTTATTGGTAAGTTTAAGGATGAAGCAGTTGGTGTCCCAATTATTGAATTTGTTGGTTTGAGATCTAAAATGTATTCTTACATGAAAGACGACCTAAAAGGAGGAAAAACAGCAAAAGGAATAAAAAAGAACGTCATTAAAAAGAATATCAAACATGAAGATTATAAAAAAACGTTATTTAATAAGAAACAAATATTTTACAATATTAAAACTATTAGAAGTCAAAATCACCAACTTGGAAGTTACGAGATAAACAAAGTCTCTCTTAGTTGCATCGATGATAAGAGGTATTTGCTAGCTGATGGTGTTTCAAGCTATGCTTACGGTAATCATAAAATCAAAGAAGCTTCACAATCGTGAGGTTTCAAAGTGACGTCACGACACAGCTGTGTCGGTCATTAAGCAATTCCACAACATAATCTCGCTATAGACAACAAACTTCCAGTCACATGACTGCCTTGTGACCTCAAAACAATAGAACTACTACTAACAAGTAATCGCATGGGTCCTTGAAACTAAAGGCTTAATCACTTGTATTTTTAAACTTTTCACGAAATTGCCCTCATCGTGACATCAGGCAATTTGGTAAAATTTTGGAAACACGTGATTAATCCTAAATTTTCTCGGTCCCAAGCCTTGATCAATGCTATTTCTGTCGTTCATCTTTTTTCCAAATAACTTTTACTAGGCTACTGAACTCGGCAATAACAAACCAGTAGATACTGCATTACAATGTTGTGTGCCCTCTCCAGAGTGTATTCGAACATGTTTAGTTAGGGTACTAGATTGCTTGAAGCATTTTCCACACTGCTTACATTTATATGGTCTATCCTCGCAGTGGATTTGAACATGTTGAGTTAGGTTGCTAGATTGCTTGAAGCACTTTCCACACTGCTTACAATTATATGGCTTCTCCTCAGAGTGCATTCGAACGTGTTGAGTTAGGGTACTAGACTGCTTGAAGCACTTTCCACACTGCTTACATTTATATGCCCTATCCTCAGAGTGGATTCTAACATGTTGAGTTAGGCTACTAGAAACCTTGAAGCACTTTCCACACTGCTTACATTTATATGGCCTCTCCTCAGAGTGCCTTCGAACATGTTGAGTTAGGGTACAAGACACCTTGAAGCACTTTCCACACTGCTTACACTTATATGCCCTATCCTCAGAGTGGATTCGAACATGTTGAGTTAGGTTTCTATAAAGCTTGAAGCACTTTCCACACTGCTTACAGTTATATGGCTTCTCCTCAGAGTGTATTCGAACGTGTTTAGATAGATCAGCAGACTGCTTGAAGCACTTTCCACTCTGGTTACAATTATATTGCTTCTCTCCAGAGTGTATCCGAACATGATCTGTAGGCTCATTCTGGGTTGCAACATGGTCTTTATGGTCAAATAATGGTGTCTTGTTATCTTCAAGATTGCCCAGTTTCTCTGACTGTGGACGTTGCACAGAAGCATAGTATGAACTTCTCTGTGTAGGCGCATGGGCCATTGTTTCCTCAGACATGCCCTATAACAACAAACAGAAATTATGATTTAAAAAAGTTTTCCAAATAACATGGTAAAATTGGAACTGAACTACTTTTTCTAACAATTTCAAGAAGTATTCTCCCAGGACACAGGGTACAAGGATAAATTTCGTAGAACGCTAAGACAATCTGCTACCAAAGGTTAGGTGAAACCTATAGGCAGCATGGAGTTACAGTGTGATTTGCTGTGAAAAAAGAGCATAGTTAAAATGAATGTAACTACTGGGTAACACTGTTTTGTTTCGAGCTCTAGCGCAACCGTTATTTCACTTACATGTATGGCCTGAGTTTCCTGGGCTGCTTCACTGATATATGATGTTAAACAAGGACCTGCACTATACATATAAAAGGGCCTTAACCAGGTTCTAACACCTTCACTTGTCAATCAACTTTTGTCAAGTGAATATCTCTGTTCAAAACTCTGCGATATGTGATGCTCCGCTTGAGTGATCTCGGACACTGATCTCTAATCTCAATTTGAATCTACTCTGTAAATACGAAGCCCTTATTTTAACTTATTTGTATATATTTATGTAACTAGTATAAAACAGTGTAAATAAATTGAACTTGAACTTGATCCGCACTCATATTTGGTACCGTGCGAAACTTCACTTTCTAAAAATACACTAAAGACTTTGTAAATATTTCTAAAATGCTATTGACAGGGATAGCTGATGCAACTAGCTTCCCGCTGTTTCCTTTTTCTTTGCTTATTTTAATTTTCGCTTCAGCAATTTAATATTTTAACAGAAGAAGACTGATTACTTGCTTACTTGCTTGACTGTTCTGAATTTGAAATTCAAGTTTCGAATCCCAAAGGACGAGAAGGGGATGGGTATTTTCCTTTTATAGCGCGGGTCCTTGTTTAAATAGAGTGGAACCTGTCTGAGCGATCACCTATCTTAAGCGACCACCTAACCTAGATCCCAATTGTTTTGTATCGAGCGCAATCCATTATTTCACTTATGGCCTGAGATCCCTGGGCTGCATCACTGATACATAAATAGAGTGTAACCTCTCTGAGCGATCACCTCTCTTAAGCAACCACCTAACCAAAATGCCAATTGTTTTGTCTCGAGCTGTAGTACAATCCAGTATTTTACTTAGGGCCTGAGATCCCTGGGCTGTACAACTTATACATAAATAGAGTGGAACCTCCTTGAGCGATCACTTCTCTTAAACAACCACCTAACCAAAACCCCAACAGATTTTGAAATACCATTAGTGAAACGTTTCGTAGGCGAAAAACGATTTAAAGTGCCCATAATATTTTGTTTTCTTTTGCAGTTTCACCGGCGAAAAACGGTTTTGGATTGCGAATAGCTGCATACCTGAAAACAAGAAATTTAGCTTCCTGAAGCATCATGCTCTCGTGTTGTCTTATTTTATCTTCCTACAAATGGCGAAGGAAAATCGCACTCCAAAATCGTTTGTCCGCTGTTTAAATCTGGGTGTATTCATTTACAAAGCCGTAGTCAGATCAAATGAAGCTGGACCACATGTGACCTGGTTAAGGCCTCACATGGTGGACAATCCGCATCCAGTCACTGCAAACCGCGGTATAATACTTTTAATACGCCTTTTGCAGGAAACAGTGATTCACGTGCTGATATAATAATACGAATGAATTGAGCTCGTGATCTCCATGGAAAAGGCGTTGCCGTGGATGCTGGAGGGCAAGTTCTGGATTGCAAGTTCTGGATTGCTGTTTTAGAAAGAACGACAATCATTTTATATTTATTCTGTTCTACCACTGGAAGGTGGACGGAGAACCCCAACAGGCTTAAAGCCCTTTTAAGGAGGTCTCCGAGGGCCTACGATTTATCGTCCTTATCCGAGAAGACGTGACAGAAGGTAACCATTTGCAGTTCGATCACAAAGGCAGCACTGACCTTCTACTCAGTTATTTTAAGACCCTGAGTGTTGGTCCGGCTGGGGTTTGAACCCGCGACCTCCCGCACAACAGACCGGCGCTTAACCACTCAGCTAACCGGGAGGCGGTTCGAGTTACGAATCGATTGGAGGTGGAAAATAGCATTTACCAACAGGTTTTGAAAATAACACTACCGATCTCATACAAATGAATTAAGATTTGTTTGTCCTCCAGTACAACCACGTGATTGCGTACACGCAACCATGAAATTAGTACATATTGTCTATCATTTCCGGTGGAAATTGCTGTACAATAAAATATTGGGAAGCATTGTTTGGTCGAAATTTTGTTGAAAGACAGTTATCCTCGGAACGTTTCCATTGTCATTTTCTCTTCCACATATCAACAAACGTATCTGATAGTGTAGTGAATAGAGGAACGGACTACAAGTCATAAGTTTGAAAGTTCGAGTTACATTCGGTAAGCTGGTTTTATTTCACTTCTAATAATTATCATTCAAAACAATAAGAAGGTAGGACGAGAGAATATGAGAAAGGTTTGAATAAATTTGAATATGGGCACCCGCTTTTATCTGAAACTCTCTCTCTCTGATGAAAGAGTAAGAATCTCGGGAGACATCCACGACTGTCATTGTCTTCCACACGATTTGTTTCCGCAGGAAGTGACACTGTTTAATCCAACGCAATGGTTGTTTAATTTAATGTTTTTGCCACGCGTCCTAAAGTACAGTCCTCATAACTGATCTCCTGGATTCTTTCTTATCAAAAATGCTTCATAGCACAATACGTAATGTGGGAATAACAAGATGTTTCAACTTTGCTCATTACAACATTTCCTTTGTATGTGTGTGATCTGACAGGCCAAAGTAATACAACAGTGACATGTTGTGTAAGGTTCAAAGAACAAGCCCGTTTCAGAGCGCGTTTTCTCGTTGTTGAAGTCACCAACAATGCTCGTTCCATTGCATTGTAAGTCTTGCTCAAGTTTAGTGATGTCGGTTTCAGTAGTTGTTGACGGAGGGTGATATATATCACCTAGTAGTATAGATCTCTACGATTTAAATGGGCAATGCCCGATATCGGTTCTTCGTTTAATTCGTCATCAGCTTTCCCAAGCGGAGTCACATCATAAAGGGTAGACGAGCCATCTTAGAGGAAGTCAGGTCGTGAAACATGGAATACATTTAAAAAGGAAGATACGGATTGCTGCATATGGGTGACTCGACCCGTCATGAGGGGTAGGGGTAGACCTACATAACTTGTACTTATAGTTGGGTACTTTAGTAACCCTAATCAACAGTTATTACTGACTCTAGCACGAATAGTAAATTGAAAATTTAACGTTTTTTTCCCCAGTGAATTAAACCATAGATCAGGTGGCTCGCGGATATTGTGATAGCCGAATTGGCATCATAATCTTTCGCACTTTTCAGCGGGAAGTTTTTGTCCGATATTTGAGATATTTTGGACCATGTATTTTCCGATATTGATAAATAGTAAACGCAAAACAGAATTCAAAGATACATAATATTTTCGGAAATATGTGCCTCTTTCGACCCTCTGTTCTTAAGTAAAATGCAAACATCTTCAAAACACCACAACAGATTATTTTAACAATGATGTTATAGATTGACTAACCCATCAGCTTTGTTGGTAACGAGTTTCAATAAAATCGATGGAATGGAACCTTCTATAACAAACAGATATAAATATTACCGAAACATATCATGCTTGTCAATTCCTTGCAAAACCTTAGGCAACTATGATCGTCGCTTCTAATTCTACCCGCGGTAATCTATACCTTAACACCATGGGAAACTACTGCGTTAGCTACAAGATCTAGAAAACGGGACGAAGTACATCACTAGATGAAGGAAGTTAAGTAAATTGTGAATATTTACTGAAAAGCGAATTCGTGTAAATATTTAATAATCTAAACGAAACCTTTGGCGTCGTTCGCGAGTATGTTGTAGGACAACATATTTTGTGACATCATTTGCAATTGAATACGTTTTTGCGCACTGAAGTTGGAAATGCAGCTGGTTGAAACCTTCAAAATCATTCCTAGCCTTTCTCCTCCCAGCTTTCTCATTATGCGCAAAATGGTACATTTCTTGTCTATGTATACATACATATTGCTGATCAGATCCCTACACCCTAGGAGATGCGGTTGTTTATAATTCCGTCTGTGGTCGCTCCAATTTTCCTTCTACGCTTTCGAATTCCTCCCTGCTCCAACGTTAACCAACTTTCGGCGGACCCTCGAATAGTCCCGCTACTTATTGTCCCGTTAAACTGGGGTTACACTTATACGACTACTGGTAAATCAGCCGGTCCGGCGGTCATGATGCGGGTAGATAATGGCAAGGTCAGGTTGGATCAGTCGGTAGGTGTGGCCACTCGGTCGGTTGGCTTCTGATCATCCGAGCAGCTTTCGAGCGATGTACGACCTAGCTACAACTATTCAGACGCTCGGAGGCCATTTCTCCTCGGAGACAAAGGTCGGAGCAGCGGACCAGTCAGTGGGCAACATTCTGTCACATGATCACACCGCTAATCCATACTCAAGAAGGGAGGTTTTAAATTACCAGGAGTAGCGGACCGTGAGATCGGATTGGTGTGGCCACATAATCGAACAGTCAGTCCATCCTCCGAGTACTCGGGTGGTCGCTCCCGACAGAGCCCAACAAACCGAAAAACTCATCCGAGTAAAGATCGGTAGGTATGGCCATAACTTATGATTGGATTATGTTTAGTAACCAACTATAAACATATTGCAGGATTATCATAGCAACTCTTGGAATGAGGCCGTTCTCAAATGTTTAAACAAGTAACTAACTAAGCAGGCTGAGGGTGTTGAATAGTTCCGTTATAAATAGAACTTATTATTGGAATTACCGTCTACCCCTCATGACGGGTCGAGTCGTCACCCATGCCCAGCCCTTTGCAATCCTGTATCCTCCTTTATTGTATTTCATGTTTCATGACCTGACTTTCGCAAAGACAGCTTGTCTACCCTCATGATGGGTCGAGTCGACTCGTACGTCTCATTCGAGTCGTTTCTTCACCCATACGCAGCCCCTTACTATCCCGTATTCTCCTTTAATGTAGTCTCCTTCACAGGCGTTATTTGTTTGAAGCGTTGCGTGACGACACAAATAACGGCTGCGAAGGAGACTACCTTTAATGTATTATTTAAAGTGCCTATGAAGCTTATTTTTTTATTTTAGATATCAATTCTACATCAAGTGAATAGTAGAATGGTACAATATATCTTGCTTTGAATGCTGTGCCGCTGAGTTAAGGAGGTTTTAATATCCAAAATGCTAATTACATGTACATGACGTCAGGGGAGGTATCTGCAATCATTTCTTAGTGGTTGTGAATGGGCGTTTCTACTGTATAGGAAAACAAATTTCTAAAATCATTTTATTTCAACCATGGGTATAACACTGATAATTTTAAAAATTTGTTTAATTGTAACAAAAAAAATTGTATAATAATTGATGCCTCCCCTGACGTCATGTAATTAGCATTTTGGATATTAAAACCTCCTTAACTCGGCGGCACAGCATTCAAAACAAGATATATTGTACCATTCTACTATTCACTTAATGTAGAATTGATATCTAAAATAAAAAAATTAGCTTCATAGGCACTTTAATGTGTTTTATGACCTGGCTTCGCTCGTCTACCCCTCATAACCCTCATCGTCTAAACCGTGATTGTGTGGGAATATTAGTTGGTTGCAATTTGTTGTTCCATTTCTAGTTTCTACATCGGGGGCATAGGAAGGTCCTTAAAATTGGGGGGGGGGGGGGCAAAATGGTGAATTCTGGGCCATTTTCATTCTGGGAGGGGGAGCAAAATGATGAATTATGGGACATTTTGATTGATGACTTGTCAATCTCTCTTCTAGAACTGGGCAGAGGGGGGCATCTGCCTCCCTCCCTATGTCAATGTTACTTGAAATACATGCGATAATTTTAGAGTGAGATATAAATCAAGAAACGGTTACTTCGTGCAAGGTGATTCGTGCAGAGCTGAACAATCTTTTCTGCAATTTCCCTGGGCTCGTCAGACTTAATGTTATTGGTTTCATCGTGAAGAACCCTTATTCACGAGCTAACAACTTGACTATTTCTTAGACAGGTTGTCAAGCCATCATGACAACCCATATATGCGGGCTCCGTGCTATCTCTTCCGTGCTACCCGAAATTCTTTAGAAGCTGTCATATACTGTATTGTAAAATTGTATGTCATTGGGGTATCATCAAAAACACCCTTCAGACCTGCAAACTTTATCTTATCCAGCCAGGCCTCTACAAAGGCTAATCAACCTCTCCCTGGAAATCTGTCAACTAATTGCCATTGCAGTGCACGTGTTGAGATAAGAAGTTGTAATACTAGATCAAATGCCCCAAGCCTCATTATTGTCATATGATTGTCAATTACCTCACTATTGAAAGCAAACCACTGATCAAATGCCTGGGACTGCCAGGGGGAGGGGCATGTATGGTTTGCAAATGACTGATACATTACTGTCAAAATATCAAGCAGTTTACATGTATGTGCAGTACTGATAGGAAAAGGAATATTTTGACTTTTGTGGTGTTGATCTTTACCAGCACACACTAAAAAGAATCAACCGGCGAGCTGCTAAGAAAGCAACGTACAATGCAGAAAATATGGACTTAACTCCGTGTTATAGACCTTTCCCACGTGGCGGCCATCTAGGCATTAAAGCCCTGTTGTTAATGCTTACCCAGCCTTGGTTAAACACATTTGAGATCAAGGCTGGGTAAGCATTAACTATAGGTTTATTCCAAGATGACCGGCGCGTGGAAAAGGTCTGTTACATCGCATCATAGTCACTTTTAGAACAAAAATCATGCTCTCGAGCTTCAAAACGATATGTCATCTTCCATCTTGCTCCTTTCCAATCTCCCAATACCCACCAAAAGTGCCTGTGGGAGTGCGTACTCTGAATATTAACATCAGGACCTGAAACAACCATAGGGGCTGATCAAAGACAGGACCCAGCTAAACCACAGATTGAATTGGAATTTAGCATTTTGGTTTTTGTGCAGGGATCAGGAAAACCTGAGAATCTGGAGAAAAACCCTCAGAGCATTAGGGCAAATTAAGATACCAATTAACAAACTGAACTCACATTACCAGTGCTCTAACCCTGGCAACAGTGGTGACAGGAAAAGGACTTGCCACTTGCAATGTAAAACAAGGCTATCAAAAAAGTATTACTCTCTAATAGGTGGTTTCACTATTACATCAGTTGAATATAACTAACAGAGTGCTTTGTGCTGATTCTTTTGTTCTTCTAATATGGACCATTGTCTTGGTATTCCCAGAGGAGTTAAAAAATCTGAATAAGAAAAGAAAATTGAAAAGAATTCTGGTAGTTGTATTCCACTGATGTAATAGTACAAACAAGGAATTGTACCTTGAAAGAGGAATCTGGCACATGTGACCATCTAACTTCATGGGTGGCAGTATTGTAATCGCACAGAACTTCACCAGATTTATAAAAAGTAACATTCCAGTAAGACTCCATCTTTTATTAATCTGCAAGGAAAAAAGGAGTATTTCATTGAAGACTGTAGTTATAGACTTTTGTTTTATTTGCACTTTTCTTAATGGATATTGCAATTAGGTGAAAAGAGAAAAAATAAGAAGAAACAGAGACAATAATTGTTATTATTAATTATTATTATACTAAATAAATAAATACATTGAATGGAAATAGGTTGGAAGTGCACAGAGGCTGAAATAGCCTGTAGGCTTTTGTGTCAACCTCTGCTGATCTGAACATTACAGTACACACTTAACACAATAAAGACAAACATATTAGCAAACATTATCTACATGAGCATAGTCAAGTAAACGTTGAACTAGCATAAAGCAACAAAAATATTGTAAGAAATGATAATTTTATGAAGATTATTTGAAAAAAAATCATGAGATTTTAGGTAAACAAATAATTTAATACTTGATAATTCATGACATCAACATGAGTTTGTATACGACTCCTATAGAAGTTTTGATGAGAAGCTAGGATATATCTGGTGTACTTGTACATGTGAATTTAATAACAGTAGAGACTGGCCTGAGGTCATGTTAGAAAAAATTAAAGGGCAGACAGTAGGTTCTGTTTTCGAATTGATTTTGTGAAATAAGGTAGATGATTTCAGTTTATAAAATAAAAAATGTTATCCAAATTTAAGATATCCTGGGGATTTGCTGCACTAAGGACCGGCAGGCTTCGTTGGAAAGACAGAGTAACCAAGGCGCTGTGAAGGGTTTATTACATGTAATAATTTTGCACTGCTTAGCTCCACTGAGGTGTTTATACCACTTATATAAAAATTATGTGAAATGTCAGATTTGCATTTTTATTAGCAGAGAAAGCAATAATGCCCTTGTCATTTGGTGAAATCCTGAGTGCTAACTCGACCCTCCTCCCTCAGTTCAAATTTGGCTAGCCCAGGGTAGTTAAATACTGCTAACTTTTTAAGCCAAGGGCTTCGACTTTCCCCACAATGCCATTCGGGAGAATTCTACGTACTTGTCAACGGTAGGTATCGCTTCTTCTGTAGGGTTTCCAATGAAATGTGCTCTAATTTTGGAGAAAAATTCCACTGTCAGCCTCAGAGCTAGAGGACATCATTAAGTCTGAGCACGGCTGAAAAGTACTTAGTTTGCTTAAGTAGGCTTTGTGAGGGAATTTCACAGGGTTTTTCTGTTGTGTTTGTGCTTTCAGACACAGGAACAAATTATTCAATGAAATCCTTGAAATCCTGCAGTTGGTAGTCTTTTACCCTGCTAAACCTTTGAGGATGTGTTTTTGTCACTTTAAAGCAATGGCTCGAGTCCAAATCACCGCTCTTGGTTGTAGGGGTAAAAGACTCCCAGAGGGGGGAACCCTTGTGGATTTTTGTCCATTACCCAGCATGCAATTGGAGGTGGGTGCAGGAAAACATGGTGAAGAGAAATGCCAAATATAGCATGGTTCACAGTCGCTTGGTGTGTTTTGTGCCAAAAAAAACTGGTGATTGGGGAGATTAAAGTAGGTACTGTAACAACTGAGTGCTGATTTTGTTTTTGCTTTTGATTTCAAGTACAAACGGGAAGGGATTTTGAGTCGATTTTGAGAGCGTCGAAATTGGTGAAAATGAAAGAAACGAAACAATATCTCCAAAACAAGTGCATTTTTCTCCAAAGTGGGCAGTCAACCGGTCGCTGTTTGTAGCTGTGGCTTTTAAGTAAACCATCCCTTGAAGTAACACCGTAACATAGTCTTTATAGCATGTCTGATCTAGATTTCATGCAATGTTTTTCCAGGTACATGCTTCATGTTGGCCAGTCGTACAAAAGTTAAATGGGTTAAATGAAGCAAAAAACATATGTAAGAAATGATTTTAAGAAAATTTGTAAACAAATTGATGAGGTTTTAGGTAAACAGTATAGTTCCAGAAAATATCCATAACCCCCCCCCCCCCCCCCCCCCCCTGCCATGGAAGGGATTTGTTCTTTGATCCCCCCTCCCCTCCAAAAAGGTCCTCCAAATTGTCCCCACCCCCTCCCCTCCAGCATTTCCAGACTTTTACTTCTCGGATAAGGTCGTAAAATTGTAGGACTATAGTGTCCCCAATTAGTTGCAAAGCTAAATACATTTGACACTTAAATAAAGTTACTTACTTACCACATGGATTTCCCCACCCCATCAGAAATTCCAGCTATGATTTTGATACAAATACTTAGTCAGTTCATAATCCACAATAAAATAAACCTAATACCCATGCTACAAGTATAAAAAGCAGTTTTAATCATGGGATACCTGTTCTTAGCACATGGGACCCGGGGTTAACTATACTAAATCGATTGTGAAGTAAAGTTACATATTTTTTCAAATGATCGATTTATATGACCAAATATTGTACTACACTTGGACAATAATTACCCAAGCGACTGTCAATAGCTTTCAATCACTCAATTTGGTGCAGAAATGATTTTTTGCATGCAAAACGCTCACCAGTTTGAGTGAGAGAAAAACAAAATGGCCACTTTGTTGTCCAATCCATCCAACCAGAGATGTCTGAAAGGCATCATAGATAGAAGATTTTGAGACAATTTATTTGAATTCTATAGAAAAAAAATGAAAATTTGTGATCATCGAAAGATGTCATGCAGTCACGATTACATGCGTTACCCTCTGGAAAATATAAGCCTTGGTGTAACCCCCCTCCCCACTGGAAATTTGGGCAGATCGACCACCCCACGCCTCTGGAATTTCCAGTCCTTTCTGTTGCGGGGGGGGGTATGGATATTTTCTGGAACTACACAATGAATACCGATGAACAATGAATTTAATAGTCTTGATCAAAGTCAAATATTTTATTTACCCACGGAAGGGTCTATCAGATGCACATATTTACAATAAAATACGGCTAACTGTTTTACATAGACGCCATGCATATTTCAAAAGACCTGGAATAATAATTACAAGTGTAAAATAGATAAAATTGCACAAAAATAGTCAATCACTGATGATTAACCCTGATGACAGATTGCCTGTTTAGACTTCTTTAATAGAGACTTGAAAGAGGAGAGCGATGTTGCTAGTCACATCTCATCAGGTAAACTATTCCACATGGAAGCTCCACTATACCTAAGGCTTTGTTTTAAGAAATTTGAAAACAAATTGATGAGGTTTTAGGTAAACAATGAATACCGGTAAACAATGAATTTAATAGTCTTGATAAGCCTGGTTTTGTAGTTTAAATAATTATCTTGTATTTATTTTTGAATGTTTGATGGCTTAGATTTTAACACTATTGGCCCAGTCTCCCAAACGACTGAGCTTGATATTTGATGTTATAAACCATCAAATAGTTTCTCTCACTCTCCGCGAGCAGAAAATATCACCGAATACACCGAATGCAAATATGGCAATTTTTGATCAAATAAAATATTTGAAGGATGACAACAACAATATATAACCACATTGTGATGTCGAAATACTGTATGCCCTGATATTTGTCCTTGGACATTATCTGATCCTTGAAATGTGTGTGACAAAATATCAGGGCATATTTCAACAGCACAAATAGGTTATTGTACTGTATTTGTAATTTTCCATAATAGCTAGGCCTTTTGTGTGATGATGTCATGCTTTTGTCATCACCACCAAGCCTCACTTTCGTGTTGAGAGAAAACATTGCACCAAATTGAGGCTAATGGTGGTGATCACAAAAGTGTGACATTGCCATGCATAATTAAGGCTTAAATTATTAGTTTGTATACATGAATGACTCAAATAATTTCTCAAGGCGAGCAATGGCTTTGTTTTCGTGACCCACCAACTCTTACTTAACCGCCGTGACAGTTTTATTTGTATAAACTAAATTGTTGTCGGCTAGTAGATTCAGACAGGATTCTCTCAGGAGGAACGAACCAGAGGATACGGCTGAATTTAGGCTAGCTTTCCCTTAGATAACTTTCTCTAATAAGCTTATATAAAGTTTTCAGTTCAATAATCATGATTGTAAATATGTGTTATGCTAAATATCTCCACATACACGAGCATACAAATATACGAGCATGCAAATTGAATATACAAATTCTTAAGTCTTAGGTATCTGAGTTTCCTCTTATTCTAGAGACTTTTTGTGAAGCATGTTATAAAACTAGTACAAAATACTTACCTAAATAGAGAAGAAACACCACACAAACACTCGACCGAGCAAACCAAACAAAATGGCGGATGGACATGAGCAAATAAATATGCATACCACAGGAATCCCGGCATTTTCTTGCCTCTCTTCCAAATTCTAATGTATGGTCTTCCTGTGGTAAATGAAACCACAGGAGTCCCGGTACTTTCTTGTATTTTCTGCCAAACGTCCTTCTCGCTAAATTATATTCGAGAGCGCCCAAGGCGTGATCAGCGAGTATCGGAGGTGCGACAAGTACCTCTGGGACGGTTTTATCCTGGATCGACTTTGATCCAAGCGTAACATTTGGATTGACAATGGCAAGCCAATAAAAAAAAAGATAATAATTAGACTTGTATCAGTCGTGTGCTTCATGATATTTTAGCGTGGGGTCACATGTAAGGGTTTCATTTCTAAAGTTACAACGGTACTGCAAAACAGCCCGGCCATGCTGGTAACAAACAGTTTCACGTCGCGTGTTTATGGCAACAACGACACAGGCAAAGAGCTAGGCTTATCTTACCATCGTCCAAGAGCCATTGATGACGAAAATGTAATTTTCAGCGGCGGTTACTATAACCTCTTTAGGGGAAAATCGAGTAAGGAAAACGATAATCCTCGAGGCTGGAGTTAATGACGGAAGGCAAAGGCTCGCAGATTATGTGCAAAAACTGCTCCCACGTACGAGTCGAGCGAGGGCACAATCATCAAGTTTTCGTGTCCAACACCACGCAACTGGATACCTTATTCCAATATGGCTGCTCTTATCTGCATAATGCCAAAAAACTTTGGATATTAGGTGAAGGGAATGCCGTTTTTATTAAAGCATGCAAAAGTAAGTAATACTGAGAAGTTTGGGAGTTTGGCCTTTCATTGTTGCAAAGTTATTGACATTTAAATACAGTATAAATCACGAAAACGAGGCTAACAGGTATAACTGGCTCAAACCCATACACAACTCTATATATTGAAATCTCGATAACTTAGTACAATTTTATGCTATCAAATCTAACGTTCAGAGTATAATTACTAATCTTGGCATACTCTTTAATATACTACTCAAACAAGATTTGTCATTTTGGAATAGGGTGTATCACAGGCAGCCCAATCTATTAGACTTGTATCAGTCGTGTACCTCATGATATTTCAGCGTGGGGTCACATGTAAGTATTTCATTTCTAAAGTTGCAACGGTACTGCAAAACAGCCCGGGCATGCTGGAAAAAAACAGAGTTTCACGTTGCATGTTTATAGCAACTACAACACAGGCAAAGAGCTAGGCTTATCTTACCATCGTCCAAGAGCCATTGATGACGAAAATGTAATTTTCAGCGGCGGTTACTATAACATCTTTAGGGAAAAATCGAGTAAGGAAAACGATAATCCTCGAGGCTGGAGTTAATGACGGAAGGCGAAGGCTCGCAGATTCTGTACAAAAACTGCTCCCACGTACGAGTCGAGCGAGGGCACAATCATCAAGTTTTTGTGTCCCACACCACGCGATACCTTATTCCAATATGGCTGCTCTTATTTGCATAATGCCAAAAAACTTAGGATATTAGGGGAAGTGAATGCCGTCTTTATTAAAGCATGCGAAAGTAATACTGAGCAGTTTGAGAGTTTGGTCTCAGTATAAATCACGAAAACGAGGCTTGTATATAGTATAACTGGCTCAAACCCATACACAACTCTATATATTGAAATCTCGATAACTTTATGCTATAACCTATGGCAAGCCGAACGTAGCAATATTCAGAAAGCTCAATTTTCAATATCAATATAAATTCAATGTCAGTTCAAAGCAAATTCAATGTCAATTCAATGCATTCAATATCAATTCAATGTCATTCAATGTCAAATTCAATACAAATTCAATGTCAATTCAGTGTCAATTCAATGCAAATTCAATGTCAATTCAAACCAAATTCAATGTCAATTCAATGCAAATTCAATGTCAATTCAGTGTCAATTCAATGCAAATTCAATTTCAATTCAATGCAATACAATGTACTCTTTTGTCTCCAGATAATGCTTTCGGGTTCCTGGTAAAGTTGTGATTGAACCTCAGTGCAACTAATTAAAATACAGGTCAGGTTTCATCCTTAAAAAAGTATTTTCGATGTCGGAAAACAAACTGTTGTGAACGCCACGAGATTCAACAAGTGAAATAAAAGTTGTCGAATCTCGGCCTAATTTTAGCTCGATTTCTATTGGCTCTTCGGTTTGCTTCCACACAGTCCGAAGCTCAATTGCAGACGACAAACAAGATAGCTCATTGCAGACTGGAGTATTCAGCCAAGCCCCATGACAAAACTGGCCATTGTTGGAAGAAATAGGAGAAAATACACATCCTGTTCGACCAATTATTGTAGACTTTACTGCATCAACAGTTTTGCAACTATTTCACGACCACAAAACAGGCACTTTTGCGCATGCGTTAATTTCTTCACTTCCGGTTTCTAAAAATTCTAAACATTTCGCGCGCTTTCACTAAACTCCAAACTTTTTCCCGTTAAAATGTTGTTGACCACGTTCTCCACAAAAGAGAACATGGATTTTGGAAACCGACAATAAATGCCAAAGTTATGGCTTTTCATTCGCCAAAAAAGCTTAATATTGGACTGAAAAGTGTCGTAAAATCTTTATTTTTTGTCGTAATGGCAAACGCATGCTCGGTTTTATGCGCATTCATTCGTAGATTCGGAAAATATTCATAAATTACTAGTAGTTTAAAATTTTCTGATTTTGATGACGTCATCATGACGTCACTTAATGACGTCATCAGACTACAAGACTTTACCCTAGGAGTCACCTTGACAATAATCATTGCCCACTCTTTAATTTTCCGGGTTTTACGAGGCTGCAAACTTTCCCTAGCAACGGCCGATTGAAATATGTCAATGGACCCTTAAAAATGGAACACCATCTTCGGCAGTTGGTTTCCTGTTTAGATCAAGCATCAGGTTTAGTAACAAGTATTTTAGATAACGAACAAGATGTGGCTACAACCTCTAGATCTGCCTCTACTTCCACAACGAACTCTAGTTCTGCTCGTGCGGGCTCTGCCTCCTCTTCACCAGGTGGAATAGGAATTACAGGAGCATTCGGTGGAGTGTCTTGAGTTATGAACCGTGCTAGAACCATGATCCAGCAGTCATAAAGGGGCGGCATGTACTCAAGGTTGGGGCAACGGCAAATAGAACGGCTCAGAGGAAGGCAGACAGCTGTGGTAAGTTCAAGTAACGAACCTGCCACCTTCACATAAAGGACAGTCAAACCCCTTCTTTAACTGCAGGTAAATACACCCTTGCCCAGCAAGAAGCTTCAATGGTTTGTAGCTGTACTGCTCACAGCTTACTGGCTGTGAAAGCTTGCGGCAATTGGCACGTAGAAAGTCAAAGTCTTAATTGTTTCCCAATCAACGGATATTTTATGCGTATGGCATTTCGTAGTTTGCCTCTAATGTCGTCCTCATTGCCTGATACCCACACAGCACCACGCTTTTCTCGCAAATGGCCATGGGCTGCTCATCGACTTCCTCGAGTTGCATTAATACAAACTCGAAGACTTTAGACCCTCCCGAACGCTGTTTCTTTCCCCGGGGTTCGTTACTTGAACTTACCACAGCTGTCTGCCTTCCTCTGAGCCGTTCTCTTTGCCGTTGTCCCAACCTTGAGTACATGCCGCCCCTTGATGACTGCTGGATCATGGTTCTAGCACGGTTCATAACTCAAGACACTCCACCGAATGCTCCTGAAATTCCCATTCCATCTGGTGAAGAGGAGGCAGAGCCCGCACAAGCAGAACTAGAGTTCGTTGTGGAAGTAGAGGCAGATCTAGAGGTTGTAGCCACATCTTGTTCGTTATCTAAAATGCTTGTTACTAAACCTGATGCTTGATCTAAGCAGGAAACCAACTGCCAAAGATTGTGTTCCATTTTTAAAGTAGTAGTAATAATGCATGTAGTCAACACTTGGCGCTTCGATCGTTCGAAAACAAAATGGCTTCCGTCACTGCAGGAGTCTGGTACTGTGCGATCAAACCACGTGATTATTAATTTGCATTGAATTTACTTTGAATTGACATTGAATTTGCATTGAATTGACACTGAATTTGCATTGAATTTGCATTGAATTTGCATTGAATTGACATTGAATTGACATTGAATTGACATTGAATTTGGTTTGAATTGACATTGAATTTGCATTGAATTGAATTGACATTGAATTTGACATTGAATTGACATTGAATTGACATTGAATTTGCTTTGAATTGACATTGAATTTGTATTGATATTGAAATTTGAGCTTTCTGAATATTGCTACATTCGGCTTGCCATAATAACCCCTAACTTTCAGAGTATAATTGCTAATCTTGGCATACTCTTTAATATACTATTCAAACAAGATTTGTCATTTTGGAATATGATGTATATGTTGCAACTGGAAGCGACTTTCCGAATCCTGTGGGCTATTTATACAATCGTGTATGAATAAAGTATGTTGTTATTATTAAAAACATCTTGCCGCTAAACACAGTGAGAGTCCCTCGCTCTGTTGTTGATTTAGTCAGTTCTTCAACTCCCTGAAACTCTTTTAAAACAGGCTCTTCACTGCCCTGAACGGAACTCTTCTTGAAAAATCGAAGACATGAAGTAAGCTGCCTTGTCCACAGACGTCTGAAAATTGCGGAGCGCGAGGAATCCCATGACCCTTAGCGCTCGCGGATGCTAAGAGGCCTGGGACGAGGCAGCGAAGAAAGCGTACTGGAGAGAGCTGAATGACTGCAACACGTAATCTCCCTTAGATTGACTAATATCATCAATTGTCAAAATGGCTAGAATTGATTATAATCCTCAATTTAACCTCGAGGTTAAAACCAGTCAAGGATAAAGATAAACAATTGTCAATTTGCGAACGGCGGTAGACGCGCTTAGTGTAGTGGTCATGACGTCTGTACTACACTGCACAACACGCAACCGGTTACGAGTTCGAGCCCGAGTAGGAGCGCTCAAAAAAAGTTTTTATCTCGTTTACCTTCCTTTCTTGTTTACCTGTGAACCCTAGCTCTAGGTGAGTGAGAACCCGTCTTTTACCCGCGAACTCGTCCGATGGTTAGGGTTCGGTTTGTAGTTCGGGTTAGGGTTTGTCTTAGAATAATGATTATAATCAGTTCTAGCCATTTTGACAAATTGATGATATTAGTCAATCTAAGGGAGATGACGCGTTGATGACGAGGGAGCATGCATGCGAGCTGATGCACACCGCGGCAAAACGTCAGGCGCATGCGTATTTGCTATTCTTGTCCGCGCGCGGCCGCCCCCAGTTTCCCGCGAAAACTGAAATGAAACAACAGGCACATGTCGTGATTTTAACGTTTCTGCTTAAAAGCATTCATTTGTGAACTGTTTTGTCAAAAAATAAGAAAACTACTTAAAAGCTAAGCCTAAGACTTTAACAGGTTGAAGTTTTCTTAATTTGTAATTCATTGTGAGTTTACTAAGTTATAAAATTATTTACTAAAAAAGTTGAAACCCTCGGTAATTTGTATTTGAGAGCAGAGCCTTCGTTCTTTTGGCCAGCGGAGCATACCGTTTTGCCGCGGTGTGGAGCTGATGTGTCTTACCGAAAACTCTCTCTTTTCTGGGTAAATCTTTGGTGTTTGAAGGCAATTTTATCCCAGTGCCCAAACTTAAACCATGTGTTGTTTCTCAGTTTTTGAAGGAAATGGTCTGAGTATTTGAAACTCTATCTTTCCAGCAAAACTCTTCTTATTCGAAGAAAACATGAAGGTACTAAATTTTGAAATTTCCGCCATTTTTGTATCCCTAGTCTACGCGCGTCACGTCAGTAAATGGGGTCTGGGTACGAGATTGTTATCAGCGCTGTCACCAAACTTGGTAATTTTACTAATTTCGATGGTGCTCTTTCTTGTGATGGAGTTTATTTCATACTGATTAGACTATCCTTTTTGAATTATTTTTCTTATTCAGATTTTCCAACTCCTTTGAGAATAGCAAGACAATGGTCTAAATTAGAGGAACAAAAGAAACCGTGCAAAGGATTCTGGTAGGTGTAGTAAAATTACGCCCGATTGACGTCATAATTCCAGGCCCTCGCCAAGACTCGCGCTGACTTCCAAGTGGAAACAGGAAGCCTAAAACGGATGTTTTCGCTAACTTTGACGCCACTAAAATCGTCCAAGTTTAGTTTTTTCACTTTTAATTTTTCGAATTCTTAGTCAGGGCGCTATAGAGAATCGATGTAAAAAAATAAATGTTTGGGGTTATAGGCACTTTAATGAAATAAATCTCCCAACAAGAGAGCGTTCCGCTCCACTTCATTTTTTATGAATTTGCATACCACTAATCCCTCACACAAATGAAAGTTATACAACCCAACGCGAATTTGCATGCGACTAATTCCTAAAACAACCGCAACGAAGTTACTGTCAATCAGAATTGAAAATAAAAACATTTTAGAGCCTGTCAAGAGTAGTTTGTTCTTACTGTTTACGCTACAAAGGGTTTCAGATACTGCGAGATGTATTTTACTTTTTTCTCCTTTGCTTGCTAGAACCGATTGAAACGTTTGTATTACTTAACGGACTCGGAGTTGGTCTGTCCTGGCTTCATAGCCGCTCCACTCAAATCCACTCACTTTATCCTCCGCAATTGAAAACTATAGATAATGGCATCCTCCACAATTAAAAATAGATAATGAAATCCTCCGCATATTATTCATGACCCCAGACACTAGAAAATGTATTCACCCCTGATTGTGCATCCTCACCACTAATGAGATTCACCCACACTTTGTTCATGCGGAAAGGCAATAGATCCAAACGTCATATTTATTCATGGCAAACACAATAGATCCACGACGTTATCCGAATTAATGACGCGGCGCAATTCTGGTGAAGCGCGCCGCAAAAAAACCGTAATACCATCCCTCCTATAGTTTTCGTGAACAATTGTTATAAATATAGCGGACCTTCATCATTTATGGTTTTGTACATCACGCAGAATCGTCAAATCCGGTATATTTTTAAGCGAAATAACGCCAAAATCTCTGCTTCAATGCGCACGTATAATTACAAAGGAATCGTGCAAAACGCTTCATAAGGGACCACTTCAGCCATTTTTACGATAATTACATACTTGCAGTCTATCGCTAAGGTAACATCGGGCTTTTGAAGAATAGATGTTAAACGACAATTTCCACAAACAGAAATCTGTGTAAGAGGGCCTAACTGCAGAATACCCTACCACTTCAAAATATCACATTGAAACCCCACTTAAATTAACACTTAAAACTGTATTTTAAGTTTTAGTGTGTCTGTTTTAGAGTTTTGTACTCCGGTTTGTTACTAAGTATTATCTGAATCGATCCACTTGAAAAAGGAGAAAAATGGAAAGTTACCTGTCAATTTTTCCCCACAAATACAGTAACCTTCCAGAAAAAAACATAACAGAATTTGTATCGATTCAGCATGAAAATATAAGAAGCTTATTATGGCCCTGGGCCCCTGTTTAGAATCATTTAACTATTTCAAAATAAAACAAATGTAAAATATGCCAGTTTTTAAGTTATAATGTACATTTGTAGTAGGTGTTCGGTGATTTCTACAACTTCTTACCAAACTAAATACCGAGAAATCCCCGAGACTCTAGTCAGAACACAAGACTCCAAGCAAAAAGAAAACAAATGATACAAAGCAATTTGATTTTTTCACAAGCAACGTGAGCGCATGTATGGTATACACCTTATTCCAAAATGGCCGCCCTAATTTGCATATAGCCAGAAACTTTTCATATTTAGCACAATGAATATCACCGTTTATTAGGATACACCGTAGTAAGCAACATGGAACAGTTCGATACTGTTGCTTCGAATAGCTGCAAATATACCTGTATTTTCAACCTAGAAAAGTCATGAAATCGAGGCAACAAGGTCCACACTCATCTCTGGCCATATAAAACTCTGTAAATTGAAATCTCTGTAAATTGTTTGTTCCAGCATTCATTACGTTGTTCTTTACATGAGATCATGTGTATGACAGGTTTTGGGGACACATTTCCCTCCTCTATATTATAAACAAGTAATCACATGGGTCCTCGAAACTAAAGCATTGATCACTTGTATTTTTAAACTTTTCACGGAATTGCCCTCATCGTGACATCAGGCAATTTGATGAAAAGTTTGGAAACACGTGATTAATCCTAAATTTTCTCGGTCCCAAGCGTTTACGGATATGTATACGAATCACAAGCCTTGATCAATGCACCTGTTTCCAAATAACTTTTACTAGGTTACTGAACTCGTCATTAACAAACCAGTACATACTGCATTACAATGTTGTGTGCGTTCTCCAGAGTGTATTCGAACATGTCTAGTTAGGATACTAGATTGTTTGAAGCATTTTCCACACTGCTTACATTTATATGGCCTATCCTCGCAGTGGATTCGAACATGTTTAGTTAGGTTACTAGATTGCTTGAAGCACTTTCCACACTGCTTACAATTATATGGCTTCTCCTCAGAGTGCATTCGAGCGTGTAATAGTACACATTCTATACTCATTCACAGTTTGTACGGTACCAACAAAACCTGGATCGGATCGGATCGGATCGGAACGGATCGGAATGGAACGGAACGGATCGGATCGGATCGGACAGGATCGGATCGGATCGGAACGGATCACATTTACGGTTGAATTATGTTTTTCCCGCCACAACAATTACGACCCGTTTCGTTTATATATCACGTTTTATTTTTTTGCTTTGACAGCTAAGTATAAAATACATATGTTTATCTTTATATTTTGCCCTTTGACAGTCATTTCCTCCGGCATTTCCCCCGAATTTCAAGTGAAACCTTTCGTGGTGTGAGTCAGTAGTTCAATTCTATGAAGCTTAGTCCGGCGTGTCGAAGGCTATGAAAGGACGGTTATGACTAAAACTACACACGAGTGAACACGAGTGAACACGAGTAAAAAAGATGGTAAAACAGGTGAACACGAGTGAATAAAAGGTGAACACGAGTAAAAATTTATCCAAACTATATTTTTCTTTGATTTAAATATTAATTTAAACTATAGTAAACCAGCCAACCATTAGAAAAGTAAAGGGGGGGGAGGGGGGTTTGGACATTACGTTTGAAAGTGATTGGCATGCAGTTAATTACTGATTGTCTCACGTTAGAAGAGCTTTCTGCTAGTTTTTATGTTTTATCGAGAAAATACTTGAAAAACATCCAGGTCTTATTAGTGCCTAGCCAAACTGGAGAGAAAAGCGGGCAGTCTAAAGCAGATTTTAAGCCTTTAAATGACAGACAATCTTGAAATTAGAATAGATCTAAAGTTTTCGATCTTATCACTAATCATATCGCTGTCACATGCTGTCATATGCTGTCACATACATACAAACAGAAAGACACATTGAATTTAATTAGTGAAACTGGTAGGACTGGTGATACAACGCACGGAAAATTTACCGGTAAATCAATTCATCTTTAAATGTTCTGTTGTCAATTGAGGATCTTCTCAGACGAATCTCATCCGATTTTTAGCCGGGGCGTTCAACTGAGTCGGCGTGTCTTTCATGCGCAGTGAGCGACTGGATCAAGGTAAGAACTTTTAGTTGAATCAGCTAAATTGACGTTTATGTGAACTACGGCTAGTTATATAACAGGTTTTCCATTTTAGAATGCTCAGAAATCCTTCTGTATTCTATAAAGGTTCATCTCAACTATCTAAAAGTCCCGGGGGGGGTACTTACATGAAAAATAGGTATGTATGTGAGGCCAAGAGGCTCAAACCCTGACCCTGTTTGACCCATTCCGAGCTCCAAAACCCTGATTGCCCCCTTTTTTGAAAAAAAACCCCTGAATGCCCCTTCTTTAACTTGTTTTCAAAACAAGGTCGGATATATATCCCGGCCGGTATACCGCGTACCGGGATTGCATGCAAAATACGGAACATTTAAAGTCGGGACGTGGCATTGGGTAAACAAATCAGCAGATGAAGTACATAGATAAGTACTGAAGTACGGGAACCTCAGTGCTTGCATGTGGGCAGGCGATCAAAATGCGGCAACAGAATGTCTTTTTTTGAGATAGTAGCTAAAAAAAAAACTAACTGCCTAAAAAATACTGAACCCCGACCCTGACTGCACCCAAATTATACTCAAATCCTGACCCTGATCTGCCCAAATCAGGCCAAAACCCTGACCCTACCTGCCCAAACGGAGCTCAAAACCCTGACCCACCCGGGCGGCACATACATAATACGTCACAAACAGGAGTACCCCCCCCGGGCTAAAAGTGCATTACCAGACGGACATTTTGCAACCGCGATATGTACAGCACCCGAAATGATCCCGTGCCCCAAATGATCCCCAACCCGAAATAATCCCCAAATCGTACCCGAAATGATCCCCAACCCGAAATGACTCCCATCAAGTACCTGAGATGATCCCGAAATAATTTTGGGAACGGACTTGGATTGGAGGGTAGAATTCCGGAATAGGCAAAAACAATTTTATACTTTCTTGAAAAGAAGACAAACAGCACAAACAAAAACAACAACAATATGACGTCATCGGTCACGTGATTCTTATGAAATTCGCTAATATCTCGTTCCAAATAAGCAATGTTTAGTACTAAAATAAGACTCAGTTTGTGAGTCAAGAAAAACGTGATTTTACTACAGGCCAAGAAACACTTAAAAATTTTCCTTATTTGGAATGATTGACAGGTTATCGGCTTTCCACAGAACAAAGATTTTTACTTCGCGATGTGTCGTAACACGCTTATTTCAATTGCTCTCTTCTGTGTATTTTTCTGCGTTTTCACGGCAATACTCCTACTCCAAGCTGTAAACAGTTTTAGCGAATTTCATAAGAATCACGTGACCGATGACATCGTATTGTTTTTTGTTTTTTTTTGTCTTCTTTTCAAGAAAGTATAAAATTTTGGGGATCATTTCGGGTGGGTGCTGTACATATCGCGGTTGCAAAATGTCCGTCTGGTAATGCACTTTTAGATAGTTGAGATGAACCTTTATAGAATACAGAAGGATTTCTGAGCAGTGAAAAACCTGTTATATAACCAGCCGTAGTTCACATAAACGTCAATTTAGCTGATTCAACTAAAAGTTCTTACCTTGATCCAGTCGCTCGCTGCGCGTGAAAGACACGCCGACTCAGTTGAACGCCCCCGGCTAAAACTCGGATGAGATTCGTCTGAGAAGATCCTTAATTGACAACAGAACATTTATAGATGAATTGAATAAATGATTTACCGGTAAATTCTCCGTGCGTTGTATCACCAGTCCTACCAGTTTCACTAATTAAATTCAATGTGTCTTTCTGTTTGTATGTATGTGACAGCATATGACAACATGTGACAGCGATATGATTCGTGATAAGATCGAAAACTTTAGATCTATTCTAATTTCAAGATTGTCTGTCATTTAAAGGCTTAAAATCTGCTTTAGACTGCCCGCTTTTCTCTCCAGTTTGGCTAGGCACTAATAAGACCTGGATGTTTTTCAAGTATTTTCTCGATAAAACATAAAAACTAGCAGAAAGCTCTTCTAACGTGAGACAATCAGTAATTAACTGCATGCCAATCACTTTCAAACGTAATGTCCAAACCCCCCTCCCCCCCTTTACTTTTCTAATGGTTGGCTGGTTTACTATAGTTTAAATTAATATTTAAATCAAAGAAAAATATAGTTTGGATAAATTTTTACTCGTGTTCACCTTTTATTAACTCGTGTTCACCTGTTTTACCATCTTTTTTACTCGTGTTCACTCGTGTTCACTCGTGTGTAGTTTTAGTCATAACCGTCCTTTCATAGCCTTCGACACGCCGGACTAAGCTTCATAGAATTGAACTACTGACTCACACCAAACCCCCCTCTCCTCAAGCATGTTAAGGCATGGTTTTTGAACCGTTCTGATAAAACATTCAAAATTCGTTATCTTTGTTATTTATGTATGAAATACCCTATAACTTTGGAATAATACGGTAATCGTGTGTCTTAACATTTAAGTATCGGTATTTTGGTGTTTTGAAGGTCACGTGACCTTAAGGCTGATAAAACGAAGAAATCAAAATGGGGTGGCGGAAGTTATTGTTTTGTTTCAGATTTTCGATTCGATATGTTAAGCTTGTTATGGGAAATGAGACTGTGTCCGGAATGGTTGACTTTATATCACTGAAGAGGATATAAATGGCGAAAAATGGTTCCAAAAATAGGTCACGTGACCTGTTTTCTATATTTTCGCCTTAACAGTCTATCATGGTCAACCATTCCGGACTGATCTTTAAAGTCAACCACAAGTGTAATCAGATAAACACAAAATCGTTACTTAAAATATAAAACGCACCACCCCGTTTTTAGTTTAATTTTCAACTTTTTGTGATCACGTGGTTGGTCACGTGATATACATTTAACCAAAATTTTATATTAGGACGATTAAAAACGCTGAGATTAGTTATAACCACCATTGTTCTAGGATTTGAGCAAATTCAAGTGACTCTATTCAAGAAAATAGCTGTAGCCTCGTTTTCATGTTCAAACCATGCCTTAACATGCTTGAGTCCCCCCCCCCCCCCCCCATCCCCCTTTACTTTTCTAATGGTTGGCTGGTTTACTATAATTAATATTTAAATCAAAGAAAAATATAGTTTGGATAAATTTTTACTCGTGTTCACCTTTTATTCACTCGTGTTCACCTGTTTTACCATCTTTAATAATAATAATAATAATAATACATTTATATAGCGCCAATTCCCTACAGCCCATTAGCGCTTTACATATAATATAAAAATAAAAATCTTAAGAAAAAATATTTTTTTAAAAATTTAAAAATTTAAAAATATGCCTGTCTAAAAAGATAAGTCTTAACATGTATTTTAAAGCTTTCAACTGTTTGGTGGTCTCTTATAAAGTCCGGTAGTGAGTTCCAGAGCCTAGGCGCGGACACAGAGAAGGCTCTATAGCCATACCCTTTCAAGTTATATGGTGCAAATTCTAACAAGTTCTTAGAGGCAGATCTTAGTTGCCGTTTCGGTACATAAGGACGGACTAGATCTTTCAGATAAATAGGAGCTGTGTCATTCAGGCACTTATATGTAAGTAATAATATCTTAAAACTGATCCTATATTCTATTGGCAACCAATGTAGCTCCTTTAAAACGGGTGTAATATTGTCGTACTTGTTTGTCATACATATTAATCTGGCTGCTGAATTTTGGACACTCTGAAGTTTCTGGATCAATTGTGTTGGCAGTCCACAAAGTAATGAATTGCAGAAATCCAGCCGTGATGTAATAAAGGCATGCACTAGTATCTCAGCCGAGTGCACTGATATATATTTTCGTATTCGCCATATGTTTCGTAGATGAAAAAATGCCGATTTACAGATTTCATTGACCTGGCACTCCATGGACATGGCTGAGTCGAAGTTTGCACCAATATTCTTAGCGGTGGCAGAGGGTTCAATAACCTCGCCACAGATAGAAACGGAAGTTATAGGGGGTAGGGGACGATGTCGCGCATTTAGAATCATAAGTTCGGTTTTGCCCCTATTCATTTTAAGCATATTCCGTGACATCCACTGGTCAATATCCTGGGTGCACGCTTCTACTTTGGCCCTAGCCAAGTCTGCCTCTGAGGACCTGAACGAAATATAAATTTGGGTGTCGTCTGCATAAAGATGAAAACCCATTCCATGATTGCGGATTATGTCTGCGAGTGGTGCTGTATATAATAAAAAGAGCATGGGTCCGAGCACGGAGCCCTGGGGAAGTCCAAATAGTAAGTCGTGTTGCGTTGAAACGCCACCAGACACACTGACGAACTGCTTTCTCTCTGACAAGTATGATGCAAACCAAGCAAGCACATCATCAATCAGACCGAATCGGTTAGCCATTCTTTTTAACAAAATTTGGTGATCCACCGTATCGAACGCAGCCGATAAGTCCAATAAGAGAAGTATAACAGATTGCTGACCATCTAGTGCTCGGAGAACATCATTGTGTACTCTAGTAAGTGCAGTTTCAGTACTATGTTGCTTCTTATATGCAGATTGAAGGATCTCATGCAAGTTGTTTTCATCAATATGTTCATTAACTTGACTCGCAACAGATTTTTCGATGGCTTTCGATATGACCTTTAAGTTAGATATAGGGCGAAAATTACCAAACTCTTCAGTGTCTAATGATGTTTTTTTCAGACGAGGATCTAAGACAGCAACCTTTAAACTGCGAGGCATAACACAAGTAGCCAATGACAGATTAACGATTTTGGTGATAACAGGAAGCAACAAATCAAAACAGTTCTTGAGAACTCGACCGGGGACTGGGTCTAAGCAGCAGGATTTGGACACATTAGAACTTATTAATGTCGCCATTTGGTCATCAGTAACTAAGGTAAACTTAGCAAACTTTTTCACTGGCAAGTAACTGTTCAGTTCTTGGAAATCAGGTAAGGCACATGATAATAAGTCGCTCCTGATCTTTATAATTTTATCAGCAAAAAAGTTGGCAAAATCATTTGCTAGTTGGTTGGCAGAGTCACATGTAGGGTACAGTTTTTCCGTGGTTCTATGTAGCATATTAGTCACAGTGTTAAATAACACTTTCTGATCTTTTTTGTGTTCATCTATAACACTGGAATAAAAGGACATTTTTGATTCAAATATTGCGACGTTATAGTTTGAACAATGCTTCGCATACAATTCCCTATCAGCTGGTGACTTGGTAGCACGCCAACGCCGCTCAAGCTTGCGTTTTGTTATTTTCAATTGATCGATACTCGTGTTCACTCCTGTTCACTCGTGTTCACTCGTGTTCACTCGTGTTCACTCGTGTTCACTCGTGTTCACTCGTGTTCACTCGTGTTCACTCGTGTTCACTCGTGTTCACTCGTGTGTAGTTTTAGTCAAGATCATGAAAGGACTCCCAAACAGTTTAATTGTTCCACAAAAAAAAAGAGAAAATCATGGATAATACACAATATTGTCTTCCCTGAACTGGTTCCCTTTTTGTTTGGCCGTTTCCAAGCCCTGCTAAACTGGAGTACTCGTTTGAATACAAACTCCGCGCTTTTGCTGTCTAGACCAGTCGCGCTGTTATAAACACTCCTGGATCGATTCCCCTGTAATTTGGAGAAAAAAGAAACATTTAGAAAGTTAAACTGTAACTCTTACTTATCCTTCAAGTCAAGATTTTAAGTCGGGATTTCGAGTCAGGCTTTAGGGTTTAAGTGTACTCGCATACTGTCGTGGAGATTTATGTCCCATCACCCAGAAAGAAGTGGTTCGATCGTGAAGATACATAAACCATAAATCAGTGTACCAGCAGACATTCGCATACATTTAAAGCTTCGACGATAATTTGACAGGTTTTTGGTGGGCCACATGCTTTTGTTTTCAATGCGTGCGCAACATCGTCAAAATGGCCTAAACAGACATTCTACCACTCCAGCAGATTTTACGTATATATAGAACATCAATGATAGACCATACATACAAGTTGTTTAATGTATTTTATTGATTTCATTCGCCACAATAATACATACACGAAATAACTAGATAATAAATTTCAAACAACAAAATACTAGTGGCAGGAAGAGAAAACAGGGCTTCCGCCCAATTGACATTCCCCCCCCCCCCCCAAACAATTATTACAGCAGGAAAAATCGTTACATGACATCAAAACATTTACAATTTAGGAAAAAATTGTAATAAACTAACGATAATAAACTAGAAATAACAAGACACTTGGTAAGTGTTCACTCGGGCGGCTTTATATCTACATGTACCATCTGCAGTACAATATATAGCCACAGTACTACATCCAATTGACAAAACAAATGAATTGTAATTTTCTGTCATCAAAACTTGCAAAGCACTATCTAAGGGGACACAGCAAGATAAATCTTGTAATAAACAAGCACCATATATAGTACCAGTATAATTTTGACTGTATTGAAGCTGCTAATAAGTCTTAAACACTATGGTCATTTCAGTTAATTATGTTAACATTAAATAAGATTGTCTGGATAATCTTGACAAACCAGAATATAATTCATTCCCATTGTTTATAATATTAAGCAAGTCTCTTGGGAAGGTAATTGAATTTTCGCTACGGTCACGTGATTGATAACGTCACGTAGTTTGATTGACAAGGGTTGTTTGTTGTCTGCTAGTGTTGGTTTGTCCTATTAGAAAACACTAGTAAACATTGTTACTTTTGAGCTTTATTTCTTTTAGCAAGAAGTGTAGCGAAAATGTTGTCCAAAATCCATTAGTCCATTCCCAGTTTTATCGCGGGATCGTTTCGGTACTGATTGGGGGTCATTTCGGGGTCGGGATCATTTCAGGTGCGGCTTGAACAGTTTCGGGGATCATTTCGCATTTGGGGATCATTTCGGGTTCGGGTATCTTCCCGGGTTCGGGTATCATTTCGGGTTCGGGTATCATTTCGGGTTCGGGTATCATTTCGCGTTCGGGGATCATTTCGCGTTCGGGGATCATTTCGCGTTCGGGGATCATTTCAGGTTCGGGTATCATTTCAGGTTCGGGGATCATTTCAGGTTTGGGGATCATTTCAGCAGCCCTTCACCTCTCAAAACCTTGCATTTTATTGGACCCCAGTTGGACTGCACTGGCAAAGAATTGCATTGTTTTAGGGTTAGGGTTTGTAATGTTTCAGGGTTAGGCATGGTTTGGATGCAGCCAGTACTATTCCACGTTCCGAGGAGGTGAAGGCCGCCCCGATCATTTCGGGTTTGGTACAGTACGACAACGAGTACGACTTTTCACAATCGACAAACACTTTAAAAAGATATATGAACAAACAGATACTCTTAGTAGCTTGTTCTCGTGTCTGCAGCATTGTTTGGCAGATATGGAAGATTTGTACTTTCTAGCGACTGAGATATTTTGAGTCTAAAAGTCGTACTCGTACTCGAATCTTAAGCTCCCTATTGATACAACCCCATAACAAAAGCGGCTAATAGATTTTAGAGGAAAGAGATTTACATACATGTACTATATTATTATACAATTTCATCGTACGAATGTTCATGAAGCGTGAGAATGGGCTGTTATCCCAGTTCGGCCATCTTGGATAAAACAATAGTTTTGGCCCCTATAGCCTCGCACTGGTTGGTTTCAGAACGAGTTTACCAGACGAAAACAAAGGTTTTTATGCTCCTGGGACTCAACATGGCCGCCGTGCGATAATGAAAAGCCCATTGTGTTGTGCTTGGTAATCATGGCTTTACGCATTCAGTTACCACCTGTGGCTGTCAATCGAAGCCGTTGTTAAAGTGCCCCTCAACCCTTTTGCAATTTTTATATAAATTATATGAAACTTTGAAAGGTTTTGAGTACTTCTGCGAAGAAATTATTGGCTTACAGAGGATACTCTATGTTCTAGGCTTGTTTGAAATGGTGAAAATGTGACCTCTCCCGACCCATTACCGTGTAAGAAAAAGCCTGGGTCGATTCCCTATCTTACATCACCTCATTAATGCATTATTGTCCATGACGCCTTTCTATCACAACAGCATCGATATATATAGAATATACAGTCTGTGAGAACAGCTATTTTAGACAAAATGCTAAATATTTATTCCAGTTATTGCAAAGTCGAATTAATTGGATGACGTAAGATAGGGAATCGACCCAGGCTTTTTCTTACACGGTAATGGGTCAGGAGAGGTCACATTTTCACAATTTCAAACAAGCAAAAATTTCTTTTCAGAAGTACTCAAAACCTTTCAAAGTTTCATATATATAAAAAATGCAAAAGGGTTGAGGGGCACTTTAAGCAAAGTCAACAGAAACTGCTGAACACAAAGACAGACGTCTTGCAATAAAGATAACTTTTTAAATGAGATTTGGAAAAAACGGCTGAACAAACCAAAACCGATCTTGTCACAAATAAAGAACACATTAAAACAAATCCAAGGACTCGGCCTGGTAATAGGACTGGGATATTAGGTCAGCACTCTTATTTACAAGCTTTTGACACTGCCAATGGTATACCATTGATGAACGGGAACGGGCAAAAGGAAACATTGCACAAATCTATGGATTTATCTATTTATCAATGTATAATCTGTAAAGAAGCATGGCTACTGAAGTCCAAACCAAGATCACCAAAGAACTCTTCTTGTACCAGATGCTCAAGCGCATGTTTTGCAGGCTATATTCCCTTTGGCAGCATTCACATAACCTTTGGTTAAACCTAGTATAAAATATATTGATGTCGATCATTTATATTCTAGCATACCAGTAACTTTTAACAGAAAATATATGAACCAAAGAATGTAATTTACATTAGTTAGCAAGTACTGTTGTGTGTGGACTTTACATAATTATATCAACAAGGTATCTGGCCCTTCTTTTCTAACATAAAGTTGGCCCTTTTTTCTAGAACTGAGAAAGGATCGAGCTAACAACTCTTAAAGTTCCTCTAACCCTTCTTGACATTTTTCTACTTATGAACCTGTGAAAGGTTTTGAGTACTTCTGCGAAGAAATGTTTGGTTTACTGATAATATTCTATGTTCTACGCTTGTTGGAAATGGTGAAAAACTGACCTTTCCTGACCCATGACCGCGTAATTAAAAGACTGGGTCGATTTCCTGGGGTGACGTCATCTCATCAATGCATTATCCTCCATGGTGCTTTTCTATCACAACAACACCGATTTATAGAAAATATACATAGTTTGCGAGTTGTTAGTAAAGAAAAAAGTCATTTTAGATAAAATCCTAAGTATTTATTAGATGACGTCACCCCGGGAAATCAACACAGGCTTTTACTTATGCGCTCATGGGTGAGGAAAGGTCAGTTTTTCACCATGAACATAGAGTATTATCTGTAAACCAAAACTTTCTTCGCAAAAGTACTCAAAACCTTTCACAGGTTCATAAGTAGAAAAATGTCAAGAAAGGTTAGAGGCACTTTAAATGCATGACGTATTTAAGCAATAGTTAAGACCAGTAGGTCATAGCACTATTGCATATGAGCCCTAGCCGATTATCATAGATATCGATGGTACATGAAGTGAATAGTCCATCGGTAGAATATTTCTTGATTTGGGTGTTGCGTCTACGAGATATGAAGGTTTATATTTCCAATATGCTAATGAATGATGTCATCAGCGACATCACTTATTATACGAAAGCATGCTGGTTGAGACAAATTACCTATTTTTAAGTTATATTTGAAGCTTATCAAAGTAATTTTACCCAAAAAAAACTAAATTAGAAAATAGATTAATAAACAAGCACAAAGAAATTCAGCAAATGTCGGTGATGACATCACATCATGAGCATATTGGAAATATAGACCTTTATATCTCATAGACGCAACACCCAAATCAAGAAATATTCTACCGTTGGACTATCCACTGCATGTACAATCGACATCAAAGATAACTGGCTAGGGATCATATGCACTTTAAGATCTGGGGTTGTATGTATGGTTCATTGTATGAAACAGCAATATTATACGGATACCTGCCAGATTACTAAAATTATACTTAATTTTTAGGCTATACTGAAAAGGTGGACATAGGGTTGGTTCAAACAAAATTGCAAAATGTGACTTAGGGGGTAGGCTTGATTACGGCATAAAGACTTATGCAACACAGGCATTTATTTATATTTATTTATTTATATATCAAAATTCGCAAAGCTAATGCGCATTTCACATTGCAACACATTTCATAGTCGAGCGTTACAAAACAACGCCCGACTACGACCATGAGATGTGTTTATGTTTGGCTCGGCGAACGGAATTGTGGGATAGTTGTTGACTTGCGGCGGCCATTTGGTGTGGAGGTGACTTGACTTTGTGCTCTTCTACTCACATACGCATTACATAACCGTAGGATTTCTACGGTACGAGACGGTGAGGCACACTCTAAAAGTTGTACGAGCCATTTTGATTCGAGTTCTACTCAGTCAGTCAGTGCCTCTCCACTTGATCTGGCCATACGACAGTGTAAACTGCCGACCAGGCAAACAAAATGCAACATAAGAGCTATAAAGAAATATAAAGGCTATAAAGTACACTATTACACGACCGTATACACAAGTTACCAAACTCAACAAAACGAACTACTGAATCGCTGAATCCAAGTGAAGTGAACCAATGCCAAGGACCAAATTAGCAAGCCGCTAAAATTTCCCGTGAAGCCGAAGGCCTACGGTACGTGCAATAATTTACTGGACTAGGTTTAACCAAAGGTTATGTGAATGCTGCCAAAGGGAATAAATTAGCCTGCAAAACAGGCCATTCCAATTATATGTTTAGACTTCAAGAGGAAAGAGATTATAATATTATTCTCTACTAATTAATTATACGGCCGCATTTTGTTTTGAACAACACCTTTTCGACGATACAACACATCATTGAATGAAAGAAATGCAGCTTTTGGTTTGAACTGAATGCGTAAAGCCATGATTACCATGCACAACACAATCCAACGTAATCTCTTACCTCTTCTCGTCTCCGGGTTTATCTGGCGTTTATTAATCACTGCGTCATTACCACGGTTAAGCCGCCAGTTTAAACCAGGTTTCCGGAAACACTGCGACGTTGCTTATTGGCTCATGTGCAAAACTGGTTTGTACGAATTACATTCATGATTGGTTGAATTACAAAAACTAGTCAAACCGGTAGGATAATCCGCAATTCTCAAAGCTTTCCCTGAATAGTAAGCTGCCTGCGCTTGTTCGCTAATTCTCACTCGCTTGGCAGCAATCGATGTCATGGAATATAGAGCTATTATTGGAATGCATTCGATATAATTAAGATCTAGAGAGTACCGTAAATGTTTCAAAGGGAGATTTTGGTGTATCCATGGTGTTAATGTTTTACATTTACCTGTAGGCTGTACTCAAAACTGTTATTCACAACATCGAGGTTATGAGAATCAATCGTTTGTGGCTACACAAATATATTTATAACGATTCTATATTCCTGATTTGATATGTAGAAACCAACCCAGGGCCTTACACGTTTAATATTGACCCCACTAAAACGGTTTGTGCACCTTTTTGCCAAGGAAATGCTACCATTTTTGGAGTGAATGCTCGAAGACAATGTGTTCCTATGACATTGTTCTCGCTGGATTATCAACATCATAAATCTATCAGTTCACCATCGGATCGGATCCAGATTATGAATATTGGTAATTCCTTGTATTCGATGCTTTCAATTTCTTTCAAAGTATACCGGAAAGATTACGCGAAAATAAGTAGCAATAAGGTATTCTGAAGCACATACTTCATCAATGGATTTCCTGTGTTCTCTTCAAGTAAAACCGGACATACCATTGGCATGGAAGCTACATGTATCTATACCTGTAACTGTATTTACTAAACAGGATATTAAAATTGACATTTGCTGCCAACAATAATATAAAGTGATGGTACATGTACATTGTATATCAATTACATGCTAATAGAGGAGTTTGCTGAGCTGACTGCAGCCTAAATCCACATCACTGTATGTACTTTACATCCTGTTATTCTTCTCAACTTAACTGCTACTTATCAAACTCATTAATAATTCATGAAGCAAAAACAAAGGAAATCACTGACCGATAAGTGATCTTTAAATCTCATACAGATTTCGTCCTGATTTACATAAACTTTGGCTTCGATTTTCTTGGTCAAAATAAGTCGTATCGCCAAAATAACTGAAAACATGACTCTCTACATCTAGACGTTTGATAACTAAAGTAAGATAAAGAATTTGTGTCCGATCTTTATCCGATTTAAGATCGGCCACTCATTCTTTATCTATTACATGTACATGTTGCTGATAACATTCTGCCGGATCAGGACTGTATAATAGATGTGTCAAGTGCTCAGCAGTGTTGCACTATAAAATTTAACAGGAATATACCTGCAAGACTGGAAATAATATACATGAAGATATTATGTAAGCAAATCATTCTTACTGAGACTGGACCCAGCATGCTGAATCACTGGATGTAGTGAATTAGAAAGTCGTTACAATATTTTCAAACTGTTTCCAAATACCTTTTACTAGGCTACTGAACACGCACTACCAGCACATACTGCATTTCAATGTTTTGTATCCTCTTGAGAGTGTGTTTGAACATGCCTAGTTAGGGTACCATTTCGGCTGAAACACTTCCCACACTGCTTACATATATATGGCTTCTCCCCAGTGTGTATTCGTACATGTTGAGTTAGGGTACGAGACAGACTGAAGTACTTCCCACACTGCTTACAGTTAAATGGTTTCTCCCCAGAGTGCACTCTAACATGTCGAGTTATGCCAACAGCCTGCCTGAAGCACTTTCCACACTGCTTACAATTATAAGGCTTCTCTCCAGAGTGTATTCGGACATGTTCATTTAGTGCAAATGCCTGTCTGAAGCACTTTCCACACTGCTCACAATTATATGGCTTCTCTCCAGAGTGTATTCGGACATGATTACTTAGGGTATCAGACCGACGAAAACACTTCCCGCACTGCTTACACTTATATGGCTTCTCCCCAGAGTGTATTCGAGCATGTTTAGTTCGGTTACCAGGCTGTTTGAAGCACATTTCACACTCCTGACATTTATATGGCTTCTCAGAGTGTATTCTAACATGTTTAGTTAGTTCAGCAGACTGCTTGAAGCACTTTCCACACTGCTTACAGGTATATGGCTTCTCTCCAGAGTGTATCCGCACATGATTTGTAGACTCATTCTGGGTTGTAACATGGTCTTTATGGTCAGGGAATGGTGCCTTATTATCCTCAAGATTACCCAACTTCTCTGACTGCGGACGATTCACAGTAGCATAATATGAACTTCTCTGAGTAGGAGCATGGCCCATTGTTTCCTCAGACATGTCCTATAGCAACGAACAGAAATTATTATTTAAATGTTTTCTAAATGACATGGTAAAATTGGAACTATTCTACAGGTATAATTAAATATTAAGAAGTATCCCTCTGGTACACAAGGATACAGGGATAAATGTCGTAGAACCTCGAGATAATCTGTTGCAAAAGGTTTAAGGTGAAACAATATTGGAACCATAGAGTTACAGTGTAATGTGGTTTGCAAAATAGCATAGTTAAGATCAATGTAACTATTGACTAACAATGTTTTGTCTGGAGGTCTATTTCACTTGTGGACCGAGATCCCTGGGCTGCATCTCCGATATATAAATGCAGCGGAACCCCCCCTAAGCGATCACTTCTCTTAAGCGACCACCTAACATACATAGGCACCTGCAATGCTGAACTCGTGGATGTATTACTTTAGAATCCCATATATTAGGTCCTGGGCACTACCCATCATTATTATTGCTATTGCGGTGTTAAATAAATGTAAATTTATAACGTTTAATGTGCATGCCTCCTGCTTTATCGCTCGATCACAGCATCTCTGACCCACATTGTTAGTGGCAAAGGTCTGAACTGATCAACTTCTGTCATTGATAGAACAACAAATAAATAATAAAAAGAGACAGACTGCATTTTAAGACTCCAGCAGCTACCTAGCTGAGTGCCGGAGTGAAAAGACACAGACTGCATTTTAAGACTGGCTGGTAAGCTCAGTGGTTAAGCTCCGGTCTGTTGCACGGGAGGTCGTGGGTTCAAACCCCGGCCGGACCAACACTCAGGGTCTTAAAATAACTGAGTAGAAGGTGCTGCCTTTGTGAAACAACTGCAATTGGTCAGACCTTCACGTCTTCTCGGATAAGGAAGTAAAATCGTAGGTCTTCCGTCAGCCTCAAGTTTATCAGTCTCACTAGACTGACACGAGTTACCAACGTTAAATAAAGTAGCTTTACTTTACTTTTACTTTTTTACTCCGGCCACTGCCTAGCAGCACGGGAGTAACAAGAGGCCCTGAGTGGCCTTAACTCGGGCCACCTAGGAATAGGTGAATACATGTAGTTCTAGCATATTTTTGTGTCATACAAGGTTTGTGCTAGGGGAGCCGGATAATTGATTCACTGCTGATGCTTGTGATAGTTCAAGGGCTGTGTGCAAAAATGGCGTAAGTGACTCTTGATCACATTCTATATTCTCCTTCAATTTCTTTGTTTTCTAAGGGAGAATTTAGAACGTAATCAAGAATCACTTATGCCCTTTTTGTATACAGCCCTACAATTGTACTAGATGCAAACAAAATCTTAATTCATATATTTAAAGGCGCTTGTATGAGATCAGTAGTGTTATTAGCAAAACCTGTTTGTAAATGCTACTTTAACAGAGTATTATACCAGCACATGACTACATGTATTTCCTGTAAAAGGTCTGTTACAACACTTACTGCTCCCAGTAATTATATTAATCTTTGTCGTCCGATCGTGTGTGAGCTCAATTGGTGAAATCCTGAGTGCTAACTCAACTCTCCCCCCGCAGTTCAAGTTTGGCTAGCCCGGGGTAGTTAAATACTGCTGACTTTTTAAGCCGAGGGCTCAAACTTTCTCCACAATGCCATTCGGGTGAATTCTATGAACTGGTCGACGGTAGGTATTGCAACTTCTGTAGGGTTTCCAATGAAATGTGCACTAATTTTGGAGAAAAATGCCACTGTCAGAGAGCTTGAGGACATCATTAAGTCTGAGGACAGCTGAAAATTACTTGGTTTGCTTTTAGTAGGCCTTGTGAGGGGATTTCACAGGGTTTTTCCGTTGTGTTTGTGCTTTCAGACACAGGAAAACATTCTTCAATGAAATCCTTGAAATCCTGCAGTTGGCAGTCTTTTACCCCTGCTCAACCTATTAGGATGTGTTTTTGTCACTTTAAAACAACGGCTTGAGTCCAAATCACCGCTCTTGGCTGTAGGGGTAAAAGACTTATAAAAAAACAACTAACAGAGTCCCAGAGGGGGGAACCCCTTGTGGAATTTTTGTCCATTACCCAGCATGCAATCGGAGGTGGGAGCAGGAAAATGTGGTTGAGTGAAATGCAGTGCAAACATTGGCGTGGTTCACCGTCGCTTGGTGTGTTTTGTGAAAACAAACCTGCTGGTTGGAAAGATTAAACAAGGTACTGTAACGACTGAGTGGTTATTTTGTGTTTGCTCTTGATTTCAAGTGCGAATGGGAATGTTTTTTTTTAGCCGATTTTCAGCTCCTCGAAATTCGTGAAAATCGAAGAAAACAAACAATCGCCAAAACAAATGGGCTTTTCCCCATAGTGAAAGAGTCGAGCAATCCCTGTTATAGCTCTGACTTTGAAGCCATACATCCCTTCGCATAATATCGCAACATCGTCTTTCCAGCATGTCTAGACGTGATGCGTCTCCTATTTACAGCTCGGACAGTAAAGAGTTAGACTGTGCAAGTAAAGCCATAAAACAACATTAACTCTTTTTGCCCCAAATTCTATTTCTAATATAATTCAGTTGTCTAAATTAGTTTTCTTTGAGAGGCAGGAGCAGAAATTAAACTAGAATAAATGCTACCAGAATTGTGTAATTGATTCATCTTGTGATGTCACAATGAAAACCTACAGGATTTTATTGTAGTAGTTTTCTCTAGGGAGGGAGTGGATTCATCTTATGACGTCACAAGATCCATGAAAAGTAACCAAAATTAAGGATTAAATGCCAGAAATGTTACAAAATTTGCAAGATTAATGCCTTTTTGTGAGAAACAAACACAATAGTACAATATAATTTTTTTTTTTTTTTACATTATACTTGCACTTTAATAAATCAACTTCACATAACACCATCTCTGAACTTATTAAAACTTGCTCAAAAATATTACAATATTAAAGGGACTGTCATGAATAACAGGCCTGGTTACTAAGCCACCCAAAACTTGAAATCGTTCTCCAACGTTTTCAAGTTTGAAAAGCAAATATATCCCGAGGAGCTCACAACATTGATTCAATCTGTCTACATCGCAGCCATCTCTCATTTTAGTATGTATATACATGTAGTTATCTTTCATATTTACATTGTAGTTGTTCAAGTTTTATATTTAGCAGAAATTTTCGTATTCATATGTACATGTAGTTGAAATGAGATTTTGGGATGGCATTGACAAGAACTTCGAGCTTCAATGGCAGCTCAACTGCCAACTGGCCGTGATGGATGAAGAAAACAAATCTGGCCGCAGGAAAGATTTTGAAGAGCCTAAAAGAACACCGGAGAACGTGTCAGGAAAGCCAACAAGAGTATAGTCCTTGTCTGGAACATTTACGAAGCCTGAAACGATTTCAAACACCGCTTTTGAGATGCAAGTTTCGTTTTTAGTGCCTGGGTTTCGCGGCGGCCAGTGAAATTACGCTTCGGTTGTTCATTCCTGCTTGCATTCGTCCCCTTTAATACGTTTCTGACTACAAGAACTCTTGCATTTGTAAGTAATTTTGTCTTCCTTGAAAGTTGGAGAGAGAATAGATGAGTACATTTTGTAGGTTCTCATTGAGAAAGCACAACTCGCATACCTAGAAATGTAGTTTACGGCAAAACACAGTAAATTCGACATCCGGTCACTGAAACTCGCCAGACAGTGTTTCTCGTCAGCCTGAATCTCCATTGCAGCAGTGACAACAATACAAAGATGTTTTTCTAACTGAATGCCTTCGAGCAAGAGCCAGTTTGTTTTGTAAATATAACTGTCGTTGTATCGCGATCGCAAGAAACTGTCTAAGCACAGGTGCTACAGAGTGGTAAAGTGTGATGTCATGCATTTGCAAACTTTTGGCCCATCGATATCGAAAGACCAACTCAAAAGAATGTGCACACCAAAAATGAGGTGAATTGGTTAAAATGCTGCTGAAATATGAGCAGCTGAATACATAATTTTCTTCAACAAATCACTGCATTTTCAGCTCAGTTCAAAAAGTTTAGAACTGAGCTGAAAATACAGTGATTTGTTAAAGAAAATTATGTATTCAATATTCAAATATTTATGTTTTGTGATGTCATCACTTTACCGCTACATGTACATGTACATGTAACTTTTAATTAGCTAATAGCTTATTTAAAATTAAATATCCCTTGTGAATATTTAGGGATGTGTCATTCTAAATATGAAATAGTGGTGACTTTTCAAATATTAGTGCTCCTGTTCATTTTCTACATCTTGAAAGAGACTGAAATTTATAATGAAACATGTGATTTCCACTCGCAGTGCTCGACATTAGCGGTAGTCCACTAGTCCTGGACTAGTAAGAAATGCTTCTGGACTAGTAAAACAATAGAGCCACTAGTCACAGGACTAGTAACTATTCTATAATTTGTAATGTTTAATAAAAGATAAAAACAAAAACATGTTGTCCTATGATTGTTGTTTGAACGTGTTTCTTCGCAAACGTTCCTAAAACAATCGCGAAAAGGCTGAGAAGACTGAACAAGGCTGAGACGAGGACTGGGCACTAGTCAGCCCCAGGAGCTCCCGTGAAGGCCACTATCACCGCCATCTTTGTTTTGACTTGTTCACTCGTGCATGTATCATGAAAGGCTTAGAGATCAGCAAATATTGGCATTCCGGAGTTGGGACTACCAGGAATTTTCTCTGGACTAGTAAATGTTCAGCTCTTCTAGTCCCAGGACCAGTGATTAAAAAAGTTAAGGTTGAGCACTGACTCGTTGTTTTTTTTGATCACTGGGTCTGGGTTCACCGATCGATCATGTCATGAAGTGACCGAGTGAAAGTGCTGACGCTGGCTTGGAACTACTGAGGAATCAGTCCATTTACTACTCTATTTGATGCCATTACTTTAACAGAAACGAATATTAAATAACAACAATGCAATCTGGTAAGTGTTATGTGTATATTACTTACAAATGTCATTCCACATGCATTTTGGAGCACTAGTTAAATTATCCATAATCCTTTCGTAAAATGTGAGAAGTCTTCCGAAAAAAAATCAACATTTTGCCATTTCTATTGAAGAAACCTTTGGATTGAGAAAAACCTCGCAAACCAATGCAACATGCTAAATTCCAATTCGATCTGTGATTTAGCCAGGTGCTGGCTTTGATCGTATATAAAATCTCTGGCCATCTGGGTAAAAAACATTCTTCGGCTCCAACAAGGGCGCCAGTTTAAATATCCTGAGCCTGTTGGAAGGCTTTCCCACGAATGATCTAAGTAAAATATTTTAACATTAAACTGCTTTCACTACAAATTTGAGAGAAATCTCCTCCCAGGTCCACCATCTTGTTTTTACTGTGTTAAGTTATGTAAAGAAATTAAGGCAAATATGTCACGTGACCAATGCAATCTGATTGGTTGCTGGCACCAAACACCAACATAAAAAATAAATAATAATTATAAACACTTGCGATTTCCGACTCATGCCGGTCAAAGGCCTGGCCCGAGTAATAATATATACAGCATCTTTTACATAGTTACTTCCAGTGTTTAGTTTTGACAGACTTAACTTCCGATGATTATATTTTTCCAAACTCGCAGCACGTGTTTTATCAGGTCTAAAACTCTTGGGCAGCACCCTCGAGTTTTAAACCTGATAAAACACTGCTGCTCGTTTATTCAACAGTACATTAAGTCTTGTGACATCACAGACAATGTAGATGGCCATGCCACAGCTGTACTGCAAACTTAGTTCATGCATGTCAACTTAAACATTAGCGTGGATAACTGCTGATCACGCTGTGATGACGGCTCAAATAATGGAATACCTATGTATAGAAAGTGAATGCGCATTTGTGATCGATGCCATTACTACATGCGCGATCGTAGTAAACATACCCTGCATACCCTGCATTAACTATAGCAATAGATCTTGGAAAAGGGCATTGGCATCAACAAAAATAAAAATCCTAGTAGATAGAGGACGTTCATTTCAAGAGCTGCGGTAAGACTCCATTTTCCAAATGCCAAGAAAAAGGACAATTTCTCGGGTTCCAGAATTTTTCCTGAAATAAAGGAAAGTTTCACGAGTAAAATGTACTTCCAATGTGTGCCTGTCATGAATTACGGTACACAGTGTTAATCTGAATTGTTTTACACAGAGAAAATGGCTGGTTTTTACCCTCCACAAACGTGCCAAGATGGCGGTGGTCTTGTTGTTCGTGCTTGGGTTTCCACACCGCATGACAAAATAAACGGTTAAATTGTCCTTGGAATTAGTCTGCATGTAGTAGGGAACTAGTTATCACTTTGAATTCACCAACCAGAAGAAGAAAAATGAAATTGTACAAGTACAAATTCCAGATTACAACCTGGCCATGAAACAAAAGCTTGGAGAAACCTGGTAAAGCTTGGCTCAATCCAACTTATCATATTACCAGACTCGGAACCAAGCTTTCCAAGACTGTGTGGTAATTCCTGTTGTCATCTTGAAGGGATGGTTGGAGATGGGGGATTAAATTTTTCATACCTTTTTTCAGATCTTACAATTATGCAATCTCGTACTGCCCTGGCAAAATCATACCATAATAATAACAACAACAATAATAAGTAATAATAATAACAATAATAAATAATAATAATAATAATAATAACATTTTGACAGGAGAGCTTCAGGGAGGTCGATCCTGTATGAAAAATATATATTCACTAATACATGTACATGTGTATATGGAAAACAAAAAAGATAAATGGTTGAAATAAAATAGAAATCGTACAACGATTATTATGAAATTAATTTGTGCCAGTAAGATTTAAAAATTGATAATGTAGTTGATTGTATAACTTCAGAGTCTAAAGATTTCGAGTCTAACAGTGCATGGTAGGTAAACTTCTGTTGTCCCCAATTCCTACGTGCGAATGGTAAATGTACATTTTTGTACAATGTAGATTGTGCTGACAGTGTGTATTATATGACTATATGAAAGTTGTGATTTTTCTTTAATTTAAAGTTGAAGTCCACCATGCTATTTAAGCATTTGAAGATAGTAATACAGTGATGATAACATCATCGAAGGTAAAGTGATTTCCTGTTTAATAGTTTGAGTTCTCAGACAAAAATAGCAAAACTGAAAATAACAGGCACGGCTCTGTCTCTTGGATGTGAAATGTTGGATGGAGACTGGATAATTCTTTGTGACCGGAAGAGGAAGATATTCCAAAAACTCAAACTACCCTGGTAATGTTTCATTAGATTGTAAGAGGTTGACAGCTGCCTCATGGCTCCCTCTCTTTGCCAAATTTAAGACATGAAGAGCAGCTAGCGAGGAGCATTACTAACTGTTCCAAGTTTTACTGAGGAATCTTATGAAGCACACAAGCTTTCCAAAACCCACCACGAGTGCCTGTGAGAGTGGGTATTTTAACACGACCTGAAACAACCATAGGGGCTGATCAAAGTCAGGACCCACCTAAAACACAGATCAAACTGGAATTTAGCATGTTGTTTTTTGTGGAGGTAGGAAAACCTGAGAATTTGAAGAAAAACCCTCTGTCAGAGCATTTATTTAGTACAAGATACCAATTAATGAACTCAACACACGTTACTGGGGCTCAAACCATGGTCACTTGCAAGATAAGTAACAAGGCTATCAAAAAGTATTACTCTCTACTAGGCGGTTTCAATATTACATCAGTTGAATAAAACTAACAGACTGCTTTGTGCTGATTCTTTTGTTCTTCTTATTTGGACCATTGTTTTGGTATTCTCAGGAGTTAAAATATCTGAATACATTTAAGAATAATAATTCAAAAAGGATTCTGGTAGTTGTATTCAACTGACATCATTAAGTTCAAACTGGGAATTGTACCTTAACAGAGGAATCTGGCACATGTGACCATCTAATTTCATGAGTGGCAGTATTGTAATCGCACAGAACTTCACCAGATTTATAAAAGGTCACATTCCAGTAAGAGTCCATCCTTAAATAATCTGCAAGGAGAAAAAAGAAGTATTTCGTTAGTCAAAAATCATAACATTATTGACTTTAGACTTTTTAGCTTACATGTACGTTTTGTTTGCACTTTTCTTAATGGATAATACAATTAGGTGAAAAGAGAAAAAAATAAGAAGAAATGAGTGACAATACATTGGATGAAAATTAATGATGAAAGCGAAATAGCCTGCTCTCATGTCAACCTCTGCTAATTAAAACATGACAGTGTATACGTGTACTTACCAATGTACACACTTAAAACAATAAAGACAAACATACAATGTAAAGTAAACATTATTTAGTTAAGTAATAGCTTGACTAACACTGTCACTACAAAGCACCAAAAATATTATAAGAAATTATGATTTTACATCACTTGCATTTGCCTGCTTACAGAGTATGCCTGCAGTCTATCACCATGTGCTCCCTAAGTACTGTATTTAATAGATGATCTACATGTACAATCATAGATTGCTCAAATTATTGTGCAATAATTTGAGCCACCGCACGCTTTTAGAGACCGTTCTTTAAATTAACCCCCTCTCCCCATCTTCAATGGTGTTCGGTGCACTTTCAATCTAGAATTCATTCACAACCAACATCCAAATGGGCGAGGGGCTTTTGAAGCCTCAACTGCTTTAACTTTGTGTCCAGCATTTTTTCTTCTCGTATATTACATGTGTTTCTCAACTGTCTCAACATTTTTGCAGATGATTGCCTGAGAAGCTTCTTTATGAAATCGGCTGCAGAATCTCGAGAAACAAGAGAATTACCACCAATCTTGGCAGGCACTTTTATTGTTAGAATGTACATCTTGTGTATTAAACTGCTTGATGTACGTCGCTGCTTAATGATGTCACAATGATGTCATGAATATATATATTTATAATATCATTTGCAGCATTGAATGAAAATAACAGTAAATTACTTATTACTCGGGCCAGGCCTTTGGCCAGCCCGAGTCTTAAATCGCAAGTGTTTATTATTATTTTCCAAGTCGAGGTATTTTGCGCACAACCAATCAGCTCACACTGTTCAAGTCGTTCAAGTGCACATACTTGAAGAATGAAAAGTCCAAAGACTACAGCAAAGCTGATATACAACATAAAATTCTAACACAAAGCACTACGGTTAACTAGGCCTGACACGAAAAGTGCTAGGACTAGATTGCAGCCATACATGTAGACAGCTGTTTCGTTCTTATTAGAACTCGTCAGTATGGCATAGCAAACAGTATGCGGGCTTCGGTGTCAATGCACTACCGACCCAGACTGGGCTAAGAAGCATCTAGTTACGAGCTCACAGAAAAGCTTGGTTATCGGGTCACATGTCATTACGTGTGGCGAAAAGCCAAAAACCAAGCAAATCTGAACTAAACGTGTCAGTGCTTTGCGAGAAATATAGTAATACTCGAACACCGCATCTCCCTGGCACCACATGTCGAAAAGGTCAACCGGAAGCCACAGACTGCGCACAGAGTTTTTACTCTATCCTGAGGACTATAGCAAAGCTGAAACAACATGTATAGTTTTAAACATACTATATTTCGGCCAGCCAAACTAGCCTTCTTCAGGTGCCTAGATGTTGTATGTGGAGTGTTCTAAAATAGGGGCTTTATCTCGGTGTAACAACCTCACATAATTACTCGGGCTGCCTGTGGCAGCACGAGTCTAAATCTGCAGGCCATTCTTTTTTTGTTCGGTGCAACAAAATTTCTGCGCATGCGTTAAATTATGCATTAATTGTTGCCGAGTCGCCAGCTTCTGCAGATGCTATCAGCTTGTTTGAGGTACGTTTCGTAGGTTTTATGCCACATTTCATTTTACTCTCGGTCATAATACATACCCACAAAAACACCGTGATCGGTAGGCCTGAACACTAAAATAATTTTGACCACGTTTTTGGCTGGTTTACCAATCTCGTACGATCTCTCTGGGCTGTGTACCGCATTTATATACAGGTATACTGAATAGCTGATTTATAGCGATTTACTAGTACAATGTAAATATATAAACTGTGGTTGAGCAGTTATGGGTTACTATCTTCTATCGAAGTCTGAAGACATCTGAACTCCTGAACTGTGAGAGCAGTTGTCGCTCTCCAGCACATAATAATTTATGATGACCCAAGCAATATTTAACTCTCAAGGTAAACTTAAACAAGAAACCTCTCCGGCCGAGGTTTTGGTTTGAGAAATTAAAGGCTTCCAACAATTCCCTTTATAGTTCTTTAATATAATGAGCAGACTGAAATTTTGGGAATGTGAGTAAAGCTTTTAAATATAGATAACCAACAGGCATTTCAGTTAATAATCTTTAATCCAACAAATACTGACCAAGATGGACTCGTAATGGCAAGAACAGCAGATAAAGTTATATATAGGCACACAAATTGACATACATTGTAGCTACACATTGTGTAGCTCCATCACAGGATACTACTTATAATATGGTACAAATATAAACATACATTTGAGACAATCAAATGTATCGGAACCTGCAGTATAACAGAACAGCAGACTAAATATTTGTACACATGTATTACATGAATAAGTAGTAAGTGTTTAAATTAAAAGGTGAACCTACGAGAAAAACAAAAATATTAAATTACAGTCCTAAAGACTGCTAAATTCAGTAATAATTCTTCCCTTTGGTTAATATTACTAAGAGGATTTTAAATGAAAACGTATTTCATTTTCAATCTCATGTGGCCCGAGTGAAAGCCCAGATGGGCTCTTGTTTGGGACTTAGAATATTTCCCGAGCACCCGAAGCGGCACTTATAAATTTTAACAAGGAATTGGCATATGAATCGAACCAAGGAAGCTAAGATTTATAGAACGACTGACACAATCCTACCCAAACAGTAATCACTAGACCACGAGTGACAAGTTTATTGCCGTATGCTTGAGCTGTTAAACGAGAATCCTCTCACAAGCGAGGTTTTGGTTTGAGGAAGGCTTCGAACAGTTCCCTTTATAGCTAGTGAGTAGACTGAAGTTTTGTGAATGAATCGAAGGCACAATGTAATTAAGCTTTTAATTAGAGATAACCAACATGCATTTCAGTTATGAACACAGCATATAAAGTTGCACAAAAACACACAAATTGACCACGAATAGTGGCAGCTCTATCGGCAGGATGGACAGGACACAACTTATGATATGGGATAAATATACACATTGAGACAATCATATTTTAGTACTCGGAACCTCCAGTGACTGTAAATTGTAGATGTGTGTTACATGAATAAGTAGTGTTTACAGTAGAAGGTCAATTTCTTTAATTTACAGACGAGAAAAACATATACATGTATAACGTACATATCATGAAAAACAAAAATATTAAATTACATACATATACATGTACTTGGGGAGCAGAGAGCCAAAAAAGTTACCGCGACTGATAACTCCCCTACCCCACTCCGAATAAATAATAGGAGTGGAATACCACCCCTCCCCTGTGACCACGCCTTATGTCTGGAATGTAAAGAATGTAGAAAAAAAATGGTGACACTTACGTGTATACATCCCGAGTAAAGGCTGTACCCAGCCTCTTGTTAATAAATGTTTTGGTTAATGATGTAAAAAAAACAATTTCTGTGGAAGTGGGGCTTTTTTAACAGTTTACAATGGTTCATCCCACGATTCATTCACCATATTTGTGACATCAGAATGACATCCTAAATTGATTCCTACATGTAAACCAATAGCCTGATTTTAAGACAGTCAAGGTCGTCTGCTCACTTCCTTCCACCCCCCGTCTGATGGACTTTGACAGAAACCGTGTTCTGGTCATTGTTTCATTTCGACCAATCAGAGCGTAGGTTTCATTTTTAGAGAACTGAGGTATGCATGGAATGTCTAGTGCAGCCTGCATGAAGGTGAAGCCAAATGGCAGATGATACAAACAGACTTGATATGGCTTTGGAGAAAGCATGCGAAACTTTCGACATTTCTGAATTATTTCCCGAACAGAGAAAGGCATTATTATACTTTGTTTCCCGGAAGGACCTTTGTTACCACAGCTGCATCTATAAGGCGACAACCAGCTCGAGAATCGATAGAGGAGAAATTATGTAGTCTTCTACAACTTCTACAGATCGTCAGAATCACAGCTCTTTCATGCACTGCAGAATATTAATTATGTTCTACAGCTTCAAACTTATAGAAACAGAACGTGGAGAAACATGTTGTCGTTAGACGTGTACAGTGGAAATCTGATAGGAAGCACTATCGATATTGCGATGTTTATGAATCTTTATGACGTCTTAACATCCTAAAACTTAAAGATCTTGTATTTTTCTATGATGCATTGTTTATGTACATGTATGATTTTTCCTCTGGAAAACTTCCTCCAGTGTTTAGGAATTTTTTTAAAAATGTCAATACTGTTCATCAATATAATACCAGGCTAGCTTCAAAAAAATCATTTTATCTTCCTCAAGCAAGAACAAATTATGGCAAGTTCAATATTCGCTTTCAAGGTACCATTGTGTGGAATTCTATTGACGAAAACCTAAAAAATCATACTCGAAATAGTTTCAAACGACTACTTAAAGAATCTCTCTCAGCCTTACTAGACTATTATATATCTCTACTGTATTTACAAGCTGTTTTTCTATCACTCTACTTAATTGCCCGGTCATTGTCTTGCAAACACTTGTTTGTTTCTGGCTTCATTGTCTATAATCCGTTTTTGTCCTAATAGTAAATGAGTAACTACTTCAATGTTCCTTTTCGTGTCTTTTCTTTTTTGGTCCACAGCCCAACCAATTAACACATTTAAATACATTATACGTGCTACCTAGCTCGATTAACCTGCAGGTTATTCTAGGTTAGCTCATACTTAAAACTTATTTTAATTCGCCTTTTTCTCTCTCACAATATTGTAAACCTTTATGAGTATAAATAAATATATTGTTGTTGTTGTTGTTGTACTAGCTACGGGCTTTGGAAAATCATTAATCTTCCTCGACCGCTTTGTATGCCGTATTAAAATGTAATGTCTTCTAGAATATTGGCATTTAGAAGACCAATTTGCAGAATACCCCACCACTTCGAAAGATCACTTGAAAAGCCCTTACAAATTGTGCAAAATTATCCATTTAGCTGAGGTGTATTTAGACTCGTTCTATGAATGATTTGGAGTTGAAAATGGGTAAGGTTTATTTGAATTGCAGGGTTACCGGTAGATTTTTAGAGGGTTCGTATGAGAATTTGAGAAAATGCATTGTTAATTAATCAAGTGGTGGGGTATTCTGCAATCGTTCCGATTTTTTTACAGCAGTGAACACACATAGTGAGTATGTCATGGTAATAGTTTAACGACATTTAGGCAATTATTTATGATTGCAAAATTTTCAACACACTTTATTTTGACAATTTTGCTGTCCTTAACATGTAAAAGCTGTAATACATGTATCTTAGCTTTTTCGCCTTAAGAAGACTAAATCTTTCATGGAATGGCATGAATTTTTTACAGGAGTGAACACATATAGTGAATATGTCATGTAAAAGTTGGATTACATTTTCCTAAATATTTATGTTATAAGAATTTTGAACAGTCTTGATTTTGACAAATTGTAAAGTACAACAAATCCGGTAGTTAGATCAGTGTTGTGCCCATGCGCTTGAAATACTGTACGAAAAATCCTATTTAAAAAGTTCCTGCTGCCCAAAAAACCATAGCAGCTCAAACAGGATATGGTTAGGGTTAGTTCTGAGAAATCGACATAAGTTTAAAGCTGTAAAACATAAGAATTCTGCAGTGCAGGAAAGTGTGTGATTCTGGCGAGCTGTACTAGAAGGCTACATAATTTCTCCTCTCTTGATTCTCTACCTAGTCTTCACCTATAGATGCAGCTGTGATGGCCAAGGTCCTTCCGGGAAACGAGGGGTAATATTGCCTTTCGCTGTTTGGAAAATAATTCAGAAATGCCGAAAGTTTCGCATGCTTTCTCCAAAGCCACATCAAGTCCGTTTGTATCGTCCGCCATTTGGGTTGTCCTTCATGCAGGCTCCACTGGACATTCCACGCATACCTCAGTTCTTTAAAAATAAAATATTTGCTCTGATTGGTCGAAATGAAATGATGTCAGGAACACAGTTTCTGCCAAAGTCCATCAGATGGGGAGGTGGGAGGAAGTGAGTGGATGACCTCGACCGTCTGAAAATCAGGCTTAGTAGTAAACCAATAGCATCATTGCAAAAAGCAGCCAAAGTACAATGTAGATACAGTGTCATGAATTATCACAGGTGACAGTGAAAAGGTACAACGATTTCCGCAGTAGTGGGGCTTGTTATAATGGTTTACAATGTTTCACCCAATGGTTTACCGTACCCCCTAGTTGTAGTTAAGAAACTACAGTATACTTATAGGTATTGATAAACTTCTGGAGATTACACTGTCTTTTCAGTGTCTTTATAGGATCTACATGTACGTGTACATAGGTGGGAGGTAGAGCTACTTGATTATTTACTGCTTTATACACCATATACCGTAATGATTCGATTTAGCACCCTCCTTCCAAGAAATGCCTCCTCTCTAATAAGCAGTTCTCTTCGGTTTCGGTTCTATTTATTAAGTTCAGTTTTCTCCATTTCTGTGTGTTGATAAGCTGCTCCATTAGGCATTTTGGTTCTGTTTCCAGTTCTATGTATTCTATTCAGGCACTCGGTTCAGTTTACTTGGTTCAATTACTCCATTCTGTGTACTCGGTTCACTTATCTCAGTTGAATTTGGCTCAATTCCGTCTCCTTTCCCAACATTTTCATTCGAATACTCAGGCTAGAGTCCTCCAAAGTCCAGCAATTGTTGGGTCCGGTTTCTCAGTTCAGTTTTTTTTATTCATTTGTAATCATGTCCATATGCTAGTCTGGGTTCAGTTCTCTTTTGTTCTCCAGTTCACTCAGTTGTAAGTCCCCTAATTACATGTAGCTACATGTAGATATATATTACAAAAAATACAGTTGAAATCACAATTAAGTACAGTATAAAGCCCCAACAGTTAAGGTCTTAGGTTTCTAGGTCTTCGGTTTATAGACTGAAGTCTTTGGTCTTAGGTTTTTAGACTACCCAGGTCTTTGGTCTTAGGTTTATTAACTACCCAGGTCTGGTCTTAGCTATATTTCTAGACTACACAGGTCATAGGGGATGGTCATACACATGGACGGGTATGCGGGGACGGGGCTGTGGGGATGCGGGGATGGAGACATGATCTGAGAAACACTGCTATTTGAGTAATTATGTGTGTTTAGTGCATTGTTTTATCACTAACTGGTCATTAAGGTTTATAATAACTTAGAAAAAAAAGTAAATCAAAAGAGTTTTACCTTAGTTATGAACCGATGCCATCTTGGAAAAGCCTCGTTTCCATGCTCCTGAGTGAGGTAAATCAGTCTCCAGGGGAAGCAACCCGGGTGAAAACTAATACCAGAAGATAACTAATGCCAGAACTCACTAAAACTTAGGGGCTGCATGTTTACGTGATAGGAGGGTAACCCTTGTACTAGGGTCATTCTAATAGTAGCTAGCTACATGTACATGTAGGGTCAATTTAGCCTGATTTTCAGATGGTATGAGGTCGTCCGCTCACTTCCTCCTCCTCCCCATCTGATGGACTTCACAGACTTTCATGTTCCTGACGTCATAATTTCAACCAATCAGAGCGAACTTTACACTTTTGGCAGTCTGGAATTTAAGGAATGTGCTCGCATATTTTTCTAAATTGGCATTGGGGAAGAACTTGAGCAGTGTGTCGACCGAAGTCGTAAAGTTTTCAGGATTTCGAAGCTATATCCAGAGCCGAAGAAAGCATATATTGGAATCGTTCATTCGTCGAAAAGATGTGTTTGTCAATCAATCTACATGTACAATGTATGTACGGCTTTGGTAAATCACTAATCTTCCTGGAGCCGCTTAATAAATCTCATGTATTAGATCAAACATTCTCCTATGTTTTTGGCTTTTGGAAGACCAAATCTTTCATGGAATATTATGATTTTTTCTGCAGGAGTGAACACGCATACTGAATATGTTACGGAAAAAGTTTCATGGCACTTGGGTGAATATTTATGTTTTCAGGATTATGAACACACTTCCATAAGTTCGTGTACGGCAATGGCATCTAAACTTTGCACAAAACGTCCAGTTAAAACAATCTCTGATACCAAATAAACTACACTAGGACGACTTTAGGGTGTTGTGTGACTAATCTACATACATATCAAGCTTCAAAACGTTTTAAAAATAAAAGTAAATGCGTAAAAGCTCTAAGATCGTAGTAATAAACTTTACGGCATGGAATCGAGGCTGGTATTTCTTGTTGCAAATACTGCATGCAAACTTCCATTTAAAAAGTTCCTGCTCTCCAAAGAACCACAGCAGCTCAAACAGGATACCATTCTGAGAAATCAACAGGAGTTTGAAGCTGTAGAATGTTTTTTCCAGTGCATGAAAGCTGATAGACCAACTAGTAAAAGCCTCGACTGCACAACTGTTCTACACTTCACGCTTCAAATCTTATGTGTGTTCGTATTGGCTTATTGTATAAACAAAGGTTGATGACGTCAGGAACATGAAAGTCTACATGTATGAAGTCCATCAGATGGGGAGGGAGAGAAAGTGAGCGGACAACCTTGTACCGTCTGAAAATCAGGCTAGGGTCAATTAACCTCCATTGTATTCTCTGTTGTTTACATACACAACATAAAGGAGCAGTTGAACTAGTGGTAGGATCATCCTAGTACTAGTTCAACTTTTGCACGAGTTACTTCATGTAAAAGATTCGTTAGAGATAACTCGCCCACCCGGGACGACTCTATTCTTTAGCCAAATTTCACATTGCAAGTTGCTAGAGTTGTCTAGCAATTAGTGGGTCACATACATGTACCAGCACTATAGCTAGGACACTAGACAGTAGCAATAAAGGCACCACACAAAAAATAATCAACGTTAATCCACCAAAACCCGCCCAAAAACTCTAAACGTGTCCGCCATTTTGTTTTCTATGCTTGAATGATTTTAGTAGCTGCATCATGTTGATTTGACCCGAGCAGTAGGGTCATGATCGTGCCTGGGTCATTTTGCTTGTAAACCCCGGGCTATCTTTGACCCTAGTGCTAGCACTAGGTTCAACCACCCTTCATGTCAACATGCACCCCCTCAGCCTCTGAAAACAGCCGACTTTGTGCTATCAGATTTTCATAAAATTACTGTTTACAGTTTGAAAAAGCTGGTAATTTTCTTCATTTCAAGGGGAGTATGGCAGTCTGGTACTTCCCAGGCTCCTTAACCTCACTAAGGGAGCGTGGAAACGAGGCTCTTCCAAGATGGCATCAGTTTGTGAGGGAAAACACTTTTGATTACATTTTCTAACCTAAATGACCAGCTAGTGATAAAACAATTAATGCATTGAATACACACATACAATGTAATTTCCGGTACTCGCTTTCATTTTAGCAGTCAAAAATACTGTGTTTCTAAGGTCACGTTTCTAAGGTCACATCCCTGCATCCCATCCCTACATCCCTGTCCATGTTTCATGACCATTCAGTCTTAGGTCTTACTCTCAGGTTTCTAGACTAGATGTACATGTACAGTACCGCCAAGAAACATATGTACATTTGATCGCGAGCAGATCGCGAGCAGATCGCGATCATGAAGTGCGATCTGCTCGCACTTTGCTCGCGATCTGCTCGCACTTTGCTCGCGATCTGCTCGCACTTTGCTCGCGATCTGCTCGCACTTTGCTCGCGATCTGCTCGCACCTTGCCCGCGATCTGCTCGCACCTTGCCCGCGATCCGCTCGCACCTTGCTCGCGATTTGCTTGCGATCAAAAGCTGATCGCGAGCAAACGTCCGCAAGCAAAAAAGTCGCGGTAAAATATTTTTCTTTCTACCTTTACATGTGTAAGAATAAGAAGTGTATGAAACATGGTAAGTTGAGCAGAAAACGAAGCAATTCTGATTCCACGTTGCTTAACCATAACTTTGCGGACTTTGTATATGATCTTGTGAGAATACAGCTTCATATAGTGCCTGTCATTCACCAAATATATATTAACGTCTCCGTTAAGATCTACATTTGTAAAAGTGAAATTTCACTTTATACAGCAATGGAATATCGCTTATTTCACGTCTTACAAATGTATATTAGAAATCAAGCCCACTCTTTTAGCAAACACTCCCACCACTGTTCGTGTATTACAGTTGACTAAGACACAAGCGCTTCCGAAAATTAAAACTTCTCGAGACAGTTGTCGAGACACCGTTCAGAATTCGGAAAAAGTGTATTTTCGATCATTTCACACTTGGAAGGAAACCCTTGGAAGAGTTGTGTTCTTTTATTCAACACTGCAGTTTGTTTGTTGGGGAAGGCACTTCTATCCATCCTACTTCACAGCTTGCTTGTAATGCGTCCTTGCATTTCTTCTGATAACCTTACTGAAAATCTATACCAAATATTCTAGAACTAGCATAAAATATGTAATCCTGAACTAGCGAAACAAAATAATCACAAAACAACGGCCGCTCGCTTATATTAATTAGTTCCCCGAACAGCGGTGCGGGACCCGCTTAAAGCGCAAAGCTAAACAGCAAATAAACTTTTGCTTCTGTAGTTTCAATCCTTGTGTTGTTAGAGGTTTCGGTTAAAATCATTGCAAATGTTTGCAGTGCTATTAAAGGCATGTGTTCGAAATTAAAATCTCAACTTCTCGGAGTCTGAATTCCCACGTGCAATTAGTCTCGATTTTTGACAGGTCTGTCAAAATCGCTGAAACTATATGGGAACGTGAAGTTTGAAGTGTGTTTTGAAGCCAGGTTTGAAGCCACGTTTCTAAAGCCACGTTTCTAAAGCCACGTTTCTAATGAAAGACGCGCAAAAACGTCTATTCTTGAATTATTTTAGCTTCCGTTACTACATTGACAACAACTGGTGCGAAATTAGCATATTGCGTTCAACATTCATAATAAGGACAAGACCACCAGAATTCATCCACACAATTATTTTATTCACAATTCAAAGTTTATAGTAAATGAGATATTTATTGCAGGCATTTCGAAGTAAAGGCGGCACGCTAACAATCTTCGACTAAACTCGTATTCCTGTTCACAATTGATGAGTTGTCTTTCTTACTCAACACCGCCCGCCCGGTTCGCGTTCTTATTAACAAACGACGCAAACTGCTTCGAAGTAAACATTCTTCAAGAGAGGCGGCCCGCTAACAATCTTCGACTAAACATGTATTCTTGTTCACACTAGATGAGTTGTCTTTCTTACTCAATACCGCCGTTCGCATTATTATTAACAAACAAAGCAAACTGCTTCGAAGTAAGCATTCTTTAAGACAGGCGGCCCGCTAACAATCTTCGACTAAACTTTTATTCTCGTTCACACTCGATGAGTCGTCTTTCTTACTCAATACCGCCGTTCGCGTTCTTATTAACAAACGAAGCCAACTGCTTCGAATTAAACATTTTGCTAAACGGTCAGATATTGCAGTCAGATAAATTAAGTTTTTTTCTGTTGAGAATCGATTCTGTGACCGCGATCACCAGTTGATCGCGATCATTTTGCGATGTGATCGCGAGCATATTGCGAGCACGATGCGAGCAGATCGCGAGCAAGGTGCGAGCAGATCGCGAGCATGGTGCGAGCAGATCGCGAGCAGGGTGCGAGCAGATCGCGAGCAGGGTGCGAGCAGATCGCGAGCAGGGTGCGAGCAGATCGCGAGCAGATCACACTAAGTGATCGCGATCTGCTCGCGAGCAAATCGCGATAAATGTACATATGTTTCTTGGCGGTACTGTACCTTGGTGGGGTGAGGAATTGGTCAAAGACAGTTAAATAAATATAATGTTTTGTGTTGATAAACATTGCAATTGTTATGCTAATGTGCCAACTATGATTTGTAAAGCCTGCTTTGTGTTAGGAACCAATGGATCTCTGGTTGGCACATTAATGATAATACAGATAACGACACACAAAACATTGCTATATTAACTTGCTATATTACTAGTCAATTTTATAAGAGATTTGCACTCGTTCCATTAAAGCCCCACAGTGTGAGTCATTTGCAACGTTATTAAACTTTGCCCCACGTATAACAACAACAAATCTATTTTGTACTCACAGTTTTACAAAGAATAATAGATAGTCAATAAAAAAAATAACCAATTTAGTACAAGGAGGCTCAGAATAACTGAAAAGCTTATAAACTCGGCTGAGCCACCAACAATAGATTTACATGCATTCTAAAGGTTAGGAACTACAGAATTACAGACAAAGAGAGGACTACTACATGTACTATACAAGACTGCCACGGGACTACATGTACTTACAGAACTATATTATAAACTACTACAGAACTAACATACAATGTATAATACTACTGGACAGGACTAATAAACTACTACAATGTGATTGTGCAATTAAGTTAATATTTGCTACATACACCTGCAGGGCCCGGTTAAGCGCTAACCCAGGGTTAAATCGCTAACCCTTGGTTAAACTGTACAGATTGCAATTACAGATGAGATTTAGCGCTATTAAACATAGGGTTAAGGTTAACCTTGCACTTCGAACCCCGGCCCTGAACTATAATGGAGAATTTAGCGAAGTTTTCAAGTGATCTTTTTAAGTGTCACTGTATTGCAGAGGCGTTGTATTCTGCAGTTTAGCCGAAATGTTAATTTATTGTCAACTGAATTCCATATTTGAGGACCCGAGGATCCATATATTTGTATGCCCGAGGCCGAGGTGTGGAGGAATTGGAATTGATACATTGCAGTATTTTTGTCACTAACCCTGGGTCCGGTCAATTCTTAGGTATCTCAGTTTTCTCTCATTCTAAAGACCGTTTTTTTTTAAGCATGCTATAAAACAGGGACAAAATACTTACCCAAATGGAGAAGAAACACTACGCAACACTCAGATCAACTGGCAAAACAAAATGGCGGAGGGAAATTTTGAGTGTTCAGCGGTAAACGAGTGAATACCACAGCAAGCCCGCCCTAATAAGTTCATACATTTCTTTGTAAACAAATCCGTACACTTTCCCGGATATTCGATTGTGCGGGACAGTCCTTGATTTAGTAATTTGTCCCGCGTTCCGCATGGCTGTGAAAATGTCCCGATTTTCGTTTCCGCGTAACATTGTATGATTATTTGGTTTTTGTCCCTAATTTCCCTTGGTACGGCCTTTTTACTACGAGAGAACATTTTTCATTCGATGTCGTGTCTCGCATTGAAATTCAGTGAAATGTTGCTCTACCTCTGCCTGCAAGTTCAACTTTACTAAATTTAGAGCTAAAAACTAAACTCAGGGGCGGATCCAGGATTTTTGAAGGGGGGGTGGCTGGCATAGATTTTGTTTGGGAACGTGCAGGAGGGTGGCTGTCAGAACATGCATTGCCTCTGTAAAATGCTGCAATTTGGCCAGTACAATCAGCCCAATCCCAATCCACCCCCCCCCCCCCCCCAAAAAAACCGCCCCTGGCATTTGCCATTTAAAATCAATGACGGTGTGGGATATTTTGACGTAGAGGACGAATTTCTAACGAGACCTAAAACAACCATGGGGACTGATCAAAGTCAGGACCCAGCTAATCCACAGATCAAACTGGAATTTAGCGTGTTGGTCATTTTTGCGGAGGGAGGAAAACCGGAGAACCCGGAGAAAAACTATCGGAGCAAGGGCGAGATACCAGGTCCACAGAGATGAGAAGCGAAGCGTTAAACTACTGCGCCACCCCGGCTCCTTAGAGAGTCATTCGGACCACTGCAAGAAATTTTCAAAAACAGTCCAGTCTTTATATTTTATATAAAAACATCTGTTAATTCATAATGGCAGACTTGCGAAACCCACGGTCAAAGGTCAAAGTTAGACACGATTTATAACTGGCAAAAAAAGCCAGAGAACCGGAGAACCCGGAGAAAAACTATCGGAGCAAGGGCGAGATACCAGGTCCACAGAGATGAGAAGCGAAGCGTTAAACTACTGCGCCACCCCGGCTCCTTAGAGAGTCATTCGGACCACTGCAAGAAATTTTCAAAAACAGTCCAGTCTTTATATTTTATATAAAAACATCTGTTAATTCATAATGGCAGACTTGCGAAACCCACGGTCAAAGGTCAAAGTTAGACACGATTTATAACTGGCAAAAAAAGCCAGAGAACCGGAGAACCCGGAGAAAAACTATCGGAGCAAGGGCGAGATACCAGGTCCACAGAGATGAGAAGCGAAGCGTTAAACTACTGCGCCACCCCGGCTCCTTAGAGAGTCATTCGGACCACTGCAAGAAATTTTCAAAAACAGTCCAGTCTTTATATTTTATATAAAAACATCTGTTAATTCATAATGGTAGACTTGCGAAACCCACGGTCAAAGGTCAAAGTTAGACACGATTTATAACTGGCAAAAAAAGCAAAAACAAATCTTTCCTCCCGTTTTCAATCTTGCTTTTTTTTAAAATGAGATCCGGTTGTTTATCATTTCGGCTGTGGGCCTGGGATACGATAAAAAAATGAAAATATTATTAAATGTTATAACTGGAGAGAGCATAGCACTGTTGAAAACAAATAAAATATGTAATGTGTTTCCTCTGGAGAGTGTTTATTCTGAATGAAAAATGCTGTATATTTTCCTTTGAGAAATTTAGCTCTAAATTTGGAAAAGTTGAACAGTGCGCGACTCTTATTAGGGCGGGCTTTCTGGGGTATTCTCTTTATACCGCTGACCATTCGTATTTCATACTCCGGCTCTTCCTCGATCCAATCAATCAATCAATCAATGAATGAAAAGTCCGAAGACTACAGCAAAGCTGACATACAACGTAAAATTCCAACACAAAGCACTACGGTTAGCTAGGCCTGACATGAAAAGCGCTCGGACTAGATTGCAGCCATAGACAGCTGTTTCGTTCTTATTAGAACTCGTCAGTATGGCATAGCAAACAGAACACAGGCTTCGGTGCCAATGCACTACCGACACGGGACTGAGCTAACGAGCATCTAGTTTCGAGCCCACAGAAATCAATCAATCAATAATCTTTATTTAAACACGATAGTATTTAAGCGTTGCCGCTTGTGGGGTCGTGTATAAAAGTATAATTATCTAACTAACTAATTATCTAACTATTTAAAAAAAATAAAAAAATAAAACTACTATGGTATAAAATTATTCTATGTTGTTAAAATTCTAATATACATACATTATTTATAATATATATTATCGTAAGCTATAGTCATTATTATGATCCTCGCCCGTGATATAGCAAGACCCGTTTCCCTCGAGCTTCGCAGTCGGGAACTGTTCTCTTCTCGGATCAGATAATGTCTGCAGACGATCGATATTGTATTTATAGTAAACCCTTCGTTAGCCAATCAGTGCGCAAGTTTGCGCTGTACTGTGGCATTCTTCCCATTTGGCCAATGAGAGCAAGCAAAGAAAATAGCACAGGAAGACTGTACATTAGGATACAAGAGAATATTGGGATTCCTGTGGTTTGTATTTTACCACATGAAGCCCATTTCTTCATGTCCCTCCATGTGCACTGCCATTTTGTTTTGCCAGTCGAGTTCTTCTCTATTTCGGTAAGTATTTTGTCCTTGTTTTATAGCATGCTTCACAAAACGGTCTCTAGAATGAGAGGAAACTGAGATACCTAAGACTTTAGAATTAGACCGGGCCCCAGGGTTCATTGTTTGATTCATTTTTCTGGGGTTAACTAGCACTGGCACCTCAAACTTTTTTATAAAATGTTTCGTTTCTCTTCGCGTTCGCCCTCTCGTAAATTGGTGGGTCGGTCGGCCGGAGGAAAAAAAGTTAGGGGATTTGGTAACCCTCGTGGTTTTATGCTTGTGCTCCTCCACATTAGCAAACATCTTTTGTCGCATGTCCTAAATGTAATGATTGTTTTTTTTTGTGGAAATAAAACGGTATCCAGTCGATTCGCCCAGGAGTCGATTCGCCCACGGTCAATTCGCCCACGTCTCTAGTCAAGTCGCCCACATATTTAAGTCGTTTCGCCTACGTGTTATATGAATGTATAATAATCGAAATAAAGTAAATTGAAACCATATTGACTATTGTGATCTACTTTACACTCCTTATCTACTTCAACTCGTAATGGTGCCCTTATCTAACTTCAACTCGTAATGGTGTCCTTATCCAACTTCAACTCGTAATGGTGCCCTTATCTAACTTCAACTGGTAATGGTGTCCTTATCTAACTTCAACTCGTAATGGTGCCCTTATGACGCCACGACTTTACAACTTATCTGACTTCCAAACCACAAAATACCCCGTAACTTATATCATTTGAAAGCTTTTAATCCACACTTTCACTTTTAAAACATTATAGCGATGCGTTATGAAGAGAGCATCTAAGATCAGAGAAGAATCTACTAGAACTTAGGAATGGCGTCCTCGGTTGTTATGACGAGAAGCTTAAGAGAATACAGCGCAAGAAGTACCGGAAGCTATTATACAGGCCAAGCTCTATGTGCACTGGGATCAGTATGACCAGCGGGAGAAGACTGCGGCCCAGTTACTGAAGGCATGTGCCAGACTGAATGGTCCAGCTCGAATTGAGTGATACATTTGTAAATCAATTGATGCCATAATCCCATATGCTTGTAAATATTTGCTTGATTTTGTAATAAATATAAAGAAAAAATATATGAAGTGTGTCCTTGTCAGTGTACTCAAATCAAACTAATATGTACGCTAATCGCTAATGTGTATCTGTATCTCTGTATCTGTTTATTTGATCGGTAAAGCTATTTGCATACAACCAATATAAATTAATAAATACATAAATAAGTAAATCAGTAAATCGATTAACAAACTAATTATAAGCTTATTTCAGAAAAGACAGGACTTGCTTACTAAAGCTTTCGGGGCTTTTTGCATTTACTACATGCTCTGGGAGATTATTCCAGGCAGGAATAGTGCGGGGAAAAAAAGAGTACTTGAAGACATCAGTGGCACATTGAAGTGATTGTAAATTTTAGAGTGCTTACGCCGTGTAACCCCGGTAGATAGGGCAGCATACTGGGTTGGCTCAATAGCGTTGAGGCCAAGGGTGGCTTTGTGGAAAAAGCTTAGGCGGAGGCACTCCCGCCGTTTAGAAAGGAGGGGCCAGTTCAGGTTAGACAACATGGAGCTGACACTGGACTCCCTCGAGTAGTCCCGGTACACGAACCGTGCCGCACGTCTTTGCACCTTTTCCAACTGGTTTACATTGCGCTGAGCATAAGGATCCCATGCTGAGCATGCGTACTCCATCATGGGGCGAACAAGAGTGAGGTAAAGCCTAGCCTTAACCTCATGAGTAGAATGATAGAAGTTCCTTGAGATAAAATTCAGCGTCCTGCTTGCCTTACTTGACACATGGTCACAGTGCTTATTGGAACGAAGATCTGAGGACAGGATGACTCCAAGATAAGGGTGAGAGTCAGTTTTCTTTAGAGCCTTGTCATCCAGAAAATAGGTGGTAATAATTGGCTGCGCGAGATATGCATATAAGTTGGAACTCCCTGTGCAGCACTCGATCGACTGTTGGAGTGACATTAAGAAATGGGCTTCCTGCATACCACAGGAATCCCGGTATTTTTTTTGTATGCATACCACAGGGTTCCCGATTTATTCTTTCGGTGGGTCACACCGCGGCAAAACGGATGCTCCGCTGGCCAAAAGAACGAAGGCTCTGCTATCAAATACAAATTACCGAGGGTTTCAACTTTTTTAGTAAATAATTTTATAACTTGGTAAACTCACAGTGAATTACAAATTAAGAAAACTTAAACCTGTTAAAGTCTTAGGCTTAGCTTTTAAGTAATTTTCTTATTTTTTGACAAAACAGTTCACAAATGGATGCTTTTAAGCAGAAATTTTAAAATCACGGGTATGTGCCAGTTGTTTCATTTCAGTTTTCGCGGGAAACTGGGGGCGGCCGCGCGCCGACAAGAAATAGCAAATACGCATGCGCGTAACGTTTTGCCGCGGTGTTGGGTGGGGGTTTCCCAGAAACCGTGATCAGGAACCAACCTCGTACCCAGGATCTTTTAGAGAAGACACTGGGGGACGGGGTTGTGATTGAACCGTACCTTTCTGTTTCCGGAAGGGTGGGTGGAGAGTTTCCAATCGGGATTCCTGTGGTTTGCATGTTTTTTGTACAGTTCGGGAAGTGTTTATGTTTGGACTTTTCGCCGACTCGAAGGCAGTTTGTATCAATCACGGTTCCTGGGAAGCCCCCACCCACCGTACCTTTCTGTTTCTACATAATTTGGTGGGTAGAGTTTCGCGGAACCTGTGGGGTCCCTGTGGTTTGCATCGTGCCACAGGTAGCCCATTTCTTCATGTCCCTCCACCGCCATTTTGTTTTGCCTGTCGAGTCTTCTCTAGTTGGGTAAGCTGGAGCTTTATATAGCTTTATATACTCATTATAAACTTAAGCTTTAAAACTTAATTTTTAATAGCTTACATTAATTTTATAGTTCTTTTAGAATTAGATTCTTCTTAAGTTTTTATTTGGCTTCTGGTTCTCTGGGGACAAAGAATCATAATTCTTAAAGATTCAAAGATTACATACTTTTCTTCAAAGAAGAATGATAGTTTGGGTAAGATTCTTCAATCAAGCAAATTCTAACCACTACAAACGCTCCTGCGATAGAAGTAAATTTTTCATTTGTTTCTTCGAAGTAGGATTGGAAGCGTTCTGGGGAAATTATGTTGTCTGTAAATGTGCCGCAAATTATATTTTTCTTTTGAACAAAGGATATTTATATTCACCCATAGCTTGAATTGCTTCATTATATATTTTTTCTAATACGTACCTGGTAATTGAGCGTATCGTCTATAAACATTCCAACACCTGATGCTAAACCTGGCATTGTTGTGCAGCACACAGGAGCGTTTGTAGTGGTTATTTTAGTTTCAATTTTATGTGTTTGATCGAGGTTCCCAAAATTACGATTAAGGCTTAGTACATTATTATAAAAGATGGAAAAACTCAGCTTTCAGTATCATTCTTATTTAATTATATTTAATAGTGGGCTCTGCACTATGTGGAGATATTGGACTGATAACTTTACATTTAAGCTTATAAGAGAAAGGAATCTAAAGGCCCATTCAAATGGATCCAACATTGTCCAACATGTTAAATAATACAGTAGGGCTACTGAGTGGGCAGTCAAAATTTGGAAGTGCTCATCCTTTTAGGCCTTTGCTCGAATGCTCGCAAAATAGGTTGTGCGTGCTCGAATTGCTCATACTTGCTTTTTCTTAACTGGTGCTTGTTTGCTCGTTTTTCGTATATACTTTTTGGAACATTGTTCACAGCTGTGATAAAATAAAATTGCTTGTGCTCGCCCTAAAAACAAGATGCTCGCCTGCTCGCCATTCGGTAGCCCTAACAGTAAACCAGATAACCCAGATCAAATTATCACCATGGATACAGTGCAACTGACGAATGCATGTGCGTGGTACATGCCTGTCTTTCATTGTTGGGAAAGCCATTCAGATGGATTGGATCCATTTGAATGGTCCTTAAAAAGTGCCACTACGATCATATTTTGACATATATCAATGTTTTTGCATATTCATAAAGTAGCACATTTTTACCTTGCAGGAATTTTTTTTTATGCCCATGCATATGTGACCCGCACAATTTTTGTTTACTAATTTTTGCAGTTCACAAATTTATTTACGGTGAAGGAGTGATTTCTCACATGACAGCACTAAATAGTTCTCAAGGGTTCTCAGTCTTTATTTAAACAAGAAACTAAGAACTGGAAGCAGCTACATCCGACGGCCAGCTGAGGACCAAGTTTCTAGGGGGAGTTCCTGGGGTCCCCTGGAAAAAAGTTATTTTCAGGTTCTTGGATGCGCCTTTTCCTGCACTTTCTGCCATAATTTAATGCATTGTACAAAGGTAGATGCAATAATTCGTGTACGGTTTTGAATCCAATTTTGAACAGTTAGGGGGTGTGGCTTATAATTGTGTGCATGAAAATGATCTTCGCAATTTCCTTTGCGAAACGTTTTTTTTTTTGCTTTTGTCCCACTGCCTATCACTTTTCTAATGGTCCTTCCCTATGCAGAATATTACAAGTTTTGTAAAAAGAATCTAAAAGAATCTTATTTTAGAGTGAGTTCATGCTCTGAAAGGGACCCATAGTCTTTTTTACTTCAATGGCTCAATGTTGTCCCATTTCGAATCTTTTGGGAATAATCTTTGGCAGAAGTGTTTCCATATTTAGTGTTCATCTCCTCATGTGTTAACCAGGAATAAAAGAAACAATTGGCCGGTAACAAAACGAGCAGGGGACTGGGACCGTGTTTATCAGAATTACTCTAATTCTAAAATGAAGTTCATTACATGATAGAGCATGTTGAAATTAGCATGTGTGCCAAGTTTGACGTGATTCAAGTAAATCTCAGTTTGATCTGTTCTTTTGGAAAATAATGCTTGCTTTGACTAGTTATTAATTGAATTAGTTTTACTGACTCGGTTTCAGTTCCCCGCTCGTTTTGTTACCGGCTAATTAATACACAAGGGGATGGTCACATGATCTGAAATGGGACAACATTGAGTCAAGCGAAAAAGTTCTATTGTTGCCATAATCAGAACAAACTTGGGCTGAAATATAGTGTTGGTATGAGAATCTAATATCGAATATTTATATTTCTAAAACATTAATTTAATATAATATGCTATAAAGATGACTGGTAAAGGATTTGAGGGCATTAGACATATTGTGATCCCATCTATTACAACCATAAAGTTTAACTTTTCTTAATATATGTTTCCTTGTAACTGTTTGTGCTTTTATTAAATTGTAATATCGTAATTGTAATATCCATTAGGAAAAATGCAAATAGAACAAAAATTCCATACTTTTATGATTTTTGACTAAATGAATGAAATCTCCTTTTGTCCTTGCAGATTAATTAAGGATGGAGTCTTACTGGAATGTTACTTTCTATAAATCTGGTGAAGTTCTGTGTGATTACAATACTGCCACTCATGAAGTTAGATGGTCACATGTGCCAGATTCTTTTAAGGTACAATTCCAGGTTTACATTATTACGTCAGTTGAATACAACTACGAGAATACTTTTTGAGTTCTTTTTCTTATTCAGATTTTTAATTTCTCTGACTGCACTCTGTTAGTTTTATTCAACTGATGTAATAGTGAAACCATGTATTAGAGAGTTACTTTTTTGATAGCTTTGTTTTACCTTGCAAGTGACAAGCGCTTTGTCTGTCAGCACTGTTGCAGGGTTAAAGGCCCCAGTAACTTGTTACTGTAATTGCTATCTTGCATTAATGCTCTTAGGATTTTTCTCCAGATTCTAATGTTTTCCTCCCTCCACAAAAACCAAAATGCTAAATTCCAATTCAATCTGTGGTTTAGCCTGGTCCTGACTTTACCGGTAATCAGTTTTGGGTCCTTTTAAAATACCCTCTCCCACATGGACTTGTGGTGGGCTTTGGAGAGCTTGGAAACCTTGTGTGCTTCATAAGGTTCATTACATGTACTTCCCCCTGGCAGTCCCAGGGCATTGATCAGTGGGTGACTATAGCTAGTTCCTGTAAAAAGTAGTGTTGATCTGCATCGGCGGGGAAGATATAAACGCTGGTATGATCAACTAAAAGTCAAGTAAGGTACATGTATGCTAACCCTAACCCTAACCCCATGGGGAGCTAGTAGCAGCTGACTTTTGTCGAGAGCTATCCCTTCGTTACAGCAAAAGGTCAGTGGTTTGCTTCCAATAGTGGAGCATTTGACAATCATCGAGGGGACCCAGGGGCAGGCATATGACCACAATGGGGCTAGGGGTGGCGCATTTGATCCAGTATTACAAATTCTTATTTCGACATGTGCACTGCAATAGCAATCAGTTGACATATTTCCAGGGAGAAAATGTGGCCTTTGTAAAGGCCTGGCTGGATAAGATAAAGTTTCCAGGTCAGAAGGATATTTTTGGTGATATCCCGATGACATACACATTTTACAAGTACATGTATATAACAACTTTCCAGCCAGCTTTCTAAAGAAGAAGCGATGGTGCGGAACCCCAGCAGCAGGTCAAACCAGAATTGATTGAGGCATAGGGTCCTCATGATGGCTTCACAGTCATCTAAGAAATAGTCAGGTTATCAACTCGTGAATAAGGGTACCGAATGTCTTGATTCATCATGAGCTGAGGACTAATAGATAATCCGATGGTCCTAAAACTTGGAAACATTAAAGTACTGTAAGATACAGATTGTAAGGGGATCTGTATGGGCGACGAACCCACTCCAAATGTATGAGTCAACATGACCCATCATGAGGGGTAGACGGTCATTCTGCCTCCCAGTTAATTAGCTCAGTGGTTATTAGCTCCGTTCTGTCGAGCGGGAGGTCGCAGGTTCAAACCCTGGCCAGACCAACATTCAGGGTCTTAAAATAACTGATACAAATGTAGAAGGTGCTGCCTTTACATTAATACAGTAAACGGTTAGACCTTCACGTCTTCTTGGATTTACTGAACAATCCCCTTATAGACGAATATAAAGCGAGGAATCGAGCTAGAGACTAAAGTAGAAGAGAGGAGGAAGCAGCCTAGCTACACTCTTTCCTTTTTTTTTCTGTTTTTTTTTATCCCAAACTAAAAGTACATGATTGTGTGCTTAATGTTCAAGTCCAACATTTTGTCAGCAACGAAGTCACGAAATGATAAGCCTTCATATAAAGCCAATTGTTATGATTCATCCTGGTTGGTCTTAGATAATTCAGATAAGGTTTTTAGCTTTCTCTTTGCCATATTTTGAATGACTACATGAATTTTGCAAACTCACATGCGACAGTTGCGAAGTTGATATAACAACCAAATGAAAGCCTGTTGATTTTTCACAGAACAAAATGAGCTTTTCCCTCTTTCCTTGGGGGAATTCCCGCGCTCTGCAAACTCATCATTGGCCAATTTCTGACAACTGTTACAGTTAGGAGAATTGAACTTCTGATCGTGCGTGTGATTTATCCCTTGTGTTTTTCCTGTTCGTTATTTTATAAAAGCAATATTACATGCTTTCCATGTATCCAATCATGTCTTTGTTCTCTTATATAAATATTCGTGATATGTTGGGAGAACGCATAAAACTTGATGATCACTCGCCTAGTGGCTCGTGATTTGCAAGTTTTTCTTTGTTCTCCCAACATATGCTGTGTGCTTATATACATGTAAGAGAACAAAGACATGGAAATCATTGCTTTACAAAAAATGGTGTTGACAGATGGATGGCAAGACAAATTAAAACTCATGCTTTTGAAATCGATTAGATTCTTTAATAAAGCACAAAATAGAAAATATCAGCATTTTCATCCACTGAAATTTGTGAAGATCCAAACAAGAAAAGCTTAATTATCTGTAAATCAGACATTACTGGCCATCTGTCAGCAAGATTTTGAGCGGCAGAGGAGAGTAGTTTTAATCTAGGAGCAGAAAATTAAGATATTGCTTTAACTGGTTTTATCACTGACTTAAAAGTCAGACCTCACACTTGTATACCATATTTAAGAAAAGGATAAATTAATAGAATTGTACAAAATAATGAATATACCGGTATGTTGTACTGTTTAAAACACGAACAGCAGTGTTTTATCAAGTTTAACAATTCGAGGGCGAAGCCAGAGAATTTTTAGTCTTGATAAAACACGTGCTGTGAGTGTTTTAAACAGCTTCAAAAACGCTTTAAGAATCAACTTCTTCCTGTCTACTTTAATGATATATTCTTGACTAATCAACAAATTCATAGGTACCAAACACGAAATTCCTCTAACTACAGATCGCATCCCTGCCGTACTAATATTAAGCAATTTACTGTCCTCTTTCAAGGTCCAAAAATGTGGAATTCTCTTCCCCTCGACATAGTTCAATCTTCAAGTCTCGTTAGCTTTAAAAAATCTCTGAAACAATATTTACTTAACCAGATACTATAATTTTTGTCTGTTCTTTTGCTTTTATCATTGATCTTAATATATTCTCATTTATAACTCAATATGCTTTTTCTCTTGTGTGATAATATAAAAAATAATAATAAAATACATATTTTTCATGACTGCCGCAAGGAAGCCTCTTCAAATAAGCTTATATAGTTTCTCAGAGGCTTCCTTGTCACTCTCAAGCGTTAATTTCTAGTTTATTCTAGTTCTTTTATATATTAAATATTTGTAAACTATCTATATTTGTAAACTATCTATCTATATTTTTGTGTAACTGTAATATTAAATGTAACGTTGTGAGTGACAAATAAATACAATACAAAGACGCACATCTCAAGGGAATGGTTACTTAATGAACCATTGAACCTTTGTATTCACAATGCCATGCAAAATATTTGAGTAATCACCGCCTGCAATTACGAACATCTCAAGGGAATGACATGAAGAAATTACCATACTATGTTGTTTGAAGCGGCGTTTCGCAATGCAAGAAGAACCTGCACTTGAAGGATTTGGTGTTGTGGTTTACCTCGATAAAGTTAAAGAAAGCGATGTGACTGACATGACGGCAGACTCTAAATTTTTGGCTCCGGCACAAAATATGTAAGTTTAATGCACGTTTTTATTATTATACGGCTTTGAGTTTGGTTTCATAATAGGAACTAAACAGTGGCTCGGTAAACAAGTAATGGTAGTTGGATAACTTCATTTAAAAAAATATTATCTGTGTATCTCGGTAGTCTGCTGATATTAGTAAATTTAGTGCAAAATTTATTATCTAGGTACCTTATGTTCCGTGTACTTTTTTCTATCTTTGGGTCTTAAATATCAGTGAATTCTTAATTAGGATGATACTTTATATAAAATTTCATGTTCATTAGTATTCTTTATATAAATTAGCAATTCAATGAGAAAGCTGAAACGTCAATAGAAATTTCATTTAGACTTTCGCAAATGCCTTCTGCTGCACTTTCAGGTCATGTTTTGTGTATTTCGACAGCTCCTCAAGCCCAACATTCACTTGTAATAAGACTAGTAGTCTGTAAAATGTGTAGGCCCAGGGCTACGGGCCTATAGGCTAGATACGCCCTTGAACACGAGTGAAAAAGATGGTAAAGCAGGTGAACACAAGTGAAAATGTATTGAAAATATATTTTTCTTTGTTTTAAATAATTGAAACTATAGTAAATCAGCCAGACTATGGAGCCTTGAGAAAATCAGTCGCCTGTCTGAGAGGCATTTGATAATAACATATGATGCATGTCAACTAAGTCAATAAGTTTAGATTAACTTTAGCGATAACCCATCTTTTCAGGTCGGACCGTTAGAAAAGTAAAGGGGGGTTTGGGGAGAAGGGAGTTGACATTTTTACCTTGCAATAATTTATGTTTTTTTTTCGAGCCTCTGCACGATTTTATTTGTACTAATTTTTGCAGTCAGTTCCAAATTTACTAATGAGAGATTTCCCACAAGACAGCACTTTTTTTCGTAAAAGTTCTAGTTTATTACATACATTGTAAGCATCGGCCGTGCCGATCGAAATATTGGAAGAAAAACTCCGCTCAACCGTTGAATCAGCCTTTCCTTTCTTGTCTAGTTCAAGGGTGTTCATTTGAACAAGTGACCAAGAACAGAAAGCAGCTACATCCGACGCCCAGCTGAGGACCGCCTTCCGGTTAGCTCAGTGATTAAGCTCCAGTCTGTCGAGCGGAAGGCCGCGGGTTCAAACCCCTACCGGACCAACACTCAGGGTCTTAAAATAACTGAGTACAAGGTGCTGCCTTTACATAATCCAACAGTAAACGGTTAGACCTTCACGTCTTCTCGGATAAGATGTAAAATCGTAGGACTAAGTGTCCCCAATTAGCTGCAAAGCTAAATACATTGTCCCTTAAATAAAGTCACTACTACTACTACCGAGTTTCAAGTGGAGTCAGAGGCATGCCCCCCCGGAAAAATCAGGTTCTCGGATGCACATTTTCCTGCACTTTCGGGCACAATTTAATGCATTGTAGATGCGATGTGTGTGTACGATTTTTTAAAGGCATTCAGTATTCAGCTAATGAACAAAGTTTCACCCTTGCTCGATTTTTTTTCTGGGTGATTTTTGCTCACTCGATCGTTTTTTTTTTTTGCAAAATCGGCTTGCTCGTGTTTTTATGGGGGGGATTTGCGGTCTCCCCCCCCCAAAAAAACAATTTTCAAATGGTCCGTCCCTAACCATAGATTGGCTGATTTACTATAGTTTCAATCATTTAAAACAAAGAAAAATATAGGTTCAATAAATTTTCACTCGTGTTCACCTGTTTTACCATCTTTTTCACTCGTGTTCACTCGTGTGTAGTTTTAGTCAAGATCATAATTTCACCCGAAACTTTTAACTACACCAGGATCTACCGAAAATGTGAAACTACAGAAGCTAAAGTTTATTTACTGTTATGATTTGCGCTTAGCGGCAAACTTTAAAGCGAGTCCCGTGTCGGTCAGGGACTAAACAAGCGACCGCTAATCGTTTTGTTATTATTTTGTGTCGCAAGTTGAGGCTTCCATATTCATGCTAGTTCTAATATTTTTATTCATCATTTGCACACTGAATAATTGCCGACGCAAATTTCGCTCCAATTACAAGCATAGCAGATTTTGAAACGCAAATTTCCCTCCAAATATAAGCCCCTCCGAAAATAATCCTCTCCGATTTTAAGCACCCCCAAAAAAGTCCTTTGAAAAAGATAAGTCCCGGGGCTTTATTTCGGAATTTTACGGTATCGGCCAATAGAAACGTGTGGGTTCAGTCGTTTTGTGGACGCTAATGAACTATGACCGTACACAATCTTTTGTCTTACCCCCTTCCAACATAAATCGCAGCACCTTTGTTAGCCCCTTTGAAGTTTGCCGGGTTTCCAAACCATTTTCCTCTATTAACTATGTTCACTCTAACCGGCTCAGTGCTTTGCATTCAAAACAGTTGGTACTGTTTCTTTGGATTTTGAACCCGGAATCAAAAGTATTCCCTATTTTCTATAACCTCCGTTATTATCAGACACTAGAAACCTTTATCGCGCGCGAGAATTGACAAAAGTATACGTGACGCAGGACATTGCACATTCACAACTCTCCTTCGGTTTACGTGGAAAGGTTTGAGGGTTCTGATTGGATCCCCAGAACTCGAGCGGACTTTTCGAATCAAGCCTGTAATTTTTCTCTATTTACTTTGATACAAAACGGGCTCAAATTCCATCAACCGATCCATTAGAAGTCTCAAGTCAGTCCCAAATTCGATTCCTGGTCGACTCGAATTTTGCGGTCAACTCGAAAATGTTCTAGCAGCCTCGTGTACACACGTGAAGCGATCAAGATCATGTATACACACAATTTAAAGCTGCCTCATTTTTTGTAAACAAACTTCCCGCTATCTCTTCAAGATATTTTTCTTCCTGTTCATTTGTCGGAAGCTGCCAAATAATTTCAGCCTATACGAGGGAGATCAGAGGAAATATGTCAGTTGTCCATTTCGTCGCTGAGGACTCTAGACGGGAGATCATTCGACAGTTTAATTTAAAAAAAATAAATGTGATGACCGTTATAAATCCTTGATGGCTCATATCTGTCCCGATCATATGGAGAAAAAAAATCGCCGAAAATCTGAACCAGTTTGACGGTTTCAAGGAAGCTTTTTTTTTTCATTCAAAAAATTCCAAGGGAGAATCATAGATTGATTGACAGGCTACTATTTTAGTAGCGTGATATTACATGCGCACATAAGCCAATCAAATAGTGAATTGTGAAGACCATTGTCAAGACTTGTATAATTTGCATATGTCCAGAGAACAATGACCATTCTGTGCAGTGAAATCGAAGCAAAGGTTTATGCAAATCAGGACGAACCTGTATCAGTTCTACAGATCACATATCGCACATTGATTGCCTTTGTGTTTCCTTCATCAATTATTAATGAGTTTGATAATCACAATTTCTGTTTGTTGCTATAGGACATGTCTAAGGAAACAATGGCCCATGCTCCTACTCAGAGACGTTCACCCTGTGCTACCGAGAAATGTCTACAGTCAGAGAAACTGGGTAATCTTGAAGATAATAAGACGCCATTCCCTGACCATAAAGACCATGTTCCAACCCAGATTGAGCCTACAGATCATGTTCGGATACACTCTGATGAGAAGCCAAATAAAAACTGTCAGCAGTGTGGAAGATGCTTCAGTCACTTTAGTGCACTAACTAAACATATTCGAATGCACTCTAGAGAGAAGCCATATAATTGTAAGCAGTGTGGAAAGTGCTTCAGTCAGTCTCGTTACCTAACTAGCCATGTTCGAATACACTCTAGAGAGAAGCCATATAATTGTAAGCAGTGTCGAAAGTGCTTCAAGCGGTCTGGTGACCTAACTAAACATGTTCGAATACACTCTGGAGAGAAGCCATATAATTGTAAGCAGTGTGGAAAGAGCTTCAAGCAGTCTTGTAACCTAACTAGACATGTTCGAATACACTCTGGAGAGAAGCCATATAATTGTAAGCAGTATGGAAAGTGCTTCAACAAGTCTGGTAACCTAACTAGACATGTTCGAATATACTCTGAAGAGAGGCCATACGAATGTAAGCAGTGTGGAAAGTGCTTCACGAGGTCTGGTAACCTAACTCAACATGTTCCAATGCACTCTGAGGAGAGATCATACAAATGCAAGCAGTGTGGAATGTGCTTCAAGCACCCTGGTAGCCTAACTAAACATGTTCGAATACACTCTGGAGAGAAGCCATATACATGTGAGCGGTGTGGAAAGTGTTTCAAACAGTCTGGTACCCTAAATCAACATGTTCGAATACACACTGGAGAAAAGCCATATAATTGTAAGCAGTGTGGAAAGTGTTTCAAGCAGCCCAGTAACCTGACTCGACATGTCCGAATGCACTCTGGAGAGAAGCCATATAATTGTAAACAGTGTGGAAAGTGCTTCAAGCAGCCTGCTAACCTAACTAGACATGTTAGAATACACTCTAGAGAGAAGCGATATAATTGTAAGCAGTGTGGAAAGTGCTTCAACAAGTCTGGTAACCTAATTGAACATGTTCGAATGCACTCTGGAGAGAAGCCATATAATTGTAAACAGTGTGGAAAGTGCTTCAAGCAGCCTGCTAGCCTAACTAGACATCTTCGAATACACTCTGGAGCAGACACACAACATTGAAATGACGTATGTGCTGGTTTTTTAATGACGAGTTCAGTAGCTTAGTAAAAGAAGGTTGGAAACAGTGAAACATATCTTAATGACAACGATAGAATTTACGGTTCAGTCGGTGCAATGGAAACTCTTCAGTTTATAATTAATTCATGAAATTCATTAATGCATGACGTCACCCCCTGCGTTTATTCAGTCACATGCTGCGGGTCAGCGATGCAATGGGGATTTTCCTGAGTTTTGTTTTCGAAATGGAAGAGCGGGGATAGTAAATCTTAGCAGTTTTAGCAAACATGTTAAAAGGTAACGACATTTAGCAGTATCGTACCGTGCCTCGATTGAATAGCTTTTATTACGGCTGAGCCAAATGGTCAGCGGTTTTACCCTTCAGCCCTCATGAAAACGAGGCTTTCAGGTCAACCATTTCAAAATGGTACAGAGATGGAGTCACGTTGAACGGAGATCACCAAGACCAAACGATTATTTTCTAAAGAAAAGCAAGAATACATGTTAAGCGGTATCTGTCCTTGGCCACTGGAGTGGTTTGACGGAATGTTTTTAGAAGCATTGGCTCTCAAGCTCCAACACGGTCATGATTAGAAAGAAATTATATCATCACGAAGAATAAAACCCATGCAACATGCTACAAGTTACTTTTCTGGTTACTTTAAAGTGCTTATGAAGCTTATTTTTTTATTTTAGATATCAATTCTACATCAAGTGAATAGTAGAATGGTACAATATATCTTGCTTTGAATGCTGTGCCGCCGAGTTAAGGAGGTTTTTAATATCCAAAATGCTAATTACATGACGTCAATTATTATACAAATTCTTTTGTTACAATTAAACAATTTTTTCAAATTATCAGTGTTATACCCATGGTTGATATAAAATGATTTTAGAAATTTGTTTTCCTATATCAGTAGAAACGCCCATTCGCAACCACTAAGAAGTGATTGCAGATACCTCCCCTGACGTCATGTAATAAGCATTTTGGATATTAAAACCACCTCAACTTAGCGGCACAGCATTCAAAGCAAGATATATTGTACCATTCTACTATTCACTTGATGTAGAATTGATATCTAGATCTAAAATAAAAAAAATATGCTTCATAGGCACTTTAATGAACATGTTGATCACAAGAGCGCTAGAAGGAAAGCCTGCTGCGTAGAAAAGGAAAGCTGGGATATCTCGCTGTTTCCTTTATTGTTTGAGTTTATAATTAAGCAAATTGATGTATCAGTTAATTTTCACGGGTTTTGATTGATTTAAATGATCGCATGATCGTAAAGTATGTTAATCTGTAAAACTGTCAATACTTTCACAGGATTTTATGTAATTACGAGATTAACGATATTCTTTCTCATCATTGCACTATAATAATAAAAATAAAAATCGAGGTCATGACCGTGTTGGAGCTTGAGAGCCAATGCAAAACAAAGTTTTAGTGTGGAAGGCGGCTCTAATAGCTTCAAATAGAGGCCAAAAGATTAAATACAACTGAGAAAGGAGAAAAAGAATAAAAACATTACGGGGTGGTGTGGGAATCGAACTCCAAATCGTTGGATTCGAAGCGCGCTCTCTTCACCACTTTACCATAGAGCCGATTCACTTGTAGACTAGTTTCAAAATGAGGTATATATGCATAAGTTCTGAGCCCGTGAACTTTGAGAACTAGCCGTCGTCAAGCGTTGTCAACTTGTTTGAAATTGTAGCCACACGATTGGCTACTCAGTATACAATAGACCCCGTGGGGAGAGAGTGAAATATCTGGCAATTTATTGGCTGTCCCTCTGCCGGAAAGAGGAATTTTGTCAGCAGACCAGGCTACAAAGCCGAGTTTGCAACGATCATGACCGAATTGATGCAAACACGTACTTTCTGACGAAGAATGAGGGCTTTTTCAAAGAAATGAATTCATTTGGAAGAATTAGGATAATGATTTCTCAAGTCTGAATACTTCTGGGGTAAGAAAAACTATCTACCTTTCACCTGACGGAGGAAATTACGCCTATCGGACGGGTTTTCGTGCGAAAAATCGTCTTCAAGTGACGCGTGGTTTGAATTTGAGTGTGCAGCCTTTCCTTCTTTTAGACAGAAGAGTGAAAAACCCAAAGTGAGATAAATGCCCCATAACCGCCATTTCTAAACCCCAGATAGACAACAGGACAACAACAAACTCTTAAGGTAAGTTAATTTTCTTTATCTAAGCATTTTGTGAAATAATAGTCACACAGTGCAAATACAGAGCTTGGGCTGCCTGTGATTAAATCGGTTAGTGCAACCTTAAGTCACTCAGCGTCTTACAGCTTCTTAGTAGTGCATCGAATGAAGAGACAGGAATGATAAAGCAGAGTAAAACGAGGATATTTCAAAGAAAATTTCACTGAAACAAGCTTAAAGCTGAAACAGACTCAAACTAGTCATGACCCGATAAGATGGATGAAACCGCTGACCGTTTCATGGTATTTGGCTCAGCCGTAATAACAGCTATTCTTTGAAAGCGAACTTTGAGCGAGGAAAAATCAAAATGTCGAATTTTAAAACGATAAAGTTTTGAAGAATTTACCTGTATATATTTTAGGGTTAAATTGAGCTACTATGTATTTCCCCTACCATTTCATTTTTTTCTCAATCTGGTTCGTGCGAATGTTGATGAATCGAAACTCAACATTTTACGGCAAAAACAACGATGCACACTGAACCCTGTCCACTTCGATAAATGGGAAGTAATGTATGCTTATGTTTATCACACAACTGCTGTTTGATTTCTTCTTAAATATTCAATTAAGTAATGGTCCAGATAAGAACTGTAGTGCTCCACGGCAAGGAATAATTTTCTATTATTCTTTCTCGTAATTTCATTGGTTGATACTTATAAATGCAATAGAAACCCATCGAAATAATGCATTTTCATTCGATATTTTTTTGTGGTTTGAATTCATTTTTGATAAAACTAAGTATGGTTTAATTTCGAATAATGTCGTGTGTGGGGAAAGTTCTCAAATATCCGATTGAAAAATCTTTTGTTTTCTCTATATCCGATTGGCTGGATGGTGACTTGTCTGAGTTTTCACAGAAAAAAAGAGCCAATAGCATAAAAATACTATATTTTCGAGATGTAGTTTGGACTGTAGACACCTCCTAAAGCACTAAGGCATATTCAAGCAAAATCGTATATGGGGGAGGCTCATTGCCGCAGAACCATGATTCTACTACAGTACTTATCTGGACCATTACTTAAAACCGTATTAGCCTGGCTAATGTAACGTTGGGATGCTAGACAACGCTTGTATCTGGATGAAAAATAGATTGTGTTGTAGAAAGGACGACTTTCATCTTCCATTGTTTGTGTCTGTGTAAAATTGTTTTCACTCTCCAACTTTCCCTTTCATTTAGCCGTAAGCTTACACGTAGTTCGTTTACCATCGCAGATTAATTCCGTTTTTGTTCCCAGATTTTGCGTGCCAAGGTTACGTTTTTCTGTTTATCCTCTAACTTCAATCTTTCGCCTCAGTTCTGTTTTGAGTTCTGTTTTTAATTTGTGAATGCATGCATGTATAGGAACGAGAATTGGGGTGAAGAGGATTTCATTTCCGAGCGTAGCGTTAACGCGTGGATTTGTTAATGGCGATGCTTTTTAACTCGTGGATGCGCGGAAGCGCAGAACGAGTTATTAGGGTTAGTGGGTTCGAGCTAAATTATTTATCGTTTTATGGTTTCTACTTCGTTTTTCTGTGTACATCGGGGACTCTCAGTTGGCTGTCCGAATAGTGTTCGATATATTGACGGAGTTTATGGCACGCGTCCAAGTTTGCGATTCATCGGAAAGACGCTTCGAAAGGATTTGGCCGTGTTGTTAAAGATAATTATTATTCCGAAATGCCTTATAATTAATTTCTCGCTACAAACATATTGTTAAAAACAGACATTTAGTCACGTGTCGTATTTACGAAAGAAGCCCGGGAATTTATAAGCGCGTTTGGCAAAGCAGAATTTAATGTCTTGAATGTACTGTGTTGGCAGTTTTGGGAACGTTTATAGAGATGGTAATGAAACTGAACTGTTTTTGCGACAAAGCTCCCCGAGTCTCGTGCACGTTCATAATATATACCTAGGCTCGGAAATAGAACGTGCTGCACTCTTTACTCGTCAGGGTGAATATAAGCTTAAAGTTCAGTTGAACGACGAGGAAATGTCAACTAACATCGATATCGCCCCTGATCACTGGCGAATGAAAGCCAAGATTTTGGAAAGTGAGGAAAGCAAAGCTAAACAAAGCCATACAATAGCCAAACAAAAGCTAATGGAAAAGCTTAGTAATATACAGAATAACAATAATGTGATCAGTTCGATAAATGATACGGTAACTATCACTGAAATGTCAAATAGTTTGAATTTGATGGTCGAACGCGAACAGCTGAGCACTGTACTTGTATTGTGTTATCTAGCAAAGGCTTGAATACTGATCAATCTAGGAGTAGGAGGGAAAAAAATGAAGATTGTCTGCAGTTAGACATCGTGATAGAGAACCTTCAACAATATAAAGGTGATATAAATATAAATAAATAAATATAAATAATCAAACGTGTTTTCTTTGATCTTCCAGCCAGATAAAACGTTTGCAAGTTACATTTGGCTAGCGTGAGATTCCCAAAAACTCAATTCTGCGCCATTATCAAGCGAAGGTTCTAGAGCTATGAATAGGTAGCCATCCCTTCATGTAGGACGACACGAATTGCTACCAATTATATTCTATTGCATTGTGTTGCGTTCTATTGTTGTATTGAATTGTATTGTGTTGTATTCTATTGTATTTTTGGAAAAAAATCGTGTCGTCCTACATAAAGGGATTGCCGAATAGGTCGTTTATTCCACACACAATAGTAATTGAACTCGTGGATGAACGCATGTGCAGAACGAGTTATTGGGTTTAGGTGGATACCGGGTACGGGACGGTGGATACGAGATAATTTATTCATCGTTTTCTTTCTGTGACTCGACTCGCCGTTGACTTTCCGAATGGCCGTCTAAGGTTTCGAAAAGATTTGGTCATGCTGGAGAAGATGTATTGACGGTGCCCATCTAATGCCAGACACTTCAAACCTTGACAGACATGGTAGTGGGTCCCTATCAATCACTTAGTGGTGATGACGTAGCGACGACGTCATCGGTCACGTGATTTTAAGTGCATGCCCAGATCTCCCTCATCTCTAATGTCGCACAGTTCAAACTTGGACAGACATGGTAGTGGGTTCCCACAAATCACTTAGTGGTGAGATGTAACGACGACGTCATCGATTACGTATTTTAGGTACATGCCCATATATCCTTCATTTCTAACGCCAGACAGTTCAAACAAGGACAGGCATGGTATTGGGTTACAACAAATTACTTAGTGGTGATGACGTAACGATGATGTCATCGGTTACGTGATTTTAAGTACATGCCCATATCTCCCTCATTTCTAATGCCAGCTGGCTCAAACATGGACAGACATGGTAGTGGGTTGCTATCAATCAGTTAGTGGCGATGACGTAATGATGACGTAATCGATTACGTGATTTAAGTACATGCCAATATCTCGGTTTGGTACTGTGCCAGATGACTGAAAACTGGCAAACGTCCCAGTCTTTAAGAAAGGAGATAAAGATCATATGGAGAACTACAGACCAATCCCTCTACTGTCTCTGGTTTCTAAAGCTATGGAACGGTGTGTACTGAACTCACTTAAAGATCATCTCTTGAGCTTCATCAGTCGCGTTCAGCACGGATTTGTCTCTGGCAGGTCCTGCGCTAGTCAACTCATAGAAGTCCTCGACTACATTGGAAACATGCACTTCGTGGGGACCCTGGTAGTAAATTTTGTTGTTGTCGACAATCGCCGGTCAGGTACCCCGCGGTGCTGAACTTTAGGTCGAAGGCTCGGTTACCCCAGGAGCTTTTCGACGGTTACCCAGCAGCCTTTGACGGCCGGGCAGGCGACCCTAGCTGGTTCAAGGCTCTCTACCAATTTATAAGCGTCACTTTGGAGAAACAAAATGCTTCGTTGTGCTCGTCGCAAGGCTGGAATTGCGTGGCAATCGCATTCAAAAGAAAGAACAACATTTCTGCTGGGATTCTATGGAGGAATTGTGGCGGCCACAATATTTTGAACTGAAATATTTCGGTTGAAGTGGTGGGCCCTCGCGAAACTAGTGTGCTGCCTTGTCTTTTTCTTAGGAAGGAGAGCAGAGGAAATGAAAACTCGCTAAAATCGCTTTATATCAACCCTGTTACCACACAGACAGCAAGTAATACACTATGGAAGCAAGGTAAGGCATTTTATTCATTAATTCTTTCGTATTTCTAGCTCGTTAAAATTCCCATACAAACGCTGTAAGTATTAGCTAGATAGTAGAGCTTGGGCTGCCTGTGGTCTGCCTGACAGGATTGCTGTTTCTGAGCTGTGTGGTCAACGTCAAGATAAACGGTAAGTAAAAGTTTGGAGTTTATATGCAGGAGATATAAAATGTGGCAACTAATTTTTTCCAACATAAGTTTGTCGTGAAATATATGAAGAGTTTGTAAAGGTTAACTTTATACGCCCGAATGTGTAGTCTCCACTAACCAAAAACGTTCATCTTCATGTAGCTAAAAATCTAGCCGGACCCTCCAAAATATTATTGATATTTTCTTATCATTTCAACTTTATTCTTCACATTTCAGAGAAATTCAACTCTCTCAAAATTGCCGCACGTATGGTAAAGTCGTATTATATTTCATTGCCACACAAAAATTAACTTGCGACCTGGTTTACTTCATCGAGGATAAACACAACTTGAAAACACCACACGGCTGCTTGTTGTTTTATAATTTCAGTTCCAGAGAATCAGTTATTCAAGTCCAGTATAAATCTTTGAAATCGAATTATTTTCCTGGAGTGTATTTCTAATTGAACGTTTTCCTTTTTTTACGTGCTTGTTCGAGAAACGGGAAAGAAAACGGTAGAGCATTTATCTTGAAATCTAGCCGAACCCTCCAGAATGAAAACTATCTGAATGCACTCTATATGCTTCAAAATATATTTTAGTTACAAGGTTTTGTCTTTAAAAATTGCTTAAATAGTGTTTTTAGTTTACTGAAAACGTGCGACAGCCACCGCGCGCGAGCTCGTAACTTATCTGGGCTAATATATTCGAACGAAATTAAATAAATTGATAAGCGCTTCGATTGAAGTCGCGTTGGCAAGGAAACCGAAGTTTATATATTAGTACTGCCTTTTCTTAGAAGAATAGTATCTCATCTATTTATCGTTAACTTGTTAAATTTGTGAATGCGTTAATATTCTGCCATAATTTGCAAATATGTGACTGTACAGGAAACTTTATAAAGGTGTCGATTTTGCACATACATGTACTGTAACTTTGTTATAACATGACTTGCCTCAATTTAAACTACCGAGTAGTCTTTCAAACTAATTTTGTGTCATTTTTGGTCACAAAATCTAATGATATCAGAGTACAAATTACTAATTTTGACCCTTCAGAAGTGCAGAGTTTAATGAGTCAAGCTGTGGGTGTACTATTATCCCCCCATTATCTTGTCCATTGTCAATATTTGCATGATTACTTCAATGGATAATCACATTCCTTACTACCTCCCCTAATATTTTACTTTATTTTGCAGAGTTGACTGTGGCACTGAATAACCCCACACTTTATAAATAATGGACACTGTTCTGGTCGGGAGTATAATTCACTAGTCATATATAGCAATTAGAATGTGGTCAAAAATATTGACAACCCTCGGCTGCAGAGTTACAAAATTCCTTGAACTATAGTCAGGGTCATAAATTGGAGAATTCTTTCCCACTTAATGCCTTAATCCTCACACCTAGCTTAGACAAAATACAAATGTAGAAGTTTTGTTAGTTAAGGATATACTGAATCTTCAAGTATGCGGGGTAGGTTGTAAACAGGCTAGGAAGAAGCCATACATGTAGAAATTATAAATAAAGATTGCCTGATCTCATATTAAACTGCATGCCATGTTTAATAGTCTGTTCTTTTGTCCATCTGACTGTCTACAGAATATATTTCTTTTTATAATATTAAAGAGCCCTCACTTAAAGTGCACCTAACGTTTATTTTGTTATCATCATTATCGGTTGTACGTCAAGTTTTGAGTACTTCTGTGAAGAAAGTTTTGGTTTACAGAGAATACTCTATGTTCTGCGCTTGTTTGAAATCGTGAAAATGTGACCTTTCCTGACCCACGACCGCGTAAGTAAAAGCCTGGGTCGATCCCTGGGTAGACGTCATATAATTAATTTGGCTTTGCAATAAGTTGAATAAATACTTAACATGTTGACTAAAATGACTTTTTTCTTTACTAACAACTCACAAACAGTGTATATTCTCTATAAATCGATGTTGTTGTGATAGAAAGACGCCATGGAGAATAATGCATTAATGAGATGACGTCAACCCAGGGATCGACCCAGGCTTTTGCTTACGCGGTCATGGGTCAGGAAAGGTCACATTTCCACGATTTCAAACGAACGCAGAACATAGAGTATTCTCTGTAAACCAAAACTTTCTTCACAGAAGTATTCAAAACTTGATGTAGAATCGATATTTATGATAACAAAATAAACGTTAGGTGCACTTTAAGCTATACAATTCATTTTCTTAGTTTTCAGACAGGGTTTTGTAGCCAATGTAGCCAAAAAGTGTTTATTCTGCTTTCTCTTTTTGAGGTATACTCGTTCTGGCTGTGCATGGCTAAACGGTAAACCTATGACTCCATTTTAGGGGTCTTTCAACTTTTTTTCTGTTCAGCACTTACAAGCTGTTACTAAAAGGGACATGAGGAAACAATTGATATAACAAAAAGCCGGTATCCTGAGGACTTTCCAGGATGTTTTGTTACATTATTTTGCAATATGATTCAAATTTAGCAGGGCTCTCCTCGGTACCGAAGCAGCTCGGATAGAAATTTAAATTGAACCTCAATTTCGAGTATATTCAACTTCTTTTTCACACCTCCGACAACAAACTCTACAAGTACTCTCAAGAAAAATTCGTATTGAACAAATTGAATAAAATGCAAGTAGAGAAAAAAGGAAACAAAATCGTACGAAGCACGCCGCCGTATTTGTTTTATTTCCCTGCAAAACCACACAGGAAACCCGCGCGGATAAGTTCTAGCGCATGCGTAGACAGAATTCCCTGCTGCTGGATTACTGACTATTTAACTACTAAAAAGTTTCAGATTCTAGGCATTAGCAGAATTCTGCCACCTAGTCGACTTTGAAAACGTCCAAAACAACAGGCCACCAGCTGACAAAGACGATTAAAAGGGCATGCGTCGTATATTTTCCGGCACCTTTTCGCCCGACCCATTGACATCGATTTGTGTTGCGACAGCTGAGCTGACAACGCATGCTCCGAACTTAAGGGTTCCCAGTTTGCAAGCTCGTAGGTTCGAGTCCACGACCGAAACATCGTTTCCCCCATTTTTGCATCGGGTATCACCATATGTAGCTCTTTTTTCATTCTGGTAATTTTCCAAAAACAACAACTGGAAAACAATGGCCAGACTTGTACAATACATGTGTCAAAGTTGTGTTGGCCTCTGGTCTCTGACTCGGGCCCGTTGCTTGTACCAGATGACGTTTCAATGTAACAATTGGGAGCTCCGCCCAAAGGCTTGTCTATGTATATATTATTATCATAACGTGGAGAGAATGTAATGGGATACAGAGGGAGCCGAGTTAGCCTGCATTGCGGCTCTGGAGTATCGGAGCGCAGCGAGCGGAGATTAGGAGGATTAGGGCGAGAATCTGTTCAAACCTTCAGAAAGAAAAGAGAGCCGAGCCTTAATTCTAGCTGGTACCTGCAAAAGTATTGGTCTTCATATTCCGAAATCTGCTGCTCTATCAGAGCGAGTCTGTCGTTCCCGAGGAAGGAAGATTCGAAATGCAGTAGAGAACTATACCTTTGTTCGAGAAGGTTTGCAGGATAAAGATGACTAAGATAAAGAGAACTCGTTGCCGCTGAATATTAAGTCGCCACCAAATCAGAAAAGAACACTGCCGACCACAAAACACCGGAACGAAGTCAAAAGAAGTGCTAAAAACCATCCACGCAGCGTTACGAAATCATCAAAACAGCTCGTATTTTCGGAAGCACAAGCCTGTTCCTCGAAGAGATGAAACTTCCGATTGAACTTGAACAGGGTTCTTCAGCTCATCGCGAAATTCGCTCTCATTACTTCTTCTGAAGAACTAAACAGCAATTTGAAGTTGCACTTCTGTTGTTCCTCGGGTTTTAGGTCTGAAAGTTCGGCAGCAGGATAACCTAACTTAACTGGTTCAATTGATCTTTCACAATACTAGCCAAAGGAGCATGCAATAACCAAAACGACAAGCCGGCCATCATGTAAAGTCTTACCGTGACACAGCCCCTTTAAATTGTCAACGTCGATGTAAAGATAGGTTCGAAGTCAATTGCAAAAAGATTAGAAAAGGTTTTGCCAAATATCATACACTACAATCAAAACGCATTTGTGAAAGGTAGAACGATTTTCGACGCTATTCGAACACTTGATGATTTATTAAATTGGACAAAACTAAAGAACATCGATTCCTTGCTAACGACTATAGATTTTGAAAAAGCTTTCGATTCTGTTAACCGGAATTTTCTCCGAAAAGCATTGAAAATTTAATTTCGTACCCTCTTTTATTGCTTGGACAGACGTCTTTTTTTTTGCAAACATATCAAGCTGTATTTCAATGGTTTTACCACACCCTATTTCAATACATCTCGTGGTGTTCACCAAGGAGATCCTCGTTCGCCATATCTATTCATTCTTGTCTTGAAAACTCTAGCAATTCATATTCGAGATAATATAAGGGGACTCAAAGTAGACGAAGAAATTAAAATAGTCATTGTTGTGCCTTTCTTAAAGATAAAGAATCATTCCATTATCAAATTACGATACGTTTTGGTCAGTATTCGGTTTTGAAAATAAACAAAGATAAGACAGAAGCTCTTTGTCTTGGATCTATGACAGCCTCAGCGAAGGAGTTAAACCTTCAACAAATGAAAACAGCAGTAAAAATCGTTGGGATTTATTCTACGTACGATATGACACTTTCAAAGAAACATAATTTCGATGTTGTTTTAAAATCCCTGAAAAACATCCTAAATAGCTGGAAATGGAGGTCTAACGTTACTAGGAAAAATACGAAGTATCAACGTTCGCTATCCCAAAAAGTCTCTTCTGTCTAATTCCTAATTCTGTCGATAAGAATTTTATTAAGAAAATCAACCAGTTGCTCTATGATTTTGTTTGTATTGGTAAAGATACAATGTAAAATCAAGAGACTTGCCCTAATAAATGATATCCAAAATGGAGAGCTGAGGATGCCCGATATTGACTCGTTAACCCAAACGCAACGAATTGTATGTATCACAAAATTTATTGAAAAATCGTCATGTTTCTGTGAAACTTTCTTTAATCGCTATTTTAAACAAGTAGGAGGCAAGTTATTATTTCAATGTAATTTTAAATATTCAAAGCTCCCCTTGGACCTACCAAAATATTACAAAGAATGTTTGGTATCCTGGTCTTATCTAAATAACTCAAACATACGCACCTATCAAGAACTATCAAACAAGATTATATGGAATTACATATTTATTTGTATAAATAAGAAATCGCTGTTTAATAAAACTATATGTAAGATTGGAGATTTATTTGACAAACAACGTAAAATTAAAAACAGATATTCCAAAACTTAACCCAATAGAAATGTTCTCATTATGAGGCATGTACGACTCCTTTCCAAAAGAATGAAATAAAGAATGGAAAGAACACTGTTCTTTAATCTCAAATCTGACTGAACCCCTTGACATTCCTAATTGTTATCTTAGATCTAACGATAATCTTTTAAGCAAAACCCCATCGGAAAATATATACAATTATTTTATCTTTAAAGTTGCAGTATTTTCCACCGCTAAAAGCAAGCACGACGTCAGCACGTTTGTTTTATTTTTTTGCCCAATCAAAGCCATTGTTAGAATTTTAGTGAATGGGCGCGTCAGTGAACACTCTCCTATGATTGGTCAATGGCAAATGTATTGTCTGAATCCTTTTAAATGCAACATTACGTCGCTTTCCAGGATATAGAAGGTAAAATCTGATTGGTCCATAACACAATGAGGTGCGCATAGCAGGCAACAAGGAACGCGGCTTCACTGAAAAAAAATCTACATCATTCCTTTCAAATGTGCATTAGACACAGACACGCGAATTTCAATTCAAGTTCCTAAAACCGTATCTTATATTCAAATCGTCTACTTTGCAAAAATTAAAAAGATAGAGTCTCCCCTCTGTTCTTTCTGTCACACTGAGTACGAATCGTTAGAACATCTTCTCTATCAATGTACTTTTGTTAAATTATTTTGGCACATAATTTACATCTCAATAACATAAGCGAAATATATATTATTCTGGGCATTACTGAGCCAATAGATGATCCTATATATCTACAAATGTAAATTAAAAGGTGCGTTTCCGATAACAACAATACTAGTAAAAAGAATCAAAATTATTATTGGGATACAGAGCTATTTATTGCTGGAGAGAAAAACAAACTGGTATTCCACTATGAAAAATGGAATAAACTTCTCCTTTTTAATACATGAATTATCACCTAACAAATAATACTTAACAATCACAGTAAAAACTACGCTCTTCAATATCCTTTTTTTTCATTATCATTTTCTTTTTTATTTATTATTGCATGCTTTCGTATGTAACTTGTACATTACAAACTTCTAAATGTCCGTTAAAATATAAAATATAAATAAATCTTATTAAATACAAATAATTAAATACAAGCGTTGATCAACTATTGTTGTCATTAAAAAAAATCAAAACTGTTCCCAACTATCTTTTACTAAGCTACTGAACTCGGCATTAACACTAGCAGCACATACTTCATTTCAATGTTATGTGTCCTGAGTGTATTCGAGCATGTAGGTTACGAGAGTGCTTGAAGCTCTTTTCATACTGCTTGCAATTATATGGCTTCTCTCCAGAGTGTATTCGAATATGACTAGTTAGGTCACCAAACTGCTTGAAGCTCTTTCCACACTGTTTACACTTATATGGTTTCTCTCCAGAGTGTATTCGAACAGTATGGCCTCTACTGAGAGTGGATTCGAATATGACTAGTTAGGTTACTAAGCGTTGTGAAGCACTTTCCACACTGTCTACAATTATATGGCTTTTCTCCAGAGTGTATTCGAACATGTTGGCTTAGAGTACCAGACTGATTGAAGCATTTTCCACACTGCTTACAAGTATACGGCTTTTCTCCAGTGTGTATTCGAACATGTTTAGTTAGGCTACTAGACTGCATGAAGCACTTTCCACACTCCTCACAATTATATGGCTTCTCTCCAGAGTGTATTCGAGCATGTGTAGTTAGGTTACTAAGCAATATGAAGCACTTTCCACACTGTTTACAATTATATGGCTTTACTCCAGAGTGTATTCGAACATGTAGGCTTAGAGTACCAGACTGATTGAAGCATTTTCCACACTGCTTACAAGTATACGGCTTTTCTCCAGTGTGTATTCGAACATGTTTAGTTAGGGTACTAGATTGCTTGAAGCATTTTCCACACTCCTCACATTTATATGGCCTCTCCTCAGAGTGCATTCGAACATGTTGAGTCAGGTTACTAGACTGCTTGAAACACTTTTCACACTGCTTACATTTGTATGGCATCTCCCCAGAGTGTATTCGAACATGATCAATTAGGCTACTAGACTTTTTGAAGCACTTTCCACACTGTTTACAATTATATGGTTTCTCTCCAGAGTGTATCCGAACATGATCTGTAGGCTCAATCTGGGTTGGAACATGGTCTTTATGGTCAGGGAATGGTGTCTTATTGTCCTCAAGATTACCCAGTTTCTCTGACTGTGGACGTTTCTCGGTAGCACAGGGTGCACTTCTCTGAGTAGCAGCATGGGCAATTGTTTCCTTAGACATGTCCTATAGCAAAAAACAAAAATTATGAATATCAAACTTATTAATAATTGATGAAGGAAAACAAAGGCAATCAATGTGCGATAAGGAATCTTTGGTTTCTTTTCCACTAGTTATTTACAATTGATTTCAGTTGAAACGCACTGCTGTGCACTCAGTTTGAATATTACAAGGCGACGCGTTAGAGTCGTTTTGTAAACAAACTATGTTTGTTCGAATACATCAGGGCTTGGAATAACGGCCGGTCAACGGTCAATGTCCGGTCAGAATTGGGTATTGACCGGACAAATCCTTGGATTGCCGGTCATGCTGACCGGTCACATGCACCTTTAATAAAAGAAAACGTAATTTTGAGCTAGTTTATAATCACGTTAGACATGAATCATGTTCCCGAAAAAAAATTATCACGAGCATCGGAACGTTGAGATTGTGTAAAGTTAGTTGGTTCTAGAGACCCGAGTCGGCAATGGTAAGTTGATCAGTTAGTTGTAAACTTGCATACAATAAAGTCTGTCATTGAGTAATTCTCGGTTCCATTACAATAATATGGATTCGATCTACTTGTAAGCGTTAGTTGTTGTACATCATGTATGTTTACAATAGGATTCTTTTATCATTATCTTGAGATGCTGATCGGTTCGTCGAAACTTTCGGCTTCCAAGAATTTAGTATGTTTGAAGTTAAATAAATTGTTGAACTAATGCTACAGTGTAATAAGTGATTTTCGTTTTAACTGAAAGTTGCCGTTTTATCTTTTCCTTATATTCCATGACGAGCTGAATCGGAGGCTGCTTCTGCAAATAAGAGTAGTAAAACTATCACCTTGTAATTGTCATTGCTAACTTGACTTGGATTATTAAAATTTGTTTTTTGTCAAGGCAAACATTGGTATCATGCAACTTGTCTAACATTTGAGCATGTGGGTGGGACCACTATTCTAAAAGTTCATTGTTTCAATATTTGACCGGTCAAAAACGGGTCGTGTCCGAGCAAAATTACGTTGGACCGGACTGTCCGGCGCCTACCCGTTAGCAAGTGTCTATATCAGGGCTTGAAATAACTGACTGTACGATGAACTTAAAATTTCTTCATACTGCATTCGGCCTTCTACCTCACGCAGTATTCATTATGTTTTGTTCATCGTAAAGTCAGCGCGTGCCTGTATTTGCCGACAAAGAACGCACATCAGTCTCTAGCCCTTAAATCAAACACGCTGAGCATCCATGAAACCGCGCATTCTTAAGAACATCCCTGGAATTTATATTATAAATTCCAATGATTGGTCGTATAACAGTAGTGACAAGTTGTGTTTTCTCGTATGTAAATAATCAATGTTGAAGTCACCAACAATGCTCGTTCCATTGCATTTTAAGTAGGACTGACACTCTCCGTATAGTTTTGCTCAAGTTTAGTGACGTCGGTTTCAGTAGTTCTTGACGGAGAGCAATAGATAGCACCTAGTAGTATGGATCTCTAAGATTTAAATGGACAGACAAGTGCTTCAAAATCGCTGTCCCTCATATCTGTTCTTCTTTTAACCCTTCATCAGCTTTCCCAAGCGGAGGTAGACGAGCCATCTTAGCAGACGTCGATCAGGTCATGAAACATGGAATACATGAAAGGAAGATACGGGATTGTAAGGGCTGCTTTTGGGTGACCAATCCACCGTACGGAAAATATGTAGCCTGCTTACAGGCTCTCGGGTTTTTTAGGAAATGTTAGTTTTCGGGTCGGGTTTCGTTGGGTTACCTGTGGGCCGAGCAAGGCTCGTGCTGACTCAATCGGCCCACAGGTAACCCAAACCCGACCCGAAAACTAACATTTCCACCGACACGAAAATTAACATTTACACTCGACCCGAAAACTAACATTTCCACCCGAGTCGAAAACTAACATTTCCACCCGACTCGAAAACATTTCCACCCATATCCTCCTTTGCTGTATTCCATTTTTCATGACCTGACTTCCGCTAGACGCCTCTTCTACCCGTTTTGTCGGGTAGAAGAGGCCGTGAACTCATCTCAGTTCGAGAGTATTGGACAACCCTATGCCTGTACCAAACCCGAAATGATCCCGAACCCGAAATGATCCCCAAACCCGAAATGATAACCAAAACTGTTCAAGTCGCACCTAAAATGATCCCCGACCCGAAATGATCCCCAGTCAGTACCCGAAATGATCCCGCAATAAAACTCAGAATGGACTAAAGGATTTTGGACTTTCGGAACTGAGCAAAATTTTCCCTAAACTTCTTGCTAAAAGGAATAAAGCTCAAAAGTAAGAATTTTACTAGTATTTTCTAATAGGACAAACCAACACTAGCAGACAACAAACAACCCTTGTCAATCAAATCACGTGACGTCATCGATCACGTGACCGTAGCGAAAAGCGCCCGTATCTCGCTGGAGATAAACAGCACAACAGCCATACCAATTCGAGCCTGCTACGCAGACGTATTTTTCACTCTCATAAATTCGAAGAAAAAAGTAACGTCTGCTTACCTGAGCGCTTAATTAGTTTCCAATATGCACACCTCATTGTGTTGTGAACCAATCAGATTTTACCTTCCATATTCCGGAACGTGACGTAATGTTGCATTTCAAAGGGTTTCAGACAATACATTTGCCATTCACCAATCATAGGAAAGTGTTCACTGGCGCACCAATTCACTAAAATTCTAACAATGGCTTTGATTGGGTAGAAAAGTAAAACAAATGTGCTGACGTTGTGCTTGCATATTGGAAACTAATTAAGTGTTCGGGTAAGCAGACATGACGTTACCTTTCTCTTCGAATTGATGAGAGTGAAAAAATACGTCTGCATAGCAGGCTATACCAACTCACGATAGTCACCAGCAGACAACAAACAACTCTTGTCAATCAAACCACGTGACGTCATCGATCATGTGAGTAAGAAAATCACGTTCCACATTTGATGATCACGTAAGCACATTTGATGATCAGACCTGAATTATCTTCGCTGCGATTATGTAAATTTACAAATCGCAAAATAGAAACAAAAGTTTATACAAAGTTTTTTGCGCTCAGTCTATAGGCAGTTTGAGAGAAATGAATTGTTGACAGACTTTTGCTAGGTTGGTTGTTACTCAAGTTTTAGTTACGTCCAATAAGCATGCGTTTCCCATTCATCATCGACACTTTGCTATCCTACCGGATATTGATAGGGAGAACTATTTCGCCATTGGTCGCAGCACGTATTTAATATTGCTTTCTTTTGCATATTTTTATGCTTTTTGCTTGGACGTGAGGAGGCGGCCATATATGTAGATTCCAGGACTTACTTAGTAGGGTTTTCCTTCGTTTTACTTGTTCCTGTTCTTGTTATACACCTGTTTCATGATAAAAGGTTGAACTGGACAAGCGGCAAACGACATCCCCAGACCTGTTGTTGCTAAAAGTCTGGTGAATTCGTTTGGAGTCAAAGCCTTTAAGAAGAATATTAATGGTTCCTTCGAATGGATTTTCGAATTGCACCGTATTCCATTCCGCATAGCTGCCGCCAGTTAAAATGACAATCTTTTATCGCTCGTCCGTGACAACCGTTTTTGAAATAGGTGTATATAAATTTTAAAGACATCATAAAAATAAAACATTTAATAAAAATGCGAAAATTTTGCTCTTCCGAAACTCCAAAACCCTTTAGTCCATTCTCAGTTTTATTGCGGGATCATTTCGGGTACTGATTGGGGATGATTTCGGGTTGGGGATCATTTCAGTCAGGTGCGACTTAAACAGTTTTGGGGTTCATTTCGGATTCGGGGATCATTTCGGGTTCTGGATCATTTCGGGTTTGGTACATGCCTCAATCAATTCTGGTTTGACCTGGTGCTGGGGTTCCACACCATCGCCTCTCCACTACATGAAAATCTTTAGAAAGATGGCTGAAAAGCTCTCCCGATGATCGGGATATCACCAAAAATATCCTCCAGACCTGGAAACTTTAACTTATCCAGCCAGGCCTCTACAAAGGCCACATCCTCTCCCTGGAAATCTGTCAACTGATCGCCATTGCAGTGCACGTGTCGAGATAAGAAGTTGTAATACTGGATCAAATGCCCAACCCCTAGCCCCATTGTGGTCATATGCCTGCCCCTGGGTCCCCTCGATGATTGTCAAATGCCCCACTATTGGAAGCAAACCACTGACCTTTTGCTGTGACGAAGGGCTAGAGCTCGAAACATCAGCTGCTACTTCCTCCCATAGCGGCTAGCATACCTTAATCGACTATTAGTTGATCACACCAGTGTTTATCTTCCCTGCTGATGCAGATCAACACTACTTTTTACAGGAACTAGTCACCCACTGATCAATGCCCTGGGACTGCCAGGAGGAAGTAGGAACATGTACCATTTGGAATTGACTGATATATTAAGGTCAAAATATCAAACAGATTACATGTAAAACGTCGATATTTAAAGAGTTCCATCTCTTGAAGACATGGCTCTGTCTCTTGGATGTGAAATGTTTGACTGGATACTTCTTTGTGATCGGGAAGAGGAAAATATTCCAAAAAGACTGAACGTTTGATATGAGCTACATGTATTCTACCCTGGTAATTTTCTTATCAGACTGTCAGTCAGGTTCAGCTGCCTCTCCCTCTCTATGTCAAATTTAAGACATAAAGTGCAGTCAGCAAGGAGCATAACTGTTGGAACAAGCTTTTACTAATAATGAACCTTATGAAGCACACAAGGTTTCCAAGCTCTTCATATTAATCCACCACAAGTCGGTGTGGGAGTGGGTATTTTAACAGGACCTAAAACTGATCAGAGTCGGGACCCGGCTGAACCACAGATTAATTGAATTGGAATTTAGCATTTGGGTTTTTGTGGAGGGAGGAAAACACAAGAATCTGGATAAAAATCCTCAGAGCATTAGTGCAAGATACCAATTAACAAACTTAACTCACATGTTACTGGGACTCAAACCCTGGCAACAGTTGGTGACAGACAAAGTGCTTAATTGCCACTTGCAAGGTGAAACAAGGTTATCAAAATATTACTCTCTAATACATGGTTTCACTATTACGTCAGTTGAATAAAACCTGATGAAACTAACACAGTGCAGTCAGAGAAGTTAAAAATCTGAATAAGAAAAAGAACTTGAAAAGGATTCTGGTAGTTGTACCGTATTCAACTGATGTAATAGTGCAAACCAGGAATTGTACCTTGAAAGAGGAATCTGGCCCATGTGACCATCTAACTTCATGAGTGGTAGTGTTGTAATCACACAGAACTTCACCAGATTTATAAAAAGTAACATTCCAGTAAGACTCCATCCTTAATTAATCTGCAAGGAAAAATAAGGAGTATTTCATACATGTAAGTGAAAAATTATATAATTAAAAAATCATAAAATTATTAACTTTTGAAAAGAGAAAAAAATCAGAAGAAATGAGACAATACATTGGATAAAAATAGGCTGGAAGTGCACAGAGGCTGATAATATACATTATAGCCTGTTGGCTTTCATGTCAAGTCCTGTGCAAATTATATGAAAAAATATTACAGTACACACTTAACACAATAAGGACACACATTATCTAGATGAACAATATAGTTAAGTAATAGTTGAATTAACATGCTTTGTATAATGAAGCAACAAAAATATTGTAAGAAATGACGATTTTAAGAAGTTTTGAAAACAAATTGACGAGATTTTAAGGTAAACAATGAATTTCATATTCTTGATCAGGCTAGTTTTAAAAACAGAGCTGGTTTAGGGTTACATGAAATATAACGAAATGCAAAATATATCATGTACATGTATTGTATAACTGGATAATATCACTATTTCACAAGACCTACAGTATGAAACATTTACTAACTGAATAACAATATTAAATAGTAAAACAAAAAACCCTTTATACTAATTAGATAGTACTTCATGGGTTTAGTGCCTGCACTCTTTAAAATACTGTCAATTTGGTTGTCAACCATCTACTAGTGGAGGAAGGAAATTGGTTAACATGGCACACAGACAAAAAATATCATGTCAATAACACCATTTTTGTGTCTACTGCTTCTTGTAGAAGCTGACTAGGCACTATGTTATCGTGTCGATTTTCCGATGTAAGGATGTTAACATTGTCGATAATTATTCGGGACAAATTAAACGTGGCATTTAGTAGCGATATCCAATCAGAAAATGGGGACGAAAAAGGACGACTTTTCGTCGATGACGACGTGTAAAGGTTTGAGCTTTACCAAGAGAGGCCAGTTTCTGCAAGATATCGGTGAGTTTAAGTCCAAATAAATAATTTTACCATGAATTTCCTAAGATTTACAAACTTGATTAGCTACAGCTTTCGCAGAGTGTGTGTAACTGGGCAAATAAAAGGTTTTCAGAGATACTTTCAAGTTCTTTGTCGATGTAATTGTTGTAATTGTATTTTAATTACCCTTGTCAAAAGATCAAATAAGCCACTGCCACTGGCTTCGTCTTTACATTTATCTTTTGTGAACAAAATGTATAGCTCAATAAATGTTCAATGTACTTCACAGCAATTGAATACCAAGAGCCATGCGATGTCGAGACTGCGAATTATGACGACGGCCTCGTGTACCGAGAGAGCTAGAGCAGCTGGAAATGACTGAGCCCCATTTCAACATTTGTGTTTTAATCCAAATTTACATTTGTTTCTCTGTGTTTTATCCTCCTCAAATAGCGGCTTGTTTTCGTTGTTAACGTCATAATGAAATAGGGCCATTTATTTAGCAAAATAAGATGTTATTCAAAAGCTGAAATGATAAAATTATCAGTTATATACGATTTTAATAAGATACTAATGCATTATTACAGTTTTCCAGTACAGTGATTGCAATAAATCTATCTGGAAGAAAAAAATAAGCGCATCATGCAGTGTCTATTAGTCAAGTAATACTTTTGCCAGTTTATTGCAATCACTGTATTGAAGTCACCTTGTTCTCAGCGATTAGTTACATGTATATAATTTACGTAATTATTTCAGGAACATAAATTATCGAAGTAAAATAAGATGTTATTCAACAGTTGAAATGCTAATAAAACTAAAATAACCTCAATTCAATTATTTACTTTGTTTACTGGAACATGCATAATAATAACAGCCTTTCTTTGAAAAAAAGGAGTAAGCTACATGTATACAGCCAATTGTATGTCAATTTACTTTTGTTAATGCTTTGCCCAATACCTTTCTATTTCTTATTAGGGATGGACCATTGTTTTTTGGAGGGGGGGGGATCAGAAACATTGAAACAGGCTGCAAACTTAAAATAAATCGTTTTGCATATGGAGTAATTAATTGCTAACTTGTAAAGTAGGAAAAATATTTTTCCACATAAGCAGAAAAAACTATTTGCATGCATGCCTATCCTCCAAAAAAATATGGTTTGTCCCTTAGTAGAAACCAAAAGTGTTGTAACATCAATGCTGCAATCTGATTGTCTTGCTGTCATCAGGCGATTGATACAAGTAGTATAGTGCAAACTACATGCTAGCTCCAGAAAACAGCCCTACAATGAACTAGCTTTTCATATCAACACTGGTTCATTTCTACCTATTTGACGAAGTAGTCCACACAAGATGTAAACGTCAATTACATGGAGAACAACATACATGTAAACCTGTGGGGGGGGGGGGGGGGTACTACTCCCTATAATGGACTATAAGGGGAGGCTCCGCCCGAAAGGGGTGCCTTTTCAGGCTGGAGGTATAAGGATAAGGATAAGGATAATTTATTTAACATCGTTGACGTACAGGAGTGGTTTCCCAATCTCCCGAGCCAAAGGCTCATGTAAAAACGCACGACTAATACAGATATATGTTAAAATTAATTACACAAATATAGGGTAAGCTACATGTATATAATTATTAAGAATATTAAGACTAATTACAATTTACAATAAACTAAATATTTAAAAAGCTATTTACAAACAAATGGAAAATAATAATTAATAAAATAATTATTATCAAATGATAACCACACCAATATAATTTATTGGTAAGCAATAGGGAGTTAAGAGAGACATCTTGGACATTTGCAGCTATAGGTAGTACTAGTAAGATCCAGATTGAGTAACTGTTTACGAAATATAGGAAGAGAACTAGCAGATCTAATTTTTACAGGCAACTGATTCCACATGTGAGAAGCTACGTAATTAAAATAATTATGCTGGTACAGACAGTGATATGAAGGTTGCATAACTTTACCTTTGTGGCCTCTTAAGTTATAGGAAACTTTATAATCTTTAAATAGGTCAGAAATATAGGAAGGGCCAATAATGTTCTTACATTATTTTATACAATAATAACAGAGATTGGACTCTTTTTCTGTGGTCAAGTGATTGTAGTGAACAGGAGTTAAGAACCTGGTCGTAGTCCATACTATTAGTACCTAAACTTAAAAGTGTCCTCAGTGCAAAATGATTCAATGACTCTAATTTCATACTAAGTGTCTTATTTAGTCCTAATAAAAGCGGGCTGCAATATTCTAAGTGAGGTATGATGTAAGCCTTGTATAGGTTAAACGCTACATGATTATAGGAATGATATTCTTTATGAGCCGTAGCGCCCCTAACTTAGCATAAACTTTTGCGATTGTTTCCTTTACATGAAATTTGAAAGGTATATAAAAGGGTAGGGATTTCATGAGTTGAAGTAAAGAAAAGGGTGGAGAAAACTGTCATTTTGGGTATTTCAAAGGGCCTTTCAAAATATCTCGAACAGACGCACCTACATGTATAACAATAAATGGCTGATTCATCCAAATATTTTAAGGGGTTACTCACGTGAAAAGTTTAGCAAAAGTCTGTGAAAGGGGTACCATTTTTTTATGGAAGGTATATGAAAGGGTTACCTTTCCTGTCAAAAATGGTATATAAAAGGTAAGGGTTTGGACCTCGGGGCAGAGCCTCCCAGTATAAAACTTTATAAAATAGATTCTATAGTACATGCGCTCTGATTGGCTGAAAGCCGTGTTTCTATAACTCTATAAGTTGAGTGCGCACTTGAGCTAGTGATCAGTTGATGACGTTTTGATTGCGTGGTTAGGAGAATTTACATTTTTGATATACTAATAAATGTGTGATTTTCCTTTGTACTTATTTTGTGTGGGTTATTTAATATAAAGGAAATAGAAAACATTTTCCCCTTGTTTTTATAGAGTTATAGAAACACTTGTGGAAGTTTGGAAGAACTCGAAATAGTTGTGGAAACACTCGCCCTTCAGGCTCGTGTTCTCACTGCCATTTCTCATTCTCCCAAACTTCCACTCGTATTTCTATAACTATAGAAACACAGGAAATGTTTTCTATTTCTTAATTGTCGAGTACCCCAAACCCCACCCCCAAATGATGTAAACAAGACAAAAGATTCCTAGGCTGATTTTTTAGCTTGCCACATAGGTACTAAACACTTTGAAAAAAACTTATTTCAGTATTTAACTACTATGATCTGTTGACTATAACTACTGTCTCGTTTAATATTTCAAGCCTGTAACTCCCAAATTTAAGAAGACAAAAATGCAGTAGACACATGTACCCTTTGGGTACCTATTTTTACACAATGTTATTGGTATAAAATCTAAGATATGATAGTTCTTAATCCTTTCCATGGCTCTCTCAACATGGATTCTAAGAGTGGCAATCCTTCTAGTTTCAAGCAATTCATGCTCCTCAAACTGGCCTGATTGATTCATAAATAGTGGCACATTAACCCTTTGGAATGCAGACACATTTGACTCAATTGGTGAAATCCAGAGTGCTAACTCAACCCTCCCCCCTCAGTTCCAGTTTGGCTAGCCCGGGGTAGTTAAATACTGCTGACTTTTTAAACGAAGGGCTCAAACTTTCCCCATGATGCCATTCGGCAGAACTCTACGGACTCGTCGGCGGTAAGTATGCTTTCTTCAGTAGGATTTCCAACCAAATGTGCTCTAATTTTGTACAAATAAGCCACTGTAGGAGAGCTAGAGGACATCATTAAGTCTGAGGACGGCTGAAAAGTACTTGGTTTGCTTTTAGTAGGCCTTGTGAGGGGTTTCACAGAGTTTTTCTGTTGTGTTTCTGCTTTCAGACACATTAAATAATTCTTCACTGAAACCCTTGAAATTCTGCAGTTGGTTGTCTTTTCCCCCTGCTCAACCTATTAGGCCCCATTGAAAAACACCTTGGTGACATGGGCACCCTGTTAAAATATTATTATTATTATTATTATGTGTTTTTGTCACTTTAAAGCAATGGCTTGAGTCGAAATCACCGCTTTTGGTTGTAGGGGTAAAAATCCTACAGGAGTCCCAGAGGGGGGTACCCCTTGTCGATTTTTGTCCATTACCCAGCATGCAATTGGAGGTGGGTGCAGGAAAACATGGTGGAGAAATGCAGCGTTTATAAGAATAGCGTGCTAATCACAGTTGCTTTGTGTGTTTTGTGCCAAAAAAACCTGGTGGTTGGAGAGATTAAAGAAGGTACTGTAACAACTGAGTGCTGATTTTGTGTTTGCTTTTGATTTCAAGTGTGAACGGGAAAGGTTTTTTGAGCCGATTTTCAGCTCCTCAAAATTCGTGAAAATCAAAGAAACAAGACAAGATCTCCAAAACAAATGACTTTTTCTCCAAAGTGGGGAGTCAACCGAGCGCTGTTTATAGCTCAGCTGGCTTTTAAGTAATTCATCTCTTGAAGTAAAATCGCAACATCGTACTTCTAGCATGTCTAGATTTGATGCAATATTTTTTCCAGTTACATGCTTCATATTGGCCAGTTTTGGCCGGGTTGGGTTCGAAAGGGTTAACTCTTACTCCTTTGCTAGCAAGCATCTCTTGAATATTAAAGCCTCTGTCTGCCATAATAGCCATCTCCATATTGCAATTTCTCTATTAGCCCAGACTGTTCAGTAATTTCCTTGTCAGCAATACTACCACCATAGAGTGTTGAAATGAATGAAATTCCGCCTTTTGAAACAATGCCAATCAGTGTTGGTATTTTTGTAAGAAGAGAAAGTAAGTTGCTGGGCCTCTGGGTTGTTTGGCTTCTCAATATAAATTTATGTTGCATCAATTATAAGACCTGTGTGGTAGTACAATATACTTTTTGGCAAAGCATTCAGGCTTCTGTAACTGAACAATTTCACTTGAAGGGAAAATATCAAGTTCTCTAAATCTAAAGTACATGAACTTAATCCAGGTGTTAATGATCCGGGACACAAGGCTTTGAGACACTCCAAACCTAGCTGCCAAATCCTCCTCTAATAAACCAACTTTTAAATGGCACAATACCATAAAAAAATCAGTCTCAACCACTCAGGTCTCAAACTTCATTCCCTTTATTTTCCAGGAACTAGCTGTTCTGGTTCGTCGTTATTCGAGTCAGGGATATCAACATTTGAATCCACGGACATATCAAGTGACCTTGCTGCTCTACTCTTGCTATTGTTTGTTGTTGTTGCTCGGTAATATGGCGCTTTCCTCTGTGGCTTTTCCACGGTGAAAACAAACTTCGTAGGGATAGAGCCCAGTTTTAATCTGATTCTCTGTCCTCCTAGAGGCTTGATAAAGCATTCAGGCTCCAAATGCTTGCTACATACGTACAAGTTCTTGCTAACAGGAGTGTTCTTTTTGTGGATCTTGACAAGCCATATTTATCAAAGATCCTTGTTTGTGAGTGGCAATAAATGCCACGATAGGCCGCTACATTCTGCTTTTGTACTACGATTCGTACAGCCAAAGGCTATACAGTGCTTAACCATAGCTTCTTTTCACTACTTTTATGCAAAGTGACACAGAATACTCTATATATTTTGAAATATCCGGTAATGTCTGTGGTCGTCCTATACTGTTCTTCTAACTTTTGAGCGAGCTCGACCCAATAGCCTCGCTTTGACATAAACTCATTGAGAGACCGCTGGGCCGCAGACACTAATCCGCATAAGAGCTATTATTAAAGCCACTGGCCTGATACCCAACTGTTCAAAATTGGATACAAAATCATAGACACATATTATTGCAACCTACTTTCGCCGAGACCGCTCATTCTGTGAACATAAATTTATGTGAGACTTTCTGTGAACATAAATTTATGTGACTTTCTGTGAACATAAATTTATGTGAGACTTTCTGTGAACATAAATTTATGTGCGACTTTCTGTGAACATAAATTTATGTGAGACTTTCTGTGAACATAAATTTATGTGAGACTTTCTGTGAACATAAATTTATGTGAGACTTTCTGTGAACATAAATTTATGTGAGACTTTCTGTGAACATAAATTTATGTGAGACTTTCTGTGAACATAAATTTATGTGAGACTTTCTGTGCACATAAATTTATGTGCGACTTTCTGTGAACATAAATTTATGTGCGACTTTCTGTGAACATAAATTTATGTGCGACTTTCTGTGAACATAAATTTATGTGAGACTTTCTATGAACATAAATTTATGTGACCTATTTCTCTCAATATACATCAGAATAGAGGTAATGAATTCATGCTCATCAAGCACCACAGAGAACACATCAATTTATATCCCAGCAATTAAATAATGCATGTTTTGGGCTGATAATAAATTGTCAGAATGCATCAATTTAGTCACCATTTTGGTATCATATATATGTGTTTACAATTATCACAGATTTCTGATGTATCTTCTGGTTTTAGTAAAAGAACATTCGAATATAAGGAAAACTATCAATTTAGGAGCCAAGAACTTAATCATTTTTGACTAAGTCAAGAATGTGCATATGTATACACAAATGGTGGAAAATAAAAAGTTGAACGAAAATTTGCCGTCTACATGTACATATCAAGTGTGGCAGCACAACAAATGAAAATGTCAGATGCAAAGGAAATCACCCTTTTAGCACACTATATATATTAAAGTCATATACATTTTTAGAAAATCTTGTCATTGATGTCAATCCTTTTCCTGTATCCCACAGTGAAAAAAAATCATTCAAAATAGGGCAATTTTCTGAGAACTGGCATAGCTTCTCTATTAAGAACCGGCTAGTTATGGGGAAAAGGAAACAAGAATAATTTGAGGGTAAATTGGTTTTTGAAAAATGTCCCTAAGCAAACAAAAAGGATAAAACCTAGTTGTCAGCTTAAGTTGTTTTAGTGCTGAAACGTATCAACTTAGGTGGGAAGCAGATACCATTATTTTAAGTAGATAACGAAAAATGTCTCTAAACGGTCATTTTTTCTTAAATTTCACCTAAAATGGACCATATAGGACAAAAGGAGAGCAAGAAATGGTCAAGTGCAAAAGTGCAAAAACAACTTTAGACTTGTTATTAAATTGTACCAGAAAGTGCAGGAAAAGGCGCATCTGAGAATCTGAAATTCAAAATTTTACTGGGAACCCCAGGAACTCCCCCTAGAAACTTGGTCCTCAGCTGGCCGTCATATGTAGCTGCTTCCAGTTCTTAGTTTCTTGTTTAAATAGAGACTGAGAACCCTTGAGAACCATTTAGTGCTGTTTTGTGAGAAATCTCTCCTTTACAGTAAATAAATTTGGAAACTTCAAAACTTGGTAAAAAAAAGTTTGTGCAGATCAGAAAGGCAGCAAAAAAATTCATTAACTACATACGTGTATGGGCATAAAAAATGTTATATTATCAATTTTTTTCTATTTTATCACAGCTTCTGAAACAATGTAATTATGAAAAACGAGCAACGGAGCACCTTAAGAAAAAGCAAGTACGAGCAATATTTTCTGTGAGCATTCGAGCAAAGGCCTAAAAGGACAAGCACTTTCAAATTTTGACTGACCATTCGGTAGCCCTTTAACTGTACTACTATCCAACATGTTGGATCCATTTGAATGGGCCTTCTCTTATAAGCTTAACGTTAGCAGTCCAATATCTCCACATAGTGAAGAGCCCACTATTAAATATAATTAAATAATAATGATACTGAAAGCAGTTTTTCCATCTTTTATAATAATGTACTAAGCCTTAATGTTTATAGACGATACGCTCAATTACCAGGTACGTAATAGAAAAAACAGCTAATGAAGCAATTCAAGCTACAGTGTATGGGTGAATATAAATATCCTTTGTTCAAAAGAAAACTATAATTTGCGGCATCATTTACAGACAACATAATTCCCCAGAGCGCTTCCAATCATTACTTCCGTTCGAAGAAACAATTGAAAAAAATACTTCTATCGCTGCAGAGTTGTTATAAAATATTGTGCAGCATACAGGAGCGCTTGTAGTGGTTAGAATTTGCTTGATTGAAGAATCTTACCCAAACTATCATTCTTCTTTGAAGAAACGTATGTCAATCTTTAAGATTCTTTGTCCCCAGACTGGCAAGAATCTAATGTAAGCTATTAAAAATTAAGCTTTAAGCTTAAGTTTATAATGAGTATATAAAGCTCCAGCTTACCATTTTGTGAAGCATGCTATAAAACTTACCAAATAAGAAGCCAACACCACACAACACTCGACAGGCAAAACAAAATGGCGGTGGAGACATGAAGAAATGGGCTTCCTGTGGTAACATGCAAACCACAGGAATCCCGATAGGAAACACAACCTCGTCCCCAGTACCCGTTTCTCTGTCAGATCCTGGGAACGAGGTTGGTTCAACCGAAAGAAGAAATCGGAAACCCTGTGGTATGCATACAAGAAAAATACGGGGTATGCATTTTTACCACAGAAAGCCCATTTCTTATAAAAGTGCATATAAGCCCTGGGTAAATATATTTCTTACGAAGAGATTAGAGGCCATAGACAAAGGATCCCGGAATAATAAATTGCTTTGATTAATTTGTTATGGTGTATTGGCCGTTCAAAGTTGCCCAAAAACGTGTCTTGGGTAGCCTGTGGACGAAAATCAAGCGCACGAGCGCTTCACAAAATTGGCACTGGGTCTAGTTATGACGTCATCAACAGAACACGCTCGATGCGCCATTGCATTAAAGGCTTGCCAAATAAAGCTCTCCGAAACTTTTAGCGCGATATTATCATCTTCTCGGTTATCTATTCAATTATTTTGCAAATAAGCCAACGCTTTATACCTGCGAAGAGACGACTTCTTTTGATGACGTCACGTTTTATTCTCGTCCCAATCTCCGAACATGCGCGGAAATTATTCTACATTTGGAAGTTTAGTCGCTAAAAAAATAATGAAAACATTTTTATTTAAAATGTGGCAGAATTTTTCCCTTCCTTTTAAGGTCTAAGCTGGCAAAAAAAAAAGCATAACTGGCCAGGGCTTATATGCACTTTAGTGACACTCCAACAGTCGATCGAGTGTTGCACAGGAAGTTCTAACTTTAAAGTGCCTATGAAGCTTATTTTTTTATTTTAGATATCAATTCTACATCAAGTGAATAGTAGAATAGTACAATATATCTTGCTTTGAATGCTGTGCCGCTGAGTTAAGGAGGTTTTAATAGCCAAAATGCTAATTACATGACGTCAGGGGAGGTATCTGCAATCACTTCTTAGTGGTTGTGAATGGGCGTTTCTACTGATATAGGAAAACAAATTTCTAACATCATTTTATTTCAACCATGGGTATAACACTGATAATTTGAAAAATATGTTTAATTGTAACAAACAATTTTGTATAATAATTGATGCCTCCCCTGCGTCATGTAATTAGCATTTTGGATATTAAAACCTCCATAACTCAGCGTCACAGCATTCAAAGCAAGATATATTGTACCATTCTACTATTCACTTGATGTAGAATTGATATCTAAAATAAAAAAATAAGCTTCATAGGCACTTTAATACACATATATACCGTTATATGCTGTCCTTTTGAACAAAGAAGCTTTCAGAATCCTATATCTCTCGAGCGAATCTGAACCCTAAACTCGGGCTTAGATTCCGCGCGGGCAGAGGGAATGCAATGGCGCATCAACGCGTTATCTCTCTTAGATTGACTATTATCATCAATTGTCAAAATCGCTAGAATTGATTATAATCATCATTCTAAGACAAACCCTTACCCGAACTACAAACCAAACCCTAACCATCGGACGAGTTCATGATCACGGGTAATCGACGGGTTGTCACTCACCTAGTTCAAGTTCAAGTTCGTTTTATTTTGCACTATTTCTTTTAAAGATAATTACACAAGAAAATAATTGTAGAAAGAAAAAGAGAGATACGGTAATAATAAAATAGTTTTGAATTTCAAGAATGCGCATAGAGGTCAAAGGAGCCATAGGCTTTCTAGTTTACCTCTATCACAAGAAAAATAAATGAGGATATTTGGAGCACAGAAAATACATAAATATCTATTGTACAAATTTTCTTGAGTGGTAAGCGGCTAGAATTAATACTAATAGGAAGAAGAATTTATTTACAATATTGATACATAATTATATGGAGACGTTGACAATATATTTATATATATGCAAAGAATAAAGATGGTATGAATATATTAATTCGATCTTAGTTATTGTTCTATATTTACAATTTTATACAATATGGTGGGTGGAGAACTTGCTCGGCCATAATACCACAGACGAGAGGACGACTAGACGTCGAAGGTTTGGCGACCTCGCTCAAATGGTGAGGTGATTCTGTAGGTTGCGCCTCTTACTCGTACTTGGGTAAGACCGCTCAGAATAATATATAGAACTTATACAGTGCTCTTTTCCAAAGTTCAAAGGAGCTTTACAAATGATATAAAAATGTCTAAAACAAAAATGACATAAAAATAACTAGAACAAAAACAAAAAATCAGAGCGTTATAAACTAAAACAAAATAATTATATACAGCTTATCAAACTCATTAATAGGTCTCATCAGCATGGCATAGCCCCCAAGACCGTCAGCCTCATAGGCCTCAGAATCTGTAAGATCAAGAATCGACCCAGGCTTTTTCTTACGCGGTCATTGATCAGGAAAGGTCAAATTTTCACCATTTCAAACAAGCATAGAACATAGAGTATTCTCTGTAAGCCAAAACGTTCTTCACAGATGTACTCAAAACCTTTTATAGATTCATGTGTATAAAAATTGCAAAAGAGGTTAGGTGTAGGTGCACTTTAAATGTATCACAAACCCGACTGACAGCACCCTTCTGCAGCAAGACCTATATGGTTTAAGTGTATGGCAATTAAAGCCACATAGACGTACTATATACCGTTTTAAAGGTCTTGAATTGAAGAAAGTATATATTTAATCCGTTTTGAAGAAAAGTTAAAAGCGTAGATGTTGTATATATTTCTACGCGAAATGACTCCGTCCGCCAGAAGGAGTTCAGCCCTTCAGGCTTTTAAATATATTTTTTCTTAATTAGCCCTTTCGAATCCCAACTAAATTGATTCAAATATCGTGTCGGGCATTTTTGATATATTGCGTATTACAGATTTTATCCCTTTTCAAAGTTGAAAAAGTAGTTTTTCATCCCATTTTGATACAAACCAGGTCATAAAACCTGAACCAAAAATTATTTCAAAATTCCCCGACACTGTATTTGAGAAACAGCTGTTTTCTACGACTCGTGAAAAATTTAGGAAAATTAGACAAAATGCTAAAAGGCTGGACTTCAACAAAGTTCTGTTTTTGGCCGAAAAAAAAGAGCCGAGAAACAGCCCGATAAAAGTTTTCGATTCATTTCACGGTTCAGACTATAAAGACTAGACGTTCCGCCTCCAAGGGTAATCTCATTAACATTAGCCAATCAGAGCGATTCATGTTGTGTTCAGTCTCGGCCGATTACAAAGTTCAGACGAACCGCAGAACAGAGAAAGCTAATACAGTTCACCGATGCTCGATACTTCTACAGAAACTAGTTAGCTATAGTGTCGATTCCAGCTTAATTTCAAGAAGAAACGCTCTTTTAGGAGTACAGAAAAATGGAACCACAGTAAGCAAACAATTAATATCATGCAGGGTAAACCACTGAAGCGCAGCTCGACCACACCATGTACACGGTAGACTGTTTATGTCATTCTAAAATGTTTTATCGCGCTGAAACAAAACCGGCCACTTCCTGCATTGAATTCTCTTTAAATTTTTGGCCGATTCAAAAACTTTATTGCTTCATTCTTTGTGGACTTTCAGTCTTCGATTATTCTAACTTCTTGGAACTTGAGTATAATCCCTCCAGCCATTGTTTGTCCTAAGAACTTTACACCCGCTTCCAATTTACTCACAAACTAAATTATTACAAACTAAATTGTGCTGTGTTTTTCTTCTTATTCTTTTTTTAATACGGCACCAAGAAAGATCTACTTTTACACTTTTGGGCATTGCATTATAAACGTAGGAAATCTTCACGAACGAAAAGTAGCGCAGAAAATCACAGGATCAGCGAGAATGAAATAACATGCCCAGTGAATGACAGCAGCTGTTAATCATTTTTCGCGCATTTTTTAGCGGGAAATCAGAAAGTCGCATTTTCAAGGCTTAAATATTTTTTTTTGAGTTTGATTTTCAGTTTTGTGATGCTAGATTAGGGCTTTTAGATTTAACAAATAGAATGCAAGCAACCGTGGACGACGATCCTGCTGGTGTACGTTGGATCAGTGATTGATCTAATCGGCTGAACACATAAAACTAAAAATAGCAACAGCTGCCGACTCCTCAACTACAAACTCACCCACGCCGTACCCATATTCAAGTCTATTCAACAAAACGAAAAGGATACAACTCAAGCTCACCCGATACAAACATCACTTTCTGAATTATAATTTCTATAAGGAACACAACTATATCCCGATATCACTACTTCCTCGCGACCCACCAATGTACCCATACAACCAGAAATTCCGTCGACGGTGGAGATATATTTCCCCGGGGGGGGGGGGGGGGGACTCCCCATAAAAAATAGACGGGGGTGCTCGACCTATCTTTTAGGGGTTAAAATCGTTAGCAGTGCTATCTCTTAGGGGTCTTCCAAAGGTCTGCTATCTTTTAGGGGTCTCCGAGACCCAAAATTTTTGTGGCCGAGAAAAAATAGTGCTGGATCCTCGAGCATGAGACCCCACAAGTTGAATCGGTATTTACGGCTTCGATATAGAGTTAGATCCATCTGAATAAAGACGAGGTTATGGGGCAGAGCTTTGTCTCTTATTTCCTTTAGTTTGCACAAATTTGTCTTTTGGAGTGCTATCTTTTAGGGGTAATTTTTTTGTGAGCCACGCCCATATTGCTATCTTTTAGGGGTGAATTTCATTTCTCACGTCGAGCACCCCCGTCTATTTTTATGGGGAGTCCCCCCCCCGGGTATATTTCGTATTTTGCTGCCTACCGTCACTTGAAGTTATTAATCACCGAATGCCGACACAAGACAGACTCACTAACTATGGAACTAGCACATCAAAAGGAACTTTTACGTAACTCTTGTACATCGGATGCTTTTTTATTTTATACCACTAAACTGGATTCTATGGCTTCATCACTTGAGTCTCTGCTAACCTACAGGCGTGCTAAAAAGACTGCTTTTTTCCGCCAACACATTAACAACACTAATTTTGCTGCTAATAATCGCGACCCACAGGTCAACAATAATGCTATAAACGCACACGTGTCTGCCGTATCAGTTTCATCTAACGCTCCCACTTCCACGTCATCCACTGTTCCGCCCACCGGCAATAAACGTAGGCGTACTCGACGTAAAACTAAACCAGCTCAAATTCAACTTGACACCAATTCAGTAATCAATCTTTCTAATTCTCCTCTATCTACCGACGAGATATCTGTTCTTTCTCGTGGACTCACGTTCTGCCCCACACCGCGACATATTAATTGGCCGGAAGTGACAGCCGACATTTACGACTTTTCACGACGGATGCGACTAACCGAATATTATTTTGACAATAACACTAATAACGATAACACAAATAACCCCAATGCCACACAACACGACAATCCTTTCCGTAACAAAAGTACTTGGACCCCTCCAGTCGACCGTGAACCGGCTCTTAACACTTTTTTAGACGCTGTTAAACTTGACATAACAACTGCCACACCTAACAAGATTCGTGACAACCTTACTGCTACTGAACGACAAGCTATAGACCAACTTAAGCAACGCCACGACATAATTATTAAACCCGCGGACAAAGGTTCCGGTACAGTAGTTATGGACAAAACTTGGTACATCAACGAATGTTACAGACAACTTAATGACACCAAATTTTACCGACAATTAAACGAAAACATAACGGCTAACATACAACAACGTATCACTGTATACGTTAACAGAATGCACAGTGACAATTTAATCAACGACAAAACCAAACAATACCTTATACAAACTGACGTTACCCCAGGACGCTTTTACATTTTACCTAAAATACACAAACCAGGCAATCCAGGACGCCCCATTGTATCATCTAACAGCCACCCTACTGAACGTATATCCCATTTTGTTGACTACCACCTTAAACCTTTAGTTGCTAAACTACCCTCTTTTGTCAAAGACACTAATGATTTTCTCAACAAACTCCTTGCCATCGGTAATTTACCCGCTAACACACTACTAGTTACCCTTGATGTCTCATCACTCTACACTAACATTCCACATAATGAAGGGATTAATGCATGTGACCACTTTTTACGTACTCGCCCCCATATAACCATTCCTACTGGCACACTCTGTGACCTTATTCGCATGATTCTAACCATGAATAACTTTTCTTTTAACGATAACCACTACCTTCAGATTCACGGCACAGCCATGGGTACTAGAATGGCCCCTACTTTTGCCAATCTGTTTCTTGGTTTTTTCGAAGCCAACGCCCTGGTAAACGCTCCATCTCAACCACATACTTGGCTTCGATATATCGATGATATGTTTATGATCTGGACCTAAGGTCCAGACAACCTAAAAATATTCATCGATTATCTTAATAACATTCACCCTACCATCAAATTCACCAGCTCACACTCTTCTCCTAACGTACCTTTCCTTGATGTTAATGTTTCTTTAAACAATGGTAATATCGAGACTGATCTCTATTCTAAACCCACAGATAAGCACCAGCATCTACTTTATTCATCTTGCCATCCACAACATACCAAAAAAGCCATCCCTTTTAGCTTAGCCCTCCGTTTACGACGTATCTGTTCTACTGACGAAGCTTTTAAGCACCGCACTGCTGAGCTTACCACATACCTCATTAAACGCGGCTATAACCGTTCCTTTCTTGCTAGACAAATACAACGCGCTGCCGACATCCCTCGCGCTTTTGCTCTACAAACCAAAGACACACACAATTCTAACCGTATACCTTTTGTTATTACTTATAACCCATCACTCCCTCATATTTCTGAAATAATTAAGAAGAACTACAGCCTGCTACACTCCTCTGTCCGCTGCAAGAAAGTATTTCAACACTTGCCACTTGTAGCCTTCAGACGCACTTCTAACCTCCGTGACTTACTAGTTAAAGCTAAACCCCGGGGGGGGGGGGGGGGGGGGGACTCCCATATAAAAGGGGTAGGGATGCTCGTCGGACATTTTCGATTTGACCCCTAAAAGGTACTAAAATGGGCGTCGCTCAAGCTTATTTTGACCCCTAAAAGATAATAAAAATGTAAATTGATAACAGCTTTTTTTGTTCAATTGACACCCGACCCCTAAAAGGTACCACTTTACATAGAAATGTCTGTGTTTGATGGTGGATACCCTAAGTGGTACCAAACTCCTGATTTTGACCCCTAAAAGGTACGACGAGCATCCATGTACCCCTCATATAAGGGAGTCCCCCCCGCGGGAGCTAAACTCCCTTCTAACTCGACTGATCCTCAGCTCCCACCTGGCTCTTTCCGCTGTGGAAAGAACTGTTCTACTTGCCCCTACATCTGTGACGGACAAACAACTTATACTTTCTTCTCTACCGGTGAAATACGCTCTATCAGAACTAATTTGACGTGTAACACAAAAAATCTAATCTACATGATTCAATGCAACCGCTGCAATTTACAATACATAGGTGAGACAAAACGACGTTTGAAAGACAGATTTAACGAACATCGACGGACCGTAGACAAGTCTAATAACATATCTAAACCTACAACAGCTGCTGAACATTTTCTCTCGACACCTAATCACACTGCTAATGACATGCAACTAATCCCCATCGAAAAATGTTTCTCTAATAGAGACTCAATTCGTAAGGCCAGAGAAGCTACTCTCATAACACAAGCTAGAACACTCGTACCTTATGGTCTCAACATCCGTGACGAGTCATACTAGCTATTATATATATAACCTCATTATCTTATTATTTCTATATTTATAGTGTCAATCATTTGTCATCTATTTCCTGTATTTCGTAACCCATATTTCTAGTTAGTCACGTTCGCCAATGTAATAACATTTCTTCATATTACCTGAAGAAGGCTGGTTTGGCCAGCCGAAATATCGTTATAAACCTCTAAAATCTACGTTGTATCGGTTTTGCTATTTTTAGTTTTAGATTTAGAATTTGCGAAAAAACGCATTTTCAAAACTTTTTAATTTTGAACCTTTATCGAGACCTTAAATTCATCGCTGAGGGAATTCTCGGTATGTTTGTCGCCATATTAATCGGTTTCTGCTGTTATCGCAAGCCATGCATGAATAACATTTAATGATTTCTGTCAATCACACATTTTAGCCAATAGCAATACGCGGCCTTATGAGGCCGAGAGTTATCAAAATAACCATGGCTTTCCGGCAGGCTCTCTCTTCCTCTCCTCCCCACCCCCTCCCCCTTTTTTCTCTCTCCAATCCCCCAAATCTTCGCTCGCTGCATTCCGATACTCCAGAGCCGTAACGCAGGCTAGAGCCGAGTCCCCTGTAGACGTTTCAATGTAACAATTGGAGCTCCACCCATAGGCTTGCCTATATGTATATATTTTTATCATAATATGGAGAGAATGTAATGGCATACAGAGCGAGGCGAGTCACCCGTACATTTTGTATTCAATTACTCTCTCTGAAAACGTATGTATTACAAACGAAAATAAAGGATTAATAACTTGTGATTTCAAACTTTTCAGGAAATTGGCTGTGTGACGCATGATTAATCCTTAATTTTCGCGGACCCAAGCGATTACATATAGAAATCACAAGCGTTGATCAAACTTAGTCAAATCGAACAAAATCTCAAGATAGCCAAAGAGAATTGTGCTGAATCTCCATCACAACAGGCGTTAGAGGAACTGGACCTTCTCAAATCAGGATACGAGGCAGAGTACAACTATATCATAGGGGCGCAATTATTCGGTCACGAGCAACTTGGTATGAAAAAGGAGAAAAGAATAACAACTATTTTCTTAATCTTGAAAATTCTAAGAAGAAAAAGAGTTATTAGAAAACTCTTAAACGATGATGGTAAAGTTATTATTAACCCTAAAACGATAATGGCTGAATTACACTCTTTTTATGGTAATTTCTATAGTGAGAACAACAAAGAAGAGTTAGAAGAGCTCACTTGCCCTTTTTAATCCACCTACAATACCCAAACTTTCGTCCTCTATGCAAAAAGTTTGAGGGACAACAACCTCCTTCCGAGTGTTTTAACATATTGACAAACTTTCAAAAAAATGAAACGCCAGGCAACGATGGCCTGACGATAGAATTTGATAAGACCTTTTGGCCACTTTTAGGTTTAACGTTAGTCAGTTGTTTAAATTATTGCTCTAAGTATGGCCGCCGGACTATCTAGTTCTCAAAAACAAAGATAGACGTTAAATTAAGAATTGGAGACCGATTTAGAGGGGCTTTGTCATGGTACTGCGCATGTATCGAGTAATCGCTCATTTAGTGGCTGTTAATTGGATACAAACAGTTAAACTTCCCTCCCTCAATGCTTGATTGAAAGTATTTTCAATATTTTCCCTGGAGACTGTTTATATACACTGTTTGTTAGTCATTTTTTGCATATTTGCTTTCATTTTAAGCATGCATATGCCACATGGCCGAGAGGTTCGTTAGTTCATATCAAACTCGGTGGAAATAGCTCTTTCCGGCCCGGAAAAACGAATGTAAAGTCTTACCGTGACACAGCCCCTTTAATTTGTCAACGTTGATTAAAGATAGGTTCGAAGTCAATTGCAAAAAGATTGGAAAAGGTTTTGCCAAATATCATACACTACAATCAAAACGCATTTGTGAAAGGTAGCACGATTTTCGACGCTATTCGAACAATTGATGATTTACTAAATTGGACAAAACTAAAGAACATCGATTCCTTGCTAACGACTATAGATTTTGAAAAAGCTTTCGATTCTGTTAACCGGAATTTTCTCCGAAAAGCGTTATTTTTTTTATTTTGGACCCTCTTTTATTGCTTGGACAGACGTCTTTTTTTTTGCAAACATATCAAGCTGTGTCAATGGTTTTGCCACACCCTATTTCAATACATCTCGTGGTGTTCACCAAGGAAATTCTCGTTCGCCAGTTGCTCTATGATTTTGTTTGGAATGGTAAAGATACAATGTAAAATCAAGAGACTTGCCCTAATAAATGATATCCAAAATGGAGAGCTGAGGATGCCCGATATTGACTCGTTAATACAAACGCAACGAATTGTATGTATCACAAAATTTATTGAAAAATCGTCATGTTTCTGTGAAACTATCTTTAATCGCTATTTAAAAAAAAGTAGGAGGCAAGTTATTATTTCAATGTAATTTTGAATATTCAAAGCTCCTCTTGGACCTACCAAAATATTACAAAGAATGTTTGGTATCCTGGTCTTATCTAAATAACTCAAACATACGCACCTATCAGGAACTATCAAATCAGATTATATGGAATAACATATTTATTTGTATAAATAAGAAATCCCTGTTTAATAAAACTATATGTAAGATTGAAGATTTATTTGACAAACAAGGTAACATTAAAAACAGATATTCCAAAACTTAACCCAATAGAAATGTTCTCATTAAGAGGCATGTACGACTCCTTTCCAAAAGAATGTAATAAAGAATTGAAAGAACACTGTTCTTTAATCTCAAATCTGACTGAACCCCTTGACATTCATAATTGTTATCTTAGATCTAATGATAACCTTAATCTTTTAAGCAAAACCCCATCGGAAAATATTTACAATTATTTTATCTTTAAGGTTGCAGTATTTCCCACCGCTAAAAGTATTTTGATAATTCTTATGCACCACAAGAAACGTAGCCTGCTATGCAGACGTATTATTTCACTCTCATAAATGCGAAGAAAAAAGTAACGTCTGCTTACCCGAGCGCTTAATTAGTTTCCAATATGCAAGCACGACGTCAGCACGTTTGTTTTATTTTTCTGCCCAATCAAAGCCATTGTTAGAATTTTAGTTAATTGGCGCGCCAGTGAACATTCTCCTTTGATTGGTCAATGGCAAATGTATTGTCTGAATCCTTTTAAATGCAACATTACGTCGCTTTCCAGGCTATAGAAGGTAAAATCTGATTGGTCCATAACACAATGAGGTGCGCATATTGGAAACTAATTAAGCGCTCTGTTAAGCAGACGTTACTTTTTTCTTCGAATTTTGAGAGTGAAAAAATACGCCTGCATAGCAGCCAACAAGGAACGCGGCTTGACTGGAAAAAAATCTACATCATTCCTTTCAAATGTGCATTAGACACAGACACGCGAATTTCAATTCAAGTTCCTAAAACCGTATCTTATATTCAAATCGTCTACTTTGCAAAACTTAAAGAGTCTCCCCTCTGTTATTTCTGTCACACTGAGTACGAATCGGTAGAAAATCTTCTCTATCAATGTACTTTTGTTAAATTATTTTGGCACATAATTTACATCTCAAAAACATAAGCGAAATATATGTTATTCTGGGCATTACTGAGCCAATAGATGATCCTATATATCTACAAATGTAAATTAAAAGGTGCGTTTCCGATAACAACAATATTAGTAAAAAGAATCAAAATTATTATTGGGATACAGAGCTATTTATTGCTGGAGAGAAAAACAAACTGGTATTCCACTATGAAAAATGAAATAAACTTCTCCTTTTTAATACATGAGTTATCACCTAACAAATAATACATAACAATCACAGTAAAAACTACGCTCTTCAATATCCCTTTTTTTCATTATCATTATTTCTTTTTTATTTATTATTGCATGCTTTCGTATGTAAATTGTACATTACAAACTTCTAAATGTCCGTTAAAATATAAAATATAAAATGTGTATTCGAACATGTTTAATTAAGCTATACCACAGTCCTTGACGCACTTTCTGCACTGCTTATATTTGTATGGCCTCTACTGAGAGTGGATTCGAACATGTTTAGTTAGGTGACCAGGGTGATTGAAGCACCTTTGACAGTGCTTACATATATATGGCTTCTCTCCAGTGTGTATTCGAACATGTTGAGTTAGGTTACCAAACTTCTTGAAGCTCTTTCCACACTGCTTACATTTGTATGGCCTCTCCTCAGAGTGTATTCGAACATGTTGAGTCAGGTTACTAGACTGCTTGAAACACTTTTCACACTGCTTACATTTGTATGGCCTCTCCCCAGAGTGTATTCGAACATGATCAATTAGGCTACTAGACTGCATGAAGCACTTTCCACACTCCTCACAAGTATACGGCTTTTCTCCAGTGTGTATTCGAACATGTTTAGTTAGGTAACCAGGCTGTTTGAAGCATTTTTCACACTGCTTACAATTATATGGCCTCTCCTCAGAGTGCATTCGAACATGTCGAGTCAGCTGATTAGACTGCTTGAAACACTTTTCACACTGCTTACATTTGTATGGCATCTCCCCATAGTGTATTCGAACATGTTCAGTTAGGTTGCTAACCTTCTTGAAGCACTTTCCACACTGCTTACAATTATATGGCTTCTCTCCAGTGTGTATTCGAACATGTTCAGTTAGGTTACTAGACTTCTTGAAGCACTTTCCACACTGCTTACAATTATATGGTTTGTCTCCAGAAGGTATCCCAACATGATGTGTAGGCTCAATCTGGGTTGGAACATGGTCTTTATGGTCAGGGAATGGTGTCTTATTGTCCTCAAGATTACCCAGTTTCTCTGACTGTGGACGTTTCTCGGTAGCACAGGGTGCACTTCTCTGAGTAGCAGCATGGGCAATTGTTTCCTTAGACATGTCCTATAGCAAAAAATAAAAATTATGAATATCAAACTTATTACCAAACTTATTAATAATTGATGAAGGAAAACAAAGGCAATCAATGTGCGATAAGGAATCTTTGGTTTCTTTTGCACTAGTTATTTACAATAATTTCAGTTGAAACGCACTACTGTGCACTCAGTTTGAATATTACAAGGCGACGCGTTAGAGACGTTTGTAAACAAACGATGTTTGTTCGAACACAGCAGGGCTTGGAATAACGGCAGGTCAACGGTCAATGTCCGGTCAGAATTGGGTATTGACCGTACAAATCCTTGGATTTGTAATTTTGAGCTAGTTTATAATCACGTTAGACATGAATCATGTGCCCGAAAAAAATGTTATCACGAGAATCGGAACGTTGAGATTGTGAAAAGTTAGTTGGTTCTAGAGACCTGAGTCGGCAATGTTAAGTTGATCAGTTAGTTGTAAACTTGCGTACAATAAAATCTGTCATTGAGTAATTCTCGGTTCCATTACAATAATATGGATTCGATTTACTTGTAAGCGTTAGTTGTTGTACATCATGTATGTTTACATTAGGATTCTTTTATCATTATCATGAGATGCTGATCGGTTCGTCGAAACTTTCGGCTTCCAATAATTTATATGTTTGAAATTAAATAAATTGTTGAACTAATGCTAAAGTGTAATAAGTGATTTTTCGTTGTAATCGAACGTTGCCGTTTTATCTTTTCCTTACATTCCATGACGAACTGAATCGGAGGTTGCTTCTGCAAATAAGAGTAGTAAAACTATCACCTTAGTGTAATTGTCATTGCTAACTTGACTTGGATTATTAAAATTTGTTTTTGTCAAAGGCAAAAATTGGTATCATGCAACTTGTCTAACATTTGAGCATGTGGGTGGGGCCACTATTCTAAAAGTTTTCATTGTTTCAATATTTGACCAGTCAAAAACGGGTCGTGTCCGAGCAAAATTACGTTGGACCGGACATGTCCGGCGCCTACCCGTTAGCAATTATCTATATCAGGGCTTGAAATAACTGACTGTACGATGAACTTAAAATTTCTTCATACTGCATTCGGCCTTCTACCTCACGCAGTATTCATTATGTTTTGTTCATCGTAAAGTCAGCGCGTGCCTGTAGTGACAAGTTGTGTTTTCTCGTATGTAAATAATCAATGTTGAAGTCACCAACAATGCTCGTTCCATTGCATTTTAAGTAGGACTGACACTCTCCGTATAGTTTTGCTCAAGTTTAGTGACGTCGGTTTCAGTAGTTCTTGACGGAGAGCAATAGATAGCACCTAGTAGTATGGATCTCTAAGATTTAAATGGACAGACAAGTGCTTCAAAATCGCTGTCCCTCATATCTGTTCTTCTTTTAACTCTTCATCAGCTTTCCCAAGCGGAGGTAGACGAGCCATCTTAGCAGACGTCGATCAGGTCATGAAACATGGAATACATGAAAGGAAGATACGGGATTGTAAGGGCTGCTTTTGGGTGACCAATCCACCGTACGGAAAATATGTAGCCTGCTTACAGGCTCTCGGGCTTTTTAGGAAATGTTAGTTTTCGGGTCGGGTTTGGTTGGGTTACCTGTGGGCCGAGCAAGGCTCGTGCTGACTCAATCGGCCCACAGGTAACCCAAACCCGACCCGAAAACTAACATTTCCACCGACCCGAAAACTAACATTTCCACTCGACCCGAAAACTAACATTTCCACTCGACCCGAAAACTAACAATTCCACCCGACACGAAAATTAACATTTCCACTCGACCCGAAAACTAACATTTCCACCCGAGTCGAAAACTAACATTTCCACCCGACTCGAAAACATTTCCACCCATATCCTCCTTTGCTGTATTCCATTTTTCATGACCTGACTTCCGCTAGACGCCTCTAATCTACCCAGATTATGTTTTACTCTCACAATCCGAAGATGCTTGGTTTTGCCCTATTTGTATTTCTGAAATATTACCCTTTAATCACTTTGAAGATGATGATGATTTCTATTTTGCCATTTATGATCTTCACTCTATGTTTGAGCCTTCTTTTGATACCTCATCATTAAAAAACAAATGCTTTAATCCATTTGTTGAAGACCCTGATACCTACCAGTTATTACATAATCCAGATCTTGATCCAGATATTAACATGTTCGTTTCAAACTCAAACCTTCTCGTTAACTGTGCATACTTTACTAGCAAGAAATTTAATTGATTATTTCCTAAAATTCCAGACTGTTTTTCTACATTCCACCTTAATGTTAGGAGTCTAAAGAAACACTCTGAAGACCTCTATGACTACCTATCCACTCTTAATATTTCCTTTTCTGCCATAGGTGTATCCGAGACCTGGTTAGATGAAACTACCAATGACCTTTAATTATAACCTACTGGGTTACAATTTTATTTCCAATCCTAGGAAACATAAGTCATGTGGAGGTGTAGGCCTCTTTATCAGATCTTCTTTTGAATTCAAAATCCTATCTGACTTAGAATGTAAAGATAATAGAATTTGTGAATCAATTTTTGCTGAAATACATCAATTGAATAATAAGAATATCATAATAGGCTGTCTATATAAACCACCAGATGTTTCAATAACTGATTTTATTGAGAACTTAAAACCTACCCTTGCTAAAATAAGTTTTGAAAATAAATTGTGTTACTTAATGGGAGACTTTAAAATTAATATTCTTAATGCTGACAATCATATGCCATCTAATGACTTTATTGATCTAATGATATCTAACAGTCTATACCCACTGATATCGAAACCTACCAGGATTACATCTTATTCTGCTACTTTAATTGATAATATATTTACCAATAATCTTGATCACGATAAAATCAGTGGAATCCTTTGGACTGACATATCTGATCACTTACCTGTATTTCAGGTAACCAACCTCAAATTTGTACCTAAATCTCAACCACAAAGAATTTCCAAACGCCAAATAACCACTTCCAACATCCAGAAATTTCACTCTAAACTTGTTGACACTGATTGGACCTTTATCAATTTATCTTCTCCTAATGACTCCTATAATATATTTAATGATTATCTTACTCCTATTTATAACCAATGTTTTCCCATTAAAACAATTTTAATTAAGAATAGGCCTAATAATAAACCTTGGTTCACTTCAGGTCTCCGTAATTCTTGTAGACGTAAAAATTATCTTTATAAACAAGTTCTCAATAAACCCACAGCTCATAATAAGGCTAATTATACCAAATTTCGCAATAAGTACAATTATCTTGTTAAACTCGCTAGGAAAAAATATTACCATGACAAACTCTCATCGGCCCATTCCTCCTTAAGACTTACATGGTCAACAATTAAATCAGTTATCTCTAAAAAGCAAACCAGGAAAAAACCTACTTCTATGATTGACTCTGATAGTACTATCACTGACCCGCTACTAATTGCTAACAAATTTAATGACTTCTTTACAAATATAGGTCCGGCACTTGCAAAGAAAATTCCAACCTCCGACATTAATCCTAGATCATATCTAAAGGGCTCGTACCAGGACAGCATGTTCTTTTTTCCTACCTCCCCATCTGAAGTTATTTCAATTGTCATGTCTCTAAAAAACAGTAATAGCGAAGGATTTGATGGCTTTAACATCCTACCAATCAAAGCTACATGTACCATCGACTTACTCGCATCACCACTTTCTAATATATGGAATCAGTCTTTGTCATGTGGTATTGTACCCGACAAACTAAAAGTAGGTAAAGTCATACCAGTTTATAAGAACGAAGACATAAAGTGCTTTACCAACTATAGACATATTTCCATTTTACCTTTTTTTTTTTAAATACTAGAAAAAATAGTATATCATAGAGTTTTCAATTACTTTATCAAACTCAACATTCTAAATAATCATCAATATGGATTTAGAAATAAACATTCTACCTACATGGCTATCTTAGAACTCACCAACAAGATCTATCAGTCTTTTGAAAAAACAAAAAATACCATGGGAATCTTTATAGACTTAAAGAAAGCATTTGACACCGTCAATCATGCCATACTACTTGACAAACTTGAATTTTATGGTATAAGAGGAATTTCATTAAATTGGATGAAAAGCTACACTGTACCTCGATCAAAGATCGCAATATGTCCAAATAGGTGATGTCAAATCTTCACTTAAAGCAATAAATTGTGGTGTACCACAGGCTCAATACCTGGGCCTCTTCTCTTTCTTATTTATATTAATGATATTTTTAATTGCTCTGATTACCTTTCATTTGTCTTATTTGCTGATGACACCAAGATATTCTTGAGTCATAAAAACATTGTTGAACTCGTTGACATTATAAATAACGAACTATCCTCAGTTTCATCCTGGCTGACCGCCAACAAATTAACTCTCCACCCCGATGAAACTAAATTCATTTTTTTTCATCCTACCAAGAAAAAGGTTAATTTTAATGACATTAGCATATAAATCAATCATAATAAGATTGAAAGAACTGAACAAACCAAATTCCTTTCTTTTCAAAAGAGTCTATATGACGCAGTGACAGTAGAGAAGTATTTATATTATGTTATATGTTTATATTTTCTGTTGTATATCAGTCTGTGTTTATGTATATATATTTTACATTACTTCTTATATTAATATATCTTTTTAAATTTTTACAACATAGGTATAGTTATTCTTTGCTATAGTTAGTTATTTTTACTATTTTCTATTTTTTAATATAGTCTTCTCATACTCCATGTAAGCGCATTGAGATTTTTAAATGCGCCATAAAAACCTATAATTAATTAATTAATTAAATTATACACCAACATCTCTCCTGGAAACCACATATAAATGCCATCAGGTCCAAAATTTCTAAATCAATTGGTATCATCATTAAAGCTCGTCAATTCCTTTGTAGTAAAACTCTTCTTATCCTCTACAATTCTTTAGTATTACCATATCTTCAGTACTGTACTATACTATGGGGTTCAACCTATCCTTCTTATCTACATCCACTTCATTTACTCCAAAAGAAGGCCTTGCGTATAATCACACATTCTCCCATTCGTGCTCATACTTACCCCTTATTCAAACAACTAAAAACTCTCAATATATTCAACATATTCAAATATCAAGTCTCTTCTTTCATTTTCCTTCACATCAATAAATGCCTTCCTATCCCTATATCTACTTTGTTCAAATTTAATTTTGAATACCATAAGTACTCTACCAGACACAAATCTGATTTACATATCCACTATCATAAATATACTTACTCCCTTCGTTACCAAGGCCCTCAAATATGGAACTCTATACCTTTATCGTTATGTGAGTCTTTGAAACTATTTAACCATAAGCATAAGTTAAAAGAACATTTTCTTACCCTTTAATCCTTTTCTATACATGTATGAATTGTATTAATCAGTGCTCTTATTTCCCCTGGACTTCATGTATATAATGTATATATACATTATATACATGAAGTCCAGGGGAAATAAGAGCACTGATTAATACAATTATATATATATATACAGTCGATGCCAAAAAGGTTGTCCAGCAGAACATAATATAATACTTTAATATCCATTGTTTTGGCCTATTGTCTTGGTCTAGACAATAGCCCAAAACAATGGATATTATAGTATTATATTATGTTCTGCTGGACAACCTTTTTGGCATTGACTGTATATATATATATATATATTGTGATATTATGTATAGCTAATTTTATATGTTTCGTCTGTATTTTCTTTTATTTTTCTATTCTTTCGCCGTCCTTCTTGTAACTATAATTATCATAATATATATTTTTCACCTGACCCTTACCACATAAGCCTCTGGCTTCGGTTTGTCATGATTGTAACAATAATTCAATATGAATCGAAATAAATTGTAGTATTTCACTTAGCCCACTAGCTCGTACCATTCGAGTCGGTTCGTCGCTCCTACAGATCCCCTTACAATCCGTATCTTCCTTTAATGTGTTCCATGTGTTCCATCCTTAGCTCATGATGTATCGAGACATCCGGTACCCTTATTCACGAGCTAACAACCTGACTATATCTTAGACGGCCGTGAACTCATCTCAGTTCGAGCGTATTGGACAACCCTATGCCTGTACCAAACCCGAAATGATCCCGAACCCGAAATGATCCCCAAACCCAAAATGATCCCCAAAACTGTTCAAGTCGCACCTAAAATGATCCCCGACCCGAAATAATCCCCAATCACTACCCGAAATGATCCCGCAATAAAACTCAGAATGGACTAAAGGATTTTGGAATTTCGGAACTGAGCAAAATTTTTGCTAAACTTCTTGCTAAAAGGAATAAAGCTCAAAAGTAAGAATTTTACTAGTATTTTCTAATAGGACAAACCAACACTAGCAGACAACAAATAACCCTTGTCAATCAAACCACGTGACGTCATCGATCACGTGACCGTAGCGAAAAGCGCCCGTATCTCGCTGGAGATAAACAGCACAACAGCCATACCAATTCGAGCCTGCTACGCAGACGTATTTTTCACTCTCATAAATTCTAAGAAAAAAGTAACGTCTGCTTACCTGAGCGCTTAATTAGTTTCCAATATGCACACCTCATTGTGTTGTGAACCAATCAGATTTTACCTTCCATATTCTGGAACGTGACGTAATGTTGCATTTCAAAGGATTCCAGACAATACATTTGCCATTGACCAATCATAGGAAAGTGTTCACTGGCGCGCCAATTCACTAAAATTCTAACAATGGCTTTGATTGGGCAGAAAAGTAAAACAAATGTGCTGACGTTGTGCTTGCATATTGGAAACTAATTAAGTGTTCGGGTAAGCAGACGTGACGTTACCTTTTTCTTCGAATTTATGAGTGAAAAAATACGTCTGCATTGCAGGCTATACCAACTCACGATAGTCACCAGCAGACAACAAACAACTCTTGTCAATCAAACCACGTGACGTCATCCATCATGTGACTAAGAAAATCACGTTCCACATTTGATGATCACGTAAGCACATTTGATGATCAGACCTGAATTATCTTCGCTGTGATTATGTAAATTTACAAATCGCAAAATAGAAACAAAAGTTTATACAAAGTTTTTTGCGCTCAGTCTATAGGCAGTTTGAGAGAAATGTATTGTTGACAGACTTTTGCTAGGTTGGTTGTTACTCAAGTTTTAGTTACGTCCAATAAGCATGCGTTTCCCATTCATCATCGACACTTTGCTATCCTACCGGATATTGATAGGGAGAACTATTTCGCCATTGGTCGCAGCACGTATTTAAAATTGCTATCTTCTGCATATTTTTATGCTTTTTGCTTGGACGTGATGAGGCGGCCATATATGTAGATTCCAGGACTTACTTAGTAGAGTTTTCCTTCGTTTTACCTGTTCCTGTTCTTGTTATACACCTGTTTCATGATAAAAGGTTGAACTGGACAAGCGGCAAACGACAAGTGACATCCCCAGACCTGTTAAAAGTCTGGTGAATTCGTTTGGAGTCAAAGCCTTTAAGAAGAATATTAATGGTTCCTTCGAATATTAATGTATTCCATTCCGCATAGCTGCCGCCAGTTAAAATGACAATCTTTTGTCGCTCGTCCGTGAGAACCGTTTTTGAAATAGGTGTATATAAATTTTAAAGACATCATAAAAATAAAACATTTAATAAAAATGCGAACATTTTGCTCTTCCGAAACTCCAAAACCCTTTAGTCCATTCTCAGTTTTATTGCGGGATCATTTCGGGTACTGATTGGGGATCATTTCGGGTTGGGGATCATTTCAGTCAGGTGCGACTTGAACAGTTTTGGGGTTCATTTCGGATTCGGGGATCATTTCGGATTCGGGGATCATTTCGGATTCGGGGATCATTTCGGGTTCTGGATCATTTCGGGTTTGGTACATGCCTCAATCAATTCTGGTTTGACCTGGTGCTGGGGTTCCACACCATCGCTTCTCCACTATGTACATGAAAATATTTAGAAAGATGGCTGGAAAGCTCTCCCGATGATCGGGATATCACCAAAATATCCTCCAGACCTGGAAACTTTAACTTATCCAGCCAGGCCTCTACAAAGGCCACATCCTCTCCCTGGAAATCTGTCAACTGATCGCCATTGCAGTGCACGTGTCGAGATAAGAAGTTGTATTACTGGATCAAATGCCCAACCCCTAGCCCCATTGTGGTCATATGCCTGCATGTCCTTGGGTCCCCTCGATGATTGTCAAATGCCCCACTATTCGAAGCAAACCACTGACCTTTTGCTGTGACGAAGGGCTAGAGCTCGAAACATCAGCTGCTACTTAATTCCTCCCCATAGCGGCTAGCATACCTTAATCGACTATTGTTTATCTTCCCTGCCGATGCAGGTCAACACTACTTTTTACAGGAACTAGTCACCGACTGATCAATGCCCTGGGACTGCCAGGAGGAAGTAGGAACAATTGTACCATTTGGAATTGACTGATATATTAAGGTCAAAATATCAAACAGATTACATGTAAAACGTCGATATTTAAAGAGTTCCATCTCTTGAAGACATGGCTCTGTCTCTTGGATGTGAAATGTTTGACTGGATACTTCTTTGTGATCGGGAAGAGGAAAATATTCCAAAAAGACTGAACGTTTGATATGAGCTACATGTATTCTACCCTGGTAATTTTCTTATCAGACTGTCAGTCAGGTTCAGCTGCCTCTCCCTCTCTATGCCAAATTTAAGACATGAAGTGCAGTCAGCGAGGAGCATAACTGTTGGAACCAGCTTTTACTAATAATGAACCTTATGAAGCACACAAGGTTTCCAAGCTCTTCATATTAATCCACCACAAGTCGGTGTGGGAGTGGGTATTTTAACAGGACCTAAAACTGATCAGAGTCGGGACCCGGCTGAACCACAGATTAATTGAATTGGAATTTAGCATTTGGGTTTTTGTGGAGGGAGGAAAACACAAGAATCTGGATAAAAATCCTCAGAGCATTAGTGCAAGATACCAATTAACAAACTCAACTCACATGTTACTGGGACTCTAACCCTGGCAACAGTTGGTGACAGACAAAGTGCTTAATTGCCACTTGCAAGGTACATGTAAAACAAGGTTATCAAAATATTACTCTCTAATACATGGTTTCACTATTACGTCAGTTGAATAAAACCTGATGAAACTAATACAGTGCAGTCAGAGAAGTTAAAAATCTGAATAAGAAAAAGAACTTGAAAAGGATTCTGGTAGTTGTTATTCAAGTGATGTAATAATGCAAACCAGGAATTGTACCTTGAAAGAGGAATCTGGCACATGTGACCATCTAACTTCATGAGTGGTAGTGTTGTAATCACACAGAACTTCACCAGATTTATAAAAAGTGACATTCCAGTAAGACTCCATCCTTAATTAATCTGCAAGGAAAAATATGGAGTATTTCATAAGTGAAAAATTATATTAATTAAAAAATCATAAAATTATTAACTTTTGTTATATTTGCATTTAGGTGAAAAGAGAAAAAAATCAGAAGAAATGAGACAATACATTGGATAAAAATAGGCTGGAAGTGCACAGAGGCTGATATACATTATAGCCTGTTGGCTTTCATGTCAAGTCCTGTGCTAATTATATGAAAAAATATTACAGTACACACTTAACACAATAAGGACAAACATTATCTAGATGAACAATATAGTTAAGTAATAGTTGATCAATTAACATGCTTTATATAATGAAGCAACAAAAATATTGTAAGAAATGACGATTTTAAGAAGTTTTGAAAACAAATTGACGAGATTTTAAGGTAAACAATGAATTTCATATTCTTGATCAGGCTAGTTTTAAAAACAGAGCTGGTTTTGTAGTATATTACTGGGCATTCACTGGCATGATGTGTAATAAATTAGAGAGGGTTACATGAAATATAACAAAATGCAAAATATATCATGTACATGTACACGTATTGTATAACTGGATAATATCACTATTTCACAAGACCTACAGTATGAAACATTTACTAACTGAATAACAATATTAAATAGTAAAACAAAAAAACCTTTATACTAATTAGATAGTACTTCATGGGTTTAGTGCCTGCACTCTTTAAAATACTGTCAATTTGGTTGTCAACCATCTACTGGTGGAGGAAGGAAATTGGTTAACATGGCACACAGACAAAAAATATCATGTCAATAACACCATTTTTGTGTCTACTGTTTCTTGAAGAAGCTGTAGGCACTATGTTATCGTGTTGATTTTCCGATGTAAGGATGTTAACATTGTCGATAATTATTCGGGACAAATTAAACGTGGCGATGGCTTTCGTGCATTACTCGGATCTTCATTTAGTAGCGATATCCAATCAGAAAATGGGGATGAAAAAGGATGACTTTTCGCCGATGATGACGTGTAAAGGTTTGAGCTTTACCAAGAGAGGCCAGTTTCTGCAAGATATCGGTGAGTTTAAGTCCAAATAAATAATTTTACCATGAATTCCCTAAGACTTTCAAACTTGATTAGCTACAGCTTTCGCAGAGTGTGTGTAACTGGGCAAATAAAAGGTTTTCAGAGATACTTTCAAGTTCTTTGTCGATGTAATTGTTGTAATTGTATTTTAATGACCCTTGTCAAAAGATCAAATAAGCCACTGCCACTGGCTTCGTCTTTACATTTATCTTTTGTGAACAAAATGTATAGCTCAATAAATGTTCAATGTACTTCACAACAATTGAATACCAAGAGCCATGCGATGTCGAGACTGCGAATTATGACGACGGCCTCGTGTACCGAGAGAGCTAGAGCAGCTGGAAATGACTGAGCCCCATTTTAACATTTGTGTTTTAATCCAAATTTACATTTGTTTCTCTGTGTTTTATCCTCCTCAAATAGCGGCTTGTTTTCGTTGTTAACGTCATAATGAAATAGGGCCATTTATTTAGCAAAATAAGATGTTATTCAAAAGTTGAAATGATAAAATTATCAGTTATATACGATTTTAATAAGATACTAATGCATTATTACAGTTTTCCAGTACAGTGATTGCAATAAATCTGTCTGGAAGAAAAAAATCAGTGCATCATGCAGTGTCTATTAGTCAAGTAATACTTTTGCCAGTTTATTGCAATCACTGTATTGAAGTCACCTTGTTCTCAGCGATTAGTTATATAATTTACGTAATTATTTCAGGAACATAAATTATCGAAGTAAAATAAGATGTTATTCAGAATTTGAAATGGTAAAAGTTATTACATACAGTTCACAGATACTGATGCATTGTTACAGTTTTCCAGTACAGTGATTGCAATAAATCTGTAATTATTTCAGGAACATAAATTATCGAAGTAAAAAAAGATGTTATGCAACAGTTGAAATGCTAATAAAACTAAAATAACCTCAATTCAATTATTTACTTTGTTTACTGGAACATGCATAATAATAACAGCCTTTCTTTGAAAAAAAGGAGTAAGCTTAATACAGCCAATTGTATGTCAATTTACTTTTGTTAATGCTTTGCCCAATACCTTTCTATTTCTTATTAGGGATGGATCATTGTTTTTTTGGAGGGGGGGGGGGATCAGAAACATTGAAACAGGCTGCAAACTTAAAATAAATCGTTTTGCATATGGACTAATATTGCTATTATAAACTTGTAAAGTAGGAAAAATTTTTTTCCACATAAGCAGAAAAAACTATTTGCATGCCCAAATATGGTTTGTCCCTAGTAGAAACCAAAAGTATTGTAACATCAATGCTGAAATCTGATTGTCTTGCTGTCATCAGGCGATTGATACAAGTAGTATAGTGCAAACTACATGCTAGCTCCAGAAAACAGCCCTACAATGAACTAGCTTTTCATATCAACACTGGTTCATTTCTACCTATTTGACGAAGTAGTCCACACAAGATGTAAACGTCAATTACATGGAGAACAACATACATGTAAACCTGTGGGGGGGGGGGGTACTACTCCCTATAATGGACTATACGGGGAGGCTCCGCCCGAAAGGGGTGCCTTTTCAGGCTGGAGGTATAAGGATAAGGATAATTTATTTAACATCGTTGACGTACAGGAGTGGTTTCCCAATCTCCCGAGCCAAAGGCTCATGTAAAAACGCATGACTAATACAGATATATGTTAAAATTAATTACACAAATATAGGGTAAGCTATATATTAAGAATATTAAGACTAATTACAATTTACAATAAACTAATTATTTAAAAAGCTATTTACAAACAAATGGAAAATAATAATTAATAAAATAATTATTATCAAATGATAACCATACCAATATAATTGGTAATTAAGCAATAGGGAGTTAAGAGAGACATCTTGGACATTTGCAGCTATAGGTAGTACTAGTAAGATCCAGATTGAGTAACTGTTTACGAAATATAGGAAGAGAACTAGCAGATCTAATTTAGTGTCTTATTTAGTCCTAATAAAAGCAGGCTGCAATATTCTAAGTGAGGCATGATGTAAGCCTTGTATAGGTTAAATGCTACATGATTAGGAATATTCTTTATGCACCGTAGCGCCCCTAACTTAGCATAAACTTTTGCGATTGTTTCCTTTACATGAAATTTGAAAGGTATATAAAAGGGTAGGGATTTCATGAGTTGAAGTAAAGAAAAGGGTGGAGAAAACTGTCATTTTGGGTATTTAAAAGGGCCTTTCAAAATATCTCGAACAGACGCACCTATAAAAATAAATGGCTGATTCATCCAAGTATTTTAAGGGGTTACTCACGTGAAAAGTTTAGTAAAAGTCTGTGAAAGGGGTACCATTTTTTTATGGAAGGTATATGAAAGGGTTACCTTTTCTGTCAAAAATGGTATATAAAAGGTAAGGGTTTGGACCTCGGGGCGGAGCCTCCCAGTATAAAACTTTATAAAATAGATTCTATAGTACATGCGCTCTGATTGGCTGAAAGCCGTTTTTCTATAACTCTATAAGTTGAGTGCGCACTTGAGCTAGTGATCAGTTAATGACGTTTTGATTGCGTGGTTAGGAGAATTTACATTTTTGTGATACTAATAAATGTGTGATTTTCCATTGTACTTATTTTGTGTGGGTTATTTAATATAAAGGAAATAGAAAACATTTTCCCCTTGTTTTTATAGAGTTATAGAAACACTTGTGGAAGTTTGGAAGAACTCAAAATAGTTGTGGAAACACTCGCCCTTCAGGCTCGTGTTCTCACTGCCATTTCTCATTCTCCCAAACTTCCACTCGTATTTCTATAACTATAGAAACACAGGAAATGTTTTCTATTTCTTAATTGTCGAGTACCCCCCCCCCCCCCCCCCCCCCACAAATGATGTAAACAAGACAAAAGATTCCTAGGCTGATTTTTTAGCTTGCCACATACATGTAGGTACTAAACACTTTGAAAAAAACTTATTTCAGTATTCAACTACTATGATCTGTTGACTATAACTACTGTCTCGTTGAATATTTCAAGCCTGTAACTCCCAAATTTAAGAAGACAAAAATGCAGTAGACACATGTACCCTTTGGGTACCTATTTTTACACAATGTTATTGGTATAAAATCTAAGATATGATAGTTCTTAATCCTTTCCATGGCTCTCTCGACATGGATTCTAAGAGTGGCAATCCTTCTAGTTTCAAGCAATTCATGCTCCTCAAACTGGCCTGATTGATTCATAAATAGTGGCACATTAACCCTTTGGAACGCAGACACATTTGACTCAATTGGTGAAATCCAGAGTGCTAACTCAACCCTCCCCCCTCAGTTCAAGTTTGGCTAGCCCGGGGTAGTTACATACTGCTGACTTTTTAAACGAAGGGCTCAAACTTTCCCTATGATGCCATTCGGCAGAACTCTACGGACTCGTCGGCGGTAAGTATGCTTTCTTCAGTAGGATTTCCAACCAAATGTGCTCTAATTTTGTACAAATAAGCCACTGTAGGAGAGCTAGAGGACATCATTAAGTCTGAGGACGGCTGAAAAGTACTGGGTTTGCTTTTAGTAGGCCTTGTGAGGGGTTTCACACAGTTTTTCTGTTGTGTTTCTCCTTTCAGACACATTAAATAATTCTTCACTGAAACCCTTGAAATTCTGCAGTTGGTTGTCTTTTCCCCCTGCTCAACCTATTAGGATGTGTTTTTGTCACTTTAAAGCAATGGCTTGAGTCGAAATCACCGCTTTTGGTTGTAGGGGTAAAAGACTTGTATAAAAATCCTACAGGAGTCCCAGAGGGGGGTACCCCTTGTCGATGTTTGTCCATTACCCAGCATGCAATTGGAGGTGGGTGCAGGAAAACATGGTGGAGAAATGCAGCGTTTATAAGAACAGCGTGCTAATCACAGTCGCTTTGTGTGTTTTGTGCCAAAAAAACCTGGTGGTTGGAGAGATTAAAGAAGGTACTGTAACAACTGAGTGCTGATTTTGTGTTTGCTTTTGATTTCAAGTGTGAACAGGAAAGGTTTTTTGAGCCGATTTTCAGCTCCTCAAAATTCGTGAAAATCAAAGAAACAAGACAAGATCTCCAAAACAAATGACTTTTTCTCCAAAGTGGGGAGTCAACCGAGCGCTGTTTATAGCTCAGCTGGCTTTTAAGTAATTCATCTCTTGAAGTAAAATCACAACATCGTACTTCTAGCATGTCTAGATTTGATGCAATATTTTTTTCCAGTTACATGCTTCATATTGCCCGGTTTTGGCCGGGTTCAGGGTTCAAAAGGGTTAAACAAAAAAGATGAAAATCTATAAATGTCTGTTCTTTTCCTTCAGAATCGGCGTATTGGATAGTCACTAAGTAACAAATTATTTGACCAAGTTTTGTAATAGCATTGTTTTCCAGACAGGAGCTAAGGGCAAAAATGCACTTCCCTAGCCTTTTCTTATTTGGACACTAATTCAGAACCAAACCTAAGGTTAGAGGGGGTGGTTCAAAATTCAAGTTCATTGCAAAGATTTGTGTCAAGCACAGACTACGTATGTTCAAGTTGCTGTGACTTCATTTTTGGGAGACATGTTGCTAATGCATCCAATCATGTGATGTGCCACACCTTCTTGTCCATAATTAAGGATATTGCTTTCCAATCATAGGTAACCTGTAAAAAAATATCCTGTCCAAAATATAATGTCATTTCACATGCAATTGACATTACTCAACTACACTGGATGCTAACATCCTGTAAAATGAGTTTGAGTGCAAACAGAAGAGGTCACATGACATGGGTGGAGTGCTGTTTAACCCTTTGGAACCCAGACGCATTTGACTCAATTGTTGAAATTCAGAGTGCTAACTCAACCCTCCCCCCTCAGTTCAAGTTTGGCTAGCCCGGGGTAGTTAAATACTGCTGACTTTTTAAACCAAGGGCTCAAACTTTCCCCATGATGCCATTCGGCAGAACTCTACAGACTCGTCGGCAGTAAGTATGCTTTCTTCTGTAGGATTTCCAACCAAATGTGCTCTAATTTTGTACAAATATTATTAAGCCACTGTAGGAGAGCTAGAGGACATCATTAAGTCTGAGGATGGCTGAAACGTACTTGGTTTGCTTTTAGTAGGCCTTGTGAGGGGTTTCACAGAGTTTTTCTGTTGTGTTTCTGCTTTCAGATTCTTTCCTGAAACCCTTGAAATTCTGCAGTTGGTTGTCTTTTCCCCCTGCTCAACCTATTAGGATGTGTTTTTGTCACTTTAAAGCAATGGCTTGAGTCGAAATCACCGCTTTTGGTTGTAGGGGTAAAAGACTTGTATAAAAATCCTACAGGAGTCCCAGAGGGGGGTACCCCTTGTCGATTTTTGTCCATTACCCAGCATGCAATTGGAGGTGGGTGCAGGAAAACATGGTGGAGAAATGCAGCGTTTATAAGAATAGCGTGCTAATCACAGTTGCTTTGTGTGTTTTGTGCCAAAAAAACCTGGTGGTTGGAGAGATTAAAGAAGGTACTGTAACAACTGAGTGCTGATTTTGTGTTTGCTTTTGATTTCAAGTGTGAACGGGAAAGGTTTTTTGAGCCGATTTTCAGCTCCTCAAAATTCGTGAAAATCAAAGAAACAAGACAAGATCTCCAAAACAAATGACTTTTTCTCCAAAGTGGGGAGTCAACCGAGCGCTGTTTATAGCTCAGCTGGCTTTTAAGTAATTCATCTCTTGAAGTAAAATCGCAACATTGTACTTCTAGCATGTCTAGATTTGATGCAATATTTTTTCCAGTTACATGCTTCATATTGGCCAGTTTTGGCCGGGTTGGGTTCGAAAGGGTTAACTCTTACTCCTTTGCTAGCAAGCATCTCTTGAATATTAAAGCCTCTGTCTGCCATAATAGCCATCTCCATATTGCAATTTCTCTATTAGCCCAGACTGTTCAGTAATTTCCTTGTCAGCAATACTACCACCATAGAGTGTTGAAATGAATGAAATTCCACCTTTTGAAACAATGCCAATCAGTGTTGGTATTTTTGTAAGAAGAGAAAGTAAGTTGCTGGGCCTCTGGGTTGTTTGGCTTCTCAATATAAATTTATGTTGCATCAATTATAAGACCCATGTGGTAGTACAATATACTTTTTGGCAAAGCATTCAGGCTTCTGTAACTGAACAATTTCCCTTGAAGGGAAAATATCAAGTTCTCTAAATCTAAAGTACATGAACTTAATCCAGGTGTTAATGATCCAGGACACAAGGCTTTGAGACACTCCAAACCTAGCTGCCAAATCCTCCTCTAATAAACCAACTTTTAAATGGCACAATACCATAAAAAATTCAGTCTCAACCACTCAGGTCTCAAACTTCATTCCCTTTATTTTCCAGGAACTTAACATGTAGCTGTTCTGGTTCTTCGTTATTTGAGTCAGGGATATCAACATTTGAATCCACAGACATACATGTATCAAGTGACCTTGCTGCTCTACTCTTGCTATTGTTTGTTGTTGTTGCTTGGTAATATGGCGCTTTCCTCTGTGGCTTTTCCACGGTGAAATCAAACTTCGTAGGGATAGAGCCCGGTTTTAATCTGATTCTCTGTCCTCCTAGAGGCTTGATAAAGCATTCAGGCTCGAAATGCTTGCTACATACATTGTACGTACAAGTTCTTGCTAACAGGAGTGTTCTTTTTGTGGATCTTGACAAGCCATATTTATCAAAGATCCTTGTTTGTGAGTGGCAATAAATGCCACGATAGACCGCTACATTCTGCTTTTGTACTATGATTCGTACAGCCAAAGGCTATACAGTGCTTAACCATAGCTTCTTTTCACTACTTTTATGCAAAGTGACACAGAATACTCAATATATTTTGAAATATCCGGTAATGTCTGTGGTCGTCCTATACTGTTCTTCTAACTTTTGAGCGAGCTTTGACATAAACTCATTGAGAGACCGCTGGGCCGCAGACACTAATCCGCATAAGAGCTATTATTAAAGCCACATAGCCAACTGTTCAAAATTGGATACAAAATCGTAGACACATATTATTGCAACCTACTTTCGCCGAGACCGCTCATATAACACATGCATTAAATTGTACCAGAAAGTGCAGGAAAAGGCGCATCTGAGAATCTGAAATTCAAAATTTTACTGGGAACCCCAGGAACTCCCCCTAGAAACTTGGTCCTCAGCTGGCCATCATATGTAGCTGCTTCCAGTTCTTAGTTTCTGGTTTAAATAGAGACTGAGAACCCTTGAGAACCATTTAGTGCTGTTTTGTGAGAAATCTCTCCTTTACAGTAAATAAATATGGAAACTTCAAAACTTGGTAAACAAAAGTTTGTGCAGATCAGAAAGGCAGCAAAAAAAATCATTAACTACATACGTGTATGGGCATAAAAAATGTTATATTATAATTTTTTTTCTATTATATCACAGCTTTTGAAACAATGTAATTATGAAAAACGAGCAACGGAGCACCTTAAGAAAAAGCAAGTACGAGCAATATTTTCTGTGAGCATTCGAGCAAAGGCCTAAAAGGACAAGCACTTTCAAATTTTGACTGACCATTCGGTAGCCCTTTAACTGTACTACTATCCAACATGTTGGATCCATTTGAATGGGCCTTCTCTTATAAGCTTAAAGTTAGCAGTCCAATATCTCCACATAGTGAAGAGCCCACTATTAAATCTAATTAAATAATAATGATACTGAAAGTGAAAGCAGTTTTTCCATCTTTTATAATAATGTACTAAGCCTTAATGTTTATGGACGATACGCTCAATTACCAGGTACGTATTAGAATAAAATATCTAATGAAGCAATTCAAGCTATGGGTGAATATAAATATCCTTTGTTCAAAAGAAAACTATAATTTTCGGCATCATTTACAGACAACATAATTCCCCAGAGCGCTTCAATTCCAATCATTACTTCCGTTCGAAGAAACAATTGAAAACAATACTTCTATCGCTGCAGAGTTGTCATAAAATATTGTGCAGCACACAGGAGCGCTTGTACAATTTGCTTGATTGAAGAATCTTACCCAAACTATCATTCTTCTTTGAAGAAAAGTATGTCAATCTTTAAGTTTAAGATTCTTTGTCCCCAGTCCCAGACTGGCACAGAGTGACAGAAGCCATATAAAAACTTAAGAAGAATCTAATGTAAGCTATTAAAAATTAAGCTTTAAGCTTAAGTTTATAATGAGTATATAAAGCTCCAGCTTAACATTTTGTGCAGCATGCTATAAAACTTACCAAATAAGAAGCCAACACCACACAACACTCGACAGGCAAAACAAAATGGCGGTGGAGAGACATGAAGAAATGGGCTTCCTGTGGTAACATGCAAACCACAGGAATCCCGATAGGAAACACAACCTCGTCCACAGTACCCGTTTCTCTGTCAGATCCTGGGAACGAGGTTGGTTCAACCACAGTCACCCACCGAAAGAATAAATCGGAAACCCTGTGGTATGCATACAAGAAAAATACGGGGTATTCATTTTTACCACAGAAAGCCCATTTCTTATAAAAGTGAATATAAGCCCTGGCTAAATATATTTCTTACGAAGAGATTAGAGGCCATACATTTGACACTTAAATAAAGTTACTTACTTATGACAGCCTTAAACCTCAGTAATCCGAGAGGGAATTAGACTCCCCTTTTAAAGCTGTCACCCTCGAGCGAGAGAGTAAAAAGGCGTGGCGAAAGCGATTGACGTATACCCCAAAATTGAGGAATGCGGAGTAGTATTACCAAAAAAGACAGGAGAAACAATATAAGCTGAAACACAGCTGAAACAATGGTAATAAACGGTAATTAACAAATGAATGCCAGGCCAGGGTACAACAGGAAGAGGGAGACAACCAGTGAGGATAATTGCAATGGAAAGCAAGATAATACCCAATTAGTGAGACGTACTTGACCAATGCACAATAATTGAAACTGTTGTTATGAACAAGCCAAATAAACCACGACGTACGCGGAAAAGGGGCAACGAACTGCCAAATGAAGGAATAAAGAGTCAAATCGATATACGATCTGCACGGGAAGAGCGTAATAGAAACAAATTTATCAAAAAGCGCTCACATAACACATGCACTACAATAAAGCATGCCAATAACAGTAGTAAGGGAACAAATGAATAGCCCAACACATCCCATGACTTGCACGAGAAGAGCGGCATAGAAAAACTTTCGCCGAGACCGCTCACATAACACATGCATTACAATAAGCATGCCAATAACAGCCATGAGGGAACAAATAGCCAAACACATCCCATGACTTACACGAGAAGAGCGGCATAGAAAAACTTTCGCCGAGACCGCTCACATAACACATGCATTACAATAAGCATGCCAATAACAGCCACGAGGGAACAAATAGCCAAACACATCCCATGACTTAGACGAGAAGAGCGGCGTAGAAAAGCGTTCGCCGAGACCGCTCACATAACACATGCATTAGAATAAGCATGCCAATAACAGCCACGAGGGAACAAATAGCCAAACACATCTCATGATTTACACAAGAAGCCGAAAAACGCGAGAACGGCGACAAAATAAAGAAACACAAACGGAAATAGTTTAACACCTGGGTTATCTTGAGCCGGTGGAGGGTCTTCGGTTTGTACTTGGGGAGCCAAGACGTTCATAAATGGACGTTATGGTGGGTGGAGAACTTGCTCGGCCATAATACCACAGACGAGAGGACGACTAGACGTCGAAGGTTTGGCGACCTCGCTCAAATGGTGAGGTGATTCTGTAGGTTGCGCCTCTTACTCGTACTTGGGTAAGACCGCTCAGAATAATATATAGAACTTATACAGTGCTCTTTTCCAAAGTTTAAAGGAGCTTTACAAATGATATAAAAATGTCTAAAACAAAAATGACAAAAATAACTAGAACAAAAACAAAACAATCACAGCGTTATAAACTAAAACAAAATAATTATATACAGCTTATCAAACTCATTAATAGGTCTCATCAGCATGGCATAGCCCCCAAGACCGTCAGCCTCACTAAAGATCATAGGCCTCAGATTCTGTAAGATCAAGAATCGACCCAGGCTTTTTCTTACGCGGTCATTGATCAGGAAAGGTCAAATTTTCACCATTTCAAACAAGCATAGAACATAGAGTATTCTCTGTAAGCCAAAACGTTCTTCACAGATGTACTGTACGGCCCCGCAAATGATCCCAGGCCCGCAAATGATCCCGGCCCGCAAATGATCCCAAAATCGTCCCGCAAATGATCCCGGCCCGCAAATGATCCCAAAATCGTCCCGCAAATGATCCCAGCTGAAAATACAGAATGGCAACGGATTTTGGATTGCGAGACTTTTTATTTGGATTTCTATATGTTTTTATCTTATGCTTATATGCAATTATTTTTTTATATTTTTCAATCAAAAAAAACTTGGCTGGATACACTGCATGATGAATATAGTTATCCGAAAATAAATGTTCTGAGTACGTGTTAGTAAGTAATAGACGCCGCTTTCTTTGTAAAATCGTCAATCTACTGTATTTTTAAAGCAGCTCAAATTAAAACTAGCCCGCTCAAAACACATAGGAAAACCTGGGCTCCTTGAATATTATTCCGGAAAACGTTTGACGAGATACTTTTAATTAAAATTGCATTTATAGCTCCTTTGTTTGAGAGCCATGTTTTAGTAATGAAAAGAGGAGCATTGTAGTCGACTACCGCTAGTTGATTTGCCTAACATTTCACTATCAAGAAAGCAAGAGAAAGCCTAATCTGGGTTGTTGGGATTATCCTATTTTGATTGATAAAAAAAAAAATCAAACAACAATTTTGTGAAATCCTATCTACTGTTTAATGACATCTTGTACTGACGACTGTTTAATGACGTCTTGGACTGACGACTGTTTAATAATATTTATACTAGCCTGCTTGCCGAAAGCAGGCTATATTCATACAATCCGTCCTCGGTAAACGCCGCATCGGCAATATAAAACTGGTAAACATATGCGTAAATCTGATGCGTAATCATGACAAAATTGTACACCTATCATTTTGAATTATACAGAAACGGCAACGCAGACGTCAATGACAACCATTGATAAAATCCATACTTGTCGGTATTATATACAGTGGAACCCCGCCTTACGGATACCCCAAAGTTACTTGCAGTTTTCGGCTAGGTCCATTTTCTGTAAAAAATATCCCGTTATTTTGGACACCCATTAGTACGGACACTTTCTCTGGTCGCTTCGGTGTCCGTTATAACGGGGTTCCACTGAATACAGGAAAACGGAACGGTAACGTAAATCTACCTGATCCTAAATTGCCAACAACAATTCTGTTAAAATCGCTTGATTGTTTTGGACTGGCAATAAGCCATGTCACTGGGTCATGTCTCACATGCCATGCAGGATAATCATTGCAGTTTTCGCAGTATTCCATGGTATCAGAATATACCCGTACCTCTTTCTTGTTCTTTTTGTCATCCTCATCTCCTACCGAGGAAACGCTCAGACAATAAAGTATAAGCAATTGCACAATAAGAAGTAGCGACGGTTTCTCCATTTTGCATTTGTAAACATTGAAGGAACTGTCACACAACTAGACCACCTACGAGGCGTTGATTCCCGCCGAAACCACAGGCGACCCACTAATTTGTTGTCGGCAAGTTATGAGTCATCAGTTATATATTTATACTAGTATACCTAACAGGTAGCGAATTCTGCTCCACTCAGTCAAGGAAGTGTATTAGAAGAGAACCTACAGTAGCACTTTGGCAGGAAAAATAGATTACTGGGTGATAAAAATGCCAAGGTGTTAGATGAATTAATATATTTTGTAGTTTCGGGGCTATCGTGCGACTGAATCCTGTTTGAGCTGTGGTGTGTAACTCAAAAGTTGTCGCTATTTATTTTCATTTTGTCCCGACATATCAACGATCTCCCGGTAAATTCCCTGAGCCTACCAATTCCCGACATTTTCTTAAGATTTCCGGCACAACAAACTGCTGTTCTCCCATGTCAAGTTTAAATACCGGAATCAACCAGAATCAACTGTAATTGAGAATATAGTTGTGAATGTTTTGACTTTATCGAAGCCAATAGAAGAAAATTATTTGCTGCTCACCGTCTTGATAACAGGAGAGATCTTGCTCTTTGGAAACTAATAGTTCACACAGAGTTAGAAAGAGTTCGCATGATTACACAAAGATTGCGTACACAGAAATGCATTAGAGTTAGCTCAAACAATGCAGATTCCACCTCGTGTAATGTCGCGTGACGATCAGATGCCTGCAAAGCAGTGTGGTAAAAAAATACAATAGAAGTGATGCATTGTGGTAAAAAAAAGAAATTGAGATTTGGACCGGCTTACAGATTAGAACTGCTGCCTTGCTCGCTCGCTTCAGGCCCGCTCGCTGCGGCAGCAACAAGCGTTTCGTAGTGCAGAGACGGTCGTTTAAACAGTAAATTGGATTTCTAAAAATTGCACATGTTTTTTGTTATCTAAGTACCGCGTGAAACGTAGACTAAGTGTTTGTGATAGATTTTTCAAGGAATCCAGCTAAACTTTTTGTTGGCTATTACTTTACATGTTGCTAAAGTTAAAGAAAAATATACGCAAAATGATAATAAGCATAAGAAAACCATATGAAGAATTGCAAATCAGAAAAGTCTCGCAATCCAAAATCCGTTGCCATTCCATATTTTCAGCCGGGATCATTTGCGGGACGATTTTGGGATCATTTGCGGGCCGGGATCATTTGCGGGACGATTTTGGGATCATTTGCGGGCCGGGATCATTTGCGGGCCTGGGATCATTTGCGGGGCCGTACAGTACTCAAAACCTTTTATAGATTCATGTGTATAAAAATTGCAAAAGAGGTTAGGTGTAGGTGCACTTTAAATGTATCACAAACCCGACTGACACCACCCTTCTGCAGCAAGACCTATATGGTTTAAGTGTATGGCCATCAACATCTGGCCTGACGTTCAACGAGAAGAAATGCAAGGTGCAAACCATAACCCGGAAAAAGAACAGGATCACGTTTCCATATTCAATGAAGAGCATCCCTCTTGAACGCTGCAAGGAAGAACATGACCTGGGTGTGCCGGTGGATTTCATCTGATCTCACATGAAAAAAACAAGTTGATGTACAGATTACAAAGGCGAATCAGCTTTTAGGATACGTTAGGCGTTCCACAAGAAGTGTGAAAACAGTTTCTACGAGACGTACCCTTTACCTTGCTGTTGTGCGTCCCCATTTGGGATATGGAACGCAAGTCTGGGCCCCTCAGACAGTAGAACTTATTCAGCGTATAGAACGCGTGCAACGACGTCCTTCTAAATTTATCTTGAATTTACCATTTCTCTGTGAAACGAGTTATAAGGATATACTAATAAGAACCAGTCTGGTACTGGCACGAGTACTTAGATATGATATTTTTCTTTAAGGCTATCAGAGCGTTTATCACTGAATTTTAATAACGACGCTTTACCACAGGAAATCTGCCCTGTTAGACTAACTAGGTTTAGTAATAACACCAGCGAGTTTAAGCAACGCTTCTGCAAAACAACAACATATCAGAAATCCTACATGATAAGAGCCACTAGAATTTGGAACTGAATTTTACCTAAGGAAACACGACAACCAGCACTTTCACTGTCCTCCTATAAGTCTCACCTTTTACAATATTTTACGTCAGCCCTGAAAACATCTTATAACCCAGACAATACGCGCACATGGAAGTCAGTTTGTATAAAATGTAACTCTCCTCATTATGATAATAACATATACATAGACAAGCCTATGGGTGGAGCTCGAATTGTTACATTGAAACGTCTACAGGGGACTCGCCTCACTCTGTATTCCATTACATTCTCTCCTCATTATGAGAATAACATATATATATATATATAGGCAAGCATATGGGTAGTAAACGCTACCCTAAATATAAGTTACATTAAATAACAAAGACAAGAGTGAATAAATAACACATAAAATAACTAGGATTACTGACTATTTAACTACTTAAAAAATCCAGATTCTAGGCATTAGCAGGTGGAAATCTAGAATTCTGCCACCTAGTCGACTTTGAAAACGTCCAAAACAACAGGCCACCAGCTGGCAAAGACGATTAAAAGGGCATGCGTTGTATATTTTCCGGCACCTTTTCGCCCGACCCATTGACATCGATTTGTGTTGCGACAGCTGAGCCGACAACGCATGCTCCGAACTTAAGGGTTCCCAGTTTGCAAGCTCGTAGGTTCGAGTCCACGACCGAAACATCGTTTCCCCCATTTTTGCATCGGGTATCACCATATGTAGCTCTTTTCTCATTGTGGTAATTTTCCAAAAACAACAACTGGAAAACAATGGCCAGACTTGTACAATACATGTGTCAAAGTTGTGTTGGTCTCTGGTCTCGGGCCCGTTGCTTGTACCAGATGACGTTTCAATGTAACAATTAGAGCTCCGCCCAAAGGCTTGTCTATGTATATATTATTAACATAACGTGCAGAGAATGTAATGGCATACAGAGGGAGCCGAGTTAGCCTGCGTTGCGGCTCTGGAGTATCGGAGCGCAGCGAGCGGAGATTAGGAGGATTAGGGCGAGAGAAAAAAGAGAGGGGGGAGGGGGTGGGGAGGCGAGGAAGAGAGAGCCTGCCGACAACCCATGGTTATTTTCGTATCCACACACTAATTAAAATGCATAAAATTAGTAAGTCATTCGACCGATTCATCCAATCATCATGCGGCGGAAGTGAAAACGATGTTTAATATCTGTCAAAGAATTCAAAACAAAAAATATACGAACTTGGAGAATGTAAGCTGAAACTCCGAAAAAATCATGTTAAGACAGGGCCTAAACCCAAACCTGTAAATGTCAACGTCAACGTTTGGTAATTCAAATATTTCCACGGCGAGAATCTGTTCAAGCCTTCAGAAAGAAAAGAGAGCCGAGCCTTAATTCTAGCTGGTACCTGCAAAAGTATTGGTCTTCATATTCCGAAATCTGCTTCTCTATCAGAGCGAGTCTGTCGTTCCCGAGGAAGTGTTAATTGACGACAAGCTCACATGGAAATACCATATAGCTTATACTTGCTCCAGAATTGCCCGAAATATTGGCATCTTTTATAAATTAAGGCATTACATGTCTCTAGCCCAACTAAAACAACTATACTATAGCCTTATCTACCCCTACATTTCATATGCTATCCTCGCATGGGGAAGTGCCCATAAAACACAAATTAAAAAAGTTCAAACGAAACAAAATATAGTGATAAGAGTTATGTTTTTTGCTGTTACTCATGGGCCTAACACAGAAAGTGCTCTACCCCTTATGAATCTGTTAAATATTCTCTCCGTTAATGCTATTTACAATTTACAAGCCCTCAAATTTGCTCATAAGTGGCATAGAAATGAGTTACCTAACATATTTCAAAACTATTTTCAGTATGCTAGTGAAGTCCATTCTTATAGTACGCGATATGCCACCAACAAAAAATTCTATAAATCACGCACAAGAACCAACATTGGAAAACAATCTGTATCATCAGCAACAGTTGATCTCTGGCAAGAACTTCCCAGTCATTTAAAAAATCTCACCAATTTCACATTTCCTAAAAAAGTAAAACAATTTCTAATTCAAAAGCAATTTAAATCAAACCTTTAACTGCCAATGTTTGTTATTGTATGTGTCTGTATTTTCTTGTTCGTATTTTGTTTTATTTGTGTCACTACATTAATAATGTATCTTTACATGGCTAGGAGCTAACTAGAAAACCTTTGTTTATTTAGCCCCTAGACACCTTTAATATGTATATTGTACCTTTGTCATTGACTTTTTCATATTTTGCTACTTTTTTTCTTTCAAACAAGGAACTGTAAATATAATAATAGGTGTGAAATAAAAGGATTTGTTGTTGTTTTGTTGTTGTTGTTGTTGAAGGAAGATTCGAAATGCAGTAGAGAACTATACCTTTGTTCGAGAAGGTTTGCAGGATAAAGATAACTAAGATAAAGAGAACTCGTTGCCGCTGAATATTAAGTCGCCACCAAATCAGAAAAGAACACTGCCGACCACAAAACACCGGAACGAAGTCAAAAGAAGTGCTAAAACCCATCCACGCAGCGTTACGAAATCATCAAAACAGCTCGTATTTTCGGAAGCACAAGCCTGTTCCTCGAAGAGATGAAACTTCCGCTCATCGCGAAATTCGCTCTCATTACTTCTTCTGAAGAACTAAACAGCAATTTGAAGTTGCACTTCTGTTGTTCCTCGGGTTTTAGGTCTGAAAGTTCGGCAGCAGGATAACCTAACTTAACTGGTTCAATTGATCTTTCACAGTACTAGCCAAAGGAGCATGCAATAACCAAAACGACAAGCCGGCCATCATTTTCGACGTCTTTAACACTAGTGAATCCTTGGAATATCCTACTTTTTCCAAGCCCAGTTGGGATTACAGCTATAACATCTCTTCCAGACAAAATATCTCTAATAGCCTTGCTCCTGTTCTTTCTTTAAATTCATCGCTGAGGGAATTCTCGGTATGTTTGTCGCCATATTAATCGGTTTCTGCTGTTATCGCAAGCCATGCATGAATAACATTTAATGATTTCTGTCAATCACACATTTTAGCCAATAGCAATACGCGGCCTTATGAGGCCGAGAGTTATCAAAATAACCATGGCTTTCCGGCAGGCTCTCTCTTCCTCTCCTCCCCACCCCCTCCCTCTTTTCTCTCTCTCCAATCCCCCAAATCTTCGCTCGCTGCATTCCGATACTCCAGAGCCGTAACGCAGGCTAGAGCCGAGTCCCCTGTAGACGTTTCAATGTAACAATTGGACCTCCACCCATAGGCTTGCCTATATGTATATATTTTTATCATAATATGGAGAGAATGTAATCGAATACAGAGCTAGGCGAGTCACCCGTACATTTTGTTTTCAATTACTCTCTCTGAAAACGTATGTATTACAAACGAAAATAAAGGATTAATAACTTGTGATTTCAAACTTTTCAGGAAATTGGCTGTGTGACGCATGATTAATCCTTAATTTTCGCGGACCCAAGCGATTACATATAGAAATCACAAGCGTTGATCAAACTTAGTCAAATCGAACAAAATCTCAAGATAGCCAAAGAGAATTGTGCAGAATCTCCATCACAACAGGCGTTAGAGGAACTGGACCTTCTCAAATCAGAATACGAGGCAGAGTACAACTATATCATAGGGGCGCAATTATTCGGTCACGAGCAACTTGGTATGAAAAAGGAGAAAAGAATAACAACTATTTTCTTAATCTTGAAAATTCTAAGAAGAAAAAGAGTTATTAGAAAACTCTTAAACGATGATGGTAAAGTTATTATTAACCCTAAAACGATAATGGATGAATTACACTCTTTTTATGGTAATTTCTATAGTGAGAACAACAAAGAAGAGTTAGAAGAGCTCACTTGCCCTTTTTAATCCACCTACAATACCCAAACTTTCGTCCTCTATGCAAAAACTGTGAGGGAGAACAACCTCCTTCCGAGTGTTTTAACATATTGACAACCTTTCAAAAAAATGAAACGCCAGGCAACGATGGCCTGACGATAGAATTTGATAAGACCTTTTGGCCACTTTTAGGTTTAACGTTAGTCAGTTGTTTAAATTATTGCTATAAGTATGGCCGCCGGACTATCTAGTTCTCAAAAACAAAGATAGACGTTTAATTAAGAATTGGAGACCGATTTAGAGGGGCTTTGTCATGGTACTGCGCATGTATCGAGTAATCGCTCATTTAGTGGCTGTTAATTAGATACAAACAGTTAAACTTCCCTCCCTCAATGCTTGATTGAAAGTATTTTCAATATTTTCCCTGGAGACTGTTTATATACACTGTTTGTTAGTCATTTTTTGCATATTTGCTTTCATTTTAAGCATGCCACATGGCCGAGAGGTTCGTTAGTTCATATCAAACTCGGTGGAATGTAAAGTCTTACCGTGACACAGCCCCTTTAATTTGTCAACGTTGATGTAAAGATAGGTTCGAAGTCAATTGCAAAAAGATTGGAAAAGGTTTTGCCAAATATCATACACTACAATCAAAACGCATTTGTGAAAGGTAGAAAGATTTTCGACGCTATTCGAACAATTGATGATTTACTAAATTGGACAAAACTAAAGAACATCGATTCCTTGCTAACGACTATAGATTTTGAAAAAGCTTTCGATTCTGTTAACCGGAATTTTCTCCGAAAGGCGTTGTTTTTGTTTTTTTTGGACCCTCTTTTATTGCTTGGACAGACGTCTTTTTTTTTGCAAACATATCAAGCTGTGTCAATGGTTTTGCCACACCCTATTTCAATACATCTCGTGGTGTTCACCAAGGAGATCCTCGTTCGCCATATCTATTCATTCTTGTTTTGAAAACTCTAGCAATTCATATTCGAGATAATATAAGGGGACTCAAAGTAGACGAAGAAATTAAAATAGTCATTGTTGTGCCTTTCTTAAAGATAAAGAATCATTCCATTATCAAATTACGATACGTTTTGGCCAGTATTCGGATTTGAAAAGATAAGACAGAAGCGCTTTGTCTTGGATCTATGACAGCCTCAGCGAAGGAGTTAAACCTTCAACAAATGAAAACAGCAGTAACAATCGTTGGGGTTTATTCTACGTACGATATGACACTTTCAAAGAAACTTAATTTCGATGTTGTATTAAAATCCCTGAAAAACATCCTAAACAGCTGGAAATGGAGGTCTAACGTTACAAATTATCAAAACGTTCGCTATTTCAAAAATTCTCTTGTCTAATTCCTAATTCTGTCGATAAGAATTTTATTAAGGAAATCAACCAGTTACTCTATGATTTTGTTTGGAATGGTAAAGATACAATGTAAAATCAAGAGACACGCCCTAATAAATGATATCCAAAATGGAGAGCTGAGGATGCCCGATATTGACTCGTTAATCCAAACGCAACGAATTGTATGTATCACAAAATTTATTGAAAAATCGTCATGTTTCTGTGAAACTATCTTTAATCGCTATTTTAAAAAAAGTAGGAGGCAAGTTATTATTTCAATGTAATTTTGAATATTCAAAGCTCCTCTTGGACCTACCAAAATATTACAAAGAATGTTTGGTATCCTGGTCTTATCTAAATAACTCAAACATACGCACCTATCAGGAACTATCAAATCAGATTATATGGAATAACATATTTATTTGTATAAATAAGAAATCCCTGTTTAATAAAACTATATGTAAGATTGAAGATTTATTTGACAAACAAGGTAACATTAAAAACAGATATTCCAAAACTTAACCCAATAGAAATGTTCTCATTAAGAGGCATGTACGACTCCTTTCCAAAAGAATGTAATAAAGAATTGAAAGAACACTGTTCTTTAATCTCAAATCTGACTGAACCCCTTGACATTCATAATTGTTATCTTAGATCTAATGATAACCTTAATCTTTTAAGCAAAACCCCATCGGAAAATATTTACAATTATTTTATCTTTAAGGTTGCAGTATTTCCCACCGCTAAAAGTATTTTGATAATTCTTATGCATCACAAGAAACGTAGCCTGCTATGCAGACGTATTATTTCACTCTCATAAATGCGAAGAAAAAAGTAACGTCTGCTTACCCGAGCGCTTAATTAGTTTCCAATATGCAAGCACGACGTCAGCACGTTTGTTTTATTTTTCTGCCCAATCAAAGCCATTGTTAGAATTTTAGTTAATTGGCGCGCCAGTGAACATTCTCCTTTGATTGGTCAATGGCAAATGTATTGTCTGAATCCTTTTAAATGCAACATTACGTCGCTTTCCAGGCTATAGAAGGTAAAATCTGATTGGTCCATAACACAATGAGGTGCGCATATTGGAAACTAATTAAGCGCTCTGTTAAGCAGACGTTACTTTTTTCTTCGAATTTTGAGAGTGAAAAAATACGCCTGCATAGCAGCCAACAAGGAACGCGGCTTGACTGGAAAAAAATCTACATCATTCCTTTCAAATGTGCATTAGACACAGACACGCGAATTTCAATTCAAGTTCCTAAAACCGTATCTTATATTCAAATCGTCTACTTTGCAAAACTTAAAAAGAGTCTCCCCTCTGTTATTTCTGTCACACTGAGTACGAATCGGTAGAAAATCTTCTCTATCAATGTACTTTTGTTAAATTATTTTGGCACATAATTTACATCTCAAAAACATAAGCGAAATATATGTTATTCTGGGCATTACTGAGCCAATAGATGATCCTATATATATCTACAAATGTAAATTAAAAGGTGCGTTTCCGATAACAACAATATTAGTAAAAAGAATCAAAATTATTATTGGGATACAGAGCTATTTATTGCTGGAGAGAAAAACAAACTGGTATTCCACTATGAAAAATGAAATAAACTTCTCCTTTTTAATACACGAGTTATCACCTAACAAATAATACATAACAATCACAGTAAAAACTACGCTCTTCAATATCCCTTTTTTTCATTATCATTATTTCTTTTTTATTTACTATTGCATGCTTTCGTATGTAACTTGTACATTACAAACTTCTAAATGTCCGTTAAAATATAAAATATAAAATGTGTATTCGAACATGTTTAATTAAGCTATACCACAGTCCTTGACGCACTTTCTGCACTGCTTATATTTGTATGGCCTCTACTGAGAGTGGATTCGAACATGTTTAGTTAGGTGACCAGGGTGATTGAAGCACCTTTGACAGTGCTTACATATATATGGCTTCTCTCCAGTGTGTATTCGAACATGTTGAGTTAGGTTACCAAACTTCTTGAAGCTCTTTCCACACTGCTTACATTTGTATGGCCTCTCCTCAGAGTGTATTCGAACATGTTGAGTCAGGTTACTAGACTGCTTGAAACACTTTTCACACTGCTTACATTTGTATGGCCTCTCCCCAGAGTGTATTCGAACATGATCAATTAGGCTACTAGACTGCATGAAGCACTTTCCACACTCCTCACAAGTATACGGCTTTTCTCCAGTGTGTATTCGAACATGTTTAGTTAGGTAACCAGGCTGTTTGAAGCATTTTTCACACTGCTTACATTTATATGGCCTCTCCTCAGAGTGCATTCGAACATGTCGAGTCAGCTGATTAGACTGCTTGAAACACTTTTCACACTGCTTACATTTGTATGGCATCTCCTCAGAGTGTATTCGAACATGTTCAGTTAGGTTGCTAACCTTCTTGAAGCACTTTCCACACTGCTTACAATTATATGGCTTCTCTCCAGTGTGTATTCGAACATGTTCAGTTAGGTTACTAGACTTCTTGAAGCACTTTCCACACTGCTTACAATTATATGGTTTGTCTCCAGAAGGTATCCCAACATGATCTGTAGGCTCAATCTGGGTTGGAACATGGTCTTTATGGTCAGGGAATGGTGTCTTATTGTCCTCAAGATTACCCAGTTTCTCTGACTGTGGACGTTTCTCGGTAGCACATGGTGCACTTCTCTGAGTAGCAGCATGGGCAATTGTTTCCTTAGACATGTCCTATAGCAAAAAACAAAAATTATGAATATCAAACTTATTACCAAACTTATTAATAATTGATGAAGGAAAACAAAGGCAATCAATGTGCGATAAGGAATCTTTGGTTTCTTTTGCACTAGTTATTTACAATAATTTCAGTTGAAACGCACTACTGTGCACTCAGTTTGAATATTACAAGGCGACGCGTTAGAGACGTTTGTAAACAAACGATGTTTGTTCGAACACAGCAGGGCTTGGAATAACGGCAGGTCAACGGTCAATGTCCGGTCAGAATTGGGTATTGACCGTACAAATCCTTGGATTTGTAATTTTGAGCTAGTTTATAATCACGTTAGACATGAATCATGTGCCCGAAAAAAATGTTATCACGAGAATCGGAACGTTGAGATTGTGAAAAGTTAGTTGGTTCTAGAGACCTGAGTCGGCAATGTTAAGTTGATCAGTTAGTTGTAAACTTGCGTACAATAAAATCTGTCATTGAGTAATTCTCGGTTCCATTACAATAATATGGATTCGATTTACTTGTAAGCGTTAGTTGTTGTACATCATGTATGTTTACATTAGGATTCTTTTATCATTATCATGAGATGCTGATCGGTTCGTCGAAACTTTCGGCTTCCAATAATTTATATGTTTGAAATTAAATAAATTGTTGAACTAATGCTAAAGTGTAATAAGTGATTTTTCGTTGTAATCGAACGTTGCCGTTTTATCTTTTCCTTACATTCCATGACGAACTGAATCGGAGGTTGCTTCTGCAAATAAGAGTAGTAAAACTATCACCTTAGTGTAATTGTCATTGCTAACTTGACTTGGATTATTAAAATTTGTTTTTGTCAAAGGCAAAAATTGGTATCATGCAACTTGTCTAACATTTGAGCATGTGGGTGGGGCCACTATTCTAAAAGTTTTCATTGTTTCAATATTTGACCGGTCAAAAACAGGTCGTGTCCGAGCAAAATTACGTTGGACCGGACATGTCCGGCGCCTACCCGTTAGCAATTATCTATATCAGGGCTTGAAATAACTGACTGTACCATTAACTTAAAATTTCTTCATACTGCATTCGGCCTTCTACCTCACGCAGTATTCATTATGTTTTGTTCATCGTAAAGTCAGCGCGTGCCTGTAGTGACAAGTTGTGTTTTCTCGTATGTAAATAATCAATGTTGAAGTCACCAACAATGCTCGTTCCATTGCATTTTAAGTAGGACTGACACTCTCCGTATAGTTTTGCTCAAGTTTAGTGACGTCGGTTTCAGTAGTTCTTGACGGAGAGCAATAGATAGCACCTAGTAGTATGGATCTCTAAGATTTAAATGGACAGACAAGTGCTTCAAAATCGCTGTCCCTCATATCTGTTCTTCTTTTAACTCTTCATCAGCTTTCCCAAGCGGATCGGCCCTTACAAAAACAAACTATAGTTTTTAATTACAAAAACTATAGTGTTAGAAAACTAAAGTATTTTGGAACACAGTGGAAACTATAGTTTAGTAAAACTATAGTTTTGATAACAATTTTACTGTAGTTTTCATAGTACAGTTTCCTACCAAACTTCAAAACTATAGTTTTTAATTATTATAGTTTGCTAACTTTAAAACTATAGTGTTTTAATTATAGTTCACACTTCTGTGAACATGGTCATGGTAATAATCCATGGTCAAATAATGTGTGCTGCAGTTGATAAATACAGGTGTTGACCATGGAGAAACATGGTCTTCCATGTCTCAAACATGGAATACCATGTTTACAGGTTAGGGGTTCAACATGGTATACCATGGTCAACCATGGTCCAACAGTGAAAGATTGAACATGGAGAAACATGATCAACCATGTCCCATACTTCAGATCAGTCAATTATGGAATACCATAGTCAGCTGTGTTTCACCAATATTACTGCTCCCTGTACATATAAAAGTGATCATGTGTAATTAAGTTACAGCTTCCCATTCTGTTATCCCAAAGAAAAAGGTAATGTCCATTGATAGTTAGAAAATTAGAGAGATTATCTGAGAATAAAAATTAACCCTTTCACTACATGTAGATGTAAAGACCACATTTATGAAACTACTATAGTCACTCACAACAACAAATGTATTAATGATTGCAATTAACAGAACAGTGCATACATGTACGTACATGTAAAAGACAGTGTCGGATAATTTTATAAGTCTCATTAGAAAAACTGCACTTATATATTAGGGAGTGAAATATACATGTATTGTGTATTAGTCTTAGCACTAAAAACTGTGGCCAAAAAAGCCTTTCCTATTACACAGAGCAGCTCAGCTGTGTAAACCGCCCAGTTCCTGTACATGCACACCACATCTTTACAGGGTATTCTGTTTTGAAATTTTCTGTTTCTACATAAATTCTACAGGTAGCTTAGTAAACTCCCTTACAAAGTCAGCTAAAGCCAGATGAAAAGGTGAGACAAAAATACTACAAGCCAAAGTTATTGGAGTGCTGCTCGCTAGTCTAGTAAAAAAAAAACAGTTTTACATAAGTGTTTACTTTTTCGATAATTATAATAATATGGGGTTATTATTTAAACTAAAAGTTTATATATCCAGGATTATAGCACTTAAATCAAGCTTTGAGCTGGGCCCTGAGGTACCAAAATTTCTTTTGTTTCTGTTTTCCCCTTTTCTTTCAACATTTGTTCAAATAGCTAGGAATATATCATTTATAATTATGTTACAGTATTTTATACATGTGTGTATTTTGGTTATCCCTAATTGCTGTTCATTTTTATGATTGTAGGGGAATCCATAGTTAGAGGTTATTGGCTTGACAATAAAAGTTTTATGTCCTACCCGTATTGGTAATGTAATACTATACAAAGCACATGGTAAGCACGTGCACAATGCATGCGGAGTGGGAGTCAATTATTCACACCCCCTACAGGGGCTTACAATACAGCATAAGGTCCAACTCTTGTGAGATCAGTCTGCTGCTTACACTCGACCGAACAGCTTTGTCATTTTTCAAGGTATGTAACAACCCCTTGTTCATTCTCTGCAGACTTCTGTAATCATAAATGGTCAATTGCCTACGGTACTCATCCTAGGCCATTCTTTCGTGAAGCGCCTGCAGCGATATCTTCAGGCTGTTTTTGACGATCGCGCGATTCTAGCATTGTTTGCTTGCATGGCGTCGGCGGTAGCCGTGACAGTTTTAGACTTTAAGCCTCGCGATCTCGATGTGATTTCGGTAATAGCGTCTGGTATTTTGATTCTGTAAATTAGAACTAATGATTTGAAGGCTGCTAGACCCGAGGCCGAGGAGATCAGTTCTTCGATCGAATAACTAGTTTCGCGGTTTCAGTTCGCACGTGCGAGCTAAGTTCAATGTTCGCGTTATATTTGGCGTTTGTCAAGTTTATTGGGCCGGCAGCTAGGTAGCGGCTATCCCAGTGTTGAGTTTCACGATCAAGCGCTTATTCTTAACCGATTATTTACCGGTCGTTTTGGGCGATTATAATAAGTAAATGGGCCTTTACTTGGAAACACAGAGACATCCCATCACATTCACGGCCATAGTGCTGGACAATATTCTTAATTATATCGCAGTTGTACTGGCCCTTCGCAAGCTAAAATCGGCTTCCAGCGATAGTTAAATCCAATGGGACAATTATTTTATTCCGTTTCTTTTATTGCGCGAATTGGTCAGTGCGCATACCTTCGTTTCCGTGATCATAATAGGTCATTGATCATACCACATTCCTTTCATACTTTGTGCCCTGTGTCATGTGGTCTATTATTGGACTATGTCTTTGTAAATAGGTCAACATGTACATGTCCACCTAGGCTAAAACCCTGTGTTTGTTGTTGCATTGCCAACTGCCAGTGTTTTCGGTAGACCTAATTTAAGGCTAGAGCAACTTGTGTGTTGTTGCATTTGCCTAGATATTATTTTGCAACATATGGGGTCTGCATTTGTGGCGACGTTGCGTTGTACTGTCTGCCACGCTTACCCTGTTGCGCTCTTGTAGTAATTGTGAATGTTAAACATCTTATGTTGTTCTTGTTATATATATATGCCTGTTACACTGTATCCATACATCACATCCATATAATCATATTCATCAGTATTTATATCTCAGTGGGCTAGAGCACTGTGCATGTTGTTGCATTGCCAACTGCACAGTGTTTTCAGTAGGCCAACTAGGCTAGAGCAATTTGTGTGTTGTTGCATTGCCAACCACTTCTTGTTTTCAGTATGCCTAGATATTATTTTGCAGCATATGGGGTTTGCAATTTGCGGCGACATTGTGTTGTACTGTCTGCCATGCTTACCCTGCTGCGCTCATGTTGTAATTGTGAACGTCGTTATTTGTTGTTCTTGTTATATATGCCTTTTACATTGTATCCATCCATGGGCATACTTACATTCATAATCGTATTCATCTGTGTTTATATCTCTGTGTGCAAGAGCAGAGTGCATGTTGTTGCACTGTATTCATCCATGGGTACACTTCACATACACATGCTGATTTTTACTTATGTTTCATGCATGCTTATTCATGTTTACTTATCCTAGTGTTTACTTATTGATTAGACATTCACCTATCCATTTGCATCACTTAATAGTTTTAAAATTAATCTTAAAACAAACACTGAACTGCTGTAAATAACTGAATAGAGTAAGTATAAGTTAATTATTTTTGTTATTGTTATTACTATTATCATTATTATTATTATTAGGGTAGAATAGCATAGTTATAAGCATAACCACATCAGCAACGCTGTAAATGTATTGTGGGTAAATAAATATTACTAGTATTATTATTATACCTACATGTACTCACATTAAGTTCCTCGAATTAAGGTATTAGTGAATTAGTTAGTCACTCAACCAGTAAGTCAGTCACATGTACTATTTCCATCAACATCTTATAATTTACATAATCAATAAGGTTATAGCTAAACAATTTTGTTTTAATCGTTCCTTTTGTATCGCGGCCACATCAGCTTTGAATGCCGCAGTATCTCCAATACTGTGTTTAAATAAATGCTATTATTATTATTGTATTCATCAGTGTTTATCACTCTGTTGGCTAGAGCACAGTGCATGTTGTTGCATTGCCAACTGCACTGTGTTTTCATTAGGCCAAACTAGGCTAGAGCAACTTGTGTGTTGTTGCATTGCCAACCACATGTTGTTTTCAGTATGCCTAGATATTATTTTGCAGCATATGGGGTTTGCAATTTGCGGCGACATTGTGTTGTACTGTCTGCCATGCTTACCCTGCTGCGCTCATGTCGTAATTGTGAATATATGTGCATTGTGGTTATGTATGGTTATGTTTTGTTACATGTTTTGTACCTGTCTATACAAATGTAGCTTACAATACTCGATTTTAACTAATTCTTGGAGTGGTGGACCGGGTGCCCCCTCTTTTTGTTTTTATTTTGTAGAATGCCTCCTGAATGTTAATGCCATGCTCAGCTTCCAATTCCCAGCTGCCATGCTGTGGTACCAGGGCAGTAGGTGCCAGCCATTATTCTTATCAATATTGTTAGTGTTATTATTATAGTTGTTATGATTATTGATTTTATTATTATTATTTTATTGTTAATATTATTATTAAGTGGTGGTTTGCCAAAGAACAGGAGCAAACAACAATAGGGTGCAGGAATGAGCAATCCTTAATAAGACAATTATTACTCTTGCTGTCCTTACAGTTATTGCTCGTACTACCACTATCTTTATAATTTACTTAGACATACATTGTAGGAAACCTAAGGGATGTAAGGAATAATTTTGTCATTGCCAGCAACATTTGCAATCATTTTGAAGAAGATTGCATTTATTTCAAATTTGAGTGTTACATTAATCACTCAGAGTGATTTTGGTGTTGTCATATAATTTAGTGCTTACTGTGAATTCATTGGTGCTGTTGCAATTCAGCTGAAAGACAGGTTCATAACACTGTTATAATGATCACTCATTATTATTATTATTAGTGTTGTTATTACTAATTTCATTATATTGCCATCATCACTATACCAGTAAATTATTATTGGTACAATGTATTGTTATTAATATTTTTCTTACTAGCTACATTGTATTATTGCTGCTACTGCATGCTATGTTATTATATTATCATTATATTGCTTTTACTATTATTAATGTGATGGCTCATAACTGTTATAATGATCACTCATTATTATTAGTTATTATTGTTATCACTATTTTCATTATTGTCATCATCACTATACCAATAAATTATTATTGGTACAATGTATTGTTATTATTACTGTTGTTCTTACTATTATTGCTGCTACTGCTATGTTATTATATTATCCTTATATTGCTTTTACTATTGTTGTTAATGTGATGGTTATAAATATTAAAATTCAGGTTTTGTTAAATTGATAGGCCTTTTGTTATCAAGGTCACTTCACCCTTGTACTAAGCTTTTTAGAGGGCTTGCCCTCGTGGTTGCCTCTTTTTATTTTCCTCCACAGGGTGTCACGTTCTGCCAGGCCCCATCAACTCATGGTGTGAGGGTGAAGCTGTGCCTTTGTTTCTGCTGTAAATTGGTTACACGTGTGACAACGAAGAAGAGCAATCCCTACTACTGGTAATTACCAACAACCCATTGTACAATCCATTGATGATCAGCAACTGGCATGGTAGCTGTGGTTTCACAAGCAGTTGTACGTGCAAAGTCTGCCCTGTCAGTACTAGCTTCTGGTCTTCCTGCACTGCCAGTTTACAAGCAACATGATGAATCCTGGGTCATCGCAGGGGCTGTTTCTTATATTTCTCAGTCAACTTACAATAAATAATTAAGTTTTGTGTCCTGTGGAGGGACTGGAGAAATTTATTGCCTTGGCTCCACCCAGATTTCCTTTTATCCCAAAGGGTTTTTGATAAAAAAAAAAAAAAAAAAAAAAAAAAAAAAATTCTGGCCTCCCTGGCATCCTCCCATATGACGTGTAGGAGTAGAGTAACAGTTATAATAAGACAGTAACATGGGATCTGTTCTGCACAAAAATGTTGTTCATGTTAGTAACATGCTTAGTTTATCAATTCAAAGTCAGACAGTAGCAGGGGTAATGTTCTGCACGATCATATTAGTGACAAGATCAGTTTATCAGTTCCTAGTTGGACATGAGCACTATTAGCTGTTCTGCATCAGATGTTGTTCATATTAGTGACACAGTCAGTTTGTCAGTTCATAGTCAGACAGTAGCAGGGGCACTGTTCTGCACCATTGTGTTGTTAACTTTATAAAGTATGCTGTACATAAGTATGAGTACATCGATGTACATTACTTTATAGTTGGACAGTAGCAAGGGCATTGTTCAGCACCATTGTTTTGTTAAATTTATAAAGTATGCCATACTTGTATATCAGTACATCAATGTACATTAATTTATGGTCAGACAGTAGCAGGGGCACTGTTCTGCACTATTGTTTTGTTAACTTTATAAAGTATGCTCTACATACATGTATGTATCAGTACATCGATGTACATTAATTTATAGTCGGACAGTAGCAGGGGCACTGTTCTACACCATTGTGGAGTTGCTGTTCAAATTCATAGCCTGACAATAGCTAGCAAGCATGCTATTCTGCCAGGTGGAACTGCTGTCATGTTGGGGTGGGGTTACCTCCTTTATCCCAAGAAGGTCCTTGGCGCTTTTAAGTCCCCACCTTTGCTGGGCAAATTATATTTTTCTAAAAATAAGATCTGTAATGATATAAATATTAATGAGTTATTAAAGCGGCTATGTGCTCAGAATTTGCACATAGCCAGATTAATCCAACTCAGTAGTTTTGTGTTTCTGTCCCGCAAACCGAGCTCAACATTGACAGCAGGTCCATCATATATAATCACAATTCAGGGAAGGACATAAAGAGGTTATTGGCTTGACAATAAAAGTTTTATGTCCTACCCGTATTGGTAATGTAATACTATACAAAGCACATGGTAAGCACGTGCACAATGCATGCGGAGTGGGAGTCAATTATTCACACCCCCTACAGGGGCTTACAATACAGCATAAGGTCCAACTCTTGTGAGATCAGTCTGCTGCTTACACTCGACCGAACAGCTTTGTCATTTTTCAACCCTCCTCCTCCCCATGGTCCATGCCACCTTCTTACTTGTGCTAAGGGTGCTACAGTGTAAGTCGCTTTTAAGTCCCCACCTTTGCTGGGCAAATTATATTTTTCTAAAAATAAGATCTGTAATGATATAAATATTAATGAGTTATTAAAGCGGCTATGTGCTCAGAATTTGCACATAGCCAGATTAATCCAACTCAGTAGTTTTGTGTTTCTGTCCCGCAAACCGAGCTCAACATTGACAGCAGGTCCATCATATATAATCACAATTCAGGGAAGGACATAAATATATTTATTTAAATATAGAATAAACTATATTACTTCATTATTAAAAGGATTAACTATATGCTGCAAAACAATGTTTTCTTGGAAAAAGAAATACCATGCCTCTGACTATATCCTTTGGGTACATAAAAAGTATAGTTAACATATTAGATAACTATAGTTACTTTGAAGAAACTTAGTTATATTTGCAATAAGTACACTTTCATAGAAAAAAATACATATTTTACATAAAATTTAGAGTTTCATGTTTGCACTAACCTCACTTTCTGTCCCCCAACACCTAAACTGGCCCAGAACCAAGCCATTCTGTCCACAAGCACTTCACAACAAGATAAATCCATCCATAATGACCGCAAAGCATGCCGGGAAATCCTACCAAACAGCGACATGGCCCTTCCCCCATCTTCATTCTTCAAAATATAGAAGAAGTCTAAAGCCATTTCGACCTAATACCTTCATATTGGAATCAATGGCAAGTAAATATTGTCCAATATTCCAAAAAAGCTACATGTATGATAGGTGGCTCCAGACTCCCATTTATAAAGCCCACGCTAAAGTGACGGAAGACGTCCTGGCCCATTCACGAGTGGGAAATAAGGCTCTTTCTCTGTCACAATAAACTGGCACAAACTCGGTTCTTTGAGAAAGTGCTGATTGAAGCTCTCATCAGACTTAATGATGTCCTCCAGCACTCTATAAATGGTGAAAAAGGCTTTAAAAAGCCTTAAATTCTGTTTTCCCCCAAACAAACTTCCCTCCAGCTCCATAGCAATGCGACGTCAACGTATCCAAAATGGCCGACAAAAAACTTTGAGCCCCCAGTATTGTTGGTCAGATGAAAATTCCATGGTAACAGTGGCTACAGCTTTCTTAGGGGGGGGAGGGTTTGTTGCAGTCTAGAATGAGCCAAAAATCAGTTAAAAGACCACAGGGCTCAAAGGGTTAATAGAAAAACTATACTTTTTATGGAAAACTATAGTTAATTCAACATACAACTATACTTAATCATGTGAAAAAGTATAGTTATAGATAACTAGAAAACTATAGTTAATTATGGCAATAACTACATTTATTTTAGGAAACTATAGTTTATTAGGATAAACTATAGTTTTTACACTGAAAACTATAGTTTGTTTTTGTAAGGGGAGGTAGACGAGCCATCTTAGCAGACGTCGATCAGGTCATGAAACATGGAATACATGAAAGGAAGATACGGGATTGTAAGGGCTGCTTTTGGGTGACCAATCCACCGTACGGAAAATATGTAGCCTGCTTACAGGCTCTCGGGCTTTTTAGGAAATATTAGTTTTCGGGTCGGGTTTGGTTGGGTTACCTGTGGGCCGAGCAAGGCTCGTGCTGACTCAATCGGCCCACAGGTAACCCAAACCCGACCCGAAAACTAACATTTCCACCGACCCGAAAACTAACATTTCCACCGACCCGAAAACTAACATTTCCACTCGACCCGAAAACTAACATTTCCACTCGACCCGAAAACTAACAATTCCACCCGACACGAAAATTAACATTTCCACTCGACCCGAAAACTAACATTTCCACCCGAGTCGAAAACTAACATTTCCACCCGACTCGAAAACATTTCCACCCATATCCTCCTTTGCTGTATTCCATTTTTCATGACCTGACTTCCGCTAGACGCCTCTAATCTACCCAGATTATGTTTTACTCTCACAATCCGAAGATGCTTGGTTTTGCCCTATTTGTATTTCTGAAATATTACCCTTTAATCACTTTGAAGATGATGATGATTTCTATTTTGCCATTTATGATCTTCACTCTATGTTTGAGCCTTCTTTTGATACCTCATCATTAAAAAACAAATGCTTTAATCCATTTGTTGAAGACCCTGATACCTACCAGTTATTACATAATCCAGATCTTGATCCAGATATTAACATGTTCGTTTCAAACTCAAACCTTCTCGTTAACTGTGCATTCCTTACTAGCAAGGAATTTAATTGCTTATTTCCTAAAATTCCAGACTGTTTTTCTACATTCCACCTTAATGTTAGGAGTCTAAAGAAACACTCTGAAGACCTCTATGACTACCTATCCACTCTTAATATTTCCTTTTCTGCCATAGGTGTATCCGAGACCTGGTTAGATGAAACTACCAATGACCTTTAATTATAACCTACTGGGTTACAATTTTATTTCCAATCCTAGGAAACATAAGTCATGTGGAGGTGTAGGCCTCTTTATCAGATCTTCTTTTGAATTCAGAATCCGCTCTGACTTAGAATGTAAAGATAATAGAATTTGTGAATCAATTTTTGCTGAAATACATCAATTGAATAATAAGAATATCATAATAGGCTGTCCATATAAACCACCAGATGTTTCAATAACTGATTTTATTGAGAACTTAAAACCTACCCTTGCTAAAATAAGTTTTGAAAATAAATTGTGTTACTTAATGGGAGACTTTAAAATTAATATTCTTAATGCTGACAATCATATGCCATCTAATGACTTTATTGATCTAATGATATCTAACAGTCTATACCCACTGATATCGAAACCTACCAGGATTACATCTTATTCTGCTACTTTAATTGATAATATATTTACCAATAATCTTGATCACGATAAAATCAGTGGAATCCTTTGGACTGACATATCTGATCACTTACCTGTATTTCAGGTAACCAACCTCAAATTTGTACCTAAATCTCAACCACAAAGAATTTCCAAACGCCAAATAACCACTTCCAACATCCAGAAATTTCACTCTAAACTTGTTGACACTGATTGGACCTTTATCAATTTATCTTCTCCTAATGACTCCTATAATATATTTAATGATTATCTTACTCCTATTTATAACCAATGTTTTCCCATTAAAACAATTTTAATTAAGAATAGGCCTAATAATAAACCTTGGTTCACTTCAGGTCTCCGTAATTCTTGTAGACGTAAAAATTATCTTTATAAACAAGTTCTCAATAAACCCACAGCTCATAATAAGGCTAATTATACCAAATTTCGCAATAAGTACAATTATCTTGTTAAACTCGCTAGGAAAAAATATTACCATGACAAACTCTCATCGGCCCATTCCTCCTTAATCCTTACATGGTCAACAATTAAATCAGTTATCTCTAAAAAGCAAACCAGGAAAAAACCTACTTCTATGATTGACTCTGATAGTACTATCACTGACCCGCTACTAATTGCTAACAAATTTAATGACTTCTTTACAAATATAGGTCCGGCACTTGCAAAAAAAATTCCAACCTCCGACATTAATCCTAGATCATATCTAAAGGGCTCGTACCAGGACAGCATGTTCTTTTTTCCTACCTCCCCATCTGAAGTTATTTCAATTGTCATGTCTCTAAAAAACAGTAATAGCGAAGGATTTGATGGCTTTAACATCCTACCAATCAAAGCTACAGGTACCATCGACTTACTCGCATCACCACTTTCTAATATATGGAATCAGTCTTTGTCATGTGGTATTGTACCCGACAAACTAAAAGTAGGTAAAGTCATACCAGTTTATAAGAACGAAGACATAAAGTGCTTTACCAACTATAGACATATTTCCATTTTACCTTTTTTTTCGAAAATACTAGAAAAAATAGTATATCATAGAGTTTTCAATTACTTTATCAAACTCAACATTCTAAATAATCATCAATATGGATTTAGAAATAAACATTCTACCTACATGGCTATCTTAGAACTCACCGACAAGATCTATCAGTCTTTTGAAAAACAAAAAATACCATGGGAATCTTTATAGACTTAAAGAAAGCATTTGACACCGTCAATCATGCCATACTACTTGACAAACTTGAATTTTATGGTATAAGAGGAATTTCATTAAATTGGATGAAAAGCTACACTGTACCTCGATCAAAGATCGCAATATGTCCAAATAGGTGATGTCAAATCTTCACTTAAAGCAATAAATTGTGGTGTACCACAGGCTCAATACCTGGGCCTCTTCTCTTTCTTATTTATATTAATGATATTTTTAATTGCTCTGATTACCTTTCATTTGTCTTATTTGCTGATGACACCAAGATATTCTTGAGTCATAAAAACATTGTTGAACTCGTTGACATTATAAATAACGAACTATCCTCAGTTTCATCCTGGCTGACCGCCAACAAATTAACTCTCCACCCCGATAAAACTAAATTCATTTTTTTTCATCCTACCAAGAAAAAGGTTAATTTTAATGACATTAGCATATCAATCAATCATAATAAGATTGAAAGAACTGAACAAACCAAATTCCTTTCTTTTCAAAAGAGTCTATATGACGCAGTGACAGTAGAGAAGTATTTATATTATGTTATATGTTTATATTTTCTGTTGTATATCAGTCTGTGTTTATGTATATATATTTTACATTACTTCTTATATTAATATATCTTTTTAAATTTTTACAACATAGGTACATGTATAGTTATTCTTTACTATAGTTAGTTATTTTTACTATTTTCTATTTTTTAATATAGTCTTCTCATACTCCATGTAAGCGCATTGAGATTTTTAAATGCGCCATAAAAACCTATAATTAATTAATTAATTAAATTATACACCAACATCTCTCCTGGAAACCACATATAAATGCCATCAGGTCCAAAATTTCTAAATCAATTGGTATCATCATTAAAGCTCGTCAATTCCTTTGTAGTAAAACTCTTCTTATCCTCTACAATTCTTTAGTATTACCATATCTTCAGTACTGTACTATACTATGGGGTTCAACCTATCCTTCTTATCTACATCCACTTCATTTACTCCAAAAGAAGGCCTTGCGTATAATCACACATTCTCCCATTCGTGCTCATACTTACCCCTTATTCAAACAACTAAAAACTCTCAATATATTCAACATATTCAAATATCAAGTCTCTTCTTTCATTTTCCTTCACATCAATAAATGCCTTCCTATCCCTATATCTACTTTGTTCAAATTTAATTTTGAATACCATAAGTACTCTACCAGACACAAATCTGATTTACATATCCACTATCATAAATATACTTACTCCCTTCGTTACCAAGGCCCTCAAATATGGAACTCTATACCTTTATCGTTATGTGAGTCTTTGAAACTATTTAACCATAAGCATAAGTTAAAAGAACATTTTCTTACCCTTTAATCCTTTTCTATACATGTATGAATTGTATTAATCAGTGCTCTTATTTCCCCTGGACTTCATGTATATAATGTATATATACATTATATACATGAAGTCCAGGGGAAATAAGAGCACTGATTAATACAATTATATATATATATACAGTCGATGCCAAAAAGGTTGTCCAGCAGAACATAATATAATACTTTAATATCCATTGTTTTGGCCTATTGTCTTGGTCTAGACAATAGCCCAAAACAATGGATATTATAGTATTATATTATGTTCTGCTGGACAACCTTTTTGGCATTGACTGTATATATATATATATATATATATTGTGATATTATGTATAGCTAATTTTATATGTTTCGTCTGTATTTTCTTTTATTTTTCTATTCTTTCGCCGTCCTTCTTGTAACTATAATTATCATAATATATATTTTTCACCTGACCCTTACCACATAAGCCTCTGGCTTCGGTTTGTCATGATTGTAACAATAATTCAATATGAATCGAAATAAATTGTAGTATTTCACTTAGCCCACTAGCTCGTACCATTCGAGTCGGTTCGTCGCTCCTACAGATCCCCTTACAATCCGTATCTTCCTTTAATGTGTTCCATGTGTTCCATCCTTAGCTCATGATGTATCGAGACATCCGGTACCCTTATTCACGAGCTAACAACCTGACTATATCTTAGACGGCCGTGAACTCATCTCAGTTCGAGCGTATTGGACAACCCTATGCCTGTACCAAACCCGAAATGATCCCGAACCCGAAATGATCCCCAAACCCAAAATGATCCCCAAAACTGTTCAAGTCGCACCTAAAATGATCCCCGACCCGAAATGATCCCCAATCACAACCCGAAATGATCCCGCAATAAAACTCAGAATGGACTAAAGGATTTTGGAATTTCGGAACTGAGCAAAATTTTTGCTGAACTTCTTGCTAAAAGGAATAAAGCTCAAAAGTAAGAATTTTACTAGTATTTTCTAATAGGACAAACCAACACTAGCAGACAACAAATAACCCTTGTCAATCAAACCACGTGACGTCATCGATCACGTGACCGTAGCGAAAAGCGCCCGTATCTCGCTGGAGATAAACAGCACAACAGCCATACCAATTCGAGCCTGCTACGCAGACGTATTTTTCACTCTCATAAATTCGAAGAAAAAAGTAACGTCTGCTTACCTGAGCGCTTAATTAGTTTCCAATATGCACACCTCATTGTGTTGTGAACCAATCAGATTTTACCTTCCATATCCTGGAAAGCGACGTAATGTTGCATTTAAAAGGACCCAGACAATACATTTGCCATTGCCCAATCATAGGAGAGTGTTCACTGGCGCGCCAATTCACTAAAATTCTAACAATGGCTTTGATTGGGCAGAAAAATAAAACAAACGTGCTGACCTAACGCTAGCATATTGGAAACTAATTAACTCTTTAGTGTCTTTGACCAAAATTGGAAAAAATGAGTTGTTTTGGATTTAATTTTGTTATGTAGCACATATTAACAAAAATATGGACAGCTATATGTCTTTATGAAGCCTGATAAATAGACTTTCAAAATTAGGCTTCAACTTTTCGCATCTGGCACAATGTAATTAACATAAATTAGCATTAATTAGCATAAATTGGTGACCAATAGCTACGACATCTAGAGAAAAACTGAACTGGAGTCCACATAGTGTGTAGTTTGGTAAATAGTTGAAAGCAAAAAGTTACCTTGATGTAGTGGTAAGCATGCCCATCAAATATGGCTGAAATAGAATGAAAGGAATGGACATAAGAATATTTACAGTCACACTACCCCAAAACGTCATAATAGAGGAAAATCATATAAAACATAATAAAAAATTAACAATATTCATAACAGTATGGAAAGATGCATGTCTTTATGAAGCCTGATAAATATACTTTCAAAATTGGGCTTCACTTTTCGCATCTGGCACAATGTAATTAACATAAATTAGTATAAATTAGCATAAATTGGTGACCAATAGCTACGACATCTAGAGAAAAACTGAACTGGAGTCCACATAATGTGTAGTTTGGTAAATAGTTGAAAGCAAAAAGTTACCTTGATGTAGTGGTAAGCATGCCCATCAAATATGGCTGAAATAGAATGAAAGGAATGGACATAAGAATATTTACAGTCACACTACCCCAAAACGTCATAATAGAGGAAAATTCGGAAAAATAACAGTATAGGTAGATTGTGTCTGCACCACTTCAAATGAAATAAACAAATACATACATGTGTTACTAACACTGTCTTAGCACTATTTTGTTTTCAGCTGGATGGATGTAGTAACAACATCCATTACTTTGCCAAGGAAGGGCCAACCATGACACCAGGCAACGTCAGAGAATCTGAATCTGCCTCCCCTCCCCGCCTTCAAGTGGTAATTAAATCTACTTATGAATAGTCAACATGTTATATTGTACAAAATGCAGTACAATATAAATTATTGCCTATGGTACTCCCTGCTATGCCATTCTTGGAAGCAATTCTTGTCCTTGGTGATGTGAAGGTACTTCCCACACTGAGGTGCACTGCAATACGAGGCAATCCTCTTTTCACCTCTACCCTGCTGGTAGCACACCACACAATTTCTCCTTACGTCTTGAGAGTAAACTGGCATGTGCACCACATCAAACTGTCCTGGAGGCTGGATTACTGTAGATGCTGTAGCACGGGCACGAGCACGGGCGCCACCACGAACACGGGGGCCACCACGAGCACGGGGGACACCACGAGCACGGGGGACACCACGACCACGGGGGACACCACGACCACGGGGGACACCACGACCACGGGGGACACCACGACCAGCACCGTCATCATCTCCAGCATAGTCGTCACCACTGACATTTTCATCATCACCGCCATTGTCGTCATCACCACCATTGTCGTCATCACCGCCATTGTCGTCATCACCAGCACCGTGGTCAATACCAACATCATCGTCATCACCACCAGCACCATGGTCATCACCAGCATTGTCGTCATCACCGCCTTCATCAGCCTGTTCTCCATCACTATAATAAAAGGAAAACAACATTGTACCCTTTTACTTTCATATCACAACAGGCCCATGCAAAATTTAACAATTTTATATGTTTCAGGTTGCTGAATAATTAGTGATTTCTAGTTGTAAACAAAGGACAACAGATAAGTTGGATATTATAAAAATGTGTAAAATAAATTATACAAATTCACAAAGTAAAATCATATATTTTTAGATATAAAAGCTCAAAAAAAGATAACTAACGTAATATGTAAAGTAGAGTTTCATTTAGAGCAGAAATCTTTCCAGAAAATCGACAGCAACGCCAAAACGAATGATGCAGCATAAATTCAGACGCGACCGTGGGGATCAAATTTCATTCAACGCGTCACCTAAAATATGCTTTTTGATTTCGTTTTTCCTGCCCTGAAAAAACATTATATCCTCCAGATATGTTCTCAAGGATATATCCAGACATCTTCTTGAGACAATAAGAGAGGTTTCAAACAAATCTAACATGATTTCAATGCCTTTCGAGTCACCAAATCGAACATGTGATTTCCCAACATACGTGCTCAAAAATTTGATCACATTCTCACCTCGAATCTTCGCCTGAATTGCAAAGCTGGTGGTCTATTTCCGATTCCTCGCCACTTGACATTCCTTCACCGCTTTCTTTCTCATCTCCGCTACTTTCCTCGTCAAGACAAGCTAATACTTCATCGAGATTGTAGGTTTTTGAAGTCCTGGGAGCCTTCGCGTTCGACGCCATTTTCTTGAACTAACTCCACGAGGCCCGGAGAAATACAATGAAACAAAAAGTAACCAATCATGAGTTTCGTTAGATCGATTTCGATAAAACTCGCTGTCTGATTGGCTTAGGATACAGTCACGCCGTACAGCGAGTTTCAGGGCAATCGGAAGTAACACTACGACGCTAGAAAATTTGTTTTTACCCGACCTGGAAGTCGGATATTTACCTAGCCGGACACGAAAGAGTTAAGCGCTCGGGTAAGCAGACGTTACTTTTTTCTTCGAATTTATGAGAGTGAAATAATACGTCTGCATAGCAGGCTACGTTCCTTGTGATGCATAAGAATTATCAAAATACTTTTAGCGGTGGGAAATACTGCAACTTTAAAGATAAAATAATGGTAAATATTTTCCGATGGGGTTTTGCTTAAAAGATTAAGGTTATCATTAGATCTAAGATAACAATTATGAATGTCAAGGGGTTCAGTCAGATTTGAGATTAAAGAACAGTGTTCTTTCAATTCTTTATTCCATTCTTTTGGAAAGGAGTCGTACATGCCTCTTAATGAGAACATTTCTATAAGTTTTGGAATATCTTTTTAATTTTACCTTGTTTGTCAAATAAATCTCCAATCTTACATATAGTTTTATTAAACAGGGATTTCTTATTTATACAAATAAATATGTTATTCCAGTTATTTAGATAAGACCAGGATACCAAACATTCTTTGTAATATTTTGGTAGGTCCAAGGGGAGCTTTGAATATTCAAAATTACATTGAAATAATAACTTGCCTCCTTTACTTTGAAACGTCTACAGGGGACTCGGCTCACTCTGTATACCATTACATTCTCTCCTCATTATGAGAATAACATATAAAAATGTTATATATGTTATTCTCATAATGAGGACTGAGAGAATGTAATGGTATACAGAGTGAGCCGAGTCCCCTGTAGACGTTTCAAAGTAACAATTGGAGCTCCACCCATAGGCTTGTCTATGTATATATTATTATCATAATGTGGAGATAATGTAATGTTATACAGAGTGAGGCGAGTCCCCTGTAGACGTTTCAATGTTACAATTGGAGCTCCACCCATAGGCTTGTCTATGTATATATTATTATCATAATGTGGAGATAATGTAATGTTATACAGAGTGAGGCGAGTCCCCTGTAGACGTTTCAATGTTACAATTGGAGCTCCACCCATAGGCTTGCCTATGTATATATTATTATCATAATGAGGAGAGAATATAATGGTATACAGAGTGAGGCGAGTCCCCAGTAGACGTTTCAATGTAACAATTGGAGCTCCACCCATAGGCTTGCCTATGCATATATTATTATCATAATGAGGAGAGAATGTAATGGTATACAGAGTGAGGCGAGTCCCCTGTAGACGTTTCAATGTTACAATTGGAGCTCCACCCATAGGCTTGCCTATGTATATATTATTATCATAATGAGGAGAGAATATAATGGTATACAGAGTGAGGCGAGTCCCCAGTAGACGTTTCAATGTAACAATTGGAGCTCCACCCATAGGCTTGCCTATGTATATATTATTATCATAATGAGGAGAGAATGTAATGGTATACAGAGTGAGGCGAGTCCCCAGTAGACATTTCAATGTAACAATTGGAGCTTATTATATTATTATCATAATGAGGAGAGAATATAAATGTAATACAGAGCGAGGCGAGTCACCCGTACGTTTTGTTTTCAATTACTCTCTCTGAAAAAGGCCTTATAAGCAGGGTATTTTTCTCAATCAAGGGCCTGATTACTGACATCTGATTGGATGTTGGTTTCTCGCTGAAGTTTGCAGAGAATTTCCATGGCGAGTTCGCTTCAGCTCGTGTGCACTTATGCTCCAAAAATGTATTGTTGTATTTGTCTACTCATTTACCGTTATTATAATCAGAATGTGAAGATATTAATGAAATTGAATACAGAGCAAGTGTCACCGCCAACTATTCCGGTCATGACGAGTCTGCGGACGTCAGCGGTTTTCCCTGTGAATACTTTTTTCACATACCGGAGGCTTTTGACACTATCGATACTCATGTGAGACTTAAAATCTTTCAAAGTTTTAAATATTAAGAATGTCCTGAGTGAGATGGGAATGGTGCGGTTATTTTGGTTTTTACCGGAAGAGAAATCTTCGCAGGTTTTTAATACTGCTGACCAAATCTACCGTCTTTACAGCTATCCCGCAATTAACTGCATGCTTGGGTAGCTGAGGTTTCGGTGTAGGGTTTGATACCAAATATGTGAACCTTTGAGCGATTTTACTGGGTAAAATCAGCCCGAGATTCTGATCGATTCACGAACCGGAAACAACTACGACGGATGGAGCATCGTGTTGGTTTTTAGTTCGATTTGTAGCGACTTTACGGGAGAACGGGAAAAGGAAATCTTAATGGTCTCAGTAGCCCTTTACCTCTCAAAACCTTGCATTTTATTGGACCCCATTTGGACTGCACTGACAAAGAATTGCATTGTTTTAGGGTTAGGGTTTGTATTGTTTCAGGGTTAGGGTCTAGTATGTGTATCTAGTCCAGCAAAACGAGTAATCGATATTGGTATAGCTAGAGATATGTTGTCAGCTTTGAGTTTTGCGTGTTTTTGCTCGTCCATAAGGATTCAGTGCCGACTTTCTTCGTAGTAGAGCATAGTGGAAAGGAAAAGCATAACAGAAGAAATTGATCTAAATTTTTGCAACAATCAGACGATTGTACCTTGAATACTGGGCTACTGGTCCGGCAAGGTGAGAATATTTATTATGTTCGCTTGTATTTGCAAAATGTGAAGTCGTTCCATACATTCTTTGTCAAATCTGAGGACATCTTGGGGTCATTTATGGTAGAAACCGCTTATGTACCGCGGGCGCAATGTCCGTGATATCGGGTTTTCCATTGCCATTCTTGCATTGAGCACACATCCATGGATGTCTTTTGCTACCCAAAATCGCATATTCCGAACTTATTCCGGATTATTACATAGGGTCCCTAAGGGCAACTCGTGGATGGTCAGTGAGCTATTTTGTTAGATATTTAAAAAACACGTGACCAATGACGTCATCACACTAAGTGAATCATGCATATATACATACCTCTTTATTTAAGAACGCTAGCCACTAACAACTTACAGGAAGCTGGTTTCCATGTGGGGCGTTACAATACAAACATCTAAAAATGCAACTAGTTAACAGACGCATTTAAGATAAAAATTACAAATCATTTGTCGGCACAAATGAATCGTGGGAAAATAATACCATACCTGTCCAAGTTTGAACTGTCTGGCATTAGAAATGAGGGAGAAACAAAATGATAAAAAGGCAGGGTGACCGCAACAGCTAAAGCCAATTACTGCGGGCCCGTGACACTAAAATAAATTAATAATAGTCAGGAGGACAGTGAAAGTGCTGGTTGGCAGGTTTCCTTAGGTAAAATTCAGTTCCAAATTCTAGTGGCTCTTATCATGTAGGATTTCTGATAGGTTGTTGTTTTGCAGAAGCGTTGCTTAAACTCGCTGGTGTTATTACTAAACCTAGTTAGTCTAACAGGGCAGATTTCCTGTGGTAAAGCGTCGTTATTAAAATTGATAAACGCTCTGATAGCCTTAAAGAAAAATACCATATCTAAGTACTCGTGCCAGTACCATAGAGGTAGTAGACTGGTTCTTATTAGTATATCCTAATAACTCGTTTCACAGAGAAATGGTAAATTAAAGATAAATTTAGAAGGACGTCGTTGCACGCGTTCTATACGCTAAATAAGTTCTACTGTCTGATCATGAGGGGCCCAGACTTGCGTTCCATATCCCAAATGGGGACGCACAACAGCAAGGTAAAGGGTACGTCTCGTAGAAACTGTTTTCACACTTCTTGTGGAACGCCTAACGTATCCTAAAAGCTGATTCGCCTTTGTAATCTGTACATCAACTTGTTTTTTTCCATGTGAGATCAGATGAAATCCACCGGCACACCCAGGTCATGTTCTTCCTTGCAGCGTTCAAGAGGGGTGCTCTTCATTGAATATGGAAACGTGATCCTGTTCTTTTTCCGGGTTATGGTTTGCACCTTGCATTTCTTCTCGTTGAACGTCAGGCCAGATGTTGAAGACCATACACTTAAACCATATAGGTCTTGCTGCAGAAGAGTGCTGTCAGTCGGGTTTGTGATACATTTAAAGTGCACCTACACCTAACCTCTTTTGCAATTTTTATACACATGAATCTATAAAAGGTTTTGAGTACATCTGTGAAGAACGTTTTGGCTTACAGAGAATACTCTATGTTCTATGCTTGTTTGAAATGGTGAAAATTTGACATTTCCTGATCAATGACCGCGTAAGAAAAAGCCTGGGTCGATTCTTGATCTTACAGATTCTGAGGCCTATGATCTTTAGTGAGGCTGACGGTCTTGGGGGCTATGCCATGCTGATGAGACCTATTAATGAGTTTGATAAGCTGTATATAATTATTTTGTTTTAGTTTATAACGCTGTGATTGTTTTGTTTTGTTCTAGTTATTTTTGTCATTTTTGTTTTAGACATTTTTATATCATTTGTAAAGCTCCTTTGAACTTTGGAAAAGAGCACTGTATAAGTTCTATATATTATTCTGAGCGGTCTTACCCAAGTACGAGTAAGAGGCGCAACCTACAGAATCACCTCACCATTTGAGCGAGGTCGCCAAACCTTCGACGTCTAGTCGTCCTCTCGTCTGTGGTATTATGGCCGAGCAAGTTCTCCACCCACCATATTGTATAAAATTGTAAATATAGAACAATAACTAAGATCGAATTAATATATTCATACCATCTTTATTCTTTGCATATATATAAATATATTGTCAATGTTTCCATATAATTATGTATCAATATTGTAAATAAATTCTTCTTCCTATTAGTATTAATTCTAGCCGCTTACCACTCAAAGAAAATTTGTACAATAGATATTTATGTCTTTTCTGTGCTCCAAATATCCTCATTTATTTTTCTTGTGATAGAGGTCAACTAGAAAGCCTATGGCTCCTTTGACCTCTATGCGCATTCTTGAAATTCAAAACTATTTTATTATTACCGTATCTCTCTTTTTCTTTCTACAATTATTTTCTTGTGTAATTATCTTTAAAAGAAATAGTGCAAAATAAAACGAACTTGAACTTGAACTAGGTGAGTGACAACCAGTCGATTACCCGTGATCATGAACTCGTCCGATGGTTAGGGTTTGGTTTGTAGTTCGGGTTAGGGTTTGTCTTAGAATGATGATTATAATCAATTCTAGCGATTTTGACAATTGATGATAATAGTCAATCCGGGCAGAATCCTATTGTTCTTCGCGACATGTACTTACTGTTGAAGAATTAATCGAAAGCGGAATAATTATAATCTAACGCATGAGCAGTTCGCTTTAACGATACCTGATTGGTTGTTCATTAATCGTTATGGGAATTCAAATGTCCCAAGGCTGATAAGGCACTCGTCAATCAATGCCAGAAATAACGTGATGGCGCTAATTATTAACAATAGATGTCCTCTTCAATTGAACCAACTGTTATTACGCCTGATCTTGAGTTAAGCGAAAAGCCTGTTCTGTCACTGAACGGTTTTCGAAAAGATTTGGCGCGTAGTCAATTGTTTACTGCTTACGAGAGTAATAACTGGGCAGTAATTTGACCGAACAATCCTTTTGCCAGTTTCAGAAATATTTTGTTTTAGAGTATCAGTGCTCTTTATGTGTTTTTTTTAGTTCCACTTTCACTTTCCAATAGGATTTGCTTTGAATTCAACAGGCGACGGCTTCACACGGCTGCTTAGATCTGAGTAAAGACGACAAGGCAATTCGTTTCGTCCTTTGCTAGTTTGACTTCTACAGCAATTAGAAACATAGAAACATCTCATTTTAAAGCTGAATATATTCAAAATTCGTTTTGACATCTGTTTTAATGATGCGCCAGAGCTGTTCTACGCTGTTCCGGTACTGAGTCAGTGAAGACAACAACTAGATTCTTTCTTTTGGTTGTTGACTTCTAGTGCACACAGAAACACGAAAAGGGTCTCATTTTAAAGCTGAAGGTTTACGAAATCCGCTTGGACATTTGTTTATGATGCGCTATCGACTTTTATACTGTCTCTGTCACACTTAACAGGTTGAGAGTCGGAAGACCACAGCTAGATTCTTTATTTTGGCTGTTGACTTCTAGTGCACACAGAAACACGAAAAAGGTCTCATTTTAAAACTGAAGGTTTACAAAATCTGGTGGAACATTTGTTTATGATGCGATATCGAGTTTTACGATATTCTGTTAGTTTTTCAGCGCAGTCATTTTTCCAGCGCAAAAATACACTTAGCCAACTAAAATTACAATCACAAATGCTCGTGTGACTCGTCAATTTCAATGCTTCATTAGCCGGCGTGCGCTCTATTGTCTATATGGGAGGAGCTTAGGAGTCAAGAGATGCCTCGCGGGAATTCTGAAAATCCAAATTTGGCAAGCGAATTTGAGTTTCCAATATGTGTTCTAGAAAGTTTGATTTCGATAATACTAACATCCGTCAGAATAAGACGAAACAGCGGCAACATGTTACTAAGATATCGAAGTAACTTTTGCCGTGGGTACCTAAGAAATTAAGTAATTATTCGAAGAGAAAATCGACCTCAAATTCAACCATTCGTCATTTTCCAGTCAAGCAGCTTCGAAAAATCCCAAATTTGAAGGCAAAACCGATAATGCTTATATTCACGCAAATAATTTAATCTTGGGTGCAAATACTTAATTTATATCTCTTCTACAAAAGCCCATGGGTACCTAACTCATATGAAGGTTTTTTTTTGCGTAAATGAGTGAAATCGTAACCTCACTGAAGCGTTTTGGCCCATTTTCTCTGTTATTTGCTTCACGTATCATTGCGTAGCTTATGAATTTAGCGCTGTTGTTCTTAGAAATGTCCCGGATGTGTCGCGGCATTCTGGGCGATGCATCGGGTAGAATCCTATTGTTCTTCGCGACATGTACTTACTGTTGAAGAATTGATCTAAAGCGGAATAATTATAATCTAACGCATGAGCAGTTCGCTTTAACGATATCTGATTGGTTGTTCATTAATCGTTATGGGAATACAAATGTCCCAAGACTGATAAGGCACCCGTCAATCAATGCCAGAAATAACGTGATGGCGCTAATTATTAACAATAGATGTCCTCTTCAATTGAACCGACTGTTCATTACGCCTGATCATGAGTTAACGATGTTTGCTAAAGCCAAAAGCCTATTCTGTCACTAAACGGTTTTCGAAAAGATTTGGCGCGTCGCGAGAGTCATAACTGGGCAGCAATTTGACAGAATAATCCTGTTGGCTTGCCATTTCATCGTTTCGGAAATATTTTGTTTTAGAGTACCAGTGCTCTTTATGTGTTTTTTTTTAGTTCCACTTTCACTTTCCAACAGGATTTGCTTTGAATTCAACAGGCGACGGCTTCACACGGCTGCTTAGATCTGAGTCAAGACGGTAAGGCAATTCGTTTTGACATCTGTTTATGACGCGCCAGAGCTTTCTACGCAGTTCTGTTAGTTTTCATTTTCACTTTTCAAACGCCGGTTCTGAGTGAAGACAACAACTACCTTCTTTCTTTATGTGGTTGACTTTTAGTGCACACAGAAACACGAAAAAGGTCTCATTTTAAAGCTGAAGGTTTACAAAATCCGCTTGAACATTTGTTTATGATCCACTATCGACTTTTATACTGTTCTGTTAGTTTTTCAGGTCAGTCAATGTTCAAATGTTTTGGTTGGAAATCAAAGCGGCAGTACCGCTCTCTGTCACACTTAACCGGTTGTGAGTCGGAAGACCACAGCTAGATTCTTTATTTTGGCTGTTGGCTCGGAGGGTTGTCGTACCGCTATTGTAGTATATATTATACCATAATAGAATATTTTATGAACATGCTAATGAAGTTGATATATATCTGGTAAAAGAAACGACTGCAATCAGCGAATTATCTCGTGGTCTAATGGTTTGGGTTTGGGTTGGTGGTGGGTAAGCCATTGCATTGATTCTTAACCGGCCCGAATTCGAATCCCGGTTCAGGCGGTAATTTTTTTTTTATAGTGAGGATAACGTATAATCGTTCTAATATTTCTAAGTGTCGATTCGAATGTTCGTATAAAATATATAAAATTTCCGAGTCTCAAATTATTCATAGCGAACGTGGTAACAAAGGGAATTATATGACGCAGTTGGCTAAACAGTACACGACGATACTACCGAAATGGCGGCGACAAGAGAGAAGTGATCGAGCGGTTGACCGTTAATCCAGGAAAGTATATAGAAGAACAAAGCAGGCAGTGAATAGTCTACATTTGTACTTTATAGGCGAGATATTTTGGCGGTTTTTCCAAGAGGTAAAAGCCTTATTTTCCAACTGTTTGCCGTGGAAGTCGAGTAAGACAGGAATTAGCGCTTCGGCATTGTCTTATTTGCAAAGCATTGACATGTTAAATAAACTTGTTAATCCATGCGGAAAAGGGCAGAATTCAAATTTCGGAATGATGGCAGCAGGCGCTTATTTCTTCTCGCGGCTCGCTTCGCTCGGCTCGGTTTCAGAACTCGCTTCGCTCGTATTTGCAGAACTCGCTCTGCTCGTATCGGAAAAGCGCCTGTTCTGCAGGCTAACTAATATCCGTCAGAATAAGACGAAAAAGCGGCAACGAGTTACTAAGATATCGAACTTTTGCCGTGGGTACCTAAGAAATTAAGTAATTATTCGAAAAGAAAATCGACCTCAAATTCAACCATTCGTATTTTCCAGTCTAGCGGCAAAACCGATAATGCTTATATTCACGCAAATAATTTAATCTTGCGTGCAAATACTTAATTGATATCTCTTCTACAAAAGCCCATGGGTACCTAACTCTTATGAAGGTTATTTTCTGCGTAAATGGGTGAAATCGTAACCTCACTGAAGCATTTTGGCCCATTTTCTCTGTTATTTGCTTCACGTATCATTGCGTAGCTTTTGAATTCAGCACTGTTCTTCTTAGAAATGTCCCGGATATGTCGCGGCATTCTGGGCGATGAACTATTGTTGTCTACTGAACTCGGCATTAACACTAGCAGCACATACTTCATTTCAATGTTGTGTATCCTGAGTGTATTCGAGCATGTAGGTTACGAGAGTGCTTGTAGCTCTTTTCACACTGCTTGCAATTATATGGCTTCTCTCCAGAGTGTATTCGAATATTACTAGTTAGGTCACCAGACTGCTTGAAGCTCTTTCCACACTGTTTACAATTATATGGTTTCTCTCCAGAGTGTACTCGAACATGTTTAATTAAGCTATACCACAGTCCTTGAAGCACTTTCTGCACTGCTTATATTTGTATGGCCTCTACTGAGAGTGTATTCGAACATGTTGAGTTAGGCTACTAGACTGCATGAAGCACTTTCCACACTCCTCACAGTTATATGGCTTCTCTCCAGAGTGTATTCGAGCATGTATAGTTAGGGTACTAAACGTTATGAAGCACTTTCCACACTGCTTACAATTATATGGCTTATCTCCAGAGTGTATTCGAACATGTTGGCTTAGAGTACCAGACTGATTGAAGCATTTTCCACACTGCTTACAAGTATACGGCTTTTCTCCAGTGTGTATTCGAACATGTTTAGTTAGGTAACCAGGCAGTTTGAAGCATTTTTCACACTGCTTGCATTTATATGGCCTCTCCTCAGAGTGCATTCGAACATGTTGAGTCAGCTTACCAGACTGCTTGAAACACTTTCCACACTGCTTACATTTGTATGGCATCTCCCCAGAGTGTATTCGAACATGTTCAGTTAGGGTACTAGACTTCTTGAAGCACTTTCCACACTGCTTACAATTATATGGTTTCTCTCCAGAGTGTATCCGAGCATGATCTGTAGGCTCAATCTGGGTTGGAACATGGTCTTTATGGTCAGGGAATGGCGTCTTACTGTCCTCAAGATTACCCAGTTTCTCTGACTGTGGACGTTTCTCGGTAGCACAGGGTGCACTTCTCTGAGTAGCAGCATGGGCTATTGCTTCCTTAGACATGCCCTATAGCAAAAAACAAAAATTATGAATATCAAACTTATTAATAATATTGATGAAGGAAAACAAAGGCAATCAATGTGCGATAAGGAATCTTTGGTTTCTTTTGCACTAGTTATTTACAATTGATTTCAGTTGAAACGCACTGCTGTGCACACAAGTTTGAATATTACAAGGCGACTCGTTAGAGACGTTTTGTAAACAAACGATGTTTGTTCGAATACAGCAGGGCTTGGAATAACGGCCGGTCAACGGTCAATGTCCGGTCAGAATTGGGTATTAACCGGACAAATCCTTGGATTGCCGGTCATGTTCCCGAATTTTTTTTATCACGAGCATTGGAACGTTGAGATTGTGTAAAGTTAGTTGGTTCTAGAGACCTGAGTCGGCAATGTTAAGTTGATCAGTTAGTTGTAAACTTGCGTACAATAAAATCTGTCATTGAGTAATTCTCGGTTCCATTACAATAATATGGATTCGATCTACTTGTAAGCGTTAGTTGTTGTACATCATGTATTTTTACATTAGGATTCTTTTATCATTATCATGAGATGCTGATCGCTTCGTCGAAACTTTCGGCTTCCAAAGAATTTATATGTTTGAAATTAAATAAATTGTTGAACTAATGCTAAAGTGTAATAAGTGATTTTTCGTTGTAATCGAACGTTGCCGTTTTATCTTTTCCTTACATTCCATGACGAACTGAATCGGAGGTTGCTTCTGCAAATAAGAGTAGTAAAACTATCACCTTGTAATTGTCATTGCTAACTTGACTTGGATTATTAAAATGTGTTTTTTGTCAAGGCAAAAATTGGTATCATGCAACTTGTCTGCCATTTGAGCATGTGGGTTGGGGCCACTATTCTAAAAGTTTTCATTGTTTCAATATTTGACCGGCCAAAAACGGGTCGTGTCCGACTAAGATTACGTTTGATCGGACATGTCCGGCGCCTGCCCGTTAGTTATTTCAAGCACTGATAGACACTTGCTGACTGTACGATGAACTTAAAATTTCTTCATACTGCATTCGGCCTTCTACCTCACGAAGTATTCATTATGTTTTGTTCATCGTACAGTCAGCGCGTGCCTGTATTTGCCGACAAATAACGCACATTAATCTCTAGCCCTTAAATCAAACACGCTGAGCATCCAATGAAACCGCGCATTCTTAAGATCATCCCTGGAATTTATATTATAAATTCCAATGATTGGCCGTATGACAGTAGTAACAAGTTGTGTTTTCTCGTAGGACGTATGTAAATAATCAATGTTGAAGTCACAAACAATGCTCGTTCCATTGCATTTTAAGTAGGACTGGCGCTCTCCGTATAGCTTTGCTCAAGTTTAGTGACGTAGGTTTCAGTAGTTGTTGACGGAGAGCAATAGATAGCACCTAGTAGTATGGATCTCTAAGATTTAAATGGACAGACAAGTGATTTAACATCGCTGTCCGATATCGGTTCATCTTTTAACTCTACATCAGTTTTCCCAAGCGGAGGTAGCCGAGCCTTCTTAGCGGACGTCAGGTCATGAAACATGGAATACATGAAAGGAAGATACGGGATTGTAAGGGCTGCTTTTGGGTGACCAATCCACCGAAAAATATGTAGCCTGCTGACAGGCTCTCGGTTTTTTTCGGAAATGTTAACTTTCGGGTCGGGTTTGGGTTACCTGTGGGCCGAGCGAGGCCCGGAGCCGCGCGAAGTCGAAGGCCTCGCTCGGCCCACAGGTAACCTAAACCCGACCCGAAAGTTAACATTTCCGAAAAAACCCGAGAACCTGTAAAACAGGCTAAAAAAATCAGGAGGCTGTACATTTGACCACAATTCCTTGCGATCCTAACACGGTCAAAATAATACGTAGATATCATCTATTCTCTTCAATAACAGTGGGTTGTCAACAGCATTTGTACTTGCTTGCTTTTAAGATTTAAAACCTCTCTACCGCGATTTTATAACGGATTTAAAGGTTTTCGCGCGCAAAGCATTGTGGGTAAAAGAACAATATTGTTTCTGTACGGTGGGTTAACTCTACTCGTATTGAGTCGACCCAACCCGTCACGAAGGATAGACGAATCTCATACCAAAATATATTTTACTTATAGCTGAATACTTTGGTACCCCTCAGCTCATGATGGATCGAGACATCCGGTACCCTTATTCACGAGCTGACAACCTGACCATTTCTTAGACGGCTGTGAAGTCATTATCATGGCCTGTCTCAGTTCGTATTGGAAAACCCTATGCTTCAATCGATTCTGGTTTGACGCTGGGGTTCCGTACCAACGCTTCTGCACTACACGAAAATCTTTACACAGCTGACTGGAAAGCTCTCATATACATGTATTTGTAAAATGTGTATGTCATCGGGATATCACCCAAAAATATCCTTCACACCTGAAAACTTTATCTTATCCAGCCAGGCCTCTACAAAGGCCACAAATTTGTACAACCAAGATGAAAGCTCTTGCCAATGCAGCCAAGGCGAAATTTCCGGGCTCCAAAATCGGTATATCTGCAGTAACTCATAGAGAAGACCATGATTTCAACGCTAAATGTTCACATGTGAATAATAACCTCAAATCTTTCTGCGATAGTAATGATTTGGATTTTATAGACAATTCAGTAATCGATGGCTCATGCTTAAATGGTAGTAAACTTCATCTAAACGCCAAAGGATCGGCGTTGCTTGCAGTTCAGTTTATCAAGTTCATTAGAGGACCCAGGTTTAGGCAGCCTTCGTCAAGGGGTTTTCAGGTGTCCAGCATGTATCAACTGGGCCAGATGTTAATGAATCTCGGCAACAGTCAGCAGCCCAGCCGTGGTAGAAGAAATCACCGCCAGTAGCGCCAAGTCAGCTGAACTCAGTGACAGGTAACAATATCCAATCTCCATTGCATAGCATTGCTAACTCTAAAGGTTTGAAGCTCGCTTGTATTAATGTTAACAGCTTGATGAAACATATTGATGAAATAATTTACTTATTGGTTGATTCGCCTTTTGAATGCTAGCCATTAATGAAAGTAAACTTGATGATTCTATTGCCAATGGACAGATCCATATTTCAGGTTATAATTTAATTCGAAACGACCGTAATAGATTTGGTGGCGGTGTTGCTATTTCCATAAAAGAGAAAATGTCGTATTCTACCCACAGACAGCCCAAGCTAATGATTTTTACAAGGAATGTATGGGAATGTTTAGAAAAAATCTAAAACTGTACTAAAATGATCAATAAAGTCATAACATCTTACCTGTGTGTTGTGAAGTTGTTCGTCTTCATCACTGATGTGTTTATTTCTGGTTTGAGGCACTTATGGGCTTTTTTTTTCCTCCCCTATATAAATATTGAGAAGGCAGGAAACACAAGACGCCATTAGTCCACGTGGCGACTCTTCGAGGCCTCGTAACTCTTCGAAAATCCAAACTTTCACCATTTTACCTCCAGAAACCCTTTCTTACATTCCTCTAGCACTCATTTAATCCATCGCTTATTTCCTCGCTTTGTAAGTACTCAAATTCGACTGTTTCTGCAGCCAACCTAGCCTGTAACGATCCGGGGTACCGTCAACTTGACCTTTTTTTCATGGGCTACCTGTGCTAGTTCAACCACAAGCAGCCTGTGGTTGAACGTGGCTTTTCTTCGGAAGCAGTGACGAACGAGTGCCGAAGGAATCCAACACCTCCGTGTTTTTTCGAGGAGATTCGGAGAACGAAGTCATTGTGCTCAATCGACCAATCGCTGAGTGGTGAAATATGCAGAACAGAAGGGATATCAGCCATTAGAAGAGCGTAATTGGAATGGACAGTTTTACTTTTCATTGAATCGTCAAATACAGTAGCGGAAATTCCACTAGAAAACACCACTACAGTATCACGATTCACTGATCATTTTGTTTACTTTTGAGACGCCAATATAACATGGTATTGGCGTCTCAGAATACCAGCCTCTGATTGGCTCTTGCGCGAGCCCTTGCAGTTACATGGGTTCCAGGTCAAGTTCAAAAGTCGTTTGTTCAACAGCAAGATTTCTACAATTTCACCTTCAAAACACTGTAAATTACAAGATAATAATTATTCAATCCTAAAGGTAAGGTTGGCATCGTAGTTTCCGTCAGAAATCTAACACTCTTATCCGCTAAAAGTACAATTTTCACAATTTTTGAAGAGATTTCAAAACACGTCGCGAAAGTTTTCTCCACTCAAGCCGTGAAACAGTTTCCATATATATACTAGGCGCCTTTTAAGAATTGAAATTACGATCAGCATAAGTTTGGTGCTTCCTTCTCTTCTTTCTTTTAACAATTCCCGACTTAACTGTTGAATCGCGACTCCGCCCAATACGAAATATATTTTCTCCCAACTGGCCGGCAATATAATTCGGTATCGGCGTCTCAAAATCGCAATTAGTTTATAATATTTCCTACAACGCTTTTCAGACGCGTTACGGTTTCGTTTACTCAACAGGGTATTAATAGGGACTTTAAGGTGGCTCGCCTGGATTTTCCAGGGACGCACCATATCCACTTTGAACGGCTGCTACTCCACTGTCAGAGCACGGTCGGGCTAGCCACTTCACCCATTTACTAGAAATAGAATAAACTTTCCAAAAATGTAGTTTGTTTGACATCGGTGTTGCCATAGCAACACAGCGTTGACGTCATGTGTTTTACATATCAGCAATTTTCTCGAAATCTAGACCTAAACTTTTAAAACGACCTAGTGTCCCTTGTAGTCTAAATGTAGGCCTTCAAGACTGCAAAGTTTAAAAAAATTGTATGAGAGCGTTTTCGAAAAAAAATGGGTTGAATATTTTCATTCAAAAAATAAACAGTTCGCCTTACTTCCTGTTTAGTCGTCGAGAACTGTGTTTGCCGGACCGATTCAAACGCTGTTTTTAGCATATTTCATACCTGTGGCATAGGACTGCTTCCCATGAAAATTTCATTCCATTTGCTTTATTCGATTTCGGTTTATGGAATAATAAGTAATGTAATAAATATGCTCATTTTACTCAAAATAGTAACGTATTTGCTAAGGAAGCTGTAATTCGAAAACTAGTCGATAAATATTTTTTTAATCCATTCACCTGAAATTCAACAAGTACTACCCTTGCCCTGTAAATTTCAAGAGCATTGAATCATTTTAAGGGCGCGAAATAAAAACAAAAACATAGTGAACTTTTAGATTCATCCACAGCTTGTGTCTTTCCGAAATTTCTCTTTTGTCTAGATTCTACATACTTGTGTGCTTTTGAACTAACAAGTTTACCATGCACGCTTGCTACACTTCGCTACTGCCGGAACGCTCCTGCAAATTCTGTTCTCAGGACAATGACATGCAAATTAGTTAAACCATGAAGCATGATAATGTTGAATAAGTGTGTTTTTAGTAACCAGATCGGGAAAAAGTGCCCGTGACGTCTAGACCACATTTTCTAAATATAAATTAAAAACGAGATTTTGTATTAGTGATATTATAAAACATTTTGTAAATAAATATTATAAGTTATATTATAACAGCGTTACAACTGGCAGCGTGACCATTGTACTAAAAACAGAATTTGCACGAGCGTTCCGGCATTAGCGAAGTGTAGCAAGCGTGCATGGTAAACGTGTTAGTTCAAAAGCACACAAGTATGTAGAATCTAGACAAAAGAGAAATTTCGGAAAGACACAAGCTATAAACAAAATGATACAGCAATGAAGCTTGCGTAGATGAATGTAAAAGTTCCCTGTGTTTTTGTTTTTATTTCGCGCCCTTAAAATGATTCAATGCTCTTGAAATTTACAGGGCAAGGTTAGTACATGTTGAATTTCAGGTGAAAAGATTTAAAAACAATTTTATCGACTAGTTTTCGAATTACAGCTTCCTTAGCAATTACATTACTATTCTGAGTAAAATGAGCATATTTATTACATTACTTGTTATTCCATAAACCGGAATCGAATAAAGCAAATGGAATGAAATTTTCATGGCAAGTAGTCCTATGTCACAGGTATGAAATGTGCTAAAAACAGCGTTTGAATCGGTCCGGAACACACAGTTCTCGACGACTAAAAGGAAGTAAAGCGAATTGTTTATTTTTTGAATGAAAATATTCAAACCATATTTTTTCGAAAACGCTCTCATACAATTTTTTTAAACTTTGCTGTCTTGAAGGCCTACATTTAGACTACAAGGGACACTAGGTCGTTTTAAAAGTTTAGGTCTAGATTTCAAGAAAATTGCTGATATGTAAAACACATGACGTCAACGCTGTGTTGCTATGGTAACACCGATGTCAAACAAACCTACATTTTTGGAAAGTTTATTCTATTTCTAGTAAATGGGTGAAGTGGCTAGCTCGGCCGTGCTCTGACAGTGGAGTAGCAGCCGTTCAAATTGGGAATGGTGCGTCCCTGGAAAATCCAGGCGAGCCACCTTAAGCAAAACACGAGACAACGGCAACGTCTTCGACGACGGCATAAAACAATAGCCTTAATTACAAAATACAATAGCTGCACGTGAAAATGCACGCAGTCGCCTACATTTCCACCGTTCTCTGCAAAAACACAACGTGAAAACCCCAAATTGTACGTTTTAAAGAGAACGCGAACGTATAAGAAAGTAAATCAATCCGTCTGGTTGTGAAAAATAATTCAAGGTGAACAAGGGAAATAGTAGGCACTTTTCTACGTCCCGTCGTCATTGCCGTCGCCGTCGGCTGGTTGCTTAAAGTCCCTAATATGTCCTGCTTCGGCAGTTATAACTGCTCTTTGCTCATCTGTTAGGCTCCAGGAAAGATAAGGGTTAATATGAGTTCTCACTGACCTATTTGTCACACCATATTCTAGCCGCTACACGGACGTATTTTTTCACTCTCATATTGCAGTCAGTTCAACATAATCGTCTATAACAAATTCGTGTACAACTTACCTTGGTCAGTTCCGTTCTTGGTTATTTTACATTTGAAACAGCTTTTGAAGAAAACTAAATCAAGAAATCGACTACATTTCTATTTGACATTTGCTTCACCTATTGTTTGCTGAAAAGTTCGTGGTTCTGCCCTGCCGATTTCACCGTTCAGCGATTGGTCGATTGAGCACAATGACTTCGTTCTCCAAATCTCCTCAAAAAACACGGAGGTGTTGGATTCCTTCGGCACTCGTTCGTCACTGCTTCCGAAGAAAACCCACGTTCAACCACAGGCTGCCTGTGGTTCAACTAGTACAGGCAGCCCATGAACAAAGGTCAAGCCGACGGTACCCCGGATCGTTACATGCTAGGTTGGCTGCAGAAACCGTCGAATTTGAGTACTTACAAAGCGAGGAAATAAGCGATGGATCGATTAAATGAGTGCTAGAGGAATGTAAGAAAGGGTTTCTGGAGGTAAAATGCTGAAAGTTTGGATTTTCGAAGAATTACGAGGCCTCGAAGAGTCGCCACATGGACTAATGGCGTCTTGTGTTTCCTGCCTTCTCAATATTTATATAGCGGAGGGAAAAAAGCCCATAAGTGCCTCAAACCAGAAATAAACACAACAGTGATGAAGAGGAATAACTTCACAACACACAGGTAAGATTTTATGACTTTATTGATCATTTTAGTACAGTTTTAGATATTTTTTTTAAATTCCCATACATTCCTTGTAAAAATCATTAGCATGGGCTGCCTGTGTTCTAACAGGGCAGATTTAGTACCGATTCAATGGAGCTAATTTGTGTTGAGATGAATCTCCCACATAGTAAATCAATTTTGCTTGGTTGTTAGTTCTATAATTGACCCAGATGTTATTAATAATTACTTCTGTGCTATAAACATTGATCCTAATTTTACAGCTCCGGAATTCATGAGCATCCCCGACGGCACTAGGATCCCTGAGATTTCTAAATACGATGTCAAACAGTTCCTACTCAAGCTAAAGAGAACTGCTGTGGGTCCAGACCAACTCCCATATTGGTTGTGGAGAGATTTCGCATTTGACTTAGCACCTGTTGTAACCAATATTTTTAATAGCTCTCTTAAGCATCATACTATTCCTAGTACATGGAAGTTAGCTGACATAAAACCTTTACTTAAAGAATCTCCTTTTAATACCTGTAATCAGCTCAGGCCTATATCACTTACTAATATTATTATGAGACTTTTTGAAAGGGTAGTATTTAAATTTGAGTTTGCAAGCAATGTAAATAAATTTGTTGATCTTGATCAATTTGCCTACCGTAAAGGCCATAATACCACCATGGCTCTAATTAAGTGTCAGCATGCATGGCTCAAATGGTTGGATAGTGAGGCTAATTACGTTAGGATCTTTTCTTTCGATTTTAGCAAAGCTTTCGACTCAGTACCACATGATATCCTCTGTCGTAAGCTAAGTGTGATAGCGATCAGTGTGAAATAGAAGTTCAACCAATTATGAAATGGACAGAACAATCGCATGAACTTGAATCTAAAAAAAGACATGGGAAATGTTAATGAGGGGAAAGTCCACAAAGATTCCACCTGAACCCCTGCACTTTATAGTGCGGAAATCCAGTCCTATTTCACTCTGCATACCTGTAAACTCCAAGTGTGATAGCAATCAGTGTGAAATAGAAGTTCAATCTATTATGAAATGGACAGAACAATCGCATGAACTTCAATCTAAAAAAAGACATGGGAAATGTTAATGAGGGGAAAGTCCGCAAAGATTCCACCTGAATCCCTGCACTTTATAGTACAGAAATCCAGTCTGAAGCTTCTTGGTGTTACCTTTGACGAAAACCCTTGTAATTTGGACATTCATTTAGAGCACTTGTTGTCAAAAGCCAGTAGTCGTTTATACATTCTACGAGTTTGTAAATATTATGGTTTTTCAGCCAGTTATCTGGACCTTCTCTTTCAGAGTCTTGCCTTGGAGGTATGGGGTTGTACATGTACCTTCTATTGTAAATATCTTAGTCGTATAGATCATTTTTTTGCCAGCGCTTTTAAATCAGGATTTTCTAAAAAGTGTTATCGCATCTTAGATATTCTGGCTGAAAAGTATATGAAGTTGTGGGAGAGAATTATTGATCCACGTACCACAACTGACTTAGCAGGGTTTTCAATAACATTTGAAGTGAGTGATAAAACTTGAAGAGTAGGCGGCGAGCATCGAGCGCCATTGGCGCAAATATCATGTTTTCCCTAATTTTTCAATCAAAGAAGGCGGCGATTTCATGTAAAATACCCGCCGAGATTCGCCAGCTGCCAGCTTCTATTGAAAACCCTGCCTTAGCTGCCTCGGGACCCACACTAAGGAATTGCAATTTCTGTGTTCTGTTTACCAACTGGAACAATTGATAAAAGTGTCAACTAGGGTCACGAAATCATCGTCCACACTAATTGATCGTATTTTGACAAACACAAAAGAAAACATTTCGAAATCCGGGGTCGTTCCTATTGGAATGTCAGCCCATAGTTTGATCTATGCAGTGAGAAAGTTTACTTTCCCTAAATCAAGGCCAACAATAAAGAAGTGCACAACTTTAAGAATTTTGTTGAAGATGATTTTATAAATGATTTAAAAAGCGTCCACTGGGACACCGTCGAGAATTTTGAAAATCCGAATGACGCCTGGAATACATGGAAAACTGAATTCTGTGAAATTGTAGATCAACATGCACCTTTCAGAACAAGAAGCTGCACGCAGCTTGAACTCCGGCGTATCTTTTGTAACGCAGATGATCTAATATACCTGCGTGTTTGGCACATAACAGCGCACAATCAGATGCGAAAGTATGCATACATAGTCGACCTCATATAAAACTCCATACGAGTCAGAATACGAGTGTACACAAGTAGAACACGAGCGACTTCAAGTAAGCCAGGATACCCTACGATAACACAGGTAGCGAGTCAGAGTCAGGACACGAGTGAACACGAGTGCACAGCGGTTCATAATTTAATTAACAAAAAAATATAATAAAAAATTACAATAATTGTTTAATCGTCTTAGTTGTTTCGGGTTACCTGTGTATCAGTGCAGTACCAGCCCAAAACAAATTGCATCAAAATACTATGAGGATCTGATCTAGAACTCAACACGAGTGAACACGAGTACACTAGCAAGCGTTTCATCATTTAATTAACCAACATTTACAATTAAAAACAAATTCTGTTTTCGTCAGTTTTTTCGGGTTACCTGTGTAAATGCCGTGTGAAGCTGCAAAAGCAGCTGATTGCGTTACTACCTGTGTACTAGATACCATGCATTGCTTTAAAATCAGTTCTCAAGAAATTAGCCTGAATTTCAGCCGTCTCCTCTGGTTCGTTCCTCCCAAGAGGGACGTCTGAACGATAGCTGGGCATACAATTGTTAATGCCGAACCCTGTGTGTGCCCAAGAATCGTTACAGGTAAGCAATGTTTTGATTAGTCTGATATTGTGGTCATTAAAAATATTTGTTTGCAGAAGTACCCATGTACAGTCACATCGCTATTCGGTAGTACGCACATAGCTAATGGTAGGATTTTTTTACAACCAAAAAATTCTAAGATTATCTATTTTTGTTTTACAATTCAATTCAGATTTTATTTTACACTACATGTATTTAACAAAGAATTACAAATTAAGTGTCAAATTAAGCAATAGTTATAGTAGAATAGTTTACAAGAAAAATAAAAGTTATTTAACAAGTAACGGCAGACAAAGGAGCACAAGCTTTCGAGTTGACTGCCGTAAATGGTTGGATAGCAAGTAGATTTGGTTACAATAAGTGCAAAATATATGCCCTCTGTTATTTTCGGGCTACCTGTGTTATACTTGCCAGAGGATACCTTATTTTAAAGTCGCAGTGTCACGGTACTGCGCATGTGTGAAAATCTGATGATTTTTGAATTACGTTCCGGCCCGGAACGAAGTTCTCAGAGGGGTGAAATATCGATTTTTAAATCGACTTCCATCAGTGTTCTTTGAACTCATCCTTGCCTCCTTTGGTCATTTATGGAAAGTAAGATGTGCTTAAATAAGTTTTAGTTATTTGTTTATTCAAAATTAGTCGTTGCAGACTGCAACACAACTAAAACAAAGAAGCATAAGTGATGCTTACCGGCGGGGAAAACGGCCACTGAGTACTCTGAATTTGCAGCCGAAAAACGCAAGAAATTGGAAACTTTTTGGCATTCCAACCAGAAGCGAAGAGGGTTTGGATGTCTAGTAGAGTTCACGAAATACATGACAACTTTTCAAGCCGTATTATAAATGATATGGCAGTTTTCAACAGCGATACGAAGAAATATATATCTACGGCTTAGATACGAAGCTGGAATTATTTGAACCGACCGGAGTCAAAGACTGTACGAAAAGTTAGATAAAACCTTTATTTGCTGGCAAAAAACCTCATGAACTCAAACACGATAGCCTTGTGAGCAATCGACATACATATGAAGCTATAGAAGTTATGATCGACTACGTGAGAGGCTGCAAACATCGATCTGCTATGAAACCGCTTGTCAGTATTCGCACTTTCGTGACAAGCGAACTTTTCTACTTTCGACACACGGTCGCTAAGCTGTACGAAATCTCCAAGAATAAATCCCTGATGTCCAAACTAACGGGAAAAACTGAAAGAGGAAATATTTGCGAGCAATCGACATACATATGAAGCTATATAAGTTATCATCGACTATACGAGAGTCAAACATCGAGCTGCTATGAAACCGCTTGTGATAGTTTGTTTACGCACTTTCGTGACAAGCGAACGTTTCTACTTTCGACACACGGTCGCTAAACTGTACGCAATCTCCAAGAATAAATCCCTAACGTCCAAACTAACGGGGAAAACTGAAAGAGGAAATCCTCGTGACCAATCAACATACATATGAAGCTCCAGAAGTGATTATTGAATACATGAGAACCCATAGAGCAAACTGATAACAATGATCGAACGTGCTATTAGTTTCACGGACATTTGTGACTATATACGTACTAAACTCGCGCTACAGCATAGCTTGAAATAGTGTACGAAAACTCCCGTTTAAAAATTTCCTGATGCCGAAAGAACCATAGAATCTTAAACAAGATATCCTTCTGACCAATCGACAAAAATATTAAGCTGTGAAAGTAAGTTTCCAGTCCATAACAGCCGATAGTGCAAACTAGTAAACAGCCACTCGTACTTCCGAAAGTACTGAACTTTTTAGCGCAAATGTATGTGTTACGTTTCCAAACTTTAAGACAAGAAATCGTCCATAGAATGTTCTATATTTTTTACAGCAGAGAACTGTGTTATTAGTCACTTAGAAATAAAACAATGGTGCTATTTGGAGAATTATTTCATGTCAAAAGTGAACAACGAAGAAATATATATCTACGGACGCGAGCAGCTTGTTTCACTTTGGTCAAATTCTGACTGTTTACGACTGGAAACAGCAAAAAATACAAGTAATGAAATATAGATACCATTCTTTACTCAATGCTGTTTACCTTGGATGTAGGAAGAATAAAATCCTTGTAAATCTCGCCATATACTGTGCATAATTAGCCGGTAACAAAACGAGCGGGGAACTGGGACCGAGTCAGTAAAACTAATTCAATTAATAACTAGTCAAAGTAAGCATTATTTTCGAAAAGAACAGATCAAACTTAGCTAGTCTGGAAAGTTTGGCGAACTTTGGCTCAATATTGACGATGCTAGAAGGCATCAAATATGTCAATTTTCCCATACAAACTCTCTAATTTTGTAACGTTGTCCTTCCAAACCATACATTCATTGTAAAATTTTGGAGGGACAAAGAAATTTCAATTGCTTATAATTCAGACAAGATTCACTTGAAGCACGTCAAACTTGGCACACATGCTAATTTCAACATGCTCTATCATGTGATGGACTTCATTTTAGAATTAGAGTAATTCTGATAAACTCGGTCTAGTCCCCTGCTCGTTTTGTTACCGGCCAATTACAATCTGTGAATACGGCTAACACCCGAACATTGTGGCGTTTCCTGCAAAGTATTTTGACTGATTCTCATTGGATGTTACACAATACAGCTGTCACTGTGACATGCGCAGTACCGTGACACTGCCCCTTTAAGCATAGCTTCGAACTAAACTGTTGATTGCTGAACAGATTGAGTGCCACTGGCATGGCAATTAAAAACAGCAAATTGCCAGTTGAGAAAGCCTTATGAGTTTGCTTAACCGTTATGAGTTTGTTTATCAACGGCCGCATAAATAAAAGCTAATATAATAATAATCAATTTATGTAGCGCTATTCCCTAAAGTCCCATAGCGCTTTACAATACAACAAGTATTAAAAACTAACTTACTAAAAATGTTATGCAATAATATAGATACTGTAACGTACCGTTTTAAAAGTAATTCCCTATTTTATACCAAAAAGAAAATTGAATAATAATAATCATTATTTCGTTCCGTTTGTTGGGTACAAGAGAATAATCATTGTCCTTGTACATTGTATGTACTGACAATGCATAATGCCTCTATTATGAAATTGGATGCAAAGTATTGTCACTGTCAGTCTTAACTATATTTAATAGTACTTATTACTTCGTAGTTTATCCTATGTACCACTGTTGGTATGTGATGGATTAAAGATTATAAATAATTATTATTAGATACCAAAAGCTTTCTTAAAAAGAGACTTGTTTTAACACTAGAATTAAAAGAACTAACATTGTAAGAGAATCAATAGACCTCATTTCCAGTGGTAACGAGTTGCATAAAATAGGAGCAGATACCGAAAAAGTCCGTAGTCCACATGATTTCAAATTATACTTCAGGACTTTGAATAAATGCTGACTTGCCGAGCGTAGCTTCGGGACTTGTCGAACTTAAGTAGCTTGTTGAAGTAAAATGCTCTTGATTGTTTATTTGTTTCATGAAAGAAGTACACATGTGCTTTGGGTAATGAATTTCATAATTTCTACCAGATTAAAAACACAGCCGAGGCTATGAATTTTCCCTGGTGCTTCGAATATGATTTGACCTCGGCAGGAAGCCAGCAGCCAGTAATATTCCTTAGGAATATTACTTTAGATTGAAATTGGGTTTACGAAAGCAAAAGCAAACAAATACTCTTGGTAGCTTGAAATGTACTAGGCATCACAGACACAGAGATTTTAAATAGAGCGATAATTAAAACAAAAAGCAATTAACAGACAAACTGAGAGGTTTGTTTCACTCATGAATGCAAAGAATCAGTTCGAATTTATAAGAGTGAAAAAATGCATCTGCATAGCAGACTGAGTCCTTCGATCCAGGCTATGTTTCGATTTCCAAAGTCTTATCCTGTTCAGTTTATACATGTACATGTACGGTTTCCAATGACAAATCCAACTTCTATTTACTCTTAACAGCCTTTCAAGTCATTCCAGTGTTTCTTTACGGTTTCTTACGTCATTTCCAGTTCAGATCATACGGTTTATTACCCTGGTCCCAGAGGTTTTCTAGAGTGTTCTCCGTCTGGAAAACCTCTGGAACCAGGGTAACGGTTTATCAAATCCAGTACAATAATTACGGCTTTTAGATCGAGTCAACTGACCTTCTTCAATTTCCTAAAACAGAAACTCGCCAGAATTTGTCCCGCTTTGAACAACCTGAATCTCCATTGCAACAGTCATACATTGTATGTGACAACAAATATAGATGCTTTTCTAATTGAATGCCTTAGAGCGAGAGCGTTGTGTAGTACAATTTAATGGTAGAGCAAACAGGATCAAGAAAAACTTAATGGTCAGTGAAAGACAGAGGATTGCATTATAATAACTCAAAGTTGTTGCCCAGAATGGTTTAATCATAGGCGCATACGGATCACTGCCTCCAAGTGCAAAAGAGCTATCCTCAAGCCTACTACAAGCCCAACAAAGGCAATATGTGAAATATTGTATTATAATCAACAGTTTCAAAGCAATATAATGAAGCAGGGTTTAGAAGAAGAGACAATTTTGAAACTGTATGAAAACAAACTGGGATGTAAAGTACACTGTAGAGGAGTCAGGATTTATTATATCTCCAACCCACCCTTTGTAGGAGCTTCTCCAGATGGAGGGGTAGATGGGGGACTTGTGGAAGTTAAGCGACTCTTTTCGGTAATTTTTTTACCAGACTGTCAGTCAGGTTCAGCTGCCTCTCCCTCTCTATGCCAAATTTAAGACATGAAGCACATGCAGTCAGCGAGGAGCATAACTGTTGGAACCAGCTTTTACTAATGCACCTTATGAAGCACACAAGGTTTCCAAGCTCTTCAAAACCCACAACAAGTCGGTGTGGGAGTGGGTATTTTAACAGGACGTAACACTGATCAGTGTTGGGACCTGGCTGAACCACAGATTAATTGAGTTGGAATTTAGCATTTTGGTATTTGTGGAGGGAGGAAAACATGAGAATCTGGATAAAAATCCTCAGAGCAGTGCAAGATACCAATTAACAAACTCAACTCACATGTTACTGGGACTCAAACCCTGGCAACAGTGGTGACAGACAAAGTGCTTAATTGCCACTTGCAAGGTAAAACAACACTATCAAAATATTACTCTCTAACACATGGTTTCACTATTACAATGTACGTCAGTTGAATAAAACCTGATAAACTAACACAGTGAAGTCAGAGATTGAAGTTAAAAATTTGAATATGAAAAAGAACTTGAAAAGGATTCTGGTATATATATATATATATATATATATATATATATAGGTGAAGTTCACCGGTGAAACCAAGATAGTGCTCTACAATAAAGGAGCGGATTAAGCTAATGTGTAGACTACTCAATTTTTGAGTACATAGATTTAATACAAATCTGTTTCGTAGACCGACATGAAGTCGATCCACTCTTCAGTTAATCTCTATACACTGAAGCATTGCTAAGAGCTACAACAATAATATGATCACGTCAATAAACCGTTAAATAGTTGCGTGCGCTAAAGTGATCGTGTTTTATGTTACGCCAATCTCCACAAATCGGAGCATTGGTAAGAGCTACGACAATATGATTGGTATGGCAAACCTTCGAAATAAGCCGTAAAATGAGTGCGCACATGGTGTATTACGTTTAATTATACCTGAGAATGTATTTCCGTTGATGTCTGCATGTTGATACGAGTTTGTTACGTTTATTTAAGGTTGCCTTATGTGGCTCAGTTATTATCAGGTGTTTTTCTGTAGTACATGTACATAGGTTGCATCTCTTCGTGAGATTTTAATAGGACTTTGCCTTGGCGAGGATTCTTCACTTGATTGTGTAGTTTTCCTGCTTTCCCTTTAAGTGCCACAAATATTTACTGAGTTCAGTATCGTTCTTCCGTTTTTTGTGCTTGAACGACATCTGATGATTTCTCCATCTGGTCTTAAATTCTGTCGCTGTCAGTCCTACGTATGTCTCTGTTGCGTCTTTGGTAGTAACTGTGGCTTGGTAGATAATTTCTTTCGTCAAGCATTCTCCCTCTAATGGGCACTCGTCTTTTTTTCTGCAGTACGTTGCACGTGTTTGTAGTTTCGTCGTGTTGTGGCTGTACGTCTTTCTTCAGGGTGGCTTTGTTATGTCCGTCTATTATCTGCTTCACGTTGGGCATAAAACTGTAGCTTAGTTTGAGTGTGTTTCTATTAAATATCTTCTTTAGTTTGTGACCAGCCGGGAAACATCTGTCTATCAAGTTGATGAACTCTCTTCCGATATTACTTTTAACGTTCTTGCTAAACGGCAGGTTGAACCAAATTATGTTTCTGTGACGATTACGTTTCGGTGTTGGTGTGTTTTGCGGCTTAGGTTTGTATTCGAGTTTGTGTGTATAACCGCTCTTGCGTAACGCTTCTTGGTACACGGGTGCCGCTTCGTTGAATACATCTTCGTCCGATGAAATTTCTGAGAGTCTTCTGTTAACTGATTCAGGGATATTACTGATTATGTTAGGCGGGTGGTTTGATTTGCTATGCACATAAAGGGGGATGTTTGTTGGCTTGGCGTATGGTTTGTATTTTTCGATATTCAAGTCAAGTGTCACGTTGAGGAAGTTGATGACTTTCTTATTTGCTTCAATGGTTACTCTCAGTCCATTATCGGCAAAGACTTTGCAAATTTCTTTCTTAATCTTCTCGATTTCTCTTGGGGTTTTACTGAGTATGGCAAGTCCGTTGTCTCGATATAGGCCAATGTCATTACCGGATATCTGTTTTAGTTTTGAGAGGAGATAGCAACCGACTAGTTCACATGTTTCTGCTCCGTCGTAACTCCCCATGGTGACGTCAAAGAGCATGGTCGAGGTCTTCTTACCCCACGGTTCACCATTTTTAAATAGAAGAGAACGCTTTGCATGGAGAATTATCTGGCGATCGTCAGCTGAGATGGTCATGTATTTGGATGCAAAATTGAGGGCCCGGTTTAAGAGCGCTTCTGATATTGAAGGATAAAATTCAACCACGTCGAAGCATATAAATGCTGAATCACATTTGTTTGTTATTTGTTTGTGATGTCTACGAGATGTATTCAACGAAGCGGCACCCGTGTACCAAGAAGCATTACGCAAGAGCGGTTATACACACAAACTCGAATACAAACCTAAGCCGCAAAACACACCAACACCGAAACGTAATCGTCACAGAAACATAATTTGGTTCAACCTGCCGTTTAGCAAGAACGTTAAAAGTAATAAAATTATCGGAAGAGAGTTCATCAACTTGATAGACAGATGTTTCCCGGCTGGTCACAAACTAAAGAAGATATTTAATAGAAACACACTCTAACTAAGCTACAGTTGTATGCCCAACGTGAAGCAGATAATAGATGGACATTACAATTAAGCCACCCTGAAGAAAGACGTACAGCCACAACACGACGAAACTACAAACACGTGCAACTGCAGAAAAAAAGACGAGTGCCCATTAGAGGGAGAATGCTTGACGAAAGAAATTATCTACCAAGCCACAGTTACTACCAAAGACGCAACAGAGACATACGTAGGACTGACAGCGACAGAATTTAAGACCAGATGGAGAAATCATCAGATGTCGTTCAAGCACAAAAAACGGAAGAACGATACTGAACTCAGTAAATATTTGTGGCACTTAAAGGGAAAGCAGGAAAACTACACAATCAAGTGGAGAATCCTCGCCAAGGCAAAGTCCTATTCAAATCTCACGAAGAGATGCAATTACCTACATGTATGTACTACAGAAAAACACCTGATAATAACTGAGCCACATAAGGCAACCTTAAATAAACGTAACGAACTCATATCAACATGCAGACATCAACGGAAATACATTCTCAGGTATAATTAAACGTAATACACCATGCGTGCACTCATTTTACGGCTTATTTCGAAGGTTTGCCATACCAATCATATTGTCGTAGCTCTTACCAATGCTCCGATTTGTGGAGATTGGCGTAACATAAAACACGATCACTTTAGCGCGCGCAACTATTTAACGGTTTATTGACGTGATCATATTATTGTTGTAGCTCTTAGCAATGCTTCAGTGTATAGAGATTAACTGAAGAGTGGATCGACTTCATGTCGGTCTACAAAACAGATTTGTATTAAATCTACATGTATGTACTCAAAAATTGAGTAGTCTACACATTGGCTATATATACATTATTTGGTATAATCCCCCTTTCAACCGTAATGTGGAAACTAATGTTGGACAATGTTTCCTGAATCTGATTGATAAACACTTTCCAAAATCTAACGTACTGCACAAAATCTTCAACAGAAACACACTAAAACTCAGCTACAGTTGTATGAGCAACATCAAGAATATCATAAGTAATAATAACAAAGCGCAAATAGTAAAAGCCAAACCAGAGGAAACAAATAAGAAACACTGCAACTGCAACAAAAATAATGTGTGCCCGATGAGCGGCTACTGTCAAGACGAGTCCATAATCTACCAAGCGGAAGTATCAACTGCAAACAACACAGAAACATATATTGGACTTTGTGATACAACTTTTAAATTAAGATATTCAAACCACAAATGCTCGTTTAATAATGAGAAATATAGATTTAGCACTGAATTAAGTAAACACATATGGAACCTGAAAGACAAGAAGATCGAATTTCACATCAAGTGGCGTAAAGTAATGAAGGCTAAGTCTTATAATAATGCTAGCAAAAAATGCAACCTATGCTTATGGGAAAAATATTTTATAATATACAAACCCCAAATGGCTACCTTAAATAAGAGAAGTGAATTAATGTCGAGCTGCAGACATTCAAAGAGATTTCTGTTGAGCAATCCTATTACGTAAATCTACGCATGTAATAACCCTAAGTACTATGTAATTTGAGTAGTTCTGCCTAACCTCAATGAATCTAGTACGTAACGGCAGTTGCCTGAAGATTGTCCTCTAACGAGGACATGAAACTCCGAGTAGCAATAAATGTTCTGTGAAAAGTAACCTTCACCATCATTTTATTTTATTTTATTTCGCTCTAGTTCGCTATTGAGCACTTTCGGAGACTGATGAAATTATACCTATTACCTATATATATATATATATATATAGTTGTATTCAACTGATGTAATAGCTAGTGCAAACCAGGAATTGTACCTTGAAAGAGGAATGTGGCACATGTGACCATCTAACTTCACGAGTGGTTGTATTGTAATCACACAGAACTTCACCAGATTTATAAAAAGTAACATTCCAGTAAGAATCCATCATTAATTAATCTGCAAGGAAAAATAAGGAGTATTTCATAAGTGAAAAATTATATAATTATAAAATCATAAAATTATTAACTTTTGTTATATTTGCAATTAGGTGAAAAGAGAAAAAAATCAGAAGAATTGAGACAATACATTGGATAAAAATAGGATGGAAGTGCACAGAGGCTGATAGACATTATAGCCTGTTGGTTTTCATGTCAACCTCTGCTAATTATGTGAAAAAAGATATTACAGTACACACTTAACACAATAAAGACAAACATTATCTAGATGAACAATATAGTTAACAGGCTTTTAAAAATGAAGCAACAAAGCTTCTGTAAGAAATGACGATTTTAAGAAGTTTTGAAAACAAATTGATGAGGATTTTAAGGTAAACAATGAATTTCATATTCTTGATAAGGCTAGTTTTAAAAACAGAGCTGGTTTTGTACTAGTATACTGGGCATTCACTGGCATTGTGGGGCACATGTAATAAATTAGAGAGGGTCACATGAAATATAACAAAATGCAAAATATATCATGTACATGTATTGTATAACTGGATAATATCACTATTTCACAAGACCTACAGTAATAATAATAATAATAATAATTACATTTATATAGCGCTTTTTCCTATAAGTCCAAAAGCGCTTTACACCTAATTAAAAAACTACATCTAATTTAAAAGATATTAAAAAAAATCCAAAGTTAATTAAGCTAAAAACCATGATTAAAAATTACAATAAATTGTCGATATCCGAAAACTGATCAATAAAAAACTTTCTTAATAAGGTATGTCTTAAGACTCTTCTTAAATAGTATGAAACAGTTTACTAACTGAATAATAATATTAAATAGTAAAACAAAAAACCTTTATACTAATTTAAGATAGTACAATGTACTTCATGGGTTTAGTGCCTGCACTCTTTAAAATACTGTCAATTTGGTTGTCAACCATCTACTATAGGACTTGGAGGAAGGAAATTGGTTAACATGGCACAGACAAAAAATGTCATATCAATAACACCATTTTTACACAAAGTTATCGGTATAAAATCTAAGATTTGATAGTTCTTAATCCTTTCCATGGTTCTCTCGACATGGATTCTAAGAGTGGCAATCCTTCTAGTTTCAAGCAATTCATGCTCCTCAAACTGGCCTGATTGATTCATAAATAGTGGCACATTAACCCTTTGGAACGCAGACACATTTGACTCAATTGGTGAAATCCAGAGTGCTAACTCAACCCTCCCCCCTCAGTTCAAGTTTGGCTAGCCCGGGGTAGTTACACACTGCTGACTTTTTAAACGAAGGGCTCAAACTTTCCCCATGATGCCATTCGGCAGAACTCTATGGACTCGTCGGCGGTAAGTATGCTTTCTTCAGTAGGATTTCCAACCAAATGTGCTCTAATTTTGTACAAATAAGCCACTGTAGGAGAGCTAGAGGATATCATTAAGTCTGAGGATGGCTGAAAAGTACTTGGTTTGCTTTTAGTAGGCCTTGTGAGGGGTTTCACAGGGTTTTTCTGTTGTGTTTCTGCTTTCAGACACATGAAATAATTCTTCACTGAAACCCTTGAAATTCTGCAGTTGGTTGTCTTTTCCCCCTGCTCAACCTATTAGGCCCCATTGAAAAACACCTTGGTGACATGGGCACCCTGTTAAAATATTATTATTATTATTATCATTATGTGTTTTTGTCACTTTAAAGCAACGGCTTGAGTCCAAATCACTGCTCTTGGTTGTAGGGGTAAAAGACTTGTAAAAAAAATCCTACAGGAGTCCCTCCCAGAGGGGGGTACCCCTTGTCGATTTTTGTCCATTACCCAGCATGCAATTGGAGGTGGGTGCAGGAAAACATGGTGGAGAGAAATGCAGCAAGAACAGCATGCTTCACAGTCGCTTAAAAAATGTGTGTTTTGTGCCAAAAAAACCTGGTGGTTGGAGAGATTAAAGAAGGTACTGTAACAACTGAGTGCTGATTTTGTGTTTGCTTTTGATTTCAAGTGCAAACTGGAAAGGTTTTTTGAGCCGATTTTCAGCTCCTCAAAATTCATGAAAATCAAAGAAACAAGACAAGATCTCCAAAACAAATGACTTTTTCTCCAAAGTGGGGAGTCAACCGAGCGCTTTTTATAGCTCTGGGCCCGGTTGTTCGAAGCAAGGTTAAACATCTTTATTTATACATGGAAAATCATCAGTTACATACATAGATAAAAAACACTAAAATATGAAACTGTTTTACATGAAAGCCATGTTGCAGGGACGAATAAGAAAAATAGGAATGTCATATATAAGAAATATTTACATAAGGTTAAAATAACTCGATTTCGTAAGATTAAAAATGAAGTTATTTAAACTAGTTGATTGCCTTACATCCTCGGGCAGTTCATTCCATATCTTAGCCCCACTAAAGCGAAAAGCCTTTTTACCGAAATTGGTTCGTGGCCGTACAAGGGTTAGTTTTGTTGATGAGCCCCTAAGATTGTAATTTGTAGAGGCTGAACGTGGTATAAATTTTGAGGATAAATATTCAGGAGACAGGTTATTTAAAGCCAGTAAATCATTATTGCTTTTTGTTTGATTCGTCGAATATATAGTCTGTCCCAATTTAGAGTACTTAGGAGCTCATCAATCTTAGTATCAAAGGGTAAACCGGTTATTATTCTGGCAGCTCGGTTTTGCAACTTTTGTAGATTCTCGGCAAGTGCTAACCCAGGGTTAAATCGCTACCCAGGGTTAAACTGTACAGATTACAATTACAGATTAAGCGCTAACCTAGGGTTAAAGTTAAACTTGCATCATTCTTATTTAATTTAAACAACCGGGCCCTGGCTTTTAAGTAATTCATCTCTTAAAGTAAAATTGCAACATTGTACTTCTAGCATGTCTAGATTTGATGCAATATTTTCTCCAGTTACATGCTTCATATTGGCCGGTTTTGGCCGGGTTGGGTTCGAAAGGGTTAACTCTTACTCCTTTGCTAGCAAGCATCTCTTGAATATTAAATCCTCTGTCTGCCATAATAGCATCTCCATATTACGCCCAGACCATTCAGTAATTTCCTTGTCAGAAATACTACCACCACAGAGTGTTGAAATGAATGAAATTCCACCTTTTGGAACAATGCCAATCAGGTGTTGGTATTTTTGTAAGAAGAGAAAGTAAGTTGCTGGCAATAAATGCCACGATAGACCGCTACATTCTGCTTTTGTACTACGATTCGTACAGCCAAAGGCTATACAGTGCTTAACCATGATAGCTTCTTTTCGCTACTTTTACGCAAAGTGACAGTGACAGAATACTCAATATATTTTGAAATATCCGGTAATGCCTGTGTTCGTCCTATACTGTTCTTCTAACTTTTGAGGAAGCTTGACCCAATAGCCTCGCTTTGACATAAACTCATTGAGAGACCGCTGGCCAGCAGACACTAATCCACATAAGAGCTATTATAAGCCAGTCATACCCAACTGTTCAAAATTGGATACAAAATCGTAGACACATATTATTGCACCTACAATGCATTAAATTGTACCAGAAAGTGCAGGAAAAGGCGCATCCAAGAATCTGAAATTACTTCTATCGCTGCAGAGTTGTTATAAAATATTGTGCAGCATACAGGAGCGCTTGTAGTGGTTAGAATTTGCTTGATTGAAGAATCTTACCCAAACTATCATTCTTCTTTGAAGAAAAATATGTCAATCTTCAACTTCAAGAAGTCATAATTTGGCAAAGCCAAAGAACTCAGAGTCAGAAGCCATATAAAAACTTAAGAAGAATCTAATGTAAGCTATTAAAAATTAAGCTTTAAGTTTAAGTTTATAATGAGTATATAAAGCTCCAGCTTACCATATTGTGAAGCATGCTATAAAACTTACCAAATAGAGAAGAAACACCACACGGCACACAACCGGCTTGACAAGCAAAACAAAATGGCGGTGGAGAGACATTAAGAAATGGGCTTCCTGTGGTAACATGCAAACCACAGGAATCCCGATAGGAAACTCTCCACCCATCACAACCTCGTCCCCAGTACCTCGTACCTTTCTCTGTCAGATCCTGGGGACGAGGTTGGTTCAACCAAGTTCAACCACGGTTTGTTCTGGGAAACCCTCATCCACCGAAAGAATAAATCGGAAACCCTGTGGTATGCATACAAGAAAAATACGGAGATTCGGCTGTGGTATGCATTTTTACCACAGAAAGCCCATTTCTTATAAAAGTGCATATAAGCCCTGGCTAATTATATTTCAGTGATTAATTATATTACAGTGATTAATGAAATAACAATAATGAATTTTATTATGCCCCAGAACCTTTGTGTGTGAGAAGTGAAGCATATATCGAATGTGGGCTATTAACCTACATGTATGTCCATATTGCCATTCATAACTACCAGTATTATTTTCAATGGTTTATTGTATCACTATTATGTATACATTTTATTTGTACTGTATACATGCAAATTTTATGTTCCAGGGCACAACAAATAAAAAAAAGCAGTGTGCTTGCCGGGTTTAGTAGCCTAAAGCTCTAGGGAGCTGGTCCGAATTAGGAAGCTTTTAAATTGCAAAGTAAATTACCCGAGTCGTACAAAAAGAAGCAAAATGTTACTTGCCCATTCAGGCAACCTGTGAACAGGAATCACTACCCTGACAAGCCAAACTACTAGCCCTGGGCTATTGGACAGCACTTGCATTGCACCCTGTGTTCCTTTCTATAATTTTACACAAATTTTGAAAATAGGATTATAATATTAAAATTTAAATGTTTGAGTAGTAAATTGGAAAACAGTAAAATATGACTAACCCCTTTTACAAGACCATTACATTAGATGTCCGGGCCGGACACTCATTATCAGAGATTCTCATATGAACTGACGAACCTCACGCACATGTGGGATGGTAAAAATCAAAGCAAATATTCAAAAATGACTAATAAACTGTGTAAATATACATTATTCAAGTAAAATAATGAACATACTTTCAATCAAGCATTGAAGGAGGGGGGTTGAACTGTTTTAACCCACCAATCGAACACTGACTCCATACATGCATAGTACCGTGACATAGACACAGCTGCCATCTTAGGGGGTCAAAACACTCATCTTTAACAATAGACACAAAATAAAGCTGTTCTGCCATAGATCGCCTTCCTTCAAATTGGCTAATTTTCCCAATATAATAAGAATGGTGGCTTTCATCTATTTGTTTTGATGTGACGTCATAATGAAATAGGGCAATCGATTTCACTGAGCTGGTCACAAGAGTGATTAGCCTATGGAAGTTGACAGTATTGCAACCTAGATTGTCCATTGATAAATTATCAAATCACTAAGGTAGCTGGTACACATTTCTGGTTCGCTCTGTACTTAGGGGACGAGGGTTGTTCTTTGGACAATCAACGACACCTTTATGCTCTTTCATAGGTTTACACAATACAATACTTTATTTAACGAGTAGGACATACTTAGCTACAAGCTAGTTTACAGATGTTCCACAAATAAATTTAAAAAAAGAAACTATATATAATTTAGAGATTAACAATTTAATTTAATTAATTTAAATTTAATAGGTTTCTTGCACACTGAGCAATGGGGTTTTGCCTTGGTTTTTGTGGACCTTATTTTACAGCAGGTGGAACTGGAATTTCTGGCCTTACAGCAACTGGAACTTCTGGCACTAAATTACAAAAATAACAATTATTATTAAGTTATGGGTATATATATATATTGGTTAATGGTAAATAAAGCACTGGTTTCGTTTCAAATGCAAACTTACAGTGTATTATACGTTTCCAGCTGGTATTTTAATATTTTGTTTAGTCTCAAAAGACTATGTATATATGACATGTCAAACAGTTTGATAGGTGTACATGCACTGCTTGAGCTAGGTGTTATTGGAGGACAAACACAGAAGGTGTGATCAGCACAGGCTCTATTTTGTTTGAATATTTTCAGAATTTGAATAGTTTCTTTTGTGCAAAAAAATATTTTATACAATTCAAAACAATTTGAATTACCTTGAGCTGTAGGGGGAACATCTTTTGGTGTCTCTTCTGGGTTGCTTCTGCCCTTGGCTGCTTGTTAAGCATGGTGTCCATAGGTGCAGGTATCATCTAAAGAAAGTTGTCTGATTTATTCACGGTTATTTCCCTTATTCTAAATTAGTAAATAACAATATAATATGCTCTCTCTTAGTTTGATACACTTGTGGTGAAAACAATGTTCAGTACGTGGAACCCGGTCATAATGAAGTTTTCTTCCTTTCCCTCGGGACTTATTTATACATGCAGGTTCCACTGTATTGCTAGCCTCCTATAGCAGCCGTTTTGTAGCGTTCCCGTAATGGAAGTGAAGTGAACGGAAGCGCTACACAACGGCTACTATAGGACTAGGAGGCTACTGTAATCTGTATTGCCATGCAAACTAAATACAAAAGCACTTACCAAAATCGGAGAATGGCTTATCGGTTTCGATGGCATGGACTGATGGAATAGGAACAACTCCATATTCAACCGACTTCAGTCTTGGCGTAGAGTCAAGGACTAAAGAAAATCTTATAAAGTCTTCCGGCTTGGAGTGAACCAAACAAACGCTGAAATTCTTCGTCGGTTCCCACTTCGCTCGCTTTGTTCTCACGAACCTCAACCACTGGCGTTTTCTCTTCTTTGCTTCTGGCCGATCATCCTCAGAAACGGGACCTTGTGTTAGAGCTATCCTTTTTTGAGTCTGGATCATTCCTACAGCCCCCAAATACACATCTGTTTGGCATTTCAAATCGAGTTATTCGCAAGGTTCGCTCTGTTTTTATCTGTCTTTGTTGTTGGTTGTTCGCTTTCTCTCACTACTATGACGTTGCTTTCCGGTTTCGTTCCTCATATCGTTCCTTGATAGTAATCTAAACTGGAAACCCTATGTAAATGAAATATGTAAAAAGGTAAACAGAAGCATTGGCGTTCTTTCTAAATTACGTTATTACCTAAATGTATACATACTTACTAATCTGTATTATTCCCTTATATATCCTTACCTCACCTATGGTTTACTTGTCTGGGGGAATACATATCAGACTTCAACTCGTCCTTTATTTATTCTTCAGAAAAAGGCCCTTCGTATTATCACATTTTCTAAATATGATGCACATTCTACCCCTTTGTTCAAAAAATTGCAAATTTTAAAACTAAACGACTTAGTCCTCTCTCACACTGCTTTATTTATGTATCAATATCACGCAAATACACTTCCAACTGTTTTTAGAGATTTCTTTAAACCTCTCTCTGATATCCACCATTATAACACTCGCCTGGCATCCACTTCTTCTTATTATCTTCCTGCTATTCGAACTAATTATGGTCTATTTAATATTCGTTTTCAAGGTCCAAAAATATGAATTCACTAGACAAAAACCTTAAATTCTTGACTAAATACTAAATATTGATCAATACTAAATATTGATCAAATATCTCAGTTTTCAATTTGCCTTTTCAATTTCAATTTAAAATATGTATTTTCAGCAGATTGTATTTTATTCGTTGTCTCTGTTATGTTTACGTGTGTCCGTTTCTTGTATTTATTATATAACAAATTATGTACATTGTCTTCGTTCTGACCGCCATATCAAATTGCAATCTGTACTTTGTTCCGGTGGCTCAGCTTAGTTTAGCTTTTTAGTTATTCTGAGCCTACCAGTACCAATTATTGAGCTTTTCATTTTTCCAGTAAATCTGTAACTATTATTAATTCCAGTACGAAATAAAATTTGTTGTTGTTGTTGTTGTTGTTCCCAGGCTACTTCCAGACTCCAGCTGACGGCCATTTGGGACAGGGTGCCCAAATCGGCTTGTTTTACAATGTTTGACGCCAGAAATAAGGTCGAACTCTTACTTTTTTCCTTTTTTTCTCTTCGAATTATTGATAAGAAGGATGTAAAGAATTAATAAAAAATACTTCAAATTTGGGGTTATAGGCACTTTAACAATTAGAAGGGGAAAACAAATAGTTTGTCATTCCCAGGCTACACTCTATTCGTAAAGAATAAAACACGCGTTATCGTTGTTTTAGGTTATTTTCCAAACTAGACCGAAGAGATATTTACCATATCTGAAAGAATACCAAGACACCTGTCTATCGTTTAAAGGACTATCATGGATAACTTTTAGAAGGAACATTTTACGAAGCCGAGTTACAGAGGGATAAGAGGGAGAAAACGAAAAAAAAAAAAGCGGCACAGAAGGTGACAAAAGGGATGAAAGGGCCTACCGACAAGAGACGTGTTCACATTCGGATATAGCTATCTCCGTTCATCCTTTTCATCCCTTTTGTCGCCTCTCGTCCCGATTTTTTTTCTTTTTTTATCCCTCTTTTTTTTATTTCAAAACGAAAAAAAGAGGGACGAAAGGCGACAAAAGGGATGAAAGGAGATAAAAGGGACGATCAAGTAGATTTGTACTATTTGATACTAACTTTCAACGAGTGAACATGGAAAATCGGACTTTGAAAAACTGCCCTGTACCTAATTGTGGATCAAAGTATCTTGTTAAATTATCCAACCACTTGTCACAAGTCCATAGATTATCAACTCAAGAACGTAAACCATATTTACAAGAAGCGAAACTTCAAAAAAGAAAGCTGTTGTCGAGGAATGTAAATCCAGTTGTTGATAATGGAAAATATGTTGGTTAGGAATCCTGCTTATAATATTGGTCTAACTGAGAGACCTTAGCTAAATTAGCTAATCGACATTTGTTCAACTTAGTGACCACACCAATTTGTTTTCTATAAAGTTGGAAACTTTTAAGGGTCTGACATTATACTCCCGATCCTTGAAGAGTAAATATATAAACGATGGCTGCTAATCGTATTGTACTTGATATCCTGTGAAATGCTCTGTTTCTTTCTTCAACTTAATCGATGCAAATAGTGTCTTCTGATATAGGTTTCCTTGCCATCTTGTAGTTGGAGTTTTCTGGTTTTTTACTTTGGGTTGTACTGACACGGAGACACGTTCATTTAGCGTAGTAAATATACGGTTCTTTGATCTATATTTTTGCCTTTTGTTCAAACCGTAGGGTTGTAGTGCGAATAACTGGGTATTCCAAAATTCAAAATCTCATTTCAAAAACTCATGAATAATTAATGAGCATGTTGTCCAATCAGATGAAGCATATCAGTCACGTCCATGCTCCTTTATACCTGATAAAATCTCATTTCAAAATCTCATTTCAAAATCTCATTTCAAAAACTCATGAATAATTAATGAGCATGTTGTCCAATCAGATGAAGCATATCAGTCACGATCATGCTCCTTTATACCTGATAAAATCTCATCATTCTATAAGCCCACGGAGGGATTTGAATTCTGTCCCAGGGAGAAACGGGGTTAATGATTGAGACAATGGAATTTCAATTGATGTTTCAGCTTTCTCATTGAATTGCTAATTAGGATGAACGTTTTATATAAAGAATACTAATGAACATGAAATTTTATATAAAGTTTCATCCTAATTAAGAATTCACTGATAAAGACCCAAATATAGCAAAATGTACACGGAACATAAGGTACCTAGATAATAAATTTTGGACTACATTTACTAATATCAGCAGACTACCGAGATACACAGATAATATTTTTTAAATGAAGTTATCCAACTTGTTTACCGAGCCACTGTTTAGTTCCAATTATTAAACCAAACTCAAAGCCGTAAAATAATAAAAACGTGCATTAAACTTACATATTTTGTGCCGGAGTCAAACATTTAGAGTCTGCCGTCATGTCAGTCACATCGCTTTCCAAGTCTTGAACTTTATCGAGGTAAACCACGACACCAAATCCTTCAAGTGCAGGTTCTTCTTGCATTGCGAAACGCCGCTTCAAACAACATAGTATGGTAATTTCTTCATGTCATTTCCTTGAGATGTTCGTAATTGCAGGCGGTGATTACTCGAATATTTTGCATGGCGTTGTGAATACAAAGGTTAAATGGTTCATTAAGTAACCAATCCCTTGAGATGTGCGCTTTCTTTCATTGCATTCTTAAAGCGTGTTTGAAGCCGTTTAAAACACTCACAGCACGTGTTTTATCAAGTCTAAAAATTCTCGGGCTTCGCCCTCAAATTTTTAAACTTGATAAAACACTGCTGTTCGTGTTTTAAACAGTACATAAATAGATATAACTAGAATAGAAGTGAAAGAGAAAATATGCTGCGTGGGATTTTAACCCACGGCCTCGGCATACTAGTCCGCTGTGTTACCACCACACCATCAGGACCAACCTACTGTTTATATGTGTTTATTAAATAAGCCTGAATCCTTCGGGATCCTTTAAACTTAGTGATTCCTAAGTTGGCCTTAGGGCCTGTGAATCAGTATGATCCTTAGGGTGAAAGCTAGTTTAAAGTTATAGGCTTTCCCATCTCGACCCCGAAAGAGAAAATGTCGGGAGTACCCACGGTGACGTTCCACAATGACAGCACCAGCCGGCTGCGTTGCCAGCGTGGTTGGTCCTGATGGTGTAGTGGTAACACAGCGGACTAGTATGCCGAGGCCGTGGCTTTAAATCCCACTCGGGGCACATATTTTCTGTATACGCTAAAATTGCGATCAACCCCTGTGGACAAAAATCATAAATTTCCTCTTCAATGTCACTTGTCAATTTCATGAAATGAATATGTGTTAGTAGCACAATGTGGCACTCGTGAAGTAGATTCTACTAGTACCACAGGTATACAAAATGTAGAACAATAGTATTTCAAAAGATACATACATTTTATGTTGTCCGGAACGTTTTAGTACACCCTGCCAACTGCAGCCTCTGACTATTATTCATTGCTAATATTCCGACTTGCTACACAGTACAAATTCCAAGCAGGTGATTGGCTAATGACAGTACTTTATTGGTGACCATAGCACGCTGTGCCCTCAGTTGGAATATTAAAAGGATTAGAGACTTTACGTTTGTGTTTTATTGACAAATGCAGGCATCTGTTGGCAGTGCACGTGTACAATGTACAATGAATTATACAATTTTATTTCGAAAAAAAATCATGAATACTGTGGCAGAACGTTTTCGTTCATACAGTCAGCACGTTCCTGTATTTGTCAATAAAATATGCACACCACTCTCTAACCCTTATAACAACAGCAACAGCAACAACAGCAACAGCAACAACAGCAACAACAACAGCAACAACAATGTCCAAATGTAACAAATGTTTGGTTTATGCCTTGGTCGTTTCATGTTGTTTTGCTTTAGGTACTTATTGACTGAGTGGGAGGGCCGGACGGGAAACTATTTGGCTCGAGGTCATGACGTACAAAATGACGTACAATAGCTTATTTTTTTGTAGATCAAACCGCAAAACAGCAAGAAAAAATTGTGCAGGGCCGGACGGCTTTTTTCGGCCCGCTCACTCCATACACGTCCGGCCCTCATCACGTGACTTTTGTAAATGGTTTCGAAAGGAAAGCTCGCGCGGGGCCATACGGGTCATATGATAAATATATATATATGAACTTATTAGGTTAGTGAACAAGGTAATATTAGTGTGAAAAATTACAGCTGTAGTAATCCTTTTTACTGTGCTGCAGATCTTAAACAAAATTTACAAGGAGGGATATTTGAATGCTTGGTAGCAGAAGACAATGAAAACATTCAAGATTATCTTATAGTCCATGGGCCAGACCAGATTTTCTTACCACTTCGAGGGACAAATTGTGACTGGTGTCATTTTGAAGAGTAGTCCAAGGTGTGTTGTAATTTTGATGATAGCAGTTTTGAATGGGCAGCTTTATGGTATATTTTTAAAAATTGAAAAATGGCATCCCAGCATGAAAACGAGGCTACCAGGAAGAATGCCTGAAAAAACCATTAATGATAATTTTTCAACGCCATCTAAAAGAAACACAAAGAGAAAATACCTTTTCTGTTTACCTAAGTCAATTTGTTTTCAAAAATACCATTTTTACATTGTTTTACTACAAAATGACCTTCACCAAAATTTGCAATGCATTATGGGTAATTCAAGATGGCAGACAATGTCTCAGGTATGTTTTGAATTGTGTTTGTCGGGTTTTTATATCGGATTTTCGATATTTTAATAAAAAATATATTCCTAACCAAAGGTTTATGAGTTATCGGAAGTGTCTTTAAAATAAATTGAACAGTAAATGGATGTTTTTTAGTAAGGGACTGTGCAATAATTAGCAGGAGGGGGTATGGGAAAGAGATGGTTAAAAATAATGCTTCACCACCCGCCCCGCCCCTCCCCCCCTACTTAACAGAAGAAAAAATAACTATCACTTCCCCTCATACTGGCTAAAATAAATACGACCCAAACCATCCTTTAAGAAGACCTACAGGGCTTCATGTGGTTTCAACAGTGGATTTGAATGATATTTTAATCGGGAACGAACAATTAATGAATACTTCATAGCTATATTCTTCACATATCCATATTCTAACTGATTCACCTGGAGTGGAAGTCCTTGCTATATTCACCTCTCTAATTAACTGACAAAGCTTGCCTGATTTTCAGACGGTACGAGGTTGTCCGCTCACTTCCTCCCCGGAAGTGAGAGGACGACCTCGTACCGTCTGAAAACCAGGCTAATCCACAGGCAGGGTGGCCACCGAACAGATTGAACGTGATCTACTTCAGGCCAAAGATATTGGCGAAAGAGCGTACCGTTCCTTTAGCAAGCAAAGGATAGAGTCGAATCCAGCGAAGGTAAAATTTCACGACAAGATAAGAAGACTAACAAGTCTACACTAGCGAACGAACTCCAGAAGGATGTCCCAGCAGTTGAAGTTATGCCACAACCATCGACATGCAGCATTGGTGAAATGGCCCAAAGGCTCAAAGGAGACCAGAAGACGTTTTCTGAAATGGCAGATGCATTGATGGCTATGGTCTTGCAAGGAGCAACAAGTAACCGGATAGATGTTGTCTTTGATGTTTATCGAGAGACATTGATCAAGAATATGGAAAGAGAGAAGAGAGGAGGTGAGACAGAAACGAATACAGAAATATACAACCAGATAATAGAGTACAGGAAGTTTTTTTTCAAACCCTCAAAATAAGAAGCAATTCGTTAGATTTGTCACCGAAGAATGGCAGAATGAGAGGATCAGATGAAGGCTAGTAGGAAAAACGTTTTACACCACGACCGAGGGAAATTATGTTGAGATTTCAGCAGACGGTGTCGTTACCCTAAGTGAAGAACTTAAGTATAAGAAGATATTCAGCATACGCAAGAGGAAGCGGACACCAGACTTCTGCTTCACGCCTCTCATGTATAGCACTGGTAATGGCTACAGCGCCGTTGTGATATCATCAGAAGATAACCAATGTTTTTGTCCCGGGGGGGGGTTCTTCCTATATTCGGCTTGTAGGGGTGTGATCGTCGTATTTTTTAGGGTTTGAAATCGGCGATCCGGTATTTTTAGGGGTTGGTCAAGCGAAATCCATTTTTAGGGTGATTTTTAGACCATGAGGCATATTTTAGGGTGGGAAATGTTTCACGGTTTGTTATTTTTAGGGTATTTTTCGAGTTTTTCCGACGGTCACCCCTACCCTTTTTACCTTGAAGAACCCCCCTCCCCCGAGTTTTTGTACTCTGTCTTGCTTTCAAGTGCTTTGTTCCATCTACTATGTATTTAAAATGTGGTACACAGACTCGTACAAGGTACACGAACTCCAGAAGGATGTCCCAGCAGTTGAAGTTATGCCACAACCATCGACATGCAGCATTGGTGAAATGGCCTAAAGTCTCAAAGGAGACCAGAAGACGTTTTCTGAAATGGCAGATGCATTGATGGCTATGGTCTTGCAAGGAGCAACAAGTAACCGGATAGATGTTGTCTTTGATGTTTATCGAGAGACATTGATCAAGAATATGGAAAGAGAGAAGAGAGGAGGTGAGACAGAAACGAATACAGAAATATACAACCAGATAATAGAGTACAGGAAGTTTTTTTTCAAACCCTCAAAATAAGAAGCAATTCGTTAGATTTGTCACCGAAGAATGGCAGAATGAGAGGTTCAGATGAAGGCTAGTAGGAAAAACGTTTTACACCACGACCGAGGGAAATTATGTTGAGATTTCAGCAGACGGTGTCGTTATCCTCAGTGTAGAACTTAAGTATAAGAAGATCTTCAGCATACGCAAGAGGAAGCGGACACCAGACTTCTGCTTCACGCCTCTCATGTATAGCACTGGTAATGGCTACAGCGCCGTTGTGATATCATCAGAAGATAACCAATGTTTTTGTCCCGGGGGGGTTCTTCCTATATTCGGCTTGTAGGGGTGTGATCGTCGTATTTTTTAGGGTTTGAAATCGGCGATCCGGTATTTTTAGGGGTTGGTCAAGCGAAATCCATTTTTAGGGTGATTTTTAGACCATGACGCATATTTTAGGGTGGGAAATGTTTCACGGTTTGTTATTGTTAGGGTATTTTTCGAGTTTTTCGGACGGTCACCCCTACTCTTTTTACCTTGAAGAACCCCCCCTCCCCCGAGTTTTTGTACTCTGTCTTGCTTTCAAGTGCTTTGTTCCATCTACTATGTATTTAAAATGTGGTACACAGACTCGTACAAGGTACATCAACATTACAACTGTTGTCCAACCTCATGGTTCGGAGCTATGTAAATGTCTTCCAAGATTGCATGCTTTCACTGGGTGTGATAGTTTTCCTTTTCCAGAAAAGGCACTGACGTGACGCTAACTGCATTAAAGCTGGTGAAGCGAAATTTTGATGAGCTATTCACGAGGCTTCAAGAGTTCACCTTTATGATGTACTCCTCACACCCGGGGACCAAGGATGTTAACGAGCTGCGCTATCGAACCAGCTTCCACCATGCGAGGACACTCTGCGAAAGCATTCCGCTAGTTCAAACTATCAGACAGCAATATGGCGCAGAAGTCTTCAGGGCTGTACTCAGGTCCCTTCGCTCGTTGGATCTGGATGGAGTCTAGAGGATGGCAAGTTAAGCATTGACTGGATGAGTGGGGAACCGGCACCCAAGGCTGTACTTGAGCTCCTATCCTGCCAATGCAAGAGAATCTGCAAGTTGCCGAGCTGTACCTGTCTTGCCCACGGTCTGCAGTGCACTGACTTGTGTAAGCTACAAGACTGTACAAACCGCCGTGAGCCTGAATCTACCGAGGATTCACTTACAGATGACTCTGACGACGAAGATTAAGACGATTAAGAGAGTAGATACATGTATAATATAACGCATTCCGTTATATAACTGTTATCATTTCAGTGGTAGAGTTACCTGTAAAATACTAAATAGAATGGTGAAAAAAGTACCAGTTATTTAGGAGCTATAGGCATATAATGTGCAATTATACAACGCGTTGCCATGGAAACCAAACGAAAACATTAGTTTGCCATTCTAAGTCTCTTTCGTTATCATTCTTGATGTAACTGGCACCTTTCAAATGCATATTCGTACTAAGAGGTACACAAAACAACATTTTGTTGTAAATTTTAATAATATTGGGATATTTTTGATGCTGATGACGTCAGTTCATGAATTGATCAAAGCTTTAAAGTTGCTCTTTCAACGTTGCTATTATATGTCAAATGAAGCAGAGCCGTATGGAGTTAAAAAATGTATGATAGCACTTGCCCCTTAGAGTAGTACGGAATGAATATTAAATACAACTTATCAAATTTGCTGGGAAAGTCATTGATTTTATGTGTTGTGTTTAATTTTAACGAGCGGTTGCCATGGAAACCAAGCAATATTAGTATTTTGTTATTTGATTTTTCTTATACTATCTTATTGTAGCTATTTAGCATGTTTAAAAAGACAATAAGCTCAAAATATGCAAGATAGTAGTGTCTTCATCAGTCGATCTGGTTCATTTCTTATGACAGTGATGACGTCACTTAATCACGTGATTTTAGCATTAAAGCTGCTCATTTGACATTGCTATCATATACCAAAATGAAGTAGAGGAGTGGAGGTTTTCAAAAATGTATGATAGCCTTTGTCCCTCTGAGTGGTAAGAAAATCCATTTTTGGTGGTCTTGGCCCATGGACTATATGGGCATATTTTGAAGAACATCCGCCATCTTGGATTCATCATCGCTGAAGAATGGTTAGCGGTTGAAGTGTGAACCCAATGAATGCCAACCGTACATTGTTCTACTTGTACCCAGTTGCGAAGTGAGTATTAAAAAAGGCAAAAACGCTAAGTTCTGATGAATTTGTAGTTATTTTCAACGAATTTTGAACGCGCAATACGAAAGACGACATCGCCAGTTTATTTTTCAAATCAAAAATGCACGCGCTATTCGAAATTCTCCAATGAGCGCGCGCGAAACGTCTAGCCAATCAGTGGCAGAATCCCACCAGCCTGTACCAGGGGTACTTTCGACGCCATCTTTAGGCATGTCCCGATTGCGCTGGAAAAATCGCCAAAAAGTGCTCGAAATTTAGAAATAGTGCTCGAAAAAATGCTCACGGTTAGGTTAGGTTAGGTGGTCGGCAATTTTCGATTCCGTGCTATCGATGCGCCTTGTGGTGCACGTAATGAGGCTCCAGAATTTACTGCTACTGTTATTGGGTCTGTAACTACAGTTATTTCATCTTCGGATTCATTTTCACTAGATACGCTTAGCTGGTCTGTTGCCTCCATCTTCACAGTAATAGTATTTGACGATCAAGAACAGTTCAAGAAACAGTGCTGGCGTAAAAACATAAACAGAAAAGGGCGCCAAACGTTTACAGAAACACAAGAGTGTCACGAGCCAATGAAAATCGACTGTTCCCACGGTCAAAGGACCATAGCTCGTGCATTTCCATGACAACCAGTCAATAAGCGATTTTATAGAACTATATTATGCTCAAAAGTCAAAAAGTGCTTAAGAGTGCTGGAAACGTGAAATAGTGCTCCAAACTCGAAATAGTGCCGAAATAGTGCCCAGCGCAATCGGGACATGCCTAGCCATCTTGGATTAGGCGCGCAAAGACCCCTGGGAACGAGGTTGGCGCAGTTCAATAGATTGCTGCGCGTGCGCAGGTCAATAGATTGCTGCGCGTGCGCAGGTCAATAGATTGCTGCGCGTGCGCAGGTCAATAGATTGCTGCGCGTGCGCAGGTCAATAGATTGCTGCGCGTGCGCAGTTCAATAGATTGCTGCGCGTGCGCAGTTCAATAGATTGCTGCGCGTGCGCAGTTCAATAGATTGCTGCGCGTGCGCAGGTCAATAGATTGCTGCGCGTGCGCAGGTCAATAGATTGCTGCGCGTGCGCAGGTCAATAGATTGCTGCGCGTGCGCAGGTCAATAGATTGCTGCGCGTGCGCAGGTCAATAGATTGCTGCGCGTGCGCAGGTCAATAGATTGCTGCGCGTGCGCAGGTCAATAGATTGCGAGCATGCGCAGGTCCAACCTCGTTCCCAGGGGTCTTTACGCGCCTAATCAAAGATGGCGTCGAAAGTACCACTGGTACACGCTGGTCATGTGACCCAAAAATATGCACAATATATTAGTCCATGGGCCAGACCAGATTTTCTTACCACTTCGAGGGACAAATTGTGACTGGTGTCATTTTGAAGAGTAGTCCAAGGTGTGTTGTAATTTTGATGATAGCAGTTTTGAATGGGCAGCTTTATGGTATATTTTTAAAAATTGAAAAATGGCATCCCAGCATGAAAACGAGGCTACCAGGAAGAATGCCTGAAAAAACCATTAATGATAATTTTTCAACGCCATCTAAAAGAAACACAGAGAGAAAACACCTTTTCTGTTTACCTAAGTCATTTTGTTTTCAAAAATACCATTTTTACATTGTTTTACTACAAAATGACCTTCACCAAAATTTGCAATGCATTATGGGTAATTCAAGATGGCAGACAATGTCTCAGGTATGTTTTGAATTGTGTTTGTCGGGTTTTTATATCGGATTTTCGATATTTTAATAAAAAATATATTCCTAACCAAAGGTTTATGAGTTATCGGAAGTGTCTTTATAATAAATTGAACAGTAAATGGATGTTGTTTAGTAAGGGACTGTGCAATAATTAGCAGGAGGGGGTATGGGAAAGAGATGGTTAAAAATAATGCTTCACCACCCGCCCCGCCCCTCCCCCCCCTACTTAATAGAAGAAAAAATAACTATCACTTCCCCTCATACTGGCTAAAATAAATACGACCCAAACCATCCTTTAAGAAGACTTACAGGGCTTCATGTGGTTTCAACAGTGGATTTGCATGATATTTTAATCGGGAACGAACAATTAATGAATACTTCATAGCTATATTCTTCACATATCCATATTCTAACTGATTCACCTGGAGTGGAAGTCCTTGCTATATTCACCTCTCTAATTAACTGACAAAGCTATGAGGAGCCGCATCGCCCGATTTTTTTACCCAGCGTGAATTCATGGTTGCTAGAGACGCTCTGGTAATCTGACTTAGTAAAACACCTACATGTGTCAGCACCGGTAATTTGCTTGTCATATTACTGTTGAAAAAAACAGCCACCACCATTAGTTTGCCTTGTCATGTTAAAATTCAGAAAAATGATTACTGAATTGTGGCGGAACTTTAAAGAACTTTATTTTTCTTTTGGTATTCGGCCGTGCATGTGATTTGAAAGAACAGTACATTGCGTGTCAACTTGCTCCTCGATTAGATTTTTGAACAATTTAATTTGCGCCCGGCGGTTGAGAGCCAATATTAATAGCACTACTGTATATATGTGATTCCGTATGTGATTCCCTGGTCCGCTCTATAACGACTGTATTTATTCCTGAGCCTTCAGAACTTGATGGGCACGGTCGTTCCTCAAATAATCATGCGTCTTTTCATCAGAAATTATCAATAACTAACGGCGGAGCTTGCTTGTTGATCTAGTGGCGCGGCGTCCGGCCTCGCGAGTCTAAACGGAAAGTTTACCCTCGACTCTCAAACTAGTGCCGATTATTACTCATTTGTGCTTTACCTACAATTGCTAACATGTCCTCAAAGAAGCCATAAGAGAAGCATTTACTCCTTTAAACGAAATAAACCCGGGGTTGGGCGGAAATCATTGTTATGGTCGCTTTGTTGTAAACCGAATTCAATATATATTTCGCCAACTTTGGCTCCTTGCAAGCGGCATAGCCCTGGGTTCAAGCGACCGAGTAACTGAACTTTATACTAAAAGGCAAATCGCCTTTTTGTATTGCTACTAAATTATACTATACCGATAAAAGGTTACAAACGACTCCATCCCACTCCCCAAAATCGAATTACGATTTTGACATTTTGTGGTTTCAGTGTTGTCACCACTTTATTTAATATAACCAGTAAACACTTTCGAAGGTATAATTCCTGTGGAGAGATGAAATTGGAGGCAGAAATTATATGCCCAAACTTCAAGGATATTTGCATGCGATCCGCATGGAGGACGCGAACGCTGAGACCTTTCTACTTAACTAGGGTTTTAGGAGCTTCACTTGACAAACGTAAGAAGTGGTACGCTCTGTCAAACAGCCGTTGTGATTGTAAAGTGAAAAGATTTGTTAAGAACAAGGCTTTTGAACGGTTCTCAAGTGAAAGTATCAGATTTGTGGCGGGAAAATGTGAATGTCCATTCGAATGGTTCTGGCGGAAAGAAGAAACGCCGAAGAAGTGGGCTGCATGTACGCTATTACTCTGTTTGGACTCTTTTGTGGGCTTGCTAAAGCAGCAGCAGTCTTCAGTTGAGAGATCATATCAAGGATTTTTGGCCTCTGATCAGAGTTCAAGCAAGTAATTGACGCGATGAACTCCTTCGACCTCACGCGGTCCGCTGTGATCGGTCTCACGAAAAAGGTAACCCTGAAGACTCGTCGCATTCAAGTATTAGGAAACGAGCTGTCGTTTTAACTGGTAGAAGGTAAAGGAAACGAAAGCAACTATCGCTGCTAGTGTGTTACAATTTATTTTGTTTGAAGTTATTTAATTTATTATTAAGTGATTACGTCGGTGTTGATTTAAAACCGGCCTGTTGAATAAACCATTCGGGATTATAATTTTTTCCACAATCATTCAAATTTACTTATAATCTTTTTAATTTCCTCTCAAACTCTCACAATCATGTACATGTAAATGTACTGTCATGCATAGATCGATATGTGTCATTGCATGTGTATCTCTATTTTGTGTTTGTGTTTTTTATATATTTCTGTTGTAGATTGCAGATCGAGCCTTCATTTTCTACCAAACAGATATAGGATGTCAGGTGATGGTTCAGGAAGCTGTGGTGTTGGAGTTATACTTGCTGCAAGAGAAATGATTATTCAGGGCTCTCTGGCTGTCAACAATCTAACATAGAAATACAAGGAGAAGCACCTACTTCGCAAGCAGCTTATGCTAGATTAGAAGTTAATTTGCAAGTGGGGATAAATCTTACAAATAACAGGCAAACCAAGAAAGAAACCCCTTACTGCCTGTTTATGTCTGTTGTTTTCATGGGTAAACCGTTACCTGAATTCATGCGGGGTAATCATTTACCTGAATTCCACAGCTGAACTGCCTGGGACAGAACCCCCGGCCCCTTACTGCCTGTTTAGATTTCTGTTGTTTTCTTGGGTAATCCGTTACCTGAATTCCACAGCTGCATGAACAGGGGCAGAAATTAGCCATCTCCCTTACTGCCTGTTTATGCGGTCTGTTGTTTTCTTGGGTAATCCGTTACCTGAATTCCACAGCTGAACAGGGTCAGAAATTAGCCATCCCCCTTACTGCCTGTTTATGCGGTCTGTTGTTTTCTTGGGTAATCCGTTACCTGAATTCCACAGCTGAACAGGGTCAGAAATTAGCCATCCCCTTTACTGCCTGTTTATGCGGTCTGTTGTTTTCTTGGGTATTCCGTTACCTGAATTCAACAGCTGAACAGGGGCAGAAATTAGCCACCACCCTTACTGCCTGTTTATGCAGTCTGTTGTTTTCTTGGGTAATCCGTTACCTGAATTCCACAGCTGAACATAAGCAGAAATTAGCCACCACCCTTACTGCCTGTTTATGTCTGTTGTTTTCTTGGGTAATCCGTTACCTGAATTCCACAGCTGAACACGGTCAGAAATTAGCCATCCCCCTTACTGCCTGTTTATGCGGTCTGTTGTTTTCTTGGGTAATCCGTTACCTGAATTCCACAGCTGAACACGGTCAGAAATTAGCCACCACCCTTACTGCCTGTTTATGCAGTCTGTTGTTTTCTTGGGTAATCCGTTACCTGAATTCCACAGCTGAACAGGGGCAGAAATTAGCCACCACCCTTACTGCCTGTTTATGCAGTCTGTTGTTTTCTTGGGTAATCCGTTACCTGAATTCCACAGCTGAACACGGTCAGAAATTAGCCACCACCCTTACTGCCTGTTTATGCAGTCTGTTGTTTTCTTGGGTAATCCGTTACCTGAATTCCACAGCTGAACAGGGGCAGAAATTAGCCATCCCCCTTACTGCCTGTTTATGTCTGTTGTTTTCTTGGTTAATCCGTTACCTGAATTCCACAGCTGAACAGGGGCAGAAATTAGCCATCCCCCTTACTGCCTGTTTATGTCTGTTGTTTTCTTGGTTAATCCGTTACCTGAATTCAACAGCTGAACAGGGGCAGAAATTAGCCACCCCCTTACTGCCTGTTTATGTCTGTTGTTTTCTTGGGTAATCCGTTACCTGAATTCCACAGCTGAACGTTAGGGGCAGAAATTAGCCATCCCCCTTACAGCCTGTTTACGTCTGTTGTTTTCATGGGTAATCCGTTACCTGAATTCAACAGCTGAACACGCAGGAGCAGAACTCACCTTACTGCATGCCTGTTTATATTTCTGTTGTTTCTTGGGTAATCCATTACCTGAATTCAACAGCTGAACTGGGACAGAACCCCCGGCCTCTCACTGCCTGTTTATATTTCTGTTGTTTTCTTGGGTAATCCGTTACCTGAATTCAACAGCTGAACATGGGCAGAACTCCCCTTAATGCATGCCTGTTTATATTTATTTTACTTTCTTGGGTAATCCGTAAGCTGAATTAAACAGCTTACTGCCTACCCTTACTGCCTGAAGAGTTCGTAAATAATAACGAAGGCCTCGATGACGAAAGGTTGAGAAAAGAAGTACTACACGAGGCTTCAGTGATAACCCGCCTTGGAGACCATCCTCTTCTTTTTGGAGTTCAAACTGTCAAGCAACACAAAATTATCGTTCAATTTCATGGGAAAAAGCGAAGTGTCACTCTTTCGAAAGCCGCTCGAGCGAATAGCCTTAGCAATGAAGAATGTTTAAGCTGCACTGGGCCAAGAAGCGTTGCGAGTGACGTTTTTTTCCTTCGAAGAGAAGGGCGAAGAGTTGCGCTCTTCACAGTAATCCCAGAAGCCGAGGCCAGCCCGTAAACAACTATTTAGTTAGTTGTTGTAGTTAATATCACAACAAGGTGACGAAATTTTCGTTAGCATGAACGAAACAAAAACCACGGTTTTATCGACATTGAACCCAGTAAGCGTTCGTTTTCAGTGCATGCGCTCATAATTGACTGTCGATGCACGTAAACTTATGACTTTCAACAAAGAAAAATGATTCTGGTGTAATTGATGTCTGTGTTTATTAGCAGCGAGAATGAATTCATAAACTGAGCTTTCTTGTGATTAAATAGAAACAAGTAATTTACTATCACGGTTGAACGTTTGAAGAAAAGAGGAACGACAAGATGAACGCGTGAAATGGAACCGTATAATCCATATATGCGCTTTTAAGTAGCTGGAAATCGTTTTTGTTTCCTCAGAAATATATCCGTGTCCTTCCCTGCTAGCAGAATCTCTATTACGGCTGGCCTTCCATATACTGCGTAAGCCGTCGCAAACAGTTTCGATGTATTAATTGTTTTCGACTGATTGCGACGGCTTTACGTCGGACGCGTTAATGCGAGAGGAAGTTTGGAGTTGAAATCTTTGAACTTAACTGACTGTGTCAAAATACGGTAGTTATGTTTATCAATTCTGTTGATATTTCTGTAGTCAGTTGTGCTTAAAGGTCTTTATTTAAAGTCTTCAAATACTCTAACCGTACCGACGTCCTTATAATGCCGTTACTGCCGACTGACAGAAACTAAAAAAAATGGCCTGAGAATATCAAACGCTTGCCAGTCGCAGGCTAAGTTACACTAAGTGCATTGAGTTATATCAATGAGCTTTACATTTTGTACAGCTAGGGTACTTGCATGTTCAACTTGACAAACATATTTCAGTCATCCACGTGCGACCCTTTTACAGCCGAGTAGTTCTGAGTCCCTTCTGAGTCTTGTATTATTTCCAGTTAGATGATTATTTAGGTCATTTTATATATAGTTATTTTAAAGGTTTTCACGGATAGGTTTGCAAGATAATTTCGTTCTGGTCTCGGTTTTTTTCTAGGGAAGAAAGCGAGCCGCGAAGCGGTAAGGAGAGAATCATAAATCTACACACGTGTATGTGTTAAGTGGTGTTAAACTGAGGTGATGAAATGTTGCGTGTCACATTATTGGGACTCCAAGGGAGCACTCTGTCAACCCTGTTATTGTCTTTAAGCTTCCCTGTGGCTGGAACGTGGTCATTTCAGATGACCACGTTAGCGGTATCTAAGGCCTGCGGCTCCTCATAGTGCTTGAGCGACCTGCTCAGCTGCAACTGCTGTATTTATAGAGAAGCTGCAGAGTCAGTTCAGGAGTTCTTAAAATTATGAACAATATACAACTCCAGAACTCGGATCGATTCATGAACTGTATTCAAGTAGCTGAATGAGAACACTCAACAAAAATATGTATCATGGACTCCTCTGTGTCACTCTCATGACCACTCTTAAATTTTGCTTGCTGCATGGCAATACCTGCTGTGTAGTTTTGTTAACCATGTCTTTCAGGACATTAGAATAATTAGAATTGGGCTGAAATGGTCACATAACTTCGTCGTATATATCATAAATGGCCCATATCGGAGACGAACACCACGATGTTCTCGACTATTTGAAGTCTGCAGGTTAATTGATTTGCTGTGCAGATAGGGAAAGGTAACCTTTTGGAAAAATACCTGTAGACCAAGCATGCGAGGAAACGGTAAATAAATACACGCAAACCCCGAGGCACTATAGTAGCGGAATATAGAAGCATTTTCTTGAGGAATTTAAAGGACATGCTTCATCTGAACAAATCAAGCTGTCAGCACGATGATCTCCAGAAGAGCCGGATCTCCAGAGATGAAGCAGATGTGCAGTATTACTGTCAACGTTGGATAGCTGGATAAATCCATTTGAAATCGAACAAGATCTTGTTTGCTTATCCACAGGTAGCCTGATTTTCAGACGGTACGAGGTTGTCCGCTCACTTCCTCCCCGGAAGTGAGAGGACGACCTCGTACCGTCTGAAAACCAGGCTAATCCACAGGCAGGGTGGCCACCGAACAGATTGAACGTGATCTACTTCAGGCCAAAGATATTGGCGAAAGAGCGTACCGTTCCTTTAGCAAGCAAAGGATAGAGTCGAATCCAGCGAAGGTAAAATTTCACGACAAGATAAGAAGACTAACAAGTCTACACTAGCGAACGAACTCCAGAAGGATGTCCCAGCAGTTGAAGTTATGCCACAACCATCGACATGCAGCATTGGTGAAATGGCCCAAAGGCTCAAAGGAGACCAGAAGACGTTTTCTGAAATGGCAGATGCATTGATGGCTATGGTCTTGCAAGGAGCAACAAGTAACCGGATAGATGTTGTCTTTGATGTTTATCGAGAGACATTGATCAAGAATATGGAAAGAGAGAAGAGAGGAGGTGAGACAGAAACGAATACAGAAATATACAACCAGATAATAGAGTACAGGAAGTTTTTTTTCAAACCCTCAAAATAAGAAGCAATTCGTTAGATTTGTCACCGAAGAATGGCAGAATGAGAGGTTCAGATGAAGGCTAGTAGGAAAAACGTTTTACACCACGACCGAGGGAAATTATGTTGAGATTTCAGCAGACGGTGTCGTTACCCTCAGTGAAGAACTTAAGTATAAGAAGATCTTCAGCATACCCAAGAGGAAGCGGACACCAGACTTCTGCTTCACGCCTCTCATGTATAGCACTGGTAATGGCTACCGCGCCGTTGTGATATCATCAGAAGATAACCAATGTTTTTGTCCCGGGGGGGGGGGGGGGTTCTTCCTATATTCGGCTTGTAGGGGTGTGATCGTCGTATTTTGTAGGGTTTGAAATCGGCGATCCGGTATTTTTAGGGGTTGGTCAAGCGAAATCCATTTTTAGGGTGATTTTTAGACCATGAGGCATATTTTAGGGTGGGAAATGTTTCACGGTTTGTTATTTTTAGGGTATTTTTCGAGTTTTTCCGACGGTCACCCCTACCCTTTTTACCTTGAAGAACCCCCCCTCCCCCGAGTTTTTGTACTCTGTCTTGCTTTCAAGTGCTTTGTTCCATCTACTATGTATTTAAAATGTGGTACACAGACTCGTACAAGGTACATCAACATTACAACTGTTGTCCAACCTCATGGTTCGGAGCTATGTAAATGTCTTCCAAGATTGCATGCTTTCACTGGGTGTGATAGTTTTCCTTTTCCAGAAAAGGCACTGACGTAACGCTAACTGCATTAAAGCTGGTGAAGCGAAATTTTGATGAGCTATTCACGAGGCTTCAAGAGGTCACCTTTATGATGTACTCCTCACACCCGGGGACCAAGGATGTTAACGAGCTGCGCTATCGAACCAGCTTCCACCATGCGAGGACACTCTGCGAAAGCATTCCGCTAGTTCAAACTATCAGACAGCAATATGGCGCAGAAGTCTTCAGGGCTGTACTCAGGTCCCTTCGCTCGTTGGATCTGGATGGAGTCTAGAGGATGGCAAGTTAAGCATTGACTGGATGAGTGGGGAACCGGCACCCAAGGCTGTACTTGAGCTCCTATCGTATCCTGCCAATGCAAGAGAATCTGCAAGTTGCCGAGCTGTACCTGTCTTGCCCACGGTCTGCAGTGCACTGACTTGTGTAAGCTACAAGACTGTACAAACCGGCGTGAGCCTGAATCTACCGAGGATTCACTTACAGATGACTCTGACGACGAAGATTAAGACGATTAAGAGAGTAGATACATGTATAACATAACGCATTCCGTTATATAACTGTTATCATTTCAGTGGTAGAGTTACCTGTAAAATACTAAATAGAATGGTGAAAAAAGTACCAGTTATTTAGGAGCTATAGGCATATAATGTGCAATTATACAACGCGTTGCCATGGAAACCAAACGAAAACATTAGTTTGCCATTCTAAGTCTCTTTCGTTATCATTCTTGATGTAACTGGTACCTTTCAAATGCATATTCGTACTAAGAGGTACACAAAACAACATTTTGTTGTAAATTTTAATAATATTGGGATATTTTTGATGCTGATGACGTCAGTTCATGAATTGATCAAAGCTTTAAAGTTGCTCTTTCAACGTTGCTATTATATGTCAAATGAAGCAGAGCCGTATGGAGTTAAAAAATGTATGATAGCACTTGCCCCTTAGAGTAGTACGGAATGAATATTAAATACAACTTATCAAATTTGCTGGGAAAGTCATTGATTTTATGTGTGTTTAATTTTAACGAGCGGTTGCCATGGAAACCAAGCAATATTAGTATTTTGTTATTTGATTTTTCTTATACTATCTTATTGTAGCTATTTAGCATGTTTAAAAAGACAATAAGCTCAAAATATGCAAGATAGTAGTGTCTTCATCAGTCGATCTGGTTCATTTCTTATGACAGTGATGACGTCACTTAATCACGTGATTTTAGCATTAAAGCTGCTCATTTGACATTGCTATCATATACCAAAATGAAGTAGAGGAGTGGAGGTTTTCAAAAATGTATGATAGCCTTTGTCCCTCTGAGTGGTAAGAAAAACCATTTTTGGGGGTCTTGGCCCATGGACTATATGGGCATATTTTGAAGAACATCCGCCATCTTGGATTCATCATCGCTGAAGAATGGTTAGCGGTTGAAGTGTGAACCCAATGAATGCCAACCGTACATTGTTCTACTTGTACCCAGTTGCGAAGTGAGTATTAAAAAAGGCAAAAACGCTAAGTTCTGATGAATTTGTAGTTATTTTCAACGAATTTTGAACGCGCAATACGAAAGACGACATCGCCAGTTTATTTTTCAAATCAAAAATGCACGCGCTATTCGAAATTCTCCAATGAGCGCGCGCGAAACGTCTAGCCAATCAGTGGCAGAATCCCACCAGCCTGTACCAGGGGTACTTTCGACGCCATCTTGGATTAGGCGCGCAAAGACCCCTGGGAACGAGGTTGGCGCAGGTCAATAGATTGCTGCGCGTGCGCAGGTCAATAGATTGCTGCGCGTGCGCAGGTCAATAGATTGCTGCGCGTGCGCAGGTCAATAGATTGCTGCGCGTGCGCAGTTCAATAGATTGCTGCGCATGCGCAGTTCAATAGATTGCTGCGCGTGCGCAGTTCAATAGATTGCTGCGCGTGCGCAGGTCAATAGATTGCTGCGCGTGCGCAGGTCAATAGATTGCTGCGCGTGCGCAGTTCAATAGATTGCTACGCGTGCGCAGTTCAATAGATTGCTGCGCGTGCGCAGTTCAATAGATTGCTGCGCGTGCGCAGGTCAATAGATTGCTGCGCGTGCGCAGGTCAATAGATTGCTGCGCGTGCGCAGGTCAATAGATTGCTGCGCGTGCGCAGGTCAATACATTGCTGCGCGTGCGCATGTCAATACATTGCTGCGCGTGCGCAGGTCAATAGATTGCTGCGCGTGCGCAGGTCAATAGATTGCTGCGCGTGCGCAGTTCAATAGATTGCTGCGCGTGCGCAGTTCAATAGATTGCTGCGCGTGCGCAGTTCAATAGATTGCTGCGCGTGCGCAGGTCAATAGATTGCTGCGCGTGCGCAGGTCAATAGATTGCTGCGCGTGCGCAGGTCAATACATTGCTGCGCGTGCGCAGGTCAATAGATTGCTGCGCGTGCGCAGGTCAATAGATTGCTGCGCGTGCGCAGGTCAATAGATTGCTGCGCGGGCGCAGGTCAATAGATTGCTGCGCGTGCGCAGGTCAATAGATTGCGAGCATGCGCAGGTCCAACCTCGTTCCCAGGGGTCTTTACGCGCCCAATCAAAGATGGCGTCGAAAGTACCACTGGTACACGCTGGTCATGTGACCCAAAAATATGCACAATATATTAGTCCATGGGCCAGACTAGATTTTCTTACCACTTCGAGGGACAAATTGTGACTGGTGTCATTTTGAAGAGTAGTCCAAGGTGTGTTGTAATTTTGATGATAGCAGTTTTGAATGGGCAGCTTTATGTTATATTTTTAAAAATTGAAAAATGGCATTCCAGCATGAAATCGAGGCTACCAGGAAGAATGCCTGAAAAAAACCATTAATGATAATTTTTCAACGCCATCTAAAAGAAACACAAAGAGAAAACACCTTTTCAGTTTACCTAAGTCAAATTTTTTTCAAAAATACCATTTTTACATTGTTTTACTACAAAATGACTTTCACCAAAATTTGCAATGCATTATGGGTAATTCAAGATGGCAGACAATGTCTCAGGTATGTTTTGAATTGTGTTTGTCGGGTTTTTATATCGGATTTTCGATATTTTAATAAAAAATATATTCCTAACCAAAGGTTTATGAGTTATCGGAAGTGTCTTTAAAATAAATTGAACAGTAAATGGATGTTTTTTAGTAAGGGACTGTGCAATAATTAGCAGGAGGGGGTATGGGAAAGAGATGGTTAAAAATAATGCTTCACCATCCGTCCCGCCCCTCCCCCCCTACATAACAGAAGAAAAAATAACTATCACTTCCCCTCATACTGGCTAAAATAAATACGACCCAAACCATCCTTTAAGAAGACTTACAGGGCTTCATGTGGTTTCAACAGTGGATTTGCATGATATTTTAATCGGGAACGAACAATTAATGAATACTTCATAGCTATATTCTTCACATATCCATATTCTAACTGATTCACCTGGAGTGGAAGTCCTTGCTATATTCACCTCTCTAATTAACTGACAAAGCTTGCTTGAGAGACCTGCTCAGCTGCAACTGCTGTATTTATAGAGAAGCTGCAGAGTCAGTTCAGGAGTTCTTAAAATTATGAACAATATACAACTGCAGAACTCGGATCGATTCATGAACTGTATTCAAGTAGCTGAATGAGAACACTCAACAAAAATATGTATCATGGACTCCTCTCTGTCACTCTCATGACCACTCTTAAATTTTGCTTGCTGGCAATACCTGCTGTGTAGTTTTGTTAACCATGTCTTTCAGGACATTAGAATATTAGAATTGGGCTGAAATGGTCACATAACTTCGTCGTATATATCATAAATGGCCCATATCGGAGACGAACACCCCGATGTTCTCGACTATTTGAAGTCTGCAGGTTAATTGATTTGCTGTGCAGATAGGGAAAGGTAACCTTTTGGAAAAATACCTGTAGACCAAGCATGCGAGAAAACGGTAAATAAATACACGCAAACCCTGAGGCACTATAGTAGCGGAATATAGAAGCATTTTCTTGAGGAATTTAAAGGACATGCTTCATCTGAACAAATCAAGCTGTCAGCACGATGATCTCCAGAAGAGCCGGATCTCCAGAGATGAAGCAGATGTGCAGTATTACTGTCAACGTTGGATAGCTGGATAAATCCATTTGAAATCGAACAAGATCTTGTTTGCTTATCCACAGGTAGCCTGATTTTCAGACGGTACGAGGTTGTCCGCTCACTTCCTCCCCGGAAGTGAGAGGACGACCTCGTACCGTCTGAAAACCAGGCTAATCCACAGGCAGGGTGGCCACCGAACAGATTGAACGTGATCTACTTCAGGCCAAAGATATTGGCGAAAGAGCGTACCGTTCCTTTAGCAAGCAAAGGATAGAGTCGAATCCAGCGAAGGTAAAATTTCACGACAAGATAAGAAGACTAACAAGTCTACACTAGCGAACGAACTCCAGAAGGATGTCCCAGCAGTTGAAGTTATGCCACAACCATCGACATGCAGCATTGGTGAAATGGCCCAAAGGCTCAAAGGAGACCAGAAGACGTTTTCTGAAATGGCAGATGCATTGATGGCTATGGTCTTGCAAGGAGCAACAAGTAACCGGATAGATGTTGTCTTTGATGTTTATCGAGAGACATTGATCAAGAATATGGAAAGAGAGAAGAGAGGAGGTGAGACAGAAACGAATACAGAAATATACAACCAGATAATAGAGTACAGGAAGTTTTTTTTCAAACCCTCAAAATAAGAAGCAATTCGTTAGATTTGTGACCGAAGAATGGCAGAATGAGAGGTTCAGATGAAGGCTAGTAGGAAAAACGTTTTACACCACGAGCGAGGGAAATTATGTTGAGATTTCAGCAGACGGTGTCGTTACCCTCAGTGAAGAACTTAAGTATAAGAAGATCTTCAGCATACGCAAGAGGAAGCGGACACCAGACAGGAACACCCAACGGTAAAACTTCATAAAAACAAACATTCTGATGTTTTTATAACAAATCAGATGTATTTAAACATATTTAAGGGAATTGTTTTTCAGCTGGCAGACGAACAGCTGTTCTGCAGCGCCAGCCAGCCTAAAGTTCATGAAGAATTTCTAAATTTCCCAGCTGAAATATTTAAGTGCAGAATTTGCCAGCAGCAAAAATATATTTTTATTGTAAGAATAAAAACCTGAGCTAACCTGCAGAATTCGGTAATTTTAAAAACCTGTGAAACAACAGGTACGTGCAGAATTTGCCAGCTGAGAAATATCGCTCTGTTATATTATTATTATGTAATTATATCGGACTGCAGAATTTACCAGCTGACAAATATCGCTCCGTTATATTATTATTTAGTATCAGACTGCAGAATTTGCCAGCCAAGAAATTCCAAAGTGCAGAATTTGCCAGCCGAGTGGCCCAGAAGAACAGTTATTTTGCAGAACAGTTCGTTGGGTGTTCCTGACCAGACTTCTGCTTCACGCCTCTCATGTATAGCACTGGTAATGGCTACAGCGCCGATGTGATATCATCAGAAGATAACCAATGTTTTTGTCCCGGGGGGGGGGGGGGGGGGGGGGGGGTTCTTCCTATATTCGGCTTGTAGGGGTGTGATCGTCGTATTTTTTAGGGTTTGAAATCGGCGATCCGGTATTTTTAGGGGTTGGTCAAGCGAAATCCATTTTTAGGGTGATTTTTAGACCATGAGGCATATTTTAGGGTGGGAAATGTTTCACGGTTTGTTATTTTTAGGGTATTTTTCGAGTTTTTCCGACGGTCACCCCTACCCTTTTTACCTTGAAGAACCCCCACTCCCCCGAGTTTTTGTACTCTGTCTTGCTTTCAAGTGCTTTGTTCCATCTACTATGTATTTAAAATGTGGTACACAGACTCGTACAAGGTACATCAACATTACAACTGTTGTCCAACCTCATGGTTCGGAGCTATGTAAATGTCTTCCAAGATTGCATGCTTTCACTGGGTGTGATAGTTTTCCTTTTCCAGAAAAGGCACTGACGTGACGCTAACTGCATTAAAGCTGGTGAAGCGAAATTTTGATGAGCTATTCACGAGGCTTCAAGAGTTCACCTTTATGATGTACTCCTCACACCCGGGGACCAAGGATGTTAACGAGCTGCGCTATCGAACCAGCTTCCACCATGCGAGGACACTCTGCGAAAGCATTCCGCTAGTTCAAACTATCAGACAGCAATATGGCGCAGAAGTCTTCAGGGCTGTACTCAGGTCCCTTCGCTCGTTGGATCTGGATGGAGTCTAGAGGATGGCAAGTTAAGCATTGACTGGATGAGTGGGGAACCGGCACCCAAGGCTGTACTTGAGCTCCTATCCTGCCAATGCAAGAGAATCTGCAAGTTGCCGAGCTGTACCTGTCTTGCCCACGGTCTGCAGTGCACTGACTTGTGTAAGCTACAAGACTGTACAAACCGGCGTGAGCCTGAATCTACCGAGGATTCACTTACAGATGACTCTGACGACGAAGATTAAGACGATTAAGAGAGTAGATACATGTATAATATAACGCATTCCGTTATATAACTGTTATCATTTCAGTGGTAGAGTTACCTGTAAAATACTAAATAGAATGGTGAAAAAAGTACCAGTTATTTAGGAGCTATAGGCATATAATGTGCAATTATACAACGCGTTGCCATGGAAACCAAACGAAAACATTAGTTTGCCATTCTATGTCTCTTTCGTTATCATTCTTGATGTAACTGGCACCTTTCAAATGCATATTCGTACTAAGAGGTACACAAAACAACATTTTGTTGTAAATTTTAATAATATTGGGATATTTTTGATGCTGATGACGTCAGTTCATGAATTGATCAAAGCTTTAAAGTTGCTCTTTCAACGTTGCTATTATATGTCAAATGAAGCAGAGCCGTATGGAGTTAAAAAATGTATGATAGCACTTGCCCCTTAGAGTAGTACGGAATGAATATTAAATACAACTTATCAAATTTGCTGGGAAAGTCATTGATTTTATGTGTTGTGTTTAATTTTAACGAGCGGTTGCCATGAAAACCAAGCAATATTAGTATTTTGTTATTTGATTTTTCTTATACTATCTTATTGTAGCTATTTAGCATGTTTAAAAAGACAATAAGCTCAAAATATGCAAGATAGTAGTGTCTTCATCAGTCGATCTGGTTCATTTCTTATGACAGTGATGACGTCACTTAATCACGTGATTTTAGCATTAAAGCTGCTCATTTGACATTGCTATCATATACCAAAATGAAGTAGAGGAGTGGAGGTTTCAAAAATGTATGATAGCCTTTGTCCCTCTGAGTGGTATGAAAATCCATTTTTTTGAGTCTTGGCCCATGGACTATATGGGCATATTTTGAAGAACATCCGCCATCTTGGATTCATCATCGCTGAAGAATGGTTAGCGGTTGAAGTGTGAACCCAATGAATGCCAACCGTACATTGTTCTACTTGTACCCAGTTGCGAAGTGAGTATTAAAAAGGCAAAAACGCTAAGTTCTGATGAATTTGTAGTTATTTTCAACGAATTTTGAACGCGCAATACGAAAGACGACATCGCCAGTTTATTTTTCAAATCAAAAATGCACGCGCTATTCGAAATTCTCCAATGAGCGCGCGCGAAACGTCTAGCCAATCAGTGGCAGAATCCCACCAGCCTGTACCAGGGGTACTTTCGACGCCATCTTGGATTAGGCGCGCAAAGACCCCTGGGAACGAGGTTGGCGCAGGTCAATATATTGCTGCGCGTGCGCAGGTCAATAGATTGCTGCGCGTGCGCAGGTCAATAGATTGCTGCGCGTGCGCAGGTCAATAGATTGCTGCGCGTGCGCAGTTCAATAGATTGCTGCGCGTGCGCAGGTCAATAGATTGCTGCGCGTGCGCAGGTCAATAGATTGCTGCGCGTGCGCAGGTCAATAGATTGCTGCGCGTGCGCAGGTCAATAGATTGCTGCGCGTGCACAGGTCAATAGATTGCTGCGCGTGCGCAGGTCAATAGCTTGCTGCGCGTGCGCAGGTCAATAGATTGCTGCGCGTGCGCAGGTCAATAGATTGCTGCGCGTGCGCAGTTCAATAGATTGATGCGCGTGCGCAGTTCAATAGATTGCTGCGCGTGCGCAGTTCAATAGATTGCTGCGCGTGCGCAGTTCAATAGATTGCTGCGCGTGCGCAGTTCAATAGATTGATGCGCGTGCGCAGGTCAATAGATTGCTGCGCGTGCGCAGGTCAATAGATTGCTGCGCGTGCGCAGGTCAATAGATTGCTGCCCGTGCGCAGGTCAATAGATTGCGAGCATGCGCAGGTCCAACCTCGTTCCCAGGGGTCTTTACGCGCCTAATCAAAGATGGCGTCGAAAGTACCACTGGTAGACGCTGGTCATGTGACCCAAAAATATGCACAATATATTAGTCCATGGGCCAGACCAGATTTTCTTACCACTTCGAGGGACAAATTGTGACTGGTGTCATTTTGAAGAGTAGTCCAAGGTGTGTTGTAATTTTGATGATAGCAGTTTTGAATGGGCAGCTTTATGGTATATTTTTAAAAATTGAAAATGGCATCCCAGCATGAAAACGAGGCTACCAGGAAGAATGCCTGAAAAAACCATTAATGATAATTTTTCAACGCCATCTAAAAGAAACACAAAGAGAAAACACCTTTTCTGTTTACCTAAGTCAATTTTTTTTCAAAAATACCATTTTTAAATTGTTTTACTACAAAATGACCTTCACCAAAATTTGCAATGCATTATGGGTAATTCAAGATGGCAGACAATGTCTCAGGTATGTTTTGAATTGTGTTTGTCGGGTTTTTATATCGGATTTTCGATATTTTAATAAAAAATATATTCCTAACCAAAGGTTTATGAGTTATCGGAAGTGTCTTTAAAATAAATTGAACAGTAAATGGATGTTTTTTAGTAAGGGACTGTGCAATAATTAGCAGGAGGGGGTATGGGAAAGAGATGGTTAAAAATAATGCTTCACCACCCGCCCCGCCCCTCCCCCCCCCTACTTAACAGAAGAAAAAATAACTATCACTTCCCCTCATACTGGCTAAAATAAATACGACCCAAACCATCCTTTAAGAAGACTTACAGGGCTTCATGTGGTTTCAACAGTGGATTTGCATGATATTTTAATCGGGAACGAACAATTAATGAATACTTCATAGCTATATTCTTCACATATCCATATTCTAACTGATTCACCTGGAGTGGAAGTCCTTGCTATATTCACCTCTCTAATTAACTGACAAACCTTGCTTGAGAGACCTGCTCAGCTGCAACTGCTGTATTTATAGAGAAGCTGCAGAGTCAGTTCAGGAGTTCTTAAAATTATGAACAATATACAACTGCAGAACTCGGATCGATTCATGAACTGTATTCAAGTAGCTGAATGAGAACACTCAACAAAAATATGTATCATGGACTCCTCTGTGTCACTCTCATGACCACTCTTAAATTTTGCTTGCTGCATGGCAATACCTGCTGTGTAGTTTTGTTAACCATGTCTTTCAGGACATTAGAATATTAGAATTGGGCTGAAATGGTCACATAACTTCGTCGTATATATCATAAATGGCCCATATCGGAGACGAACACCCCGATGTTCTCGACTATTTGAAGTCTGCAGGTTAATTGATTTGCTGTGCAGATAGGGAAAGGTAACCTTTTGGAAAAATACCTGTAGACCAAGCATGCGAGGAAACGGTAAATAAATACACGCAAACCCCGAGGCACTATAGTAGCGGAATATAGAAGCATTTTCTTGAGGAATTTAAAGGACATACTTCATCTGAACAAATCAAGCTGTCAGCACGATGATCTCCAAAAAAACGAAAAAAAGCGGAACAAAAGAAGACAAAAGGGATAAACGGAGATAACTATATCTGAATGTGAACACGTCTCTTGTCAGTAGGCCCTTTCGTCCCTTTTGTCTCCTTTCGTCCCGCTTTTTTCGTTTTGATGCCTCTTTTTTATTTCAAAACGAAAAAAAGCGGGACAAAAGGAGACAAAAGGGACGAAAGGGCCTACTGACAAGAGACGTGTTCATATTCAGATATAGTTATCTCCACGATGGGGATAGTCATGAAGTTGCTGAAATCAAAGCCAGTAACGCTTTGGTTCCTACCTATAGAAAAGACCTAAGAGAAGTGTTGTTCGAAGATATGAAATGGATTCACAGCTTAAGAAAGATCCTGATTTCCAAAAAATCTTGGAAACAAAACAAAACTAGATGAAACCGGAAGATTATGGATGGAAAGAAGCGACCGAGGCTGTAATCCACCACCGAAAATTCTTGTTGTTGAATAAACAATTCCAAAAACAACCGATTCCAGTGTCGTAGGGATTTCGCCCCCCAGGGATCTCGCCCCAGGGATCACCAGAGATCACCAGGGATTTCACCCCCGGGGGGGGGGGGGGGGGTCGAGATCACTAGGGATTTCACCCCCCTTAGGGATCTCGCCCCCCCCCCCCAGTGAAAACAGACTAAGCTGGGGATTTCACCCCCCCCCCCCTCCAATTCTCTCGTACTAAAAGCAAGCTCGTTCGATGCTGCTTTAGCTAGAAACAGCTTTCGTGATCCAGTTGATGTCATGCATACTCGTACTCGTTCGCTGTATTCACTCGTTGGATATCGAGTCTTAACTTGCAATTGCAGTAATTCTCAATGGCGACGCTTTTGTGTGCTCTCTCAATCACTCTAGCCTTGTGGGACTTTAATGGTTTGGTTTTTAATACAGGCACAAGCACGACTTGATCAAAAGCCAATTAACAGCTCTTAGCCAAAAATAGTGTAACAGAAGAACGGCAACATTTTCGGCCTTCCTCTACAGATTTGTTCTAATAAGACGAATACCATTGCCTCTCTTTAGTATAGAAAGCGAAAAGAAGACTCCAAAGGCAAAGAATGTCAACAGCGCTAGCTTTGGTTTTAATGAAGCGGCGTGATTATTACGTTTTTCAAGCGCTGTAATATAGTCAACAATCGTATTTCAAGAGTTCACTTTAGTCTGGTTCTCAATGGTTCGCAGTGAAGAAGACCGCGATCGATCAATAGTAAGTTCGTTTTATAGACGGTTTTATTGATCAAGTAATCAAGTGTTGCAACAGTCTTAACAGTGAACATTTATTAAAGTTCATGTTTACTCAGCAAATCGTTAGGAGGGGGGGGGCGAAATCCCTGAGGGGGAACAAGTGAGGGGGGAGAGATCACTAGGGATCTCGCTCGGGGGGGGGTGAGATTACGGGGGGGGGGGGGGGGGGCGAAATCCCTGGGACACCGGAACAGAGTGATTCCGCGATGAATAATACATTTGTACCTTTGTCATCGTTTTAATATAAGCAATCAGTAAGCAGCATTTAATTTGTCAACAAGAAAAACATCATAGTTTGCTTTGTTGATTATGGTAATTATAGTTCAGTTTTAGAGAAGAATTTGCATCACAAGAGTTTTCCTCAAAACAATAGGCTCTTCAGTTATCGCTAATCCCTAAGAACAATAGCAAAGTTGCTCTTATGAGTCACAGTGGATTTTGTATACAATTATCTTATGAGTTATTAACTGTAAAGGAAAATAATAAAGACAGTTTAGAGCCTATCACGAGCAGTTTGTTTTTACTATTTACGCTACAAAGGGGTTTAGATATTGCGAGATATTTATTACTTTTTTCATTCAACTTCTCGAATTTCGAGGGTCAAAAGGGACAATCCAAAGACACGTTCTTTCACCAATAATTTATTTCATCTCACAAGGTACTTACAGACATTTACAAAATCATATGGTTTACTTGCTTTTCAATCGTAAGTGATGCATCCCGCAATCCCCTAAGTTCTTTGCCATAGACAGGGAAAATATCTAGTTCATCAAACATCTTTGCCTTGCACAAAGTTTTTGCATCTATCTTTCCTTTAGGAAGTAATGCACGAAGGTGATGGATCTTTTCCCGAACCTCAGTATTTGGATCGTACAGAACTGCCGACATTAATTTTAACATCTCGTAAAAACCCCAGTGAACTTTTAAGTAATCTAGGCAAAGTTGAAAGTGATTTCTGAACACCTCGTAGAACCCTCTACTAGATCATACGGTAAATAAGAAAAATGCAATCCAGAGTCATGAGGTAAGAGTACATGACTCTTCTCTTCAAGCTCTATTATTTCCCCATAGCTAGTGTTCCGTTGGTAATCGTTCATATTTCAGGTTTCCATTAGATACACACTCTAAGAAGAGATCTGCCATAACTTGATATTCATCAGTCTTCCATCCGCTTATGAATGTAGTTAACTCTGGCTCAGCATCAGGTTTGTAGGATCGATCGCTCCACTTCCCTTTAAGGATAGTTTCTATATTTGTATCCCACGTAGAAACATCTAGACCGCGAAGTCGCATCATGCGCTCTCCCCGTGGGGTTAAGCGTTGAAGCCAGTGATCACAGGAAGCTACACCATATAGTTTAGGAAGTTTTCTTTCCCTCTCTACCATTCTGCATTGTCTCAAAGTCCTCCTGCAGTTCCTGGAAATGGTGTCCATACTTAGGAGACTTAGGAAAAAGGTCTAAATGTTGGAATAGTTTTACGGAAACGGGTTGGTCCTTCGGGATCAATAGCCGCATATAATTTATCTTCTCAGCGTTGGATGTGGTCAAGTCTATTAAGATACTCTTAATGATTCTACACACGTTAGGGAACTCGTCAAAGACTTTCATCTTTTCGAATCCGTCTCCGGTTGTGTTCTTGTGGTAAAATCCCCCTTCAATAATGTGCTTGGGTAAGTAATAAAAGTCTAGTGAAGAATCACCGGTTAGCAAAGTGTCTTCCTTCTTCTCAGGCCAATAGTACTCCCTTAACTTCCCTTTAATCTTGTGTGCTTTGTACAATTCAGCAAATGCTTGGTAGTTTTCAGTGAAAATATTTTCCCTTGATAAAAAATAATACAGATGTCCGGGAATGCTTATGCCAGACTTGTTTGATGCTCTCTTTCCATACTCAGTTAGTTCTCCAAATCTATCCCCATCAGGTGAATAGGCTACAGCGTACAACTTTTCTTCCTCCATGATTGCCTCGAGATCCTACCATCTTGTTCAAACCTTTGGGTTGTACTCATTCGGAGACCCAGGTTCTAGCTTTATAGCTGCTCCAAACAATAGGCTTTGCCCAAACATGCCCGAATAGATCGATGACCTCATCCAAAGGAACAATAGATAATGAGAGCGCCGCACTTCGTTCATGCGGAAAGATAATAGATAATGAGAAACCACCACACTTTATTCATGAGCTCACCACTTTATTCATGAGCGCGCCGCACTTTGTTCATGCGGAAAGACAATAGATAATGAGAAACCACCACACTTTATTCATGAGTCTAAGACAATAGAACCGTGACGTCATTGAATTAATGAGCGCGCCGCAAAAATTAGCATAGCGCCGCAAAAAAACAGGATAATTCCATCCCTCTCATACTACTACTAGATACACATACTAGACCTGGTTCTCGATCGTAATCCAAAATTATCCACTCAGACCATTGGGGCGGCATTCACCTCCTCGGAACGTGGAATAGTACTGGCTATCAAAACAATGCCTAACCCTGAAACAATACAAACCCTAACCCTAAAACAATGCAATTCTTTGTCAGTGCAGTCCAAATGGGGTCCAATAAAATGCAAGGTTTTGAGAGGTGAAGGCCTGCTGAGACCATTAAGATTTCCTTTTGCGGTTCTCCCGTAAAGTCGCTACAAATCGAACTAAAAACCAACACGATGCTCCATCCGTCGTAACCGTGTTTCCGGTTCGTGAATCGATGAGAATCTCGGGCTGATTTTACCCAGTAAAATCGCTCAAAGGTTCACATATTTGGTATCAAACTCTACACAGAAACCTCAGCTACCCAAGCATGCAGTTAATTGCGGGATAGCTGTAAAAACGGTAGATTTTGTCAGCAGTAAAACCTGCGAACATTTCACTTCCGGTAAAAAAACAAAATAAGCGCACGATTCCATCTCACTCAGGAGCGTAAAATCACTATTTTTCCAAATGTCCGACATTCTTAATATTTAAAACTTTGAAAGATTTTAAGTCTCACATGAGTATCGATAGTGTCAAAAGCCTCCGGTATGTGAAAAAAAGTGAAAAAAAGTATTCACAGGGAAAACAGCTGACGTCCGCAGACTCGTCATGACCGGAATAGATTTTCCGAGTCCATTGAACGCGTGAAAAGCTTAAGACTCAAACTCGACAGAAAAACGCAATGTTTTGAATGTAATTATTTGAAACTTCTGGGATTTGTGACCTTGATAACTATAATTTGCAATTACAAAGAGGCGTAAAGCGGGAATGAGAAGCTTTTGGACATATTTTGTCAAACAAACAAACGTCAAGATCAAGGATAACTTAGTCAACTTCGCAGTAACAAAATACATGACAAAATACTAAACCACTATATTCGCTCAAAATATCCTTTAGAAATTTGTAAAATAACACTTATTAGTTGACTTACCTATAAACATTTCTGCTGTTATTTGTTTGCTTTTTGGAGCATAATTGCACACGAGCTGAAGCGTACTCGCCATGGAAATTCTCTGCAAACTTCAGCGACAAACCAACATCCAATGAGATGTCAGTAATCAGGCCCTTGATTGAGAAAAATGCCCTGCTTGTAAGCCAATCAAAATTCAGTAATCATTGCCTTATGTTATAAGGCCATTTTCAGAGAGAGTAATTGAAAACAATACATTCTCTCCACATTATGGTAATAATATATACATAGGCAAGCCTATGAGTGGAGCTCCAATTGTTACATTGAAACGTCTACAGGGGACTCGCCTCACTCTGCATTACATTACATTCTCTCCACATTATGATAATAATATATACATAGGCAAGCCTATGGGTGGAGCTCCAATTGTTACATTGAAACGTCTACAGGGGACTCGCCTCACTCTGTATTACATTACATTCTCTCCACATTATCAGAATAACATATATATATATATATATAGGCAAGCATATGGGTGGTAAACGCTACCCTAAATATAAGCTTCATTAAATAACAAAGACAAGAGTGAATAAAAAAACACCTAAAATAACTAGGATTACTGACTAAACTTAACTACTTAAAAATTTCAGATTCTAGGCAATAGCAGGTGGAAATCTAGAATTCTGCCACCTCGTCGACTTTGAAAGCGTCCAAAACAACAGGCTACCAGCAAAGACGACTAAAAGGTAAGCGCATGCGTCGTATATTTTCCGGTACCTTTTCGCCCGTCCCATCGACATCGATTTGTGTTGCGACAGCTGAGCAGACAACGCAGGCTCCGAGCTTAAGGGTTCCCAGTTTGCAAGCTCGTAGGTTCGAGTCCACGACCGAAACATCGTTTCCCCCCATTTTTGCATCGGGTATCACCATATGTAGCTCTTTTCTCATTCTGGTAATTTTCCAAAAACAACAACTGGAAAACAATGGCCAGACTTGTACAATACATGTGTCAAAGTTGTGTTGCCTCTGGTCTCTGACTCGGGCCCGTTGCTTGTACCAGATGAAGTTTCAATGTAACAATTGGAGCTCCGCCCAAAGGCTTGTCTATGTATATATTATTATCATAATGTGGAGAGAATGTAATGGGATACAGAGGGAGCCGAGTTAGCCTGCGTTGCGGCTCTCGAGTATCGGAGCGCAGCGAGCGGAGATTAGTAGGATTAGAGCGAGAGAAAAAAGAGAGGGGGGAGGGGGTGGGGAGGCGAGGAAGAGAGAGCCTGCCGGCAATCCATGGTTATTTTCGTATCACACACTAATTAAAATGCATAAAATTAGTAAGTCATTCGACCGATTCATCCAATCATCATGCGGCGGAAGTGAAACCCATGTTCAATATCTGTCAAACTCACGCGTGGAATCTCAAGGAATCTCAACTCGAGCGTAGAATTCAAAACAAAAAATATACGAACTTGGAGAATGTCAGCTCAAACTCCGAAAAAAATATGTGAAGACAGGGCCGGTAAATGTCAACGACTTTTGCAGGATATTTAATGTATGTTTTAAGGTAGCGTTTGGTAATTCAAATATTTCCACGGCGAGAATCTGTTCAAGCCTTCAGAAAGAAAAGAGAGCCGAGCATTAATTCTAGCTGGTGCCTGCAAAAGTATTGGTCTTCATATTCCGAAATCTGCTGCACTGTCAGAGCGGTCTTCATATTCCGAAATCTGCTGCTCTATCAGAGCGAGTCTGTCGTTCTCGAGGAAGGAACATTCGAAATGCAGTAGAGAACTACACCTTTGTTCGAGAAGGTTTGCAGGATAAATATAACTAAGATAAAGAGAACTCGTTGCCGCTGAATATAAAGTCGCCACCAAATCAGAAAAGAACACTGCCGACCACAAAACACCGGAACGAAGTCAAAAGAAGTGCTAAAAACCATCCACGCAGCGTTACGAAATCATCAAAACAGCTCGTATTTTCGGAAGCACAAGCCTGTTCCTCAAAGAGATGAAACTTCCGATTGAACTTGAACAGGGTTATTCAGCTCATCGCGAAATTCGCTCTCATTACTTCTTCTGAAGAACTAAACAGCAATTTGAAGTTGCACTTCTGTTGTTCCTCGGGTTTTAGGTCTGAAAGTTTGGCAGCAGGATAACCTAACTTAACTGGTTCAATTGATCTTTCACAATACTAGCCAAAGGAGCATGCAATAACCAAAACGACAAGCCGACCATCATTTTCGACGTCTTTAACACTTGTGAATGCTTGGAATATCCTACTTTTTCCAAACCCAGCCGGTTGGGATTACAGCTAGAACATCTCTTCCAGACAAAATATATCTAATAGCCTTGCTCCTGTTCTTTCTTTAAATTAGTCGCTGAGGGAATTCTCGGTATGTTTGTCGCCATATTAATCGGTTTCTGCTCTTATCGCAAGCCATGCATGAATAACATTTACATATCAATAAAATAGTGTCAAAAAGTGTCGTTTTGAACTTCCCGCGGTCTCTTCCATATTAGGAAAATTCCATATTCCATATTTGGAAGAACTACCAGGAAATTCAAAATGGCGGTTTCTAGGTCCCAGACCTCTAAATCGACACTCGTTGTTTGATATGATGATTTCTGTCAATCACACATTTTAGCCAATAGCAATACGCGGCCTTATGAGGCCGAGAGTTATCAAAATAACCATGGCTTGCCGGCAGGCTCTCTCTTCCTCTCCTCCCCACCCCCTCCCCCTTTTTTTCTCTTTCCAATCCGCCAATTCTTCGGTCGCTGCGTTCCGATACTCCAGAGCCGCAACGCAGGCTAGAACCGAGTCCCCTGTAGACGTTTCAATGTAAAAAATGGAGCTCCACCCATAGGCTTGTCTATGTATATATTTTTATCATAATATGGAGAGAATGTAATGGCATACAGAGGGAGGCGATCGAGTCACCCGTATATTTTGTTTTCAATTACTCTCTCCGAAAACGTATGTATTACGCATGATTAATCCTTAATTTTCGCGGACCCAAGCGATTACATATATAAATCACAAGCGTTCATCAAACTTAGTCAAATCGAACAAAATCTCAAGATAGCCGAAGAGAATTGTGCTGAATCTCCATCACAACAGACGTTAGATGAACTGGACCTTCTCAAATCAGAATACGAGGCAGAGTACAACTAGTATATTATAAGGGGCGCAATTATTCGGTCACGAGCAACTTGGTATAAAAAAGGTGAAAAGAATAACAACTATTTTCTTAATCTTGGAAATTCTAAGAAATTATTAAAGTTATTAAAAAGTTATTAAAAAACTCTTAAACGATGCATATGATGGTAAAGTTATTATTAACCCTAAAACGATAATGGCTGAATTACACTCTTTTTATGGTAATTTCTATAGTGAGAACAACAAAGAAGAGTTAGAAGTGCTCACTTGCCCCTTTTTAATTCAGCTAAAATACCCAAACTTTCGTCCTCTACGCAAAAACTGCGAGGGAGAACAACCTCCTTCCGAGTGTTTTAACATATTGACAACCTTTCAAAAAAATAAAACGCCAGGCAACGATGGCCTGACGATAGAATTTTATGAGACCTTTTGGCCACTTTTAGGTTTAACGTTAGTCAGTTGTTTAAATTGTTGCTATAAGTATGGCCGACTATCTACTTCTCAAAAACAAGCTATAATTACTTAAAGGGGAACTGAATCCTAAAATCAACCCAACTTCTTTACAAAGATGTATTCTAAAGAAATAAGTTCTGCTATTTTATTTTTCTGTGTTGCGCGTCTATGAGGAGAAAATTAGTCTCCAAGTCCGATTTTCCGCTGAAACATCTATATTGTGTGGCGGTTCAATACAGTGCAAATTTCCCCATAACGTACGTCACACATACCAAGGAAGAATGATCACACCTCCAGCACAAAGAAAACACAATGGTCCGTAATTAGAAGCCATTAGTCCTGCTATTCAATGTCGGGGACAGCATGGCAAAACTAATTTATTCCCCCATATACTACGTCACAAATTCGAGACTTGAGCCGTCTGTACATAGCAGAGGCTGTGAGTAAGGTTTTCGGATTTTCTTTTCATAGACGCGCAACACAGAAAAATTAAATAGCAGAACCTATTTATTTCGAATATATGTTTGTATAGACATTGGGTTGATTTTAGGGTTTAGTTCCCCTTTAAAGAGAACCTCGGCTGAAAAACAATGTTTGCTCTCAAGTGTTTGTTATGGATGCCTAAGTTTGTGTTTGTCTCCAGTAAATTGTACACTAGATGTCATTTATGCAACAATTTTCCTGTCGATAAAACTCATTTGAATTTCCTGCGCGCCGCCATCTTGAATTTTATAACGTCACAGTGTTGCCTTATTGTCAGAAAACAATAGCTCTTTTGTTATGCGACAAGAGGGGCAACACTGTGACGTCATGACATCCAACATGGCGGCGGGCAGGAAATTCAAATGAGTTTTATCGAGAAGGAAAATCGGTGCATAAATGCCATCTAGTGTACAATTTACTGGAAACAAACACAGAAACAGACTTAGGCATCCATAACAAACACTTGAGAGCAAACATTGTTTTTCAGCCTAGGTTCCCTTTAAATCGAAAAAAAGACAAATATAGGCGTTTAATTAAGAATTGGAGACCGATTTAAAGGGGCTATGTCATGGTACTGCGCATGTATCGAGTAATCGATCGTTTAGTGGCTGTTAATTGGATACAAACAGTTAAACTTCCCTCCCTCAATGCTTGATTGAAAGTATTTTCAATATTTTCCCTGGAGACTGTTTATATACACTGTTTGTTAGTCATTTTTTGCATATTTGCTTTCATTTTAAGCATCCCACATGGCCGAGAGGTTCGTTAGTTCATATCAAACTCGGTGGAAATAGCTGTTTCCGGCGCGGAAAAACGAATGTACAGTCTTACCGTGACACAGCCCCTTTAAATTCTCAACGTTGATGTAAAGGATAGGTTCGAAGTCAATTGCAAAAAGATTAGAAAAGGTTTTGCCAAATATCATACACCACAATCAAAACGCATTTTTGAAAAGTAGAACGATTTTCGACGCTATTCGAATAATTGATGATTTATTAAATTGGACAAAACTAAAGAACATTGATTCCATGCTAAGACTATAGATTTTTCTCCGAAAAGCGTTGGAAATATAACTTCGGACCCTCTTTTATTGCTTGGACCGACGTCTTTTTTTTTGCAAACATATCAATGGTTTTGCCACACCCTATTTCAATACATCTCGTGGTGTTCACCAAGGAGATCCTCGTTCGCCATATCTATTCATTCTTGTCTTGAAAACTCTAGCAATTCATATTCGAGATAATATAAGGGGACTCAAAGTAGACGAAGAAATTAAAATAGTCATTGTTGTGCCTTTCTTAAAGATAAAGAATCATTCCATTATCAAATTACGATACGTTTTGGCCAGTATTCGGATTTGAAAATAAACAAAGATGAGACAGAAGCGCTTTGTCTTGGATCTATGACAGCCTCAGCGAAGGAGTTAAACCTTCAACAAATGAAAACAGCAGTAAAAATCCTTGACACTTTCAAAGAAACATAATTTCGATGTTGTTTTAAAATCCCTGAAAAACATCCTAAATAGCTGGAAATGGAGGTCTAACGTTACTAGGAAAAATACAAATTATCAAAACGTTCGCTATCCCAACATGGTTATTGCGCAATACATATTGACACGTACCTGTTCACTGTGTGAAATGAGTCGTGAAAATTTACAGAGAAATGTATGGGATCCTAAACATTTTCCTTATTTCTCATGAAATACGGTACAATCGTAAAAATGTGCGATCGAGGCATTATTTCTACAGATATTATCAATTCAATTCAAAGCAATTCAAAGCCAAGTGGTAAACTTTGGTGATTCATTTCTTTGATTTTAGAGGAAGCATAAAAGTTCGATTTATTTACAGTGGACATTAACGATTTCTAGTAAAAACATGCAGATAAGAGTTTATAAAATGTATCTGCTGCAAATCTAAAACCTTAGCAAAAAATGTGCGCACGAAAAGTTGTAAATATAACCAAGACCTACCGTATTCTTTCCTTCTGATGTCCCAAAGTTAATTTTCGATAATTCATTTTCCTTCTTGTAAATTCAGCTTTTCGACAAGAAACCTCAGACTCCATATTTGCACGCTAAAACCCGTAATATTGCTCGTCTCGAGACTGCCATAACTCTGACCACAAGTGACCAAATCCAACAAACATGGCAGCTTTGGAAACCTTGTTCTGTTTGTTTAAACAGCCAGCAGTTATACAAGCTAATTTGTCCTTTTGGAAAGTAGGTCCTAAACGGACCAAAAGAGAAGAGTCTGCGATAAAATTACCCAATTACGGGTTGGTACTTTATGTATCCTGCGTTATAGTGTCCCAATGTAACATACATGGTATGTCTACCATCTATATACTATCAGGCCTCAATGTCTCGAATTTCTCGCGATGTCCTAATTCTGTCGATAAGAATTTTATTAAGGAAATCAACCAGTTGCTCCATGATTTTGGAATGCCGGTAAAGATACAATGTAAAATCAAGAGACTTGCCCTAATAAATGATATCCAAAATGGAGAGCTGAGGATGCCCGATATTGACTCGTTAATCCAAACGCAACGAATTGTATGTATCACAAAATTTATTGAAAAATCGTCATGTTTCTGTGAAACTATCTTTAATCACTATTTAAAAAAAGTAGGAGGCAAGTTATTATTTCAATGTGATTTTGAATATTCAAAGCTCCCCTTGGACCTACCAAAATATTACAAAGAATGTTTGGTATCCTGGTCTTATCTAAATACCTGAAACATGCGCACCTATCAGGAATTATATGGAATAACATATTTATTTGTATAAATAAGAAATCCCTGTTTAATAAAACTATATGTATGATTGGAGATTTATTTAACAAACAAGGTAAAATTAAAAACAGATATTCCAAAACTTAACCCAATAGAAATGTTCTCATTAAGAGGCATGTACGACTCCTTTCCAAAAGAATGGAATAAAGAATGGAAAGAACACTGTTCTTTAATCTCAAATCTGACTGAACCCCTTGACATTCATAATTGTTATCTTAGATCTAATGATAACTTTAATCTTTTGAGCAAAACCCCATCGGAAAATATTTACAATTATTTTATCTTTAAAGTTGCAGTATTTCCCACCGCTAAAAGTATTTTGATAATTCTTATGCATCACAAGGAACGTAGCCTGCTAATGCAGATGTATTATTCCACTCTCATAAATTCGAAGAAAAAAGTAACGTCTGCTTACCCGAGCGCTTAATTAGTTTCCAATATGCAAGCACGACGTCAGCACGTTTGTCAGTTTTATTTTCTGCCCAATCAAAGCCATTGTTAGAATTTTAGTTAATTGGCGCGACAGTGAACACTCTCCTATGATTGGTCAATGGCAAATGTATTGTCTGAACCTTTTAAATGCAACATTACGTCGCTTTCCAGGATATAGAAGGTAAAATCTGATTGGTCCATAACACAATGAGGTGCGCATATTGTAAACTAATTAAGCGCTCTGTTAAGCAGACGTTACTTTTATCTTCGAATTTATGAGAGTGAAAAAATACGTCTGCATAGCAGGCAACAAGGAACGCGGCTTGACTGGAAAAAAATCTACATCATTCCTTTCAAATGTGCATTAGACACAGACACGCGAATTTCAATTCAAGTTCCTAAAACCGTATCTTATATTCAAATCGTCTACTTTGCAAAAATTAAAAAGATAGAGTCTCCCCTCTGTTCTTTCTGTCACACTGAGTACGAATCATTAGAACATCTTCTCTATCAATGTACTTTTGTTAAATTATTTTTGCACATAATTTACATCTCAATAACATAAGCGAAATATATGTTATTCTGGGCATTACTGAGCCAATAGATGATCCTATATATCTACAAAAGTAAATTAATAGGTGTGTTTTCGATAACAACAATATTAGTAAAAAGAATCAAAATTATTATTGGGATACATGAATTATCACCTAACAAATAATACTTAACAATCACAGTAAAAACTACGCTCTTCAATATCCTTTTTTTTCATTATCATTATTTCTTTTTTATTTATTATTGCATGCTTTCGTATGTAACTTGTACATTACAAACTTCTAAATGTCCGTTAAAATATAAAATGTGAATAAATCTTATTAAATACAAAACAAAACAAGCGTTGATCAACTATTGTTGTCATTTAAAAAAATCAAACTGTTTCCAAGTATCTTTTACTAAGCTACTGAACTCGGCATTAACACTAGCAGCACATACTTCATTTCAATGTTATGTATCCTGAGTGTATTCGAGCATGTATGTTACGAGAGTGCTTGTAGCTCTTTTCACACTGCTTGCAATTATATGGCTTCTCTCCAGAGTGTATTCGAATATTACTAGTTAGGTCACCAGACTGCTTGAAGCTCTTTCCACACTGTTTACACTTATATGGTTTCTCTCCAGAGTGTATTCGAACATGTTTAATTAAGCTATACCACAGTCCTTGAAGCACTTTCTGCACTGCTTATATTTGTATGGCCTCTACTGAGTGGATTCGAACATGTTTAACTAGGTGACCAGGGTGATTGAAGCACCTTTGACAGTGCTTACATTTATATGGTTTATCTTCAGTGTGTATTCGAACATGTTGAGTTAGGCTATAAATCTTCTTGAAGCTCTTTCCACACTGCTTACATGTGTATGGCCTCTCCTCAGAGTGCATTCGAACATGTTGAGTTAGGCTACTAGACTGCATGAAGCACTTTCCACACTCCTCACAATTATATGGCTTCTCTCCAGAGTGTATTCGGGCATGTATAGTTAGTTCACTAGACCGCTTGAAGCACTTACCACACTGTTTACAATTATATGGCTTTTCTTCAGAGTGTATTCGAACATGTAGGCTTAGAGTACCAGCCTGATTGAAGCATTTTCCACACTGCTTACAAGTATACGGCTTTTCTCCAGTGTGTATTCGAACATGTTTAGTTAGGTAATCAGGCTGTTTGAAGCATTTTTCACACTGCTTACATTTATATGGCCTCTCCTCAGAGTGCATTCGAACATGTCGAGTCAGCTGATTAGACTGCTTGAAACACTTTTCACACTGCTTACATTTGTATGGCATCTCCCCAGAGTGTATTCGAACATGTTGTGTTAGGCTACTGGACTGCTTGAAGCTCTTTCCACACTGCTTACATTTGTATGGCCTCTCCCCAGAGTGCATTCGAACATGTCGAGTCAGATTACCAGACAGCTTGAAACACTTTCTACACTGCTTACATTTGTATGGCATCTCCCCAGAGTGCGATCGAGCATGTCGAGTTAGCTTACTAGAATGCTTGAAGCACTTTCCACACTGCTTACAATTATATGGCTTCTCTCCAGAGTGTATTCGAACATGTTCAATTAGGTTACTAGACCTCTTGAAGCACTTTCCACACTGCTTACAATTATATGGTTTCTCTCCAGAGTGTATCCCAACATGATCTGTAGGCTCAATCTGGGTTGGAACATGGTCCTTATGGTCAAGGAATGGCGTCCTATTGTCCTCAAGATTACCCACTTTCTCTGACTGTGGACGTTTCTCGATAGCACAGGGTGCACTTCTCTGAGTAGCAGCATGGGCAATTCTTTCCTTAGACATGTCCTATAGCAAAAAACAAAAATTATGAATATCAAACTTATTAATAATTGATGAAGGAAAACAAAGGCAATCAATCTGCGATAAGGAATCTTTTGTTTCTTTTGCACTAGTTATTTACAATTGATTTCAGTTGAAACGCACTGCTGTGCACTCAGTTTGAATATTACAAGGCGACGCGTTAGAGTCATTTTGTAAACAAACTATGTTTGTTCGAATACATCAGGGCTTGGAATAACGGCCGGTCAACGGTCAATGTCCGGTCAGAATTGTGTATTGACCGGACAAATCCTTGGACTGCCGGTCATGTTGACCGGTCACATGCACCTTTAATAAAAGAAAACGTAATTTTGAGCTAGTTTATAATCACGTTAGACATTAATCATGTTCCCGAAAAAACAATTATCACGAGCATCGGAACGTTGAGATTGTGTAAAGTTAGTTGGTTCTAGAGACCCGAGTCGGCAATGTTTCGGCTTCCAATAATTTATATGTTTGAAATTAAATAAATTGTTGAACTAATGCTAAAGTGTAATAAGTGATTTTTCGTTGTAATCGAACGTTGCCGTTTTATCTTTTCCTTACATTCCATAACGAACTGAATCGGAGGTTGCTTCTGCAAATAAGAGTAGTAAAACTATCGCCTTAGTGTAATTGTCATTGCTAACTTGACTTGGATTATTAAAATTTGTTTTTTGTCTAGGCAAAAATTGGTATCATGCAACTTGTCTGCCATTTGAGCATGTGGGTGGGGCCACTATTCTAAAAGTTTTCATTGTTTCAATATTTGACCGGCCAAAAACGGGTCGTGTCCGAGTAAAATTTGGTTTGACCGGACATGTCTGGCGCCTGCCCGTTAGTTATTTCGAGCCCTGATATAGACACTTGCTGACTGTACGATGAACTTAAAATTTCTTCATACTGCATTCTACCTTCTACCGCCTTCTGCCGACAAAGAACGCACATTAGTCTCTAGCCCTTAAATCAAACACGCTGAGCATCCAATGAAACCGCGCATTCTTAAGATCATACCTGGAATTTATATTATAAATTCCAATGATTGGCCGTATGACAGTAGTAACAAGTTGTGTTTTCTCGAAGGACGTATGTAAATAAACAATGTTGAAGTCACAAACAATGCTCGTTCCATTGCATTTTAAGTAGGACTGGCGCTCTCCGTATAGCTTTGCTCAAGTTTAGTGACGTCGGTTTCAGTAGTTGTTGACGGAGAGCAATAGATAGCACCTAGTAGTATGGATCTCTAAGATTTAAATGGACAGACAAGTGATTTAACATCGCTGTCCGATATCGGTTCATCTTTTAACTCTACATCAGTTTTCCCAAGCGGAGGTAGCCGAGCCTTCTTAGCGGACGTCAGGTCATGAAACATGGAATACATGAAAGGAAGATACGGGATTGCAAGGGCTGCTTTTGGGTGACCAATCCACCGAAAAATATGTAGCCTGCTTACAGGCTCTCGGGTTTTTTCGGAAATGTTAACTTTCGGGTCGGGTTTGGGTTACCTGTGGGCCGAGCGAGGCCTTCGACTTCGCGCGGCTCCGGACCTCGCTTAGTCTCCTTCGCAGCCGTTATGGACTCTGTCACGCAAAGCTCCGAGCTCCATTAACGGCTGCTCACATTCGAACCACATGCCTTTCCCTGAGTTAGCCAATCACAATTTGGTTCCTATTTTCTGGGAACCGTTCCCGCGTTGGTAAACTAACCAATCACAGCTCGTGTATTATCTGTTACCCAACTTATGCAAATAGAAACGAAATGGCGGAGCTCGAAAAAGCGTTCCAAGATTTAGAATTAATCAGCTAAACTGTCACCAGAAATCAGCAATTCAGACAGTAGTTGAAGCATACAACCGCGATATTTTTATCAATCTGCCAACAGGCTATGGGAAGTCTCTAATTTATCAAGCGTTTCCTGTTATGTTCGACCATATTTCCCAGAGTTCGGGTCACGTCATATTGTGGTTGTTGTTTCCCCGCTCATCCCGCTCATCAGCCTAATGAACGACCAGGTAACCTATTTGAAGGGGCTAGGAATCACTGCCGTGAACATTAGTTCTTGCGACGAAGAGGAGTGGCGTATGGTCGAGAATGGTGCTTTTTCCGTAGTCTACTGTTCGCCAGAAGCATGGCTCAATAATGAGCGGTGGAGAGCTATGTTGTGCAACAAAGTGTACGCTGGAAAACTATGCTTTGCACAGTCGAGAAATGGCAGCCTCTGTGAGATTTGGCCCAAGGTTTTTAATACCTTGCTTAATAAAATTGTTGCTGTGTTCAGTGTCTTCATCGATTATTATTTTTTCGTACGGGTAAACAATTCATTACTGCAAAAGCAATACCTGACGGAATACCATGAGCCAAGGCCTTGCCAGTCTTGTTTACTTTTTTACTCGGGTATTGAACTGACAATTTAACAGCTGCCGTAGTTGACGTTGTTTCCGTCTGTCGATTAGACGAAACAGGCGTAGAAGTACGCGGGAGATTCTGCAGAGCTTGCAACTGTACAAGCCGTTGGGGATCCTGCTGAATGGGTGATGTAGTATGCCAACATCGTAGCTCGCTCTCGTCAGGGACCAAAGAAGTACAAGTGATAATTGGTGTCTCCTTGTTCGCCACTACCGGGAAACTCAGCGATTTATACACTTTGCCTGGAGCGCTCAATGTTTCAGAATCTTCTGTTCTTAGCAAGCGCTTCACTCTAGGGAGCTCTCGCTTCTTGAAAACCTCAGTTATTTCTCTCTGGATTGAATTTAGGTTGTCTTGTATTCGTTCGTATTTATTTAACAGCTTATAACAGCTTTTGCAGACGAACAAATCGGAGTTCTGCTTATAAGAACTTACGTCTACATTCAACGACAAACGGATAATTTTGGAAAAATTAATGGCGGACTTTCCAAAGATGTAGATTTTGTCTTTTTTTACGACTTCAGCAGAACATACGAAACATTTGCTGTCGAATTCTACGAACTTCTTAGGTGTTTCCTCCATTCGGAACTCAGCTGCCTTTGAGAACACATTTCGCGGCAAAAGGCCTTGTTTACAATCTGCTGTTTTCTGATTGGCTTAGGCAAAAAAAATCAGAGGTTGATAGAACAATGGGAAAGGCATGTGGTTCGAATGTGAGCAGCCGTTAATGGAGCTCGGAGCTTTGCGTGACAGAGTCCATAACGGCTGCGAAGGAGACTAGACCTCGCTCGGCCCACAGGTAACCTAAACCCGACCCGAAAGTTAACATTTCCGAAAAAACCCGAGACCCTGTAAAACTGGCTAAAAAAATTGGTGGCTGTACATTTGACCACAATTCCTTGCGAACCTAACACGGTCAAAATAATACGTAGAAATCATCTATTCTCTTCAGTAACAGTGGGTTGGCAACAGCACTTGTACTTGCTTGCTTTTAAGATTTAAAACTTCTCTACCGCGATTTTATAACGGATTTAATGTTTTTCGCGCGCAAAGCATTGTGGGTAAAAGAACAATATTGTTTCTGTACGGTGGGTTAACTCTACTCGTATTGAGTCGACTCGACCCATCATGAAGGATAGACGAATCTCATACCAAAATATATTTTACTTATAGCTGAATACTTTGGTAACCCTAATCAACAGTAATTGTTAAACCTTGTTTACCAGTGAATCAAAGCCTGGCTAGCTCTAGTAAATATTATGGGCTTTGAGTATTATCACGGATATGATTGTCGAGTTTCCCTTCCTGCTCCAAAGTTAACCGGAAAGGGAACCCTAGAATAGTCCCGTTATAAAGCTGAGGCCACACTTATCCGATAATTGGATAAAACGGACGGTCGGTCAGTCGTAACGCGGTGGGATGATGGTAAGGTGGTTGCCTGTCATCTACCCGTATGTCGGGTCTAATCGACTCCTACCATTCGAGTTGCTTCGTCGCTCATACAGATCCCCTTACAATCCGTATCTTTCTTTAATGTGTTCCATGTTTTAGGATCTGACTTCCGGTAAGACGGATCGTGTACCCCTCAGCTCATGATGGATCGAGACATCCGGTACCCTTATTCACGAGCTGACAACCTGACCATTTCTTAGACGGCTGTGAAGTCATTATCATGGCCTGTCTCAGTTCGTATTGGAAAACCCTATGCTTCATCGATTCTGGTTTGACGCTGGGGTTCCGTACCAACGCTTCTGCACTACGCGAAAATCTTTACACAGCTGACTGGAAAGCTCTCATATACATGTACTTGTAAAATGTGTATGTCATCGGGATATCACCAACAAATATCCTTCACACCTGAAAACTTTATCTTATCCAGGCGGGCCTCTACAAAGGCCACAAATTTGTACAACCAAGATGAAAGCTCTTGCCAATGCAGGCAAGGCGAAATTTCCGGGCTCCAAAATCGGCCTATCTGCAGTAACTCATAGAGAAGACCATGATTTCAACGCTAAATGTTCACATGTGAATAATAACCTCAAATATTTCTGCGATAGTAATGATTTGGATTTTATAGACAATTCAGTAATCGACGGCTCATGCTTAAATGGTAGTAAACTTCATCTAAACGCCAAAGGATCGGCGTTGCTTGCAGTTCAGTTTATCAAGTTCAGCACGCAGCTTGAACTCCGGCGTATCTTTTGTAACGCGGATGATCCCCATATACCTGCGTGTTTTGCACATAACAACGCACAATCAGATGCGAAAGTACGCATACATAGTCGATCTCATATAAAACTCCATACGACTCAGAATACGAGTGTACACAAGTAGAACACGAGCGACTTCAAGTAAGCCAGGCTACCCTACGATAACACAGGTAGCCCACAAATACTCGGATCCAAATACTATGAACATCTGATCTAAAACTCCACATAAGTCAGGACACGAGTGCACACGAGTGCACAGCGGTTCATAATTTAATTAATAACAAAAATATTATAATAAAAAATAAAAATAATTGTTTTATCGTCTTAGTTTATTCGGGTTACCTGTGTATCAGTGCAGTACCAGCCCAAAACAAATTGCATCAAAATACTATGAGAATCTGATTTAGAACTCAACACGACCGAACACGAGTACACTAGCAAGCGTTTCATCATTTCATTAACCAACATTTACAACAGTCTTAACAGTGAACATTTATTAAAGTTCATGTTCACTCAGCAAACCGTTAGGAGGGGGGGGGGGGCGAAATCCCTGAGGGGGGACCAATGAGTGACCACTAGTGATCTCACCCCCCGGGGTGTGAGATCATGGGGGGAGGGGGGGGGGGGGGGGGAATCCCTGGGACACCGGATTAAAAACACAATCGAGGCTATGAATTTCCCCCGGTGCTTCGAATATGATTTGACCTCGGCAGGAAGCCAGTAATATTCGTTTAGGACCTTTAGATTCAAATTGGGTTTACGAAAGCACAAGCAAACAAATACTCTTGGTAGCTTGAAATGTACTAGTCATCACAGATACAGAGATTTTAAATAGAGCGATAATTAGAACAAAAAGCAATTAACAGACAAACTGAGAGTTTGTTTTTCACTCATGAATGCAAAGAATCAGTTCGAATTTATAAGAGTGAAAAAATGCAGACTGAGTCCTTCCAGGCTATGTTTCGATTTCCAAAGTCTTATCCTGTTCAGTTTATACGGTTTCCAATGACAAATCCAACTTCTATTTACTCTTAACAGCCTTTCAAGTCATTCCAGTGTTTCTTTACGGATCAAATCAAATCCAACACATTAATTACGGCTTTTAGATCGAGTCAACTGACCTTCTTCGATTTCCTAAAACGGTCTCCAGTTCAGTTCTTCAGGATATTTGCGTGAAACTCGCCAGAATTTGTCCGGCTTTGAACAACCTGAATCTCCATTGCAACAGTCATGTGACAACAAATATAGATGCTTTTCCAATTGAATGCCTTAGAGCGAGAGTGTTATTAGTACAATTTAACGGTAACCGTTTGCATAGACGAAAGCAAAATATATTTTCCTTGTCATTCACTTCATTTTGGTTTTGTCTAATTGCTTGACCTGTTATCCGCCTAGAACATCTGATCCCGGATTGTATTTTGATAGCTATGTTTTCAGTTCGTTGTTGCCTTTATAAATGACTCATACGGTCCTAGACTAGAAGGCGCCGTAATTTCGCCTGAGTGAACAATACTTCCTCCATATTAATAATTCGGTTAGAGAGACAATTGAGGCAAATTGAGTACTTCATGACGTGACGGTAGCCTTAAACACTCAAAAGCTCTCTACCGAACATTTATCTTTCAACTAATGCGTATGCCTCCTGGTTTATCGCTCGATCACAGCGTCTCCGACACACATTGTTAGCGGCAAAGGTCTGAACTGATCAACTTCTAACGTTGATAGAAAAAACATAAAAAAAAAGACAGACTGCATTTTAAGACTCCGGCCGGACAGAGCGGAAAAACGGAGCGCATGCGCACTAGCCACTTCGTTAAAAGTGAATCAAGATGGCCGCCGAGCGGGAGGGAATCGTAGATCTTTTTCAGCTCAAGAAATACCACGATTGCTTTATTACTTCACACCATGGACTGATATGCTTCAGTGACTTCTTCGAGCCCAAATAACAGATAATCCAGTTCACAGGAAGAACGCTACAATTGCTTGGTCGACTCTGTTTTCAAGGAGAGCGAGTCGTTTCGAACTGTTCATATGCGACTGGAAAAACGCCAAAAATAAGAAAACTTGTGAATATATAAGGTTCATACTTCGATAGAGAACTAAGGAGGTGATGGTTTTCAACATATAAAATACCATATTCGAGATTTTCATACCATTTTTCAAACGAAGCATTTGAAGTTACAGTAGTGACTAGACTGTCTACAGTAGTAGAAATTATCCTGGAACGACGATCATTACCAAAGACTGTAAGTAAATCTACAGAGCTATTATCAGGAAATTATACAATATTTCACTTGATTTGGTTATAATGGTATTACATCGGCATTTTGACGAATTAGTTGACTGATTTACCAATGTAAAGAAAGCGAATTTTCATTTTGTTTTAAAATGAAGTGTTGTATAATAGTATGCATACATGTAAAAAAAAAAATTTTTATAATTGTTCTGTTTTCACAAAGCCAACAATAAAACAGTTGTAATCGAATGCCTTTCGCAAAATAGTTTTGTGTTCATTTAGTTTTGTTCATGTTAGAAGTGGGGTGACAGTAATTATGTTGTGTGGGATTTTTGTGTGGTTTTGTATGAGGTGCATATCAAGAGTCTGCATGTGGACTTTAAATTCTCACCCAAGCTTTGCATAAAAATGCTTTTATACACATTTTATGCAGATCAAGCAAAGAAGCAGTACCTCTGGTCTTGTTTATTTTCCTGTAAAATAGTAAAACTTGATTCTATTCCCAATTCACTCGGTGTTTGTTTGCTGTTTTGGAATATCTGGACCGAAATAGTAAAGGAGCACCTGGTTATACAGATTACTTGTTGAGAAATACAGACTTCAAACACCATAATTTATCTTTATCTCTATTCTTCCCAAACAAAAGCAAAGTCAGGCAAATATAGCAAACTATGAACACAAACGTATACAGTTTTCATCTACTTTCTCATTATTTGAGACTGTTTTAAACCTGTTTATTTTTAATGTAGAAAAAAAAGACATAGTTATCTGGTCCCATATATTAACAGCATTGGAAGGAACACATCTATATAGAATTAAGACTCGGAAAATGTATGCTTTTCAGCACCATCACTTCTCTTCATCTTTATATTCTCCACCGAAAACAAGAACACTTATGTATCTATGAAACATTAAAAATAAGTTATTCTCTTAAAATATGCAAAAACTATTTATGAAATTTAGAAATAAATCATGTACGTGTTGGTGTTGTAACTCAAATTTTGAATGAGGAAGGGTAACACTGTAAGTGTTGATTGAAAGAATGTGATAGTTGATTCAGTTTAATATGTGGGTGTGATAATGTATTTGGGAAAGGAAAATCATGATGGCTATGGAGGTTAATGAGGTTTCATTCATGATACTAACATTAACAATCAGATACATGTGCAAAACATGACATAAAATAACTAATTGACTAATGTTTATTAACAATACTAAGAATCTCTTCTCACACGTACATTGCATGTTCATGTTAATTCAAATCACAAGGGTTTTTAATTTTTTAAAGTTAAATTTTTGACAAAATAATATTTAGTAGCTATCAAAATACTAATATTATAATAAATTACATATTTATGTATGTTGTATCTGAACCTTAAATTCAGAAAGAGTTTACAATCAGAGCATCCCTGAGCTTTCGGTTATAGAAGACTTCCTAGCCATTTTAAAAGGGTCTGCCTAATACAGAATGCACACTTGGCATTTTAAAACTTATGTTTAATTTTTTTGATTTTAAATGAACATGCACGATCATAAGCAGAGATTCTTAGCATCAATATCATTATAATAGAACTATTATTAATTAATTATTTCTTTACAAATACACACTGATTGTTATTATTGTTATTATTGTTGTTTTTATTATAAAATGGAAGCCCATTGGAAACTAGAAACATGTTCTTCATTCCAACATACTTCCCCCTCATTGCTTTCCTTTCCCAAATTAATTGTGCTTATTATACAGACTGGACTATCTCATTCATTCACTGGGCACCTAACCCTTCCCCCTCCTTCCTCAATATTATCCAATAAAAAGCTGACCCTATTCCTGCCTTGATGATTCATTAGGTACTGCATGAGCAATTCAAACATTTACACATGATTCATCTCTGAAATAAGTTCACATAAAATAATATATACACTGTAAGCACTTAACAAAGACACAATTCACAGTTAACCTTTAAAATCATTTCACATAATTCATACAAATTTCATTTGAAAAATCAACTGAGTTAAGAACATGTTCACTTATTATTATATATTGGCATGTTTCTTAGATTAGCCCTTCACATAATTTCAGAAAATAATCTTCACTTAATGTTCACACACTTCATAAAATAAGTATACTACAGGTGTATACAGAAAATGGAGACATACAGGAAATGGTCACTATAATTATCAGGGGTTTCAAAATAACCTGGCTACAGCCATGCTCCAGCACTAGCATGCATCTACATTGCACTTATATTAGCCTGAAATAGCTGTATATACCTGTATAGCCAGCTACACATACTATATTTGTATTTTAACATGCATTTATTACTGAAGGCATATTCACATAGCTCTACTTTCAAAGTCCAAGCCAGCTACACTGAAAATTAATGAACCTCTGCATTAATTATGCTAATAATGTAGTTTCTGTGTAACTTCAAAAAAAGGCTCATGAAAGAGGGAGCTATATAACCAAGTTTTTCAAAGAAATTAACAATGAATTTTATTATATGTAATTGCTTATGGATTCCTGTACAAATATTATGTATTAGTAACTATTAGGCAAATGAAAAAAAGAGAGATATGACATGTACATACACACAGTTTCAACTGTTTTAAGGCTTAACTTTTGTGGAAAGTTATTGCATTCTGTGTTATATATGTCACCAGTTGGTTGGATATAAACTCAGCAAGATAGTACTTAGAGAATTCTGCTGAATGTTAAAAACATTAAACCAAAAACATTTTAAAAATATTTGTAGTACTCCTTCCTCTGTTGTACCATGTTACAATTATAAACAGGTTTTAACAATTAACAGTCAAAGTGTACATGAAAAATGTAGATTTGTTCTCATACATGCATGTGCATGTAGTTTGCTATGGAGGCTATTTATATCTCTTTCAATTATCCTACACATGTATTTGTCTCACTTTGCTTGTGCTTGGGGAGAATAGAGTGAAGATCAAGAGAAGTGATGGTACAGTATATGTACTTGAAGAGTCTCCATTTCTCAAGTAGTCTAACACAAGCAAACATGCTCCTTTGCAGTTTAGTCCAGATATTCAAAAACATCAAGTAAACACTGAGGGAGCTGGGAAGGGAAAGGTATACAATTGCAGGCTTCCTTTTTCCTGGGAAAACAACAAGAAATACTGTTTCGTGTACATGTAAAGCAAACACAAAGTCCACATGCAGGCTCTTGATTTCATACACTAACCACCATACCTCCCTTTATACAGAACCGCACAAAAGTCCCACACAACATAATTACTGTCACCCCACTTCTAACATGAACAAAACTAAATGAACACAAAACTATTTTGCGAAAGGCATTCGATTACAACTGTTTTATTGTTGGCTTTGTGAAAACAGAACAATTATAAAAAAAAATATTTTTTACATGTATGCATACTATTATACAACACTTCATTTTAAAACAAAATGAAAATTCGCTTTCTTTACATTGGTAAATCAGTCAACTAATTCGTCAAAATGCCGATGTAATACCATTATAACCAAATCAAGTGAAATATTGTATAATTTCCTGATAATAGCTCTGTAGATTTACTTACAGTCTTTGGTAATGATCGTCGTTCCAGGATTTCTACTACTGTAGACAGTCTAGTCACTACTGTAACTTCAAATGCTTCGTTTGAAAAATGGTATGAAAATCTCGAATATGGTATTTTATATGTTGAAAACCATCACCTCCTTAGTTCTCTATCGAAGTATGAACCTTATATATTCACAAGTTTTCTTATTTTTGGCGTTTTTCCAGTCGCATATGAACAGTTCGAAATGACTCGCTCTCCTTGAAAACAGAGTCGACCAAGCAATTGTAGCGTTCTTCCTGTGAACTGGATTATCTGTTATTTGGGCTCGAAGAAGTCACTGAAGCATATCAGTCCATGGTGTGGAGTAATAAAGCAATCGTGGTATTTCTTGAGCTGTGAGAGGTCCCTGAAAAAGAGCTACGATTCCCTCCCGCTCGGCGGCCATCTTGATTCACTTTTAACGAAGTGGCTAGTGCGCATGCGCTCCGTTTTTCCGCTCTGTCCTCCGGCCGCTGCATCCAGTCACGTGAATGCCCGGGGGGGGGGGGGGGGGGACTCCGATATAAAAGGGGTAGGGATGCTCGTCGGACATTTTCGATTTGACCCCTAAGAGGTACTAAAATGGGCGTGGCTCAAGCTTATTTTGACCCCTGAAAGATAATAAAAATGTAAATTGATAACAGCTTTTTTGTTCAATTGACACCCGACCCCTAAAAGGTACCGCTTTACATAGAAATGTCTGTGTTTGATGGTGGTACCCTAAGTGGTACCAAACTCCTGATTTTGACCCCTAAAAGGTACGACGAGCATCCATGTACCCCTCACATAAGAGAGTCCCCCCCCCGGGCGTGAATGAGCTTTGCATTAATGAGAATATAGTCTCAGATGCTGGAGACATCTCTGAGGCTTTTAATGACTTTTTGATTAACACCCAAATTAGCTGCCGAATTAACGAGAATGCCACTAAGTAATATTAACAGCTATCTTAATAGCAGTGAAAGGAATTTGGCCGGTTTTAATTTCTCTGATATCCCAGTAGAAAAGGTGGAACTAACGCTAAAGAACCTGAAGACGTCAAAGAGTACTGGACTCGATAAAATCCCAGCAAAAATACTTAAACTTGCTGCATACATAATTGCTCCTTCTTTGACAACAATTTTTAACCTTTCCCTTTCCACCAGGATTTTTATTGATGATTGGAAACATGCACGCATAAGTCCAATTTACAAAGCGGATGACCGCCGAGAAACTGGTAATTATAGACCCATCTCAATCCTACCGATAATCTGTAAAGTGTTTGAGAAATAAATATTTCGACAATTATATGGGAAAACTCAGCTCGTGGGTCAACATTCAGTGTTGTAGTTGTAGTGGCTAGCATATCAAAATAAAGTATATGTATGTACAAATGTATGTATACATGTATATGCCATATCCTCTCAACTGGTCGCCACTGCAGTGCACATGTCAAGATAAGAAGTTATAATACTGGATCAAATGCCCAAACCCTAGCACCATTGTTGTCATATGCCTGCCCGGGGTCCCCCTTATGATTAACAAATGACCCCCCTCTATTGGAAGGAAACCATTGACCTTTTGCTGTGACGAAGGGCTAGCGCTCGAAATGTCACCTGTTACTCGCTCCCTATGGCTGTTAGCATACAAATGTACCTTAATCAACTATTAGTTGATGATATCAGCATAATTCTTCCCTGCCGATGCAGATCAGCACTATACTTTTTACAGGAACTAGTCACCCACTAATCAATGCCCTGGGACCTGGGGGGGGAAGTAGGAGCATGTACCATTGGCATTGACTGATATATTAATAGGAGATATTGTAGTTGAGTCTACGAATAGCAGTTTCAGCGGTATTGACCCAAACGCCTCACTTCAATGTAATGAAGCGCTATTCAAACTGTGTATCTAAATTAGTCGTGCTTGTTTAGGAGGGTGTTGGTGTCGTGTAAGAATGATGGTTTCAATGGCGCTTCATTACATTGAAGTGAGGCGTTCGGGTCAATACCGCTGAAACTGCTATTCGTAGACTCAACTACAATATCTCCTATTAAGGTCAAAATATCAAACAGATTACATGTAAAAAGTCAATGTTGAAAGAGTTCCACCTCTGGAAGGCATGGCTCTGTCTCTTGGATGTGAAATGTTTGACAGAGACTGGATACTTCTTTGTGATTAGGAAGAGGAATATAATATTATTCCAAAAAAACTGAACGTTTGATATGAGCTATCCAAGACATCCTATCCATAGGAGTAATGACAGCAATAAAGTCAACAAGGAACTACTTGATAACATCAAGAAAGCAAAACCAAACTGTGGGTTCTTTTATTTATTATCTGATGAGAAATTAGTTCAGGAAGAATCAAGCTGAAATAATATCTCCCATAAAGGAGCAACCTGTTTCTTTGGATGAAATTATGAATAGAGCAGACAGGATCAAGAAAAACTTAATGGTCAGTGAAAGTGAAAGACAGAGGATTGCATTAGAAACTAAAACTCAAAGTTGTTGCCCAGAATGGTTTAATCATAGGCGCATACGGATCACTGCCTCCAAGTGCAAAAGCGCTATCCTCAAGCCTACTACAAGCCCAACAAAGGCAAGATGTGAAATATTGCATTATAATCAACAGTTTCAAAGCAATATGATGAAGCAGGGTTTAGAAGATGAGAAGATTTTGAAACTGTATGAAAACATAAAGTGGGATGTAAAGTAGAGGAGTCAGGTTTTATTATATCTCCAACCCACCCCTTTGCAGGAGCTTCTCCAGATGGAGGGGTAGATGGGGGACTTGTGGAAGTTAAGCGACTATTTTCGGTAATTTCTTTATCAGACTGTCAGTCAGGTTCAGCTGCCTGACCCTCTCTATGCCAAATTTAAGACATGAAGCGCAGTCAGCGAGGAGCATACATTGTAACTGTTGGAACCAGCTTTTACTAATGAACCTTATGAAGCACACAAGGTTTCCGGGCTCTTCAAAACCCACAGCAAGTCGGTGTGGGAGTGGGTATTTTAACAGGACCTAAAACTGATCAGTGTTGGGACCTGGCTGAACCACAGATTAATTGAATTGGAATTTAGCTTTTTGTTTTTTGTGGAGTGAGGAAAACATGAGAATCTGGATAAAAATCTTCAGAGTATTAGTGCAAGATACCAATTAACAAACTCAACTCACATGTTACTGGGGCTCTAACCCTGGCAACAGTACTGTGACAGACAGAGTGCTTGCCACTTGCAAGGTAAAACAATGCTATCAAAATATTACTCTCTAACACATGGTTTCACTATTACGTCAGTTGAATAAAACCTGATAAAACAAACACAGTGCAGTTAGAGATTGAAGTTAAAAATCGGAATATGAAAAAGAACTTGAAAAGGATTCTGGTATATACAGTCCCTGTCAAAAGTTTTTCAACCGTATACGGTACCGTATGTGCTTCGGTAAAACGAAGATTCGGTAACCACATGTGGTAGATTTCGTTCGGTAAACTCCATTCGTTTTAAGACCGAATTCGTTTTACTGAAAGTGGTAGAGTCACCGATTTCGTTTTACTGAAAGTGGTTCGGTCACCGATTGCATTTTACCGAAAGTGGTTCAGTCACCGATTGTGGTTTACCGAAAGTGGTTCAGTTACCGATTTCGCTTCGCCACATTTCGCCACATTCATTTTACCGAAAGTGGTAAACACATGTGGCACAGGTGCCACATGCTACCACATGTGGTTCGTACGGTGTGAAAAACTTTTGACAGGGACTGTATATATATATATATATAATTTATACAGTCAATGCCAAAAAGGTTGTCCAGCAGAACATAATATAATACTTTAATATCCATTGTTTTGTCCTATTGTCTTGGTCTAGATATATATAGTCAATGCCAAAAAGGTTGTCCAGCAGAACATAATATAATACTATAATATCCATTGTTTTGGCCTATTGTTTTGGCCTAGACAATAGCCCAAAACAATGGATATTATAGTATTATATTATGTTCTGCTGGACAACCTTTTTGGCATCGACTGTATATATATATAGTTTTATTCAACTGATGTAATACATGTAGCTAGTGCAAACCAGGAATTGTACCTTGAAAGAGGAATGTGGCACATGTGACCATCTAACTTCACGAGTGGTAGTATTGTAATCACACAGAACTTCACCAGATTTATAAAAAGTAACATTCCAGTAAGACTCCATCCTTAATTAATCTGCAAGGAAAAATAAGGAGTATTTCATAAGTGAAAAATTATATAATTAAAAAATCATAAAATTATTAACTTTTGTTTTATTTGCATTTAGGTGAAAAGAGAAAACAAATCAGAAGAAATGAGACAATACATTGGATGAAAATAGGATGGAAGTGCACAGAGGCTGATATACATTATAGCCTGTTGGCTTTCATGTCAAGTCCCGTGCTAATTATATGAAAAAATATTACAGTACACACTTAACACAATAAGGACAAACATAAAGCAAACATTATCTAGATGAACAATATAGTTAAATAATAGTTGAATTAACATGCTTTAATGAAGCAACAATTTAATATTGTAAGAAATGACGATTTTAAGAAGAAGTTTTGAAAACAAATTGACAAGGTTTTTAAGGTAAACAATGAATTTCACTTTCTTGATAAGGCTAGTTTTAAAAACAGAGCTGGTTTTGTAGTATACTGGGCATTCACTGGCATTGTGTAGCACAGGTAATAAATTAGAGAGGGTCGCGTGAAATATAACAGAAAATGCAAAATATATCATGACTGTACATTGTATACCACATGAATTAAAAATGCAGAATTTTACTTAGGTGAGTAGTGTCCATAGATCTACCGGTATAGTCGACTTAAACTAGAACTACAGTTAAGGTACAAGGCTGATGAGTTATGACGAAAGTTAGATTCAGGTTTCTTGTGCTTTCAAGCATCCAGAAACCATAATTACTCTTGGTTAAGGTTCACAGTTCATTTAATAACATACAGTACATGTACAAATTGTTAAAGCTCAAAGGTGATCCAGGAGCTTGAAGGGTATCTAAAGATAAACCATTAAAAAGTAGCTTTTTTTAGAAACCAACCAAGCCATAGTTTTTCCTATTGTTCTTGATGGTGTAGCATTGTGTTTTGAATAAAATTTCTCCTTTCACAAGAATTAAATGAGCAAATCGACAATGCCCCAACTTTTCCATTCAAAAGCACACATTTTTGCTGCAGTTGTTTTTATCAATTCCTCAGACTCACGGTAATTGAAAGAGTTGGTTGCTTCTTATTCAGTCAAGCACCAAAACATATAATTTCTCGTGAAAAACGGAAAAGAGGAAATATGATTTTCACGTTCTTTGTCTACTGTTAACTTTGGCAAATAATATCCTCAGGTTTGGAATTCTAACACGATTTTATCTCTGTTCGTGATAATAAATTAAAATAAACAAAATAATATTTACATGTGCCTGGTTTCCTGTACATCTTTGAATATACAGCTTTTCAAACCATTGAATACCGCAAAATATTCAACCCTTCATTAGCCAATCAGTGCATGAATTTGCAATGTTCATTGCTCTATATTTTATTGCTCACAGTGGTATACATGTACATGTATTTGTTGCTTAATAAAAGCACAAATAATAACAAGGAAACATTAATATAAGAAAAGTTAAACTTTACGATTGTAATAGATGGGATCACAAGATGTCTAATGCCCTCAAATCCTTTACCAATCATCTTTATAGCTTTGGAAGATATATATTAAATTAATGTTTCAGAAATATAATTTTTGGGCAAAATATTTGACATTAGATTCTCATACCAACACTATATTTCAGCTCAAGTTTGTTCCTATTATGGCAACAATAGAACTACAATGTACCTACTTCGCTTGGCTCAATGTTGTCCCATTTCAGATCATGTGACCATCCCCTTGTGTATTAATATTTATTGTTTCTTTTATTCCTGGTTAACGCATGAGGAGATAAACTAATATGGAAATACTTCTGACAAAGATTATTCCCAAAAGATTTGAAATGGGACAACATTGAGCCCAGTGAAAAAGTCTATGGGCCCCTTGCAGAGCATGAATTCACTCCAAATAAGATTCTTTTAGATTCTTTTTACAAGACTTGTAATATTCCGCATAGGGATGGACCAAAAGCAAAAAAAATATTGTGCAAAGGAAAAATTGATGAGATAATTTCCATGCACACAGTTAGTCCAAACAATAAAATTCACGCAAAACCATGGTGGCACGTTATGCCCTCAAAATTCTAGAATAGCATGCATTTCTGAGGCTTCTAGAATTCAATTTCTTTTGGGTAGCATGCTCCCCGGGGGGGGTGACCCCCATATAAAAGGGGTAGGGATTGCTCGTCGGACATTTTCGATTTGACCCCTAAGAGGTACTAAAATGGGCGTGGCTCAAGCTTATTTTGACCCCTAAAAGATAATAAAAATGTAAATTGTAACAGTTTTTTTGTTCAATTGACACCCGACCCCTAAAAGGTACCGCTTTACATAGAAATGTCTGTGTTTGATGGTGGATACCCTAAGTGGTACCAAACTCCTGATTTTGACCCCTAAAAGGTACGACGAGCATCCATGTACCCCTCACATAAGGGAGTCCCCCCCCGGGCATGCCCCTGGACTCCCCTAGCTGGTAATGTGGACGTCAAGGTTTCACCACAGTGCTGCCCACTACATTATGTTTGCTGGGGGGTGGGGGGTCAGATATTATGTACCTTGGTATACCTTGCTTTCATGTTAAATGCTCCGACCCCCTACCCTCCCCATGTATTTTAAGATTTTAAGGAAAGACTCATACACACAATTATAAGCCACATACCCAAAACTGTTCAAAATTGGATACAAAATCGTAGACACATATTATTGCACCTACAATGCATTAAATTGTACCAGAAAGTGCAGGTAAAGGCACATCCGAGAATCTGAAATTCAAAATTTGACTGGGAACCCCAGGAACTCCCCCTAGAAACTTGGTCCTCAGCTGCCCATTGGATGTAGCTGCTTCCACTTCTTAGTTACTTGTTTAAATAAAGACTGAGAACCATTTAGTGCTGTTTTGTGAGAAATCTCTCCTTTACAGTAAATAAATTTGGAAACTTCAAAAATTAGTAAAAAAAAGTTTGTGCAGATCAGAAAGAAGGCAGCAAATAAAATTCATTAAAGACCCTAGCTGTGTCCGAGCCCATGGTGCTTTGCGCCAATGTTATGATTAGTTTGTTTATCAATGGCTGCATAAATTAAAGGCCAGCTTTTAGGCGAACTAAAATGCTCTTGATTGTTTATAAGTTTCATAAAAGAAGTACAATGTACACATACACTTTTGGATAACTAATTTCATAATTTCTACCGGATTAAAAACCCAATCGAGCCCACGTATTTTCCCTGTATGCTTCGAATATGATTTTAACAGTACTCGGCAGGAAGCCAGTTGTTCTGTCTTTAGATTCTAATTCTATTTACGAGTGCGACTTTTCACAACTCTACAAGCAAACACATACTCTTGTTACCTTGTTTTTATGTCTCTAATATTGCTTAGCTGTATTTGAAGGTCTCTACTTTACTTGCGAATGATATATTTTAAGTGCAAAATGAAATGTCGTACTCGCACTCGAGTCAAACTCACAGCGAAGTAACAGCTGAACTCGCCAGATTGGAGTTTGACCCGCAATCATAGTTTTGGTAGCAAGACTTTCTGGACGTACTGGAGGATGAAAAAAAAGGTTAAGGGCATTGCTTTCTCTGCTAATAAAAATGCAAAACATATACAGATAAGTTGTAACACCTCAGTGTGCGAAATTATAATTACGAATGTTCTTGATGCCAGAATTGGTTGCTTTGTGCTTTGTAACGAAGCCCGCCAGTCCCTTAGTGCAGCAAATCCCCGGGAAACTCACGTAGTAGTCCTTTTGAACCACAAGTCTTCTCTTGTAGACATATAGAGAAAGTAAAATGTGGACTGCTGAAGGTTATTTGTCGAGTCACTTCGCCTCGCTGTCTCGGTCCTTTCTCCGGCATTCCTCTATTCGCCACTCTAGACCGGGATTCGAAGAGATATTCGAACTAAAGTTTCATTTAAAAAAGTATATATACAAAAGTATATAAAGCTCCAACTTACCAAATAGAGAAGAAACACCACACAACACTCGACAGGCAAAACAAAATGGCGGTGGAGAGACATGAAGAACTGGGCTTCCTGTGGGAACATGCAAACCACAGGAATCCCGACACCCACCCTGGAAATTCAATCACAACCTCGTCCCCAGTACCTCGTACCTTTCTCTGTCAGATCCCGGGGACGAGGTTGGTTCAACCACCCTCACCCACCGAAAGAATAAATCGGAAACCCTGTGGTATGCATACAAGAAAAATACGGGGATTCCTGTGGTATGCATTTTTACCACAGAAAGCCCATTTCTTATAAAAGTGCATATAAGCCCTGGCTAATTATATTTCTTACGAAGAGATTAGAGGCCATAGACAAAGGATCCCGGAATAAAAAGTTGATTTGATTAATTTGTTATGGTGTATTGCCGTTCAAAGTTGCCCAAAAACGTGTCTTGGGTAGCCTGTGGACGAAAATCAAGCGCACGATTGGCACTGAGTCTAGTTTTGACGTCATCAACAGAACACGCTCGATGCGCCATTGCATAAAGGCTTGCCGAATAAAGCTCTCCGAAACTTTTAGCGCGATATTATCATCTTCTCGGTTTTCTATTCAATTATTTTGCAAATAAGCCAACGCTTTATACCTGCGAAGAGACTAGTTCTGTTGATGACGTCACGTTTTATTCTCGTCCCAATCTCCGAACATGCGCGGAAATTATTCTACGGTATCTCCCTTAGATTGACTATTATCATCAATTGTCAAAATCGCTAGAATTGATTATAATCCTCAATTTAACCTCGAGGTTAAAACCAGTCAAGTATATGAGATAAACAATTGTCGAATTCCGAACGGCGGTAGACGCGTTTAGCGTAGTGGTCATGACGTCTGTACTACCAACACTACACGCAAACGGCTACGAGTTCGAGCCCGAGTAGGAGCGCTCAAAAAAATTTTTCCTCTCGTTTACCTTCCTTTCTTGTTTACCTGTGAACCCTAGCTCTAGGTGAGTGAGAACCCGTCGTTTACCCGTGAACTCGTCCGATGGTTAGGGTTTGGTTTGTAGTTCGGGTTAGGGTTTGTCTTAGAATGATGATTATAATCAATTGTAGCGATTTCGACAATTGATAATAATAGTCAATCTAAGAGAGATGACGCGTTAATTTGGAAGTTTAGTCGCTAAAAAAATATTGACAACATTTTTATTTAAAATTTCAGATTTTTTTCCCTTCCTTTTAAGGTCTAAGCTGTCAAAAAAAGCATAACTGGCCAGGGCTTATATGCACTTTAATGTCACTCCAACAGTCGATCGAGTGTTGCACAGGAAGTTTTAAATTAATACACATGCCGTTATGCTGTCCTTTTGAACAAAGAAGCTTTCAGAATCCCATCTCTCTCGAGCGAATCTGAACCCTAAACTCGGGCTTAGATTCCACGCGGGCAGTGGGAATGAAATGGAGCATCGAGCGTGTTCTGTTGATGACGTCAAAACTAGACCCAGTGCCAATTTCGTAACGTCTGCTTACCCGAGCGCTTAGTTTCCAATGTGCACACCTCATTGTGTTATGGACCAATCAGATTTTACCTTCCATATCCTGGAAAGTGACGTAATGTTGCATTTAAAAGGAATTCAGACAATACATTTGCCATTGACCAATCATAGCAGAGTGTTCACTGGCGCAACAATTTACTAAAATTCTAACAATGGCTTTATAAATTGGGCAGAAAAATAAATCAAACGTGCTGACGTCGTGCTTTCACATTCTGCTTACCCGAGCGCTTAATTAGTTTCCACGTTACTTTTTTTCTTCGAATTTATGAGAGTGAAAAAATACGTTAGGTCCCGTTTCAACAAATAAGATTTTTTTTGCTACCAACATCTTTCCTTTTCAGAGGGGTGCTAGCCAATTATTTGGTGAAATTATTTATTTCAAAACACTAAAACAAATGGCTCGATGTTCACCGCACGATACATGGAACGGAAGTAATTTCGCACAGATGTGTGACAACCTTGAACAATCGATTAGGGCATCAGTATTTAATTACAGAATACGAATGAAGAGATCAATGTTGTTAAATTCGGAAGCCGAATTCCAATTATTGTACTATTGTGTATAGACTAATCATCTATGCCTCTGCTAATATAATAATAATATAAATAGTATCCTATTCTCATGGGTCTCACCCGTACTCATTGAGTTACGGATATCCGGCGACCATAGTGATCTTAGAATGCCAACGATCATAACATGGTTATATAACCTAAACCCCGCGAAGACAACCCAACACTCAAACCTCAAACGTCCGAGACCCACAGAGGCCCAGAACTGAAAACGGCTAAAGAGGTCGACTTACGCTTGCGACGCTGTTGGGAACCTCCGGCGACAAAACTGTTGGGGTCCCTGAAGGCCAGCGTACACACATCGTGGCCACTAAGCACCGAGCTGAGGAAATCTCGAGATATGTGGGTGTTACCAGCTGCCAACCCTTGGGCTGCGCGTGCGTAAAGGGGTTTGCCGTCATATCGAATCCAGGCGATAAAACGGTCGGTAACGCGAGTCGGATTAGTTCCCATTATTGAAAGAGCGAGCTTGGCTTGAAACGCTTAGATGATGGCTGGGAAAAGAAACAAGCGAGTAAAAAGTAGCGCAGCCCAGAAGATGACAGCCTTAAACCTCAGTAATCCGAGAGGGAATTAGACTCCCCTTTTAAAGCTGTCACCCTCGAGCGAGAAAATAAAAAAGGCGTGACGAAAGCAATTGAGGTATACCCCAAAATTGAGGAATGCGGAGTAGTATTACCAAAAAAGGCAGGAGAAACAATATAAGCTGAAACACAGCTGAAACAATGGTAATAAACGGTAATTAACAAATGAATGCCAGGCCAGGGCACAACAGGAACAACGGAACAACCAGTGAGGATAATTGCAATGGAAAGCAAGATTATACCCAATTAGCGAGACGTACTTGACCAATGCACAATAATTGAAACTGTTGTTATGAACAAGCCAAATAAACCAAGTGTGTACCACGACGTACGCGAAAAAGGGGCAACGAACTGCCAAATGAAGGAACAAAGAGTCAAATCGATATACGATCTGCACGGGAAGAGCGTAGTAGAAAAATATTTATCAAAACGCTAAGCGCTCACATAACACATGCACTATACAATAAAGCATGCCAATAACAGCAGTGAGGGAACAAATAGCCAACCACATCCCATGACTAAAACAAGACGAGCGGCGCGGTAGAAAACCATCGCCGAGACCGCTCACACAGCACATGCACTAAAATAAAGCATGCCAATAACAGTAATGAGGGAACAAATAGTCCAACACATCTCATGATATATAGGAACAAACAATTAGGATTTATTCCCTGGATTGAACGTTAGTGATTTTATTTGCGAAGCTGATAGTGCTAAAAGTGGCGTAAATCTCAATGGTAAGAAATTCCCGCCAAACCAAGTCTTATGATTGCATACTCACACAGAATCAGCTAACCGCAAGGTATTAATAGAAGCAGACTCGAGGAAACATCGACCCTGCGAGATGAAATAAACAAGCTCAAGCCATAGATTCCGACTCAAGACAGGACCCAAGAATACTTCGGTACGTTCGAGCGACGAACATAATGGACCGGAGTTCGATAGCCTAATAAAAATGCTATCGAAAAAATGTCCATTACACACGACTTGAATCAACTCGTCAAGAGAGAGAGTCAACTTGACTCGCCGGAAGGCAAGTCGTGGGTTTAAGAATACGTTTAAATAATTATTTCATACTTGACACGGTTTTCTTTGTTATTCATAAGGCTTTATTTGCCATACATACCCTTATTCAATGCAAGGATGTATGAGAAACGTTCCCGGGATTGCATTTATGAGCAATTCAATACGATTCAACGATTTTTTGTTGTTTCTAGCTGATACACTGAATTGCGCTTGCATTAAGGAATTTGTTTTATTATTTTCTCCAAGGAATTCATTCAACTTGGCTTCAGCCAAACTTACTAAATATCCCTATAATGATTTAGAACCTTTTCTCCGTCTTGGTACTTGCCCAAAATCTACCTAAAAAGAGCTACATCAATGAAAATTTTGCGAAAACCTCGTCAAGTATAAAATAAGACACTTAAATACCGAGAACGTCGGCAATAAGCCATATACATCCCGAGGGCCGTTCTCTGTATTTAACTCTCACTTATTTCATACTTGAGACGGTTTTCTTTGTTATTTATGAGGCTTTATTTTCCATACATACCCTATTATAAATGCAAGGGATGTATGAGAAAAGTTCCCGGGCTTTATCCAGATAAAGCCCGGGAACTTTTCTCATACATCCCTTGCATTTATAATGAGCAATGCAAGTTGTGCTCTCAAGCTGACAGTCAGTTCAATGACCCGATATGAGAACTCAATTACGATACTTTCACTCACTCCCTCTTTAAGAACGCGAGCCGTCTTATCATTATGGGACGTGATTTTTTTCACAATACTCCAACTGCGCATGTTAGTGACGTACCTTAACGCCAAAATAATTATTCTATTGTATGAATCAGTGCTTTGTTTAATTTACAAGGGTATTGTTTACTTTTTCTGTGAAAACCTCGTCAAGTATGAAATAAGTCAGTTAAAGACCTCGAACCTCGGCTTTTATCCAGATACATCCCTCGGGATGTATCTGGCTAAAAGCCTCGGTTCTCGGTCTTTAACTCTTCCATACATATTTCAGGTCAGATTTCGTGGGGACTTAACACGACCTGACCAAGTTCACACGAGTTGACAACAGTTTAGTCAACTTGACTCGCCGAAGTCAAGTCGTGAATATTAATGAGCCGAATTTTGTTGGTTGCGTTAAAGTGCCTATAAGCCCTAGCCAGTTGTCTTTGATTTACAAGTCAAACTGGAAAACAAAATGACCGACAAAGGAAAAATAATCATTGTAGTTTGTCAATTTCGTTTATGAAGGAATCAAATTTCAATGAGGTCATTTAAGGGACAAACTATATATAGCTCCCTTTGCTCTGTATTTATGTCAGCTCCACTTAATAAATAATAATAATAATAATAATAATATGTCTTTATTATACATTGATATTGTACATATCAGATGTTACAAAATGTAAATGAAGATAAGAAGGTAATATTAAAAGCTACCATATAATCATACATGGATATCTAAAATAGGACAAAAATTGAATTAAGAAACTAGGTTATACTTAAAAAATAATCTATTTACAAAACTACCTTTAAAACGCTCTGTATTAACTTTAGGATATACGGCGGTTTGTTTTCTAAGCCTTCGAGAGGACTGCTTAACCGTAGGCAACAGTGATCGTAATGGATGATTAGAAATAGAGTTAACTTTGTTAAAAATGTGTCGGTCACTTTTCTCTAAAAGATAATGAATGTTAATAAGCTCTGAAGAGTACTTTCTCTTATGGCATCTTTTAAGAAAGCGCTGTACTGTGGTAAGGTCGGATTCACTAGAGCCATAGACAGATAAACCGTAAGTTAATTTAGGTAGGATGAGTGATTTAAAGAGATGGTCGAGTTCCTTTTGAAAGATCATTCTCTAAGATTGTAAGTATGGAATGTCTGACACCTGAAAAACAACTGTATAAATGAAGAAATTCAATGTTACAACTCAATTCATTTCCAACTCATAAGCATAACGCCCTTAAATGACGTCATTTCAAGGATTTGTAGTGCTTTTTATAGCAATACTATGACCATAAATCGCCGCAAAAAGGTTGAAAAAGATTAAACACACTCTATTGCGCCCAAGTAAATGATTTCTGGCTAGGGCTTATAGTCACTCTAAAGTGCCTCTAACCCTTCTTGACATTTTTCTACTTATGAACCTGTGAAAGGTTTTGAGTACTTCTGCGAAGAAATGTTTGGTTTACAGATAATACTCTGAAAAGGTGAAAAAGTGACCTTTCCTGACCCATGACCGCGTAAGTAAAAGCCTGGGTCGATTCCCGGGGTGACGTCATCTCATTAAGCCATTATCCTCCATGGCGCCTTTCTATCACAACAACATCGATTTATAGAAAATATACATAGTTTGTAAGTTGTTAGTAAAGGAAAAAACGTCGTTTAGACAAACTAGACAAACCGCCTCCCGGTTAGCTCAGTGGTTAATCTCCGGTCTGTTGAGCGGGAGGTCGCGGGTTCAAACCCCGGCCGGACCAACACTCAGGGTCTTAAAATAACTGAGTAGATGGTGCTGCCTTTGTGAAACAACTGCAAATGGTTAGACCTTCACGTCTTCTCGGATAAGGACGTAAAATCGTAGGACTCCCGTCGGCCTCAAGTTTATCAATCTCATCAGACTGTCACGAGTTACCGACGTTAAATAAAGTTGCTTTACTTTACTTTACTTTAAACTCTTAAGTATTTATTCAAAGTATTGCAAAGTCGAAATAATTAGATGACGTCACCCCGGGAATCGACCCAGGCTTTTACTTACGCGGTCATGGGTCAGGAAAGGTCAGTTTTTCACCATCTTCACATGTGAAATTACAAACGCCGCCTACGCGCGCTTAAAATAATGTTTTTCTAGATCGTAATTTGCCCTCGTGAAATTAGAGGTAAAATTCACTGGTGTTTGTCAAAAATCTACATAATTTCCGCGTGCAACACGCGAAACTACAACAATGCACTGTGTTGTGAATAGCCCACCCTTTCGCTGGTATTTATGAATGTTTAACTTCAGAATGAGGTTAACCCTGCATACATGGGTCTGTAAGTCATTGCATTCAGCGGTAATTTTCGAATACGAAACTTGAGTATTACTTCGATTTTGACAAACACGCGTGAAATTGATCCCTAATTTCACTTGTCCCTATTTGATTACCTAGACTAAAATATTCGATTCACCAGGATGGAAGGTGGCCGTAAAACTATGACGACTCGACTCAACTTGATCAAGTTGACACGAGTTGACTACGGTTTAGTCAACTCGTCTGAGCGGAAGTCGAGTCGTGAATAAGTAATCAACGGAAGTAAGTCTGTGCGTTAACATATCTTTGATTGTAAAAGAACGAATGAACACTTCGTGTTCAGTTGAAACACTGTGTTATGAATTATGTCGTTTTCAAATGAGGAGTACTGTGTAAGTAACGCTTCTTGTGAAATACTAAAGGCTGTGCAGTCGAAGTCATACAGCGACACATAGATCTAGTCGAAGTTGCATAATCTTTACGTAAAGTTCTTACCGAAACGAAACCGGCCTTGTCGAAACACTATGTTAAGTGTGAATTATGTCGTTCTCAAATTGGGAACACTTTGAAGTACGTCGTTCTCAACACCGTTCTCAAATGATGAACACGGGGCTGATTATGCACAGGCAGCCCAAGCTCACGATTTGCTCTTACAAATCCTACGGTAGTTTTGATTTGAAAAATAAACTGGTGATGTCGTCTTTCGCATTACGTGATTTGATTGCGTGATAGCGCGCGCTAGAGTCACCGTTTTGTCCAGATATTTTCCTTGTCATCTCAATACAATACAATACAATATTCTTTATTTACAGAGGGAAGACACATTAACCTTACATAGTTATCTAACATGCGGCCCTCTATGTTACAAATAAAACGTAATGGAAAGGAAAGGAAGTATGGGAAAAATTAACGCACGAGCTACAACATTACAAGATATAATGAGTAATTGGAATCAATGTAACGAGAATTAATATGAAATAAAATCAAAAACAAAATATACTTACTAGAACACTATGCGCAATGGAAGGGGCTATGCCCTGGACGCGGCGCCAGAAATGCAGCAGCAGTGAAGCAAGGAGCGACAGTTATAGCAGAGGAGCTCCTCTAGATGGTTAACAGAGGAGATGTGCGGAAGAAAAACGTTACGAAGCTTATACTTAAGAGAAGCCAGCCTGGTAGACAGAGTATTAGAAGAGAGCGTAGTAGTAGATGTTGCAAGCTGCTTGAAGTCAGGATCCAAGGAATTGAAAAGAATAGCAGCGCTATAAGCCAGAGTGCGCTTGCCAGAATTACTGCGAGGGTAAGGTACGGCGAGGTTATGCATGCTGGCTCTGGTGCAGCAGCCAGAAGCTCTACGAGTAGTAGAGAGGAAATTGAACATGTTCTTAAAACTTGTAGGTGCATCAGGATTAAGAAATGTGCTGAAGAGAAGTAGAAGTTTCCTACATTTAATTAGGTCGGTGATCGGAATCCACTTAAGCTGAGAGAACAGATGAACAGAGGGTTGACGGAAGTCGGCATCCAAGAGTATGCGGGCAGCGCGTTTTTGAAGGCGAAGAAGCCGCAGCATGTGGAGGTGGGAGCAGTTGCCCCAAGCAGCAGAACAATAGATGAAATGGTTATGGATGCATGAATTATAGAAGCGCAATGCACATTCATAGGTGAGGAAAGGCTTAATGCGACGGAGAAGAGACAGTCTACTGCTGATGATTGCGCAGATGTTGTCGACGTGGTGTTACCATAACATGAAACTGTCTAAAGTGACGCCTAGTATTTTGGCGTGGTCGACCTGCTTGATACTGTTACCGTCGACTACCACATTTAATGTAGAGCAAGGCAGCGTACGGAATTTCTGAGAGGAGGTTACAAGTAGAGTCTTGGTCTTAGATATGTTGAGTGCCATTTTGTTTTGCCTTGTCCATGAAGATACAGCTAAGGCGACTTCATTCAATTGGGAACTGACAGTGGAGATAGAGTGGCCAGAAGTGAGTATAGTAGTGTCGTCGGCAAACATTGTCTGATAGGTGTTAGAGGATAGCTGTAAAGGTAGGTCATTAATAAATATAAGAAAGAAAAGCGGCCCGAGGATGCTGCCTTGTGGTACACCTACAGACACTGGAAGTGCGTCGGACAGAGTGCCCCGGAATAGGGTTCTCTGGGTACGCCCTGACAGATAGAAACAGAACCACACGATAGTCGAGGGGGAACAGCCATAGACCCGGAGCTTGTAGAGTAGTGTATTGTGATCGACTAGGTCAAATGCCTTTTTCAGATCGATGAGGAGAAGTCCATTTAGGAGTTTGTTATCTATATTACTCAGTATCTTGTCCGAGAGATCAGCGATGGCCAGCTCACATGAACGGAACCTTCTAAAGCCGAACTGTGAGTCTGATAGGAGCTCGTGCTGAGCAAGAAAGTCGTAAAAAGATAAGTGTACGTGGCGCTCTAGGACTTTAGAGACCACGGCGAGGATGGATATTGGACGAAAATTGGAGCGGTCAAAGAGCGAGCCGTCTTTATACATTGGCGAGACTTTAGCAATTTTCCACAGGTCTGGGAAAATACCAGATGAAATGTTCAGATTAAAAATTGCCGTCAGTGAAGGAAAAATTGAGGAAGCGGCAATTTTAAGAAAATAGCTGTTAAGACCGTCCAAACCGGCGGCCTTGCCAGTGGACAAGCGTTGAAGACTTGAGGAGACGAATTCCTCGGAAACAGGTGGAATGTCGAATGGCACACCAGATGGTAGCTTGGAGGAGACAAACTCGTTAAGGTGGTCCCAATTGGGACTATCAAGAGGGCTGCTGAGTTTAACAGTAGATGTAATATTAGGAAAGTGATCGTTGAATAAGTTAGCAATGTCAAAATTATTGTGATAGTTCTTGCCATCAATGGTCAGGTGGCTAGGCAGATTAGGGCATTTAGAAGGAGCCAGATTACGAATAATGCGCCATAGATTTTTTGGATTATCTAGGTTGCGGTTGATAGATTCATGATAAAATGCGCGCTTTGCGTTTCTAATAAGATGCACTACTGTATTACGTGCTGCGCGGTACTCGCGCCAACAGGATTCATTGTTTTCCAAAATAGCTTTCTTATGCAAATTATTGCGCCTGTTAATTGCCGTACCTATCTCAGCGGAAAACCACTCGGGCTGAAACTGCCTTTTAACTCGTCGTTTCCTAAAAGGCACGTGCGAGTCAATTACACTGTTAAATAAACTGTACCAGTGCCCTAAGGCATCATTAGGGTCTGTAAACATATCCATTGTACTCCATGGAATGTAGTCCATGTCGGCTAAAAACTATCAACAGAGAAATTCTTTAGCGAGCGAAAAACTATAAGTTTATGCCCTGCTGCATTGATCTTAATGCTCCTGGATTTCCAGGAAGCAAATACAGGTAGATGATCACTAAGAGAGATCGGTAAAGTGCCTGATTTAAGAACATGATCCTTATGAGAGACAAAAATATGGTCTAAAAGTGACCCAGATATCGGCCTAGTTGGTACAGTTATAAGCTGTTGAAGATTATATGACTGCATTAAATTCAGGAAACGATTTGTTACATGTGTTCTGGATAGTAAGTCAAAATTGAAGTCCCCTAAAATTAGTGTCTGGTTACCCTGACAATCGGCTTTGGTCAACATAGCATCTAAAAGTTCCAGATACGAAGCATCAGAGGATGGAGGCCGGTAGATGAATGAAACCAAGCATGGCTTCGAGCGCGGGAATTTCAGTTCAAACCAGATGCATTCAATCCCCTGCATTTCGAGATCACATCTCCTTCTTACCGGTAGATGAGCTGGGATGTAAATTAGCAATCCTCCACCCTTTTTCCCTCTTCTATCAGCGCGGAATATGGAGTAGTTATCCGCGGCCAGGGAAGCATTAGACCAGGAATCATCGAGGAATGTTTCTGAGATTCCGAGCACTAGATTTGGCTTACCACTAGTGCGATCGGAGACGGATGACAGCAGAAGTTTGATTTCATCCACCTTGTTGGTGAGAGAGCAAACATTATAATGGCAGAAGTTCAAGCATTTGTTGGGGAACTCAAGTAATATTGTGTCATGGCACGCCGTAAGCGAAGATGACTGATCTGTTTCAACAGAGCCGTGGTATGAGTTGATAGGTCCCGGGTTGACAGAGATGTCACCAGACAGTAGAATACAAAGCAAGATATGGAAATTTGTACACTAATAGAGTTTGCATTGATTTCTTATCGTGGTAAAATAAAGGTAATGAAATAACATTTTGCAATAAATGTACCTCGAGTGTCATGTTCTTATGTCCTTGGGTATTCTCTGCTATTTTGGGCTAGTTTGGATCGGTTTTAGAGCGCTTTTGATTTTTGAGATCTCTCTCAATAATGAAATGACAAGGCTGCACAGTCCGTTGAGCACATCAAATCACTCGAAGGGCAATAAAGCACTTCAATCGTCGCCAGACTCCACAAAAGGATGTACCGAATGTCTGCCTACGTTTATTTCGGGGTGGAATTGCAAAAAATTACATTTTAGCCCTCATAAACGACATATTTGTGGTATCAAAAACCGCTATTTCAAAACCCTCGGTTGCTGGTAACTTAGTCCCGAGACAGCGGGACGTCCCGTGGATGGCAGATGTACACTGATTGGTTGGTCATCGTCACGTGGTGGAGTCTAACAAACCCCACGTGCACGTGACGACAACCAACCAATAATATCGCTCTAAACGTTTCGGAGAGCTTTATTGGGCAAGGCCTTTCATGCAATAGCGCATCTAGCGTGTTCTGTTGATGACGTCGAACTAGACCCAGTGCCAATTTTGTAAAGCGCTCTAGCGCGCTTGATTTTCGTCCACAGGCAATCCAAGACACGTTTTTGGGCAACTTTGAACGGCCAATACACCATGATAAATAAATCAAATTTTTATTCCGGAAACCTTTGTCTATGGCCTCTAGTCCCTTCGTAAGAAATATAATTAGCCAGGGCTGATATGCACTTTAATTAAGGCTGTGCAGTGACACAAAGATAAAGTCATCGAAGTAAAGTTCTAAACGAAACCGGTCTAAATGTTTAAACACTATGTTGTGAATTATGTCATTCTCAAATGTTCATATTATGAATTAGGCGGTTCAAATGTTTTGATGTTATGAATTATGTCGTTCTTGAATGAGGAACACTGTGAATTATGTCGTTCTCAAGATTGTAAAATTATGCCGTTCTCAAATGAGGAACACGCTTCTTGTCCAGTCAGCTTAGCCGGTGATATATTGATCTTTAATCCTAACATTTTATTACTGCTGGTAATTTCTTCTCGGTAATTTCCATGATTTAGTACATTAAATTTAGAAAAAAAGCTTGTCACTAATGTTGAGTCCCCAACTCGCTGAAACCGATTGGATGTGTAAAACAATTAAACTGCGTCATGTTACTTGTTCCGAATAAAGTCGCGGTTTGTTTCGCGGTACGTACATCATTTTTGTATCTACGGGCTTCCTTGTGGAAGTCGTAGATACTATGCTATCCAGGTGTAAGTCCGTCCGTCCGTAACAATAGAAATCTTCGGATAATGGTCGGAGTTCGGTTCGGTCTTCTCCGATATCATCCGATTTTCGTATCCGGCACGATCGGCACGACGATCGGCATCTCTCGGATGTTACCGGTACACGTCGACAGGATCGACAAATCATCGACTGTTTTTCGGTGATCTACATCGTCTGTCGAGTCTCCCATGTGCTTTGGGTCGCTTTGGATTCTTCGTTTTGCCTCGCACCTATTTGTTGGAGGTAAGTTATTACTCACTATTTGCCATCTATTTATTCTTTTTTCCTCTAAAAATCAGACACAGCTTTCAAAAAATGTGTCGAGTGTTTTTACGCCAGGTATTTTTTTAAGTTCTTTGACGTTCTTGGGATGTATTCTAGCCGTTTGTTTAGCGTCCATGGCAGTTGGATTGTTCGCGCATCCCAGTACTTGCGATGGCTCATTGCACACCGTGTGGCGAACAATAACGCTTTTATAGCGTCGAAAAATTTCCTTTGGGGAGCAAAACTTGTTTTTCGAGAGAGCAATAATTTCCTTCGGGGAGCAAATAATCGCAGCAATGCGACACAAAACCTCCTTCGGGAGACACAAAACTCCCTCTGGGGAACAAATAATCGCAGCAATGCGACAGAAAAACTCCTTTGGGGACAGAAAAACTCCTTTGGGGGCAAAAAAATTCCTTTGCGGAGCAAATAATCGCAGCAATGCGACACAAAACCTCCTTCCGGAGACAAAAAACTCCCTTCGGGGAAGAAATAATCTCAACAATGGGACACAAAACGTCCTTCGGGATGGGCTTGGTATATAACGTGTTACAAGATACAATAATACGGAGATACCAAGATACAATGATACGGTGATCTCAAATTTCCTTTAAAATATTTTCCCACCGAAATCTAGTTTTGGCTAGCCTGATTTCAGCCGTCTCCTCTGGTTCGTTCCTGAGACGGCTGAAATTCAGGCTAATTTTTCACATACCAAAAACTGTTAAAGGGGCTGTGTCACGGTAAGACTTTACATTCGTTATTCCGGGCCGGAAAGAGCTATTTCCACCGATTTTGATATGAACTAACGTACCTCTCGGCCCTGTGGGATGCTTAAAATGAAAGCAAAAATGACTAACAAACAGTGTATATAAACAGTCTCCAGGAAAAATATTGAAAACCTTTCAATCAAGCATTGAGGGAGGGAAGTTTAACTGTTTGTATCCAATTAACAGCCACTAAACGAGCGATTACTCGATACATGCGCAGTACCATGACATAGCCCCTTTAATAAAAGGAAGTTTTTAAACGGAAGTAAAAGGTTCTGTTTGATTGACAGCAGGTCAATTAACACATGACATGTGCTCACTCGCCCGTAACGAAAGTGTGGGGAAAGCTAGCATAAATTCATTTCATGTTTATTGAGAAACGTTTTTCCACCCTCGATCCATGGGTTGTTGGTCTTATGTCTTCCAAAAAGCAAGCAGGGCTAAATGCTCCAGCAGGGCTAAGCTTCAGCAGCATACCCTTAGCTTGGAAAGAAGCAAAACAAGGCCAAACAATGCATACGACTGCGAGCCTCGCAAAACCTACCCTGGATACCAGAGGCTCGAAATCGTCGGTTGAGCGAAGCGCGACCAGCTGAAATCGAGCCTCGCAAAACAAAACTCCTTCGTGAATCATAATTCCTTCGATAGCGGCACATTACAGTATATCCGTACCTGAGCACTTCTGGAACCAGGGTACGCAAAACCCGACAAGTTCAGACAGAGTGCCGAGTGGTCCACATCTGAACATAAAGAAGAATTGATAGGAACCAGCCGAGAGAAGATTTGTTTCCAAGAAAGCTTAGATGGAAACATATTAAAACTCTGAATCGCTTGAAACTCGCTATTTGCCGTGCTGTTTCAGGACCTTTCAGACTCCTGCAAATCGCTGTCACGGGCATTTAAGGCCTTTGATTTCTGTGCCCTTCCATTGTCATTTATAGGTGTTCGCTTTGGCTTTGTCCCTCAAAGACTTTTCGTCTTTTCCATGTCATAAGAACACTAGAACCGGCTATAAAATGTTCTCGATGCGGCGCGTAGCTTTGATCGGAAATCAACATTGTATTGTGGGGAAATCTTGTGCTATTTTCTACGCTTTCAATTTTCAACCAAAATAGAGTTTTTTTAAAGCTCTAAACTCAAGAAGAATTTATTCGATTTGTCTGATTGTTTTACAAAATGTCGATTGATATCTCTGCTGCAAAAAGGTGTTGGCGAATTGAGAAATTCTAAAAAGAGAGCTCTTGACGGTGTTTCCCGCATATCTACTCGGATTATGTTTCGCCTTTTCACCGAAAGCATGATAACTTTTGAACTAAATCAAATTTTGATATTCCCCTACACGTTTTGTAATACGATTCCTCCGAAATGCTAAAAAGCAACCATAAAAATTTATGGAGTTGGAGCTTCTGAAAGCCATCTCACTAGATCGGAGAACGGGTTCAAGGAAAAATTTCAAAATCCTCCCCCCCCCCCCAAAAAAAAAAAAAAAAAAAACGAGCAAGCCGAATTTGCACAGAAAAATAATCGAGCGAGCCAATATCACCCAGAAAAAAGATCAAGCAAGGGTGAAACTTTAAAAAAATCGTGCAAGGTACTGATGCCAGAAAAAAATTATTGCAGCAACTGAGAAGTCGTAAAAAAATTTAGAAAAAAAAAAAAAAAAACAGAGCCCCCTCTCCATCAATTTTCAAATGGTCCGTCCCTAAATCTAGTTGCCAATGAGAATAAAGCTTTCAGCGTTAATTTCGTATCTGTGTTGCAAAAACGTTTCTTCAACAAGGGCAATAATAAAGTGGTTCAATGTTAAATGCGTAACGTTAAAAAGTTAAAATTAAATAACAAACTGAATAGTCAGACAAAGCAGTCATGCAGGCTACCCATACAACAGTCCGTTTCATACTGAAACCTGTATTTAGCGGGGCCATTTCGCGTCCGCTTAAAACTAGGAAATTTGAGATGTTCGTATCACTGTATCACCGTATCTTGGTATCTCCGTATCATTGTATCTTGTAACACGTTATATACCAAGCCCTTCGGGATGTACAGAATGGCTTTCAAGATACCAGTAATTCTAATAACGAGACATTGGATAGCTACTGTGATGCACTAGCTAAACAAACAATTCAGAATGCCAAATGCTTGTGTATACAATCAGTTATGAGAACTGTGTCTGGTTTTGAGAATAGGAGTATTGATTCTGATACTACTATCATTGATGATGTATGTACATTCTCGACCAAATTCCAGAGTTTTTACTCAGAGTCAGATAGGGATTGTTTTTTGAATGCACGATCTTTGCATAAACACATTAATGACATACGTACCGACTTAAATTATTCAAGCACTGATGTCAGTATTTTCTCTGAGACTAGATTCAGTCATTCAGAAAGTGACAATATGTATGCTATTGATGGATATGATTTATTTCGAAATGATGGTATATCAACTGCTAATGTAAGGCCTTTTGGGGGTACAGCTGCCTATAATCGCATAGATTATTACCCTGGTTATCCATACTGCTATAATTTAAATGACATTGAGATCACCATAATGAGATCACCATAATGAGATTCATGATTCTTCCTCATGTTACAAACATAGGAGTATATCGCTCACCCAGCAGTGTTATGTACTATTATGCCTTTTATCAACTCAACATAGTATTTTTATTGGAGACTTCAATGTAAACTGGTTTAATGAAACAGAAAGGACACCTTTAAGTAATCTTTTCACAATAGATAACACATGTAGTTACAAACAACTAGTGTCATGCTATACTACTGACAACAAGACTTGCATAGATCACATTTATACAAATCTACCTCAATCACAAGTAAAGATGCATATTATGGAAACATATTTTTCTGACCATAAAGCAGTTTGTGCAATTGTCAATTGTTTTTAGAGAAACAGTGTCATGTTATCTCATAACCTTTAGTTGTTCTAAAATACTTTTAATCAAAATTAATAAATGTACATTTTGGTCACACTGTAGATTTCACAAGTGTATCTCTGTCCAAACATACACTATACTGCAAGAATGGCATCAACTTCAACGTAAGTATCTTTTTTACATTTAAATGTACCTGTGTTCCTGCTTCTCCTGTTTTATCCTGCAAGCAGAGATATTTTAAATCAAAACATCTCTGCTCACAGGATAGTCCTGTTTGTAATACAAACACAATTGATTTATGTACATACATACAATATTGTTGGTAACATTTCATTTTTTCATTCCCAAACAGAACTTCGAAAACAAAGAAAACTTCAGATGATAATTGTAAGTTCAACTGCATAATAACTCCTTTTCAATACCACCATTAAAGAATACTAATGTCTATTTTCCTGTGTTGATATTTTCCATATAGTAGGATCTATGAATCTTTATGATAGTATTGATTAATAATTATTATTTTATTTCAGCTAAAACAATCAAAGGTTATGTACATTTAATAAGCCCAGTGCAAACAGCAACAAATGGCACAACCAAATTCTTCGACTTGAAACTTCAAACAACCAAGACTGATGCCGTTAGAATGATATGCTACTCACCAGAGAAACGACAGCAATTACAGCAATCTCAACAAAGCAAAACACCAGTCAAGATCTCTGGCCTTTACAACAGCCCATCAAAGCGATCCAGTTCTCAAGTTGACGAATATACAATCCACAAGAAGTCAAAGATAAGTTCTGTTGATCTAGAAAACCAATTTATGATGATCTTAATAACAGGCTCCATACAGTTAGACAAGTATTGGACACAAACGTTTACGAAACTGTTGACCTCAAGGTTAAAGTAATGATGAAATCTGAGAATAAACAGCCTATACTCCATGGTGAAAAGACCAGGTACAAGACCGACTCAATAGTAGCAGACGAAACCGACGCAATAAAACTAGTTTTGTGGGAACAAACCATTGATAAAATCCATGTTGGTGAATGCTATCACTTTGAAAATTGCAAAGTGAGGGTCTTTGACGATGTGAAGTTTGTGAACACTAATGAGTTTACCAAGATAGCAAAAATTGATGAAATCCCAAACATCAACCTAGCAACACCTGAATTAAAAGACGACATCATTCTTGGTCACTGTGTTGGAGTTGACATCAAACGAACAACCTCTTGCATTTGTTGCAATAAAACCATTAAAGATCCAGACGATGATGAAGACACAGTTACATGTCCTAACTGCCACATGTCACTCATGAAAGACGTTCTTAAGACAAAAGTTGTTGGTCAACTACTTATGAAGACTGACGAAAAGATTATCAGTTATACTGCCTTTAATGACGCCATCCAAAGCTTCCTGTCCAACATCACATGCCAAACAAGCTTGTCTACAATTACTTCAACTGATTTGTCAAAACTGTTCTTCACTGCTTGAGTACAAAAAATGATTGCAGATCAAAGCAAAGAGTCATTTCTCACTTTTTGCCATCCACCTTTGAAGAAAAATGACTTCACTGAACACATATGATTGAACATTATATTTTTCATGTTAGACGTTACTGTTGTTATTGACGTTATACAGCATACATTCAAGTTAATATCAAATATTGAAGTGTTTGATCAATATTTCAAAGACATTTAGTCTTTAATTATTGCCATATGTTTACCTAACAAATATGGCTTTATATTAAAATGTTCCAGTTTTTTAACGTTGTACACAAGTAATTTCAAATATACAATATATTCAAATGTTGCCAATAAAAAGTTAAAAGATACTCATTTAATTTTTGTCATACGTTTACCTAACAAACACGGCTTTATATTGAAACTTTCCAGTTTTTTGATCTTGTATAAAAGTAATTTCAAATATACCTTATTGCACAAACATTGATCCCTTTAAAATCATTGAAGCTGAGATCAAAATGACCATCGGGATATCTGTTGATTAGATGATTTTGCTATGAACCCATGCACATAATGTCCAAACAGCAACTGAGATACATTTTCATATTCTAGTCGAGATTGTGTACCCTATCCATATCAGATAAAACAGAAAAATGCATATGAAAATAAAATGATTGCTAATGTACCCATGAGCCATTTCGGTCTCAGCTTCTAGGTTCATTGATTTTGAAACAGTCAATGTTAGTGCAATTACGAAAATACTAATATATTCAAATGTTATTAAATCAAAAGTTCAAAGACAATCATAAGTCAATTTTTGCCACATACCTTTCCCTATCAAACACAAAATGCTCCTGATTGTATTTTGCATTAGACATTCAGTTATTTATTATTAATATTTGTAAGTTTAGATTCAAGTCAACTGCATTAAAAGTTTATAAAAAAAATGGCATGGTTTTCGAAATCAAATACCTCCAACAAAGGACGTTTTATTCAGTCCCAATTAACTCAAAATGATCGAAGCTAATTGCTCATCATTTTGACTCCATTTTTACAGTGATTAACTGTAATAGACCTCTTTACATTGGTTGTTTGTTGACCCATTTCAGACCACGTGATTCCACTCTTGTGAGTTGATTCTTTTATATCTAAATATTTTAGATGTTCATCATAAAAGAACAATTTTCAACGGAATGTCATGTGGTCTGAAATGAGCAATTTGCATACGAAGGTAAAGAGGTCTTTAACTTTTCCTCTTTAATGATTACTCTCAACTCAAAATCTATATGAAATGTCTATCTTTTACAACACTCCTTTTCTATACCCCATAGATACATGCAGTCCCATACTGCCTATTTTTTTAAGTTCTCGTAGTATTTCCAGTTGTGTGTATCATGTTGAGTTAGGCTACTGGACTGCTTGAAGCTCTCAGTTTCCACACTGTTTACATTCGTATGGCCTCTCCTCAGAGCGCATTCGAACATGTTCAGTAAGGTTACCAGACTGGATGAAGCACTTTCCACACTGCTTACATTTATATGGCTTTTCTCCAGAGTGTATTCGAACATGTTTAGTTAGGTTACTGGACTGCTTGAAGCTCTTTCCACACTGCTTACATTTGTATGGCCTCTCCTCAGAGTGCATTCGAACATGTAAAGTAAGGTTACCAGACTGGTTGAAGCACTTTCCGCACTGCTTACAAGTATATGGCTTTTCTCCAGAGTGTATTCGAACATGTTTAGTTAGGTTACCAGGGTAATTGAAGCACCTTTGGCAGTGCTTACATTTATATGGCTTCTCTCCAGAGTGTATTCGAACATGTTGCGTTAGGCTACTGGACTGCTTGAAGCTCTTTTCACACTGCTTACATTTGTATGGCCTCTCCTCAGAGTGCATTCGAACATGTTCAGTAAGGTTGCCAGACTGGCTGAAGTACTTTCCACACTGCTCACAATTGTATGGCTTCTCTCCAGAGTGCATTCGAGTATGTATAGCTAGGCTACTGGACTGCTTGAAGCTCTTTCCACACTGCTTACATTTGTATGGCCTCTCCTCAGAGTGCATTCGAACATGTAAAGTAAGGTTACCAGACTGGTTGAAGCACTTTCCACACTGCTTACAGGTATATGGCTTTTCTCCAGAGTGTATTCGAACATGTTTAGTTAGGTTACCAGGGTGATTGAAGCACCTTTGACAGTACTTACATTTATATGGCTTCTCTCCAGAGTGTATTCGAACATGTTGAGTCAGATCACTAGACTGCTTGAAACACTTTCCACACTGCTTACAATTATATGGCTTCTCTCCAGAGTGTATCCCAACATGATCAGTAGGCTCAATCTGGGTTGGAACATGGTCTTTATGGTCAGGGAATGGCGTCTTATTGTCCTCAAGATTACCCAGTTTCTCTGACTGTGGACGTTTCTCGGTAGCACAGGGTGAACTTCTCAGAGTAGGAGCATGGGCCATTGTTTCCTTAGACATGTCCTATAGCAACAAACAGAAACTGTGATTATCAAACTTATTAATAATTAATGAAGGAAAACAAAGGCAATCAATGTGCGATAAGTGATCTGTAGTTGTGAGACAGGTTAGCCCTGCCTTTGCTTCGATTTCACTGCACAGAATGCTAACTGTTCTCTGGAGATATGCAAATAACACAAGTCTTAACAATGGCCTTCACAAATCGCTATTTAATTGGCTTATGAGCGCATGTGGCATCATGCTACGAAAATCGTGGCCTGTCAATCAACCTATGATTCTCCCTTGGGATTATTTGAACGATAGGTTAAAAATGTACATTTGAGAGGCTTCATTTACCGTGCATCCTATCTCTAAAGAATAAGCTGGTTGAATAGTCAAGGCTGTTACTTAGCAACCTTTCCAAAGGAACAGTACCAACTGTTTTGAATTCAAAGCACTCAGCCGGTTTGACTGCGCGTAGTTAATAGAGGGGAATGCATCGCCCAGAATGGCTCGACATATCGATATGCACATCTCATTAACTGCCGAATTCGGTGATGCGTCAAGCTCATTAACTACTGAGCGGGAGTTTCAAATACAGAGAAATGGCCGAAAGCTGCCGGGTGAAAATGGCTGGTGCGGCTTTCATTTTCGTTTAAATAAAAAAACTTCACTCGGCCTTTTATTAATAAATCACCAATTGACCCTGAGGGGGCGTTTTTTCTACAGTCCGCTAAAAAAAACTACTATGTCAGCTCTCTGAATAAAGGTGACTTTTAGTCAAATTTTGTATGAAAAAGTCTTACCGCTAAACTTCTAAGTCGTTTTTCTCGTTAACTATAAAACTCAGAAAAAAAACTTCAGTCGGCTTTTTGTAGCCCAGGTGATAAACTTTAAACTGATAAGTTACACTAAAAATCGGTCGGAAACCTACTATGTCATTCAAATAAACGATTTTTTTTTAATAAAACGTGATTTCTTAGCAGTTATTATAATTAGAACAACAATTAATTCTTACTTGTCGTAAAGGTATAAAATCACTACTCCCACTGGGACTTTAAACAACCGAACGCGAATTACAACTGGCGGGAGCGTTTGTTGCTTAGAAACCATAAACTAGGGCACGGATAAGCTTGAATAACATCTCATTTTAAAGCTACATCTTCCAAGAATCTGTATTCAGACTTATTTGCAATGCGATTTGAACACCATTGGGAGAAAATTGAGAACGAGTTGGAACACTGTTAGCCGTTTTGCCGACCGGCTTTTTACCGCTTCGGCAACTAGCCTCTGTTTGAGGTGATTTTGTTTGACGTCTAGTACACTGATAAGCTTGAATAACATCAAATTTTAAAGCTACATCCTCCTAGGAATCTGCATTCAGACTTATTTGCGATGCGATTTGAACACGATAGAGGTAATCGGCTAACGCTGTTGCCACCTAAACAGATGCTACTCTGGGGAATTATTCCTTTTTCATTCTAATCATAATTAATGCAGTCATGCCTATCTGAATAAAATTAATTTTCAAAGAGTCAATTCTCCAGAGTAATGCATGTGTGTTTACATCTCATGATCTGAATTGGGTGGCAACAGAGTTAGCCGATTACCTCTATTGGGAGAAAATTGAGAACAAGTTGGAATTGCCGACCGGCTTTTTTGTACCGCTTCGACGCGAGTTGAACACAACTTCATTGAGTCATTTTGTTTGACTTCTAGGGCACGGATAAGTTTTAATAACATCTCATTTTAAAGCTATAGCTTCTTAGAATCTGTATTTAGAATTATTTGCGATGCGATGTGAACACGCTGTGAAAAAAATGAGAGCACGAGTTTTAAGGCGAACGGCTTTGTCGTTTCCATTGACTAGTTTTACCTGGTTTTACGAACTTCTATTTAATTGACTTTCATTGAACAATTTGGCGGTATTTCAAATAATGAAAACCAGAATCAACACTGTTTAGAACTGTTTAAATAAAGCATTGGATCCAAAGCGTTTCTTGGTTTTACACTCGCATTGATCAAACCAACTCCCAGAACGGTTTTCGTTTGAGCTAATTTTGTGTGCGGTACGGCATGACCAGGGAATTACCACTCCCAGAACGAATTTCCTTTGAGCCAATCATATGGCCAACATCTAACTCATTGAATTTCTAATGAGGCGACTTTAATATATTCAGAAAACTAATGATGTCCCTCGAAAAAAGGCCATTCTACGCGATGGAAAGAAAACCGGGCAAACTGCAAAGGGGCTAACAAAGGCGCTGCGATTTATGTTGGAAGGGGTTAAGACAAAATATTGTGCACGGTCATAATTCGTTAACGTTCCCAGAACGACTGAACCAACACGTTTCTATTGGCTGATTGATTAACATGTCCAATATATATTGTGATTTGTGCATGGTCTAGGCCTGCGGAAATTATTCTCTATTTATTATATTCTTTTATTCTCTTAAAATTGCCAATTTGTCTTTTTTCTGTGCGGGAAAATCCACCTTTTATTGCCGATTTCTCCCGATTATAGCTTCCTCGACGAGAACGACTGGTGGTTCGTCCGCCATTTTGAATCACCGCTGACCACTAACTGACTGAATATCAAGTGGTCAGCGGTAATGTGGTAACACATCAATTACACCGCCTCAAAAATTAACACGGAAATGGCTCGGAATTGCTAAGAAACGAATTGAAAGGCCATATTTACTGCTAAATTTAGCATTTTAGTTGTTGCGTTCGACGAAGGAGAATGCATACTAATCTTGCAGTGGACTCCCTGTGGTCATGTGTGGGCTACCTGTGCTTGACAAGGCGAAATAAATCGAGATTCGTGTATGTCCGTCCTCATGTCATCATGTTTGTACTTTTTAGAATACATTATCTCGGCCGGGGAACTGGTAACCACACGTACTTACCAAAATGGCCGCTGGCATGGTTTCTGTTTTGCTCGCGATCGGTAAGTTACTTGCCTTATTTTCCGACAATCCAATGCAATGATGTTTCAAAGGGTCGCAAAGCCTGAGGAAAGTGTGTAGTACATCTCGAGGACTGACAAAGTCCAATATGGTCTGTTTTGCACCTTGAACATTCAACTCGGCCATAATTATTTAAGACCGAGTGAATCTGCGATCGAAAAGTATGCTGTTGGCTTGCTCGCTGCATTGAATTGTGCTGTTCGCTTTGCCGATACCAAAACTGCAAATGATCAAGATGCTATAAATCATACCTGAAGATAAATATATGGATATGAATATTTCAGTGTTCACGAGTTGTGAAGAAGACACGTGCATCGTGGTGGTTTCATCGTGGTTCAAATTAACACTGCATTCAGGGTATAACCACACTTGGATATGTCAAGGAACTTAAATTCAAGGAACTTAATTTAAAGCACTATTTATTATTTATTGCTATGATCAGAAATTATTCTGCAATAACAATGCAAATGGACACTCAATATTCTGCAGCCAGCCTTGGTCTCACTTGAAAAATAATTAGAATCCACTGAAGGCGTAGTTTACACACATGCACATAAATTTTATATTCTCCACTAGAGTGTAATTACTGACACTTAGTCAGTATTATGAAGACAGCCTTGGTCATGAAAACTGGGATGCAGTTTATACACATCTGAATAGGGTTGATTGTGTTCTATACTAAATCCTATGCGGTACTATTTCAAATGTGGAGAAAACAATTGAAACCCGAGAGGCGTAGTTCTCATACAAAATATTAGTCGAACGCACTTTGATAATCTATGATTACTTCTAGTAATATATTATTGCGTTCGACCAAGGAGAACGCATACTAATCTTGCAGTGGACTCCCTGTGGTCATGTGTGGGCTACCTGTGCTTTCCCAGGCGAAAGAAATCGAGATTCCTGTATGTCCTCATGTATGTTTGTACTTTTTAGAATAAATTATCTCGGCCGGGAAACTGGTAACTAACAATGCTAACACAATGCTCTCTCACTCGAAGTTGCTCAACATTCGGTGCATGGTTTCTTGGTCTTATTTTCCCCATTCAAATGCACTGATGTTTAAAAATTTCGCAAGTACGATTTATCAATGCCCGAGGAAAGTGTGTACTACTTCTGGAGCATTGGCAAAGTCGGATGTCCGAACTATATCAAGTCAACCATGGTCTGTTTTGTCGGAACGTGAAGACGAACATGTTCCAGGGCTTCAAGTGGCCAGGGTAAAAAATATAGGGATAAATATAGGACATTTTTCAGGAAAATATAGGGCTAATATAGGGCAAAATGAAGAAATATAGGGAAATATAGGGAGATAATATAGACGAAGTTGGCGATGTTTTCCATCCATTAGCTGGATTTTAAACAACAACAAACACATGAACATATAAAAAATAATGCAATGGCTCTTTATTTCTCGATGTCGATTTTCTTGCAGTGCCGTGAACGTTCTATTAAGCGCTCATGGCAAAATAGCCGGCATTTTTCATTTCTTATTAACAAAAACAGTTAGAAGTACATGAAATATCCAATAATTGTATTCGTTTTTTAGTTAGTAGAAAAGAAATTATAGAAATATAGGACATTTTAGAAAATATAGGGAAATCTAAAAAATATAGGAAATATAGGAAATATAGGGACACTTGAAGCCCTGATGTTCTGTAGACGAGTCGAATCCACTCCGTCATATAAATTTGTGCTCGGAACTATCGCCAAACCGAGTTAATCTGCGATCGAATATTCCGATGGCTTGCACGCTGTATTGGATTGTGCTTTTCGCTGAACAGATACGAAAACTACAAACATCAAGGTATTATAAATATAATCATACCTGAAGATAAATATTTGACAGGTTGTGTGATTACACGTGTGCATCTTGCCGTTTTTGGGGCGTTTATGCATGTGAACACTGCATTTAGGCAAATTAAGAGTTGATCTATAATCACACTTGGAGTTGGTTGATTACCTATTTAACTGAACAGGTTCATCCCCTTGAAGAACATATAAGTTAAGACATTCAAAACTTAGATGCGCCAACGCGGCGAAAGGATTTGAGAGAGATCAAGGAGGACTTCTTTTTGTGTTATAATGACTTGTATTTGATTTTCTCATCGAGAGAACTTACAAAAGACGACTGAAAACAACTGAGGACGAATGCGTCTCAGTTAGACCACGAGGTAAACACGACTAAAAGCTTCTATGCGCATGCGTGTGCAATATGCTAATTACCAGGTGTATCCATTCCGCCGGCCTTGATATATCAAAATAAAAGTTAACTGTAACAAATTGCATGAAAATGTTTGTTTTCACGATAATAACAATAGAGGTAGCTAAAAATGTTCTCGACTTCACTAGATTTAGGGAATTTGTTCTTCTGTTGGAAGAAGTAGGCACAGCTTCACTATGGGCCTAACAAATGTTCCACTGTTTGTCTTGACGGTCACAACTCTGACTAGTTGGTCCGGTCCAGGATGTGTCTTCGTAACTCGACCAAGGGGCCACTGACAAGGCGGTGCTCGATTGTCCTTGATAAGTACTACATCATCTACACACAGGTTTCTTTTCAGGAACCTCCACTTGTTAAACCGTTGAAGGCTGTTGAGGTATTCTGTTGCCCAGCGTTTCCAAAAGTGTTGCACCAGTGTTTGACAGAGTTGCCAGCGCTTCAACATATGTATGGGTTTAGTAACAGGATGGTCTGGCAGTGCCTCCAGTGGTCGCCCAATCAGGAAGTGACCTGGGGTAAGCGGGGTGATGCTATCATCATCATTGGCGTCAAGAGTAGCAATTAGTGGTCTCGAGTTAAGACAAGCTTCAATTTGACACAACACAGTTGTCATTTCTTCAAATTTCAGCTTGATTTCACCTACTATTCGCTTTAGATGTTGTTTGCAGGCTTTGACTCCATTTTCCCAGACAGAACCATGATGGGGGCCAGTGGAAGGGCTGAACTTCCACTGGATGCCTTGTGAAGAGCAGAAGTCGATAACTGATTCTCGTGTATCTTGTTGGCAAAGTAAACGAAAGAGTTCCTTCAAACCTTTATTTGCACGACTGAAGCAAGTAGCATTATCACTCCATATTTGACCAGGCTTTCCTTTTCTAGCAACAAATCGACGTAGAGCAGCAAGAAATGCTTCAGCAGTGAGGTCAGAGACTAGCTCGACGTGACAAGACTTGGTTTCTAAACAAACGAAGATAGCCACATAAGCCTTGTAGTATGTTGGCCTTCGTGTGGATCCCAGCTTGAGAGTTAGTGGCCCTGCGTAGTCAACTGACACTCGTTCGTTAGCAAAGGTCGGGCGGACACGCTCAGCTGGCAGCTGACCCATGAGGTGAGTCGTAATCTTTGGAGATGCACGTCGGCAGGTGACACTCTGACGGGTCCACTTGCGTACAACTCTGCAAGCACCAATTATGTGGTACAGGTCTTGTAGTGATCCCAAGGTGAGTTTGGGACCACCGTGGCACAACCGTTTGTGCCGCTCATTCTGTATTATCAATGTTGCAAGATGGTCATTCCCTTGGAGAATTAGGGAGTAACGAGCTTTGAAATCTTTCATTGACTGTGAAAGACGTCCACCAACTCTCAGTAGCCCATCAGCACCGATAAATGGATTCAAGGGTTGTAGAGAATTGCTCTTGAGCAGTTGTTTGCCTCTTTGAAGTGTTTTAATGACATCTGGAAACATTTCAGCCTGTGCTTGTTTGAAAAACCAGGTTTCTGCTTTGGCTAATTCACTTATTGAGAGTGGTGTACAGCTGAATAGGTGAGAACGGGTCACAACGCGAAACACCCAGGCAACGACTCTCACTAAACGTGTATAACTTGAGTATCTATGAATGTCGATCATAGGTTTGTCTTCAGCTGCAGCTGTGTCTGCTTGTAGGGCAACTTCCTTCCTTTCTTTGAGCTTTAAATCTTCATCTCTGATACCAAAGGAAGAAAGAGCTTCCAGTGAAGGAGGCGCTGTGAATTTAGATGGCCATTTGCTAGCATCTTCTTTTAGCCACTGAGGGCCATTCCACCACAGCTTGTTGTGGAGAATTGCTCCAGGCAGGATACCGCGAGAACCCGCATCAGCTGGATTTTCTTCTCCGCTCACATGCTTCCACTTTTCCGGTGGCACATTTTCTTGGATTTGCGAGATCCTATTTGCTTCAAACGTTTTGAAGAGCTGACCGCTTCCATATATCCAGTAGAGAACTATGGTGCTATCGGTGAAGGCGTGAACGTCTTGTGTTGGGATAGCGAGAACTTCTTGAACATGTTTCATGAGCTGTGAAAGCAAATGTGCACCACAAAGTTCAAGACGAGGTAAAGTGACCCTTTCGATTGGTGCAACCCGGGTCTTTGCTGTGACGAGCGATATGTAGACTCCGCCGGCCGTGTCGATTCTCCTTAAGTAGACCACACTACAGTAGGCCTTCTCACTGGCCAATGAGTTGCTCGTTAATGACTTGACTATCGACCGGGGTATAACAACGTGGAATTCTCAGAGACGATATTTGATAAAGTTGTTGTCTCCAGTTCAGCCAATCCCTTTGAACGTCTGGAGGGAGGGGGTCATCCCAATCGATGCCTTGTTCCCACAGGCGTTGGAAGATTATCTTCACTACGATGGTGACACAAGAGATGAGGCCAAGTGGATCGAAAATCTTTGCTGAATCCGACAGCAAAGTGCGCTTTGTAAAGTTCAAAAGTCCAAAACTGTTCACATTTATTTAAAGACAGACATTTTTGATCAGGATATTCATTGTTTATACACAGTCTACACCACTGTAGCAATTGTGTCAGCACAGGGAGCCCGGTCCTTTCTCGTATAAAAATATATGTCGAACGCACTTTGATAATCTATGATTACTTCTAGTTCTTAAATTATTCCTGAAATTCTTCCAATTCTTCTAATTCTTCTCTATTATTCTTTGTTGAAAAAAATACCTCGATTATTCCCACAATTTCAGTCCGGAATAATTTCCGCAAGCCTAGCATGGTCACGGTTGAAAAAAGCGAACACAGAGGTCGCTGGGTTTCAGAACCATTCATCTCTATTAACTATGGACTGAGTGAACACCAAAACTAACAAAACAACACAGAAAGCGCTAGCGACTCACAAACAGGTGTGAAAATGGAGTTTTGAAATCCTCAGCTTTAAAATGAGACGTTTCACAAGTTTTTGTTTGCTCTAGAAGTGAAACTAGCGAAGAATGAAACGAGTAGACTTGTCATCTGGACTGAGAACTATAAATATAGAGGAACGGTATCACAGCGATACTCCCGGATCTAATCCGCTAGCGGAAACTATGATACCACCGGATCAAATACGCTAGTGGAAACTATCCCCCCTGCATCCGCTAGCGTAAACTATCCCCCCAGAACAAATCCGCTAGCAGAAACTTTCCCTCTGGATCAAATCCGCTAGCGTTAACAATTCCCCCGGATCAAATCTACTAGCGGAACCTATCCCCCGGATCAAATCCGCTAGCGGCAACTTCCCCCCCCCCCCCTCTCCCGGGATCAAATCTACTAGCGGAAACTATCCCCTCGGATCAAATCCGCTAGCGGAAACTATCCCCCCCTCCCCGGATCAAATACGCTAGCGGAAACTATACCCCCGGATGGATCCGCTAGCGTATTCGATCCTCTGCTGCAAAGGAACTTGAGAAAATGTCAATGGATAAAAGTGAAACTGAAATACAAAACATTCCCCGGCAAATGGGCTGTAAAACTGTCAATTAATCCGGAAAAACGTACAGGAAACGAAGTGCTTTCTTTTTACAATTTCTGTTCGGGACTGGAGAAGTTAAACTGCACATTGTGATAGTGCAAGGCGTAATGCCAATTCTTGATGAGGCAGCTGCTTTGGACACGTGAGTCATATAGTTGAGGATTGCTGACTATTTACTACAACTGGATGCATCGTTGACACTGTTTACTGATTCTGTGGTTTGAAGGAGAATATTTGCTTTATAAAATCCACAAGAAAGGACCAGAAAGTTAACAGTAGGATTTTATTCTGCTTCTCCTGAATGACAGAATATATATTTTGAGACGAACATTTGCATAATCGCTCCTTGGAAATGGCTGACGCCGAAAGTAAATGATTCTTTGCAAAGTATCCACTCAGTTAGAATGGTAAAATAATTCCTGTTTTATTCAGTCTATTGAAATGACATTTCTTTATCGAGATATTTACGAAAATCTTTTTTTTTCTCTTTTGAACTGGTTATTTACAATTGATTTCAGTTGAAACGCACCCCAGGAGGCCTTCACCTCTCAAAACCTTGCATTTTATTGGACCCCATTTGGACTGCACTGACAAAGAATTCCATTGTTTTAGGGTTAGAGTTTGTATTGTTTCAGGGTTAGGCATTGTTTGGATAGCCAGTACTATTCCAGGTTCCGAGGAGGTGAAGGCCGCTGAAACGCACTGCTGTGCGCTCAGTTCGAATATTACGAGCGTTAGAGACTTTTTGTAAACAAACGATGTTTGTCCGAATAAAGGCACTTGCTGACTGTACGATCAACTGAAAATTTCTTCATACTGCATTCCGCCTTCTGCCTCACGCAGTATTCATTATGTTTCGTTCATCGTAAAGTCAGCGCGTGCCTGTATTTGCCTACAAAGAACGCACATCAGTCTCTAGCCCTTAAATAAAGCACGCTGAGCATCCAATGAAACCGCGCATTCTTAAGATCATCCCATAATTTATATTATAAATTCCAATGATTGGCCGTATAACAGTAGTGACAAGTTGTGTTTTCTCGTAGGACGTATGTAAATAATCAATGTTGAAGTCACCAACAATGCTCGTTCCATCGCATTTTAAGTAGGACTGGTGCACTCCGTGTAGTTTTGCTCAAGTTTAGTGACGTCGGTTCCAGTAGTTGTTGGCGGAGGGCAATAGATAGCACCTAGTAGTATGGATCTTTAAGATTTAAATGGGCAGGCAAGTGCTTCAAATCGCTGTCCCTGATATCAGTTCTTCTTTTAACCCTTATCAGCTTTCCCAAGCGGAGGTAGACGAGCCATCTTAGCAGACGTCAGGTCATGAAACATGCAATACATGAAAGGAAGATACGGGATTGTAAGGGCTGCGTTTGGCTGACCAATCCACCGTACGGAAAATATGTAGCCTGCTTACAGGCTCTCGTTTTTTTTTAGGAAATGTTAGTTTTCGGGTCGGGTTTGGTTGGGTTACCTGTGGGCCGAGCGAGGCTCGTGCCGACTCTGTGCCGACTCAATCGGCGCCGGGCCTCGCTCGGCCCACAGGTAACCCAAACCCGACCCGAAAACTAACATTTCCACCCGACTCGAAAACTACCATTTCCACCCGACCCGAAAAATACCATTTCCACCCGACCCGAAAACTAACATTTCCACCCGACCCGAAAACTAACATTTCCACCCGATTCGAAAACTAACATTTCCACCCGATTTGAAAACTAACATTTCCACCCGACCCGAAAACTAACATTTCCACCCGATTCGAAAACTAACATTTCCACCCGATTCGAAAACTAACATTTCTACCCGAGCCGAAAACTAACATTTCCACCCGACCCGAAAACTAACATTTCCACCCGACCCGAAAACTAATATTTCCACCCGACTCGAAAACTAACATTTCCACCTGACCCGAAAATTAACATTTCCACCCATATCCTCCTTTGCTGTATTCCATTTTTCATGACCTAACTTCCGCTAGACGCCTCTTCTACCCGTCTTGTCGGGTCTAGTCGACTAGCTCGTACCATTCAAGTCGGTTCGTCGCTCCAACAGATCCCCTTACAATGTGTTCCATGTGTTCCATCCTTAGCTCATGATGGGGTTCCACACCATCGCTTCTCCACTACATGAAAATCTTTAGAAAGATGGCTGGAAAGCTCTCCCGATGATCGGGATATCACCAAAAATATCCTCCAGACCTGGAAACTTTAACTTATCCAGCCAGGCCTCTACAAAGGCCACATCCTCTCCCTGGAAATCTGTCAACTGATCGCCATTGCAGTGCACGTGTCGAGATAAGAAGTTGTATTACTGGATCAAATGCCCAACCCCTAGCCCCATTGTGGTCATATGCCTGTCCTTGGGTCCCCTCGATGATTGTCAAATGCCCCACTATTGGAAGCAAACCACTGACCTTTTGCTGTGACGAAGGGCTAGCGCTCGAAACATTAGCTGCTACTTCCTCCCTATAGCGGCTAGCATACCTTAATCGACTATTAGTTGATCACACCAGTGTTTATCTTCCCTGCTGATGCAGATCAACACTACTTTTTACAGGAACTAGTCACCCACTGATCAATGCCCTGGGACCCCCAGGGGGAAGTAGGAGCATGTACCATTGGCATTGACTGATATATTAATTAAGGTCAAAATATCAAACAGATCACCTGTAAAACGTAGATATTTAAAGAGTTCCACCTCAGGAAGGCATGGCTCTGTCTTTTGGATGTGAAATGTTTGACAGAGACTGGATACTTCTTTGTGATCGGGAAGACGAAAATATTCCCAAAAAACTGAACGTTTGATATGAGCGATTCTACCCTGGTAATTTTCTTATCAGACTGTCAGTCAGTTTCAGCTGCCTTTCCCTCTCTATGCCAAATTTAAGACATGAAGTGCAGTCAGCGAGGAGCATAACTGTTGGAACCAGCTTTTACTAATGAACCTTATGAACCTTATTAATCCACCACAATTATGTGTGGGAGTGGGTATTTTAACAGGACCTAAAACTGATCAGAGTCAGGTCCCAGCTGAACCACAGATTAATTGAATTGGAATTTAGCATTTTGGTTTTTGTGGAGGGAGGAAAACAGGACAATCTGGATAAAAATCCTCAGAGCATTAGTGTGAGATACCAATTAACAAACTCAACTCACATGTTACTGGGACTCAAACCCTGCCAACAGTGGTGACAGACAAAGTGCCTAACTGCCACTTGCAAGGTAAAACAAGGTTATCAAAATATTACTCTCTAATACATGGTTTCACTATTACGTCAGTTGAATAAAACCTGATAAAACTAACACTGTGCAGTCAGAGAAGTTAAAAATCTGAATAAGAAAAAGAACTTGAAAAGGATTCTGGTAGTTGTTTTCAAGTGATGTAATAGTGCAAACCAGGAATTGTACCTTGAAAGAGGAATCTGGCACATGTGACCATCTAACTTCATGAGTGGCAGTATTGTAATCGCACAGAACTTCACCAGATTTATAAAAAGTAACATTCCAGTAAGACTCCATGCTTAATTAATCTGCAAGGAAAAGAAGGAGTATTTCATAAGTAAAAAATTATATAATTATAAAATCATAACATTATTGACTTTTGTTTTATTTGCATTTTTCTTAATGGATATTACAATTAGGTGAAAAGAGAAACAAATCAGAAGAAATGAGACAATACATTGGATAAAAATAGGATGGAAGTGCACAGAGGCTGCTATACATTATAGCCTGTTGGTTTTCATGTCAACCTCTGCTAATTATGCAAAAAAAGATATTACAGTACACACTTAACACAATAAAGACAAACATTATCTAGATGAACAATATAGTTAAGTAATAGTTGGATTAACATGCTTTAATGAAGCAACAAAAATATTGTCAGAAATGACAATTTTAATTAGTTTTGAAAACAAATTGATGAGGATTTTAAGGTAAACAATAAATTTCATATTCTTGATAAGGCTAGTTTTAAAAACAGAGCTGGTTTTGTAGTATACTGGTCATTCACTGGCATGGTGTAGCACAGCTAATAGATTAGAGAGGGACACATGAAATATAACAGAAAATGCAAAATATATCATGATTGTATACATGGATTTAAAATGCAAAATTTTACTTAGGTGAGTAGTGTCCATAGATCTGTAGGGTCCATAGATCTGTAGGGTTCATAGATTTACCGGTATAGTCGACTTAAACTAGAACTACAGTTAATTAAGGTACAAATCCTTTACCAATCATCTTTATAGCTTTGGAAGATATGTATTAAATTAATGTTTTAGAAATATTTTTTTTGGGCAAAATATTTGATATTAGATTTTCATACCAACACTATATTTCAGCCCAAGTTCTGATTATGGCAACAATATAACTTTTCCGCTTGGCTTAATGTTGTCCCATTACAGATCATGTGACCATCCCCGTGTGATTTGTTTCTTTTATTCCTGGTTAACACAAGAGGAGATAAACTAATATGGAAATACTTCTGCCAAAGATTATTCCCAAAAGATTTGAAATGGGACAACATTGAGCCAAGTGAAAAAGTCTATGGGCCCCTTGCAGAGCATGAACTCACTCCGAATAAGATTCTTTTAGATTCTTTTTACAAGACTTGTAATATTCCGCATAGGGATGAACCAAAAGCAAAAAAATATATTTTGCAAAGGAAAAATTGTTGAGATAATTTTCATGCACACAGTTAGTCCGAAAAATAAAATTCATGCAAAACCATGGTGGCACGTTATGCCCTCAAAATTCTAGAATAGCATTTCTGAGCCTTCTAGAATTCAATTTTTCCGGGGATCATGCCCCTGGACTCTATTAGCTGGTAATGTGGACGTCGAAGTTTCACCACAGTGCTGACCCCTGCATTACATTGTATGTTTGCTGGGGGGTCAGATATTATATTGTACCTTGGTATACCTTGATTTCATGTTAAATGCTCCAAGCCTCTACCCTCCCTATGTATTTTAAGATTTTAAGGAAGGACTAATGCACACAATTATAAGCCACATCCCCAACTGTTCAAAATTGGATATAAAATCGTACACACAGATGCACCTACAATGCATTAAATTGTACCAGACATCCGAGAATCTGAAATTCAAAATTTTCCAGGGAACCCCAGGAACTCCCCCTAGAAACTTGGTCCTCAGCTGCCCATTGGATGTAGCTGCTTCCAGTTCTTAGTTACTTGTTTAAATAAAGACTGAGAACCCTTGAGAACCATATGGTGCTGTTTTGTGAGAAATCTCTCCTTTACAGTAAATAAATTTGGAAACTGCAAAAATTAGTAAAAAAAAGTTTGTGCAGATCAGGAATTAAGGCGGCAAAACATTTCATCCACTACATACATGTATGGGCATAAAACATGTGCCCCCACCCCACTCCCTTCACTTTCTAGTGTTCTGTCCCTTAGAAGAATTAGAATTAGAAGTACATGTACATGTATATGGCTTGTCTGGGGATGACAAATCATAGCTTATGAATTCTTCTAATATAAGCTAGAACATGCATGTTCTTCAATAATCTTATATTTAAAATTATCATATCAGGGATCTGAATTATGACGAAAATTTACCATTTTTATTTCAATTGCCAATTTTAAGTGTCAATCTAGGTCAATCAGTGTTAGAAATATCTGAAATAGTAAAAATTATTTCCAAATGGGCAAGTTAAACCGAAATTTTTTGGAGAGTCGGTAAAATCCTGTTCGCTATTACTGGAAGCCATTCTCATTATTCAGCGGAAGTGATGTCATTCACTTAACATGACAACCACGTCGCATGAATTAGTGTGCATAAAAAACTAACCAACTTGTCAAAGATAAAGTGTGTCTTGTGTATGTGAATACGTTTTTTTAGTAGAAATACATGTATGCCTCCAAGGCATTGTGTTGTGCAGGCTACATGTAGCATTGAGCATATGGCATAAATTATCTTCCCCTGAATAACGCTTTGTTATTAAAGCTGAACAAAGAGAACAGCCTCCAGCAGTGGAGGAAGTTTAGATTCAATATTCTGAGTTCAAAAAATAAAACTTCCTGGCATTGTATCGAAAAATGATTTGAACTGGTAATAATATATCAACTCTACTTTAAGAATATGCAAAAACATTGATATGTCAAAATATGATCATAGTGGCACTTTAAAGTGCCTATGAAGTGAAAAAATCGACCCTGTTTTTACGTAAGTTGTTTAAAACACGAACAGCAGTGTTTTATCAAGTTTAGAAATTCGAGGGCGAAGCCTGAGAATTTGTAGACTTGATAAAACACGTGCTGTGAGTGTTTTAAACGGCTTCAAAAATGCTTTAAGAATGCAATGAAAGAAAGATGCACATCTCAAGGGAATGGTTACTTAATGAACCATTGAACCTTTCTATTCACAACCCCATGCAAAATATTCGAGTAATCACCGCCTGCAATTACGAACATCTCAAGGGAATGGCATGAAGAAATTACCATACTATGTTGTTTCAAGCGGCATTTCGCAATGCAAGAAGGACCTGCACTTGAAGGATTTGGTGTCGTGGTTTACCTCGATAAAGTTCAAGACTTGGAAAGCGATGTGACTGACATGACGGCAGACTCTAAATTTTTGACTCCTGCACAAAATATGTAAGTTTAATGCACATTTTTATTATTTTACGGCTTTGAGTTTGGTTTAATAATTGGAACTAAAGAGTGGCTCGGTAAACAAGTTGGATAACTTCATTTTAAAAATATTATCTGTGTATCTCGGTAGTCTGCTGATATTCGTAAATTTAGTGCAAAATTTGTTATCTAGGTAGCTTATGTTCCATAAACTTTTTGCTATCTTTGGGTCTTTATCAGTGAATTCTTAATTAGGATGAAACTTTATATAAAATTTCATGTTCATTAGTATTCTTTATATAAAACGTTCATCCTAATTAGCAATTCTATGAGAAAGCTGAAACATCAATAGAAATCCATTGTCTCAATCATTGACCCCGTTTCCCTCTGGGACAGTCTGAATTCAAATCCCTCCGCGGGCCTTTTAGAATGATGAGATTTTATCAGGTATAAAGGAGCATGCACGTGACTGATTTGCTTCATCTGATTGGACAAAATGATCATTAATTATTCATGAGTTTTTGAATTTATTTTATTAAATTTTATTTTCTGTCAAAGTCAGGTATAATTATCAAAATCATGAGACAATTTTTATGCCATTAACGAAATGCTAATTACATGCGTGACGTCAAGTGGTTTGCACATTAATATTTGTCTTCATACATGTAAATATGTAGAACAAAATACAGTTCGTTTTTTTTGTCTAATTTTTATTCTAAATATGTATTACTAGAGGAGCCTTGCCAACTGTCACGTTTTTTTCTCAAAGAAGCCTTGCTGTCGGCCTTATTTTTACTTATGTGGAAATAAATGTGCAAACCACTTGACATCACGCATGTAAGTAGCATGTCATTAATGGCATAAAAATTGTTGCATGATTTTGACAAGTATGCCTGACTTCGACAGGAAATTAAAAAATGTGCGCGCTCTCCAAATTTATTTTTAATTGCACAAGATGACTTATGGAAGACTAAAATTTAAAAAAATAAAATGAAAACAGGGTAATTTTTTTCACTTCATAGGCACTAATTTAAGGCACATTCAAATGGATCCTATCCATCTGAATGGCTTCCCCAACAATGTTGGACAGCCACACACATACAGGCATTCGTCATTCACAGTGTATCCATGGAGATAATTCGATCTTGTTTACCGGAAGCCTTTGATATATCACTGTAAGGGCTACCAAATGGTAAATTCGAGCATTGGTGAGCAGGTGAGCATCTTGTTTTTAGGGTGAGTATGACAATTTTATCACAGCTGCTGAAACAAAGTATATGAACAACAAGCAAACGAACACCTTGGAAAAAAGCAAGTACGAGCAATTCAAGTACACACAATATTTTCTGCGAGCATTCGAGCAAAGGCCTAAAAGGATGAGCACTTCCAAATTTTGACTGACCATTCGGTAGCCCTTTAACTGTACTACTATCCAACATGTTGGACCCATTTGAATGGGCCTTTAGATTCCTTTCTCTTATAATGCACCTATCAATGTTAAGCTGGTGGGGGGGGAGGGGGGAAGTCAGGGCATAGGGCGGGGATTTGACATTTTCAAGATTTTTATTTTCAAATGCCCTACCCATGGGCAAATATTTTAAGTCAAATGTACTAGAAATTCCCTGCCCTAGGCAGCATGTTGTGGTCAAATGTCCCCTGGTTGGGCCCAAGATACAGACACAAGAAAAATGCTTTGATGGATCATGGATCATAAAAAGACTGGATTGGAAACTACAGGTCACGTGGGGTGTTTCCGGTTTGCTGATTGGCTGATACTCTACTTCAACATGGCTCAATCATAGTGGAAAATCGTGACGTAAAGAGTGGCGTAGGTAAAGGTTTTTCGCTGTTTCTTTGCCTTTACTTCTGTTCTTTTGGTCGTGTTTTAGTGCTCTTCTCACTTTTAAGTAACAATGTTTTCTTTTTCCGTTGTTTTACGACAATTCCAACCCGCCTAAGCCACACGAGAAACTTCAAGGTAAGCCCATCTTGTTGTTGTTTACTTTCATTTTATTCTGTTTTGGAGAAAATCGCATCCCAAAAACAGGCCTTTTTAGGGCCAAATTTGGAAGAATGTTGTGTATTTTGGGACACAAATATTTGTTAGTTTTTCACGTTGTCGTTGTTCAAATTCTCCTTTACTTGATTGTATTTGCATCAAATTGTGGCTTAGACATAGTTTTACGAGTTAGGGTTGTAATTTGAAGCTGCAAATTATGTACCAACTTGGTGACTTTTGAGGATAGTGATGTAGCTTACAATGTATGTCAAGGTTGTTATGCGGAACAAAATGTAAATGTTACTTAATTTTATCCACTTAGACATATATCAAGATGGTTGAGAGAAAGTTAAGGCACCAGGGATGCCCCAGTGAATCTACTGCAGATCGAGATTACCTCCTTGTGGTCTACCATTGAAATTCAGTTTACTATTCACAATGTTCCTTCATCTGAAATTAGCCTTCTATCTACAACTATTGTTATGTATTGACAGTTCTATATCAAATGATGGTTTACTTATAATAACCAGTGTACATGCATGTGTTAAAAGAAGTAGTCTACATCAGTACATGCAGATTTTACAGGGTACTTGAATGTTGTTTTTTTCATATCATGACTCCATGATTCAAAACTTTATATGGACCATTTATTATTTACGGGGGAAGAGGGGCGAGATGAGAAATTATAAAAGTTCTCAAGACATTTCATAATCCCCCATAGAGATAGCATTAAAATTTCGAGATTTACTCCTCATGAAAAAAATCCCCAAAAATTAAGCTATAATACAAGGGTTGTATTTACAGTAACACTGTATACATACTTTGTAACCAATAGTGCAAGCAGTCTCCCAGAGAACTAAGTTAGCATGTGAACAAGGTTTTATTTTTGGAAAAAATACTGCACAATTATTTAAAAATATCTTTGTTGGTTAATGCCCTGAAGTATTGTGCAGTTTCACAACAACTTTAGACAAGCAAAAACAAATATTTTTTATCCTCCTGGGAGTCAGTTAATCAGCATGGCCAGCACAGTGCTCAACATTAGATTTTAGGCTGGTTGCCTTGAGATCTGGTTGTCCAGGTACAAAAATTACCTGCCCGGTTCAACTTTTTAGTTGTCCTGGGCAAGTGGGCAAGCATTACTGTCAATCGAGTCCTGCACCATGTCAGAAGAGTTGATAAGCAAGGTTTCTGCTATGTAAATTAGGCATGTTTAATAGTCTGAGCTAGAGTGATAATTTTCAATGAAACTTGATGGTTCAGATCTATGCTAATTCTAACTGAGTCCCAAATCTTCATTTGTAATAATTTATTTTCAGTTATATTACATCTGACTGTAAGATAATTTTGATAGGTTTATTGTCAAGGTTACTATGTTGTACAGTACATGAACTATAATTTTATGTACAGTAAGTCTGAGAGTTCAATAAAAAATGTTTTATTGTTTTCACTGTTCATGTGTATCTTAAATAATAGTTCACTTCAGATATTAAGATTTAAATAGCATATATCATCCATGCAGCTAGCTAGAATGGAATATATATTATGATTTGTACAAACCACAAGTATTATCATCTAATTTAATATACTGTACCCAGAGGTCATAATACAAAGTGTACTAACAGTATAACATTATTGCCTTCACAAATGAATAAACCCAGCAAAAACATGTTACCAAGCTTTCTCCTTTGGGATACTTATTAAATATACCCATTTGGGTTTCAGAACAAAATGAGAGGCCTCAACAATAGACATTTTTTTCCGAAAAATCTTAGATTTTGGACACAATCTAAAAATCACTGAATGTGCTGGGAAAATCGTATGGGGAAGGGGTGTGACTGTGGGTGGGAAACTTATAGAATACCTCCCACTTTTCTAATCCAATTATATACTGGGTTAGTTTTTTAGGGCCACAAGTTTATTAATTAGTGTTCTGCACTATTATGTGTTACCCTCCATAAATAAAGTCTTTATTATTATTATTATTAATTTGTTGGTATCGATTGTCCTTGCTCCGAGGATTTTTCTTGGCGTTCTCCGGTTTTCCTCCATCCACAAAAAAGACAAGCTAAATTCCAATTCTCGGTGATTTAGCCAGGTCCCGACTTTGCATGATTAGACCCTACGGTTGTTTGTGGGAGTTATGGTCGTCATTATTCCCCTTCGGCTTTTATCAACTTCATCAACATTAGGACCGTCCAAACGAGTTCGTACACAGTCATGCGATAGAATGAATAGAGAGAATACTCGTGTTTTCACTTATGGCAAACCGAGTTGTAGTTTTCGATGTTCTGACATTTTTTGCTTTTTTCGCGGTTTGATATTAATAGCTCCATATAGCTTCCTACGTGCCTTATCATGAACCAACATTTAGTATGATAGACCTTTCTGCACTCTAAACACTAATATTTCACTCTCACTTTCGGAATTGCTAGAATGACAGCTATCGGCAACTTCGTATTAAATTCATTCTCCTTTAGCTGCGTTTTCTCTTCCGAAAACAAGCCGTTTGAGCACCCCTCAAAGTTTTCTCCGATCTCCATCCTTCAGGGCTTAATCTTTTTCTCTTCGATGTTTATTTTCCAAGCTACTAGCGAAATCGCGCGTGCCGAGAAATTACGAAAATGTTTGTTTACATGTGACGTCACGATTTTCCACTTGGTTGCGGCCATCACGTCAGCGCGTGCCCAATCCAGTCTTTTTATGATCCATGGATGGACTAAACGCAACAAGGTAATCGTTGAGACATGTGCCGACAGATTCGTACACAGTTTAAATTATCATATAAAGATATGAAAATGTTATTTAATAGAATCGCACAAAACCAAACGAAAAAAGCAGTAATTTCACGCACCTTTCTGTTGTTGCCGAACTCCATGTGACAAACCCGAAATTCCAAGGACGTAAGACGCATGCACGGCACGGGAAAATTACTTTCGGTACCAGTCTCTCTTTCAGCTCGATGTCAAATACATTTCTTTGCCCCCACCACGGGCAAAGAAAAAAATTCAAATGACTCTACCCCGGGGACAGCAAGGTCAGTCAAAAGCCCTACCCACGGGCGAACAATGACTATCAAATCCCCACCCTATGCCCTGACTCCCCCCCCCCTCCCCCCCCTCCCCCCCTCCCCCCCTCCCTCCCCCCCCCCCCCCCCCCCCCCCCCCCCCCCCCCCTCCCCCCCCGCCGGCTTAACATTGATAGGTGCATAAGCTTATGTAAAGTTATCAGTCCAAAATTTCCACATATTGCAGAGCCCACTATTGAATCTAATTAAATAAGAATGATACTGAAAGCAGTTTTTCCATCTTTTATAATAATGTACTAAGCCTTAATCGTAATTTTGAGAACCTCCATACGCATAAAAGTGTTGGAAGAACTCGATTTCCATTTTAGCATAATTGGAATAACTGAAAGAACAATAAGCACTTTAGCATCGGGAGGTGTTGGAATGTTTATAGACGATACGCTTCCAACCATACTTCGAAGAAGCAATTGAAAAAATTACTTCTATCGCTGCAGAGTTGTTTTAAAATATTGTGCAGCACACGTACAGGAGCGATTGTAGTGGTTAGAATTTGCTTGATTGAAGAATCTTAGGCTCCGAATCTTACCCAAACTATCATTCTTCTTTGAAGAAAAGTATGTCAATCTCTAAGATTATGATTCTTTGTCCCCAGACTGGCAGAGAACTCAGAACTGACAGAGTCAGAAGCCATATAAAAACTTGAGAATCTAATTCTAAACGAACTATAAAATTAATGTAAGCTACATCTTTAAGCTTAAGTTTATAATAGTATATAAAGTTCCAGCTTACCATTTTATGAAGCATGCTATAAAACTTACCAAATAGAGAAGAAACACCACGGACAGGCAAAACAAAATGGCGGTAGAAGGACATGAAGAAATGGGCTTCCTGTGGTAACATGCAAACCACAGGAATCCCGAGAGAAAACTCTCCACACAGCACAACCTCGTCCCCTGTGTTTTCTCTGTCAGATCCTGGGGACGAGGTTGGTTCAATCTTCTGGAATCCTGTGGTATGCATAAAAGAAAATACCGGGATTCCTGTGGTATGCATTTTTACCACAGGAAGCCCATTTCTTAATGTCACTCCAACAGTCGATCGAGTGTTACAGGGAGTTCTAACTTAATACACATGCCATTATATGCTGTCCATTTGAACAAAGAAGCTTTCAGAATCCCATATCTCTCGAGCGAATCTGAACCCTAAACTCGGGCTTAGAGTCCGTGCGGGCAGAGGGACTCGGACAATTAACTAGTTAGACAATAGCAAGGAAGGAAAGCGATAATTTGAATTTCGAAATAACCGGGTCCCGTTTCAACAAATTCGATTTTTTTTGCTACCAACATCTTTTCCTTTTCAGAAGAGGGGTGCTAGCCAATTATTTGGTGAAATTATTTATTTCAAAACACTTAAAATCAATGAAGAAAATAAGTTGGTCATAAACCGGACTTTCCAGCACTGTACTAAAAGGAGAGATAATTGCTTTGTGCCTATAGTTAGGTACGGAAATAACACATATTCTACGAGGTCCGCTATATTCGTCACGGGAAGTCTACGCTTGTTGCGAAGCATTTCTTCTCTTGGCGTCCAAAATAGAAAGGCCTTAATAGAAGAGGCCATACTGTGCAATAAATCCGTGGCCTCTAAAAAGAAACCGCTTTCGAAAGTTGATCTAAACCACTTTAATAATTGGTTCCTCTTCATACTCATTCACTTTCTTCGTGTTCCGAATTCCTAGTTCTCTTTATATTGACTGACTGACCAGCCGACTAGCAAGCATTAAATGGGTTGAACCCAGTTATACCGTTAAATTTAATGTTGTCAGTTGAACCCACACCGAATTTTAATCTAAGCAATCTCACGTATGAAGATAGTCATAAAAATAAATTAATTTCTTTCACGATCCCATATCCCTTCCCAGGATCCTAACCCCTTTCTGCATTATTCCTCACTAAGTTCAATTTGTCTAATTAATATATATTACTTTTATATCTTACCTTTCGATTCCCCGCCGCGAGGTTTGCAACCAAGACCTTCGGTGTGCAAGACCAGAACTTTACCAATGAGCCACAGAAACTTGCGACTCTCACTTTAAAAAATAATAATCCTAACCCGCACCTGACAAACCTAACCCTAACCGTCAGTAAACAAGTTCCCAGGTAAACGACGAGTTCTCACACACCGAGACATAGGGTTCACAGGTAAACGTGTTCTAACTGTAATGCGAGCACATATTTTTGAGATTATAATTTGGTCTGGGTTCAACCCACAACATTAAATTTAATGTGATGGATTAAACCCATTTAACACTGACTTGACTGTGTTCCGTCGCAAATGATCTTGGAAGACCCGAGAGTATATTATTGATACCATCAAAAGCCCAGCGAGAATAGGGGCTAGCAAATGTTGAATAAATCCACCACCCCTCTTGAACAAGATCCTGTTTCTTTTCCTTATAAGCTGGAAAACATTCCAGACTTTCCCAATGATTGTTTGATTTATCTAAAGCTATGTTGAGGGGAGGTACCAATGGGATCTTTATTTCTTCCTCTATATTTTTTCATACGCTCTTCTGCTTCAGCTTCTTCTTCTATTTTACCCTGAAAACTGGCCTCTATTTGTATGGTCCAGCCCACACCGCGGCAAAACGGTATGCTCCGCTGGCCAAAAGAACGAAGGCTCTGCTATCAAATACAAATTACCGAGGGTTTCAACTTTTTTAGTAAATAATTTTATAACTTAGTCAACTCACAGTGAATTACAAATTAAGAAAACTTCAACCTGTTAAAGTCTTAGGCTTAGCTTTTAAGTAGTTTTCTTATTTTTTGACAAAATAGTTCACAAATGGATGCTTTTAAGCAGAAATTTTAAAATCACGGGTATGTGCCTGTTGTTTCATTTCAGTTTTCGCGGGAAACTGGGGGCGGCCGCGCGCCGACAAGAAATAGCAAATACGCATGCGCGTGACGTTTTGCCGCGGTGTGGGTCCAGCCAGACAGCACCTCATGGATGTTCTTACCATTTTGGTTATTTTCTAAGAGTCGGTTTCCTAACATTTGAAATTCTTACCATATAAGGTCGAAATACTTTTATTCTATGCCATAATTAAATCCCAACTTGAGGCTTTGCCCATCACTAAAAGTTTGTATTGGGTAGAAAACGGTACGAGTTGCTGCCTGCCTGTAGCGCACATGGAAACGGTCAAGGCTAAAATATATTTGTCAATCAAAAACTAAAATAACTCTACAAAGCACGTTCGTCTAATGACGTGTTATACAATATTTTTCACTTCATATAAAAGCTTTCAAAAAGGCATGGTCTAAATATCTGTTAACACATTACCAAACTATTTGGAGTATACAGGTCCAACTAGTTTTCATTTCCTAATCCCACAAAACCTTCCAAAACTTTCGTTTCAACTACGCCACTAGATAATATCTATTACAAAGTAAATTCAGTTGCATGAGCCTAGTCCAAAGATTCTCCGATTATTATATTTCAACGGAAACCGATGCTGGAGACCATTTGTTAATTAATAAACATAAGTATATGACTACTGTGCTGGAGGCCAGTTTCTGAATCTAGTTACCCCAGGGGTGGATCCAGGGTAGTTTATGTGATTTCCGTAAACTACTCAACTTTTTTCAAACCTCTAATTATTAAAGAAAAGTCAAACAAAAATGAGTCATTTCTGCCGATTCCTAACCGATTCCTGTCAGAGTAAACTACTCAGTCCAAACCCTGGATCCACCCCTGTACCTTACTATAATTATTAATAAACCGTTGCGTAACAGCTATATGAAACACGGTTTCCTGCCTTTCATAGAATGTCAGACTTAAAGTTTAAATATAGATTCACCCAAGGCTATCCTCTTCGAGTTTTTCTTGACAAGCATTTAAGTGCCCAATAAAAAAAGCTTGCTTAAAGTGGTACCAAGTAAAACTTTGAAGAGATTTTCTGAAAATAAATCTTCTTCCAGAAACTGAACTATTGCACTTTTTGTTTGAATATCGCACTTTTTTTTCAAAGTCGTACTTTTTTTCAAAGTCGCACTTTTTTCAAAGTCGTACTTTTTTCAATGTCGCACTCTTTTCACTGCGTATCACGTGGTGTGACGTTACGTTACTTTTTGAACATGGCATCGCCCTCGTACGGACTGTCGTCGTCCCTAGACCAAGTGAGGCTTAAAGTGTACCTAACCCCTTTTGCAATTTTTATACCTATGAATCTGAAAGGTTTTGAGTACTTCTGCGAAGAAATTTTTGGCATACAAAGAATACTCTATGTTCTAGACTTGTTTGAAATGGTGAAAATTTGACCTTTCCTGACCCATGACCGCGTAAGAAAAAGCCTGGGTCGATTCTGGATCTTACGTCATCTAATTCATACGACTTTGCAATAAATTAAATAAATATTTAGCATTTTGTCTAAAATAACTGTTTTCTTTACTAACAACTAACAGACTGTATAAATTCTCTATATACCGATGTTGTTGTGATAGAAAGGCGCCATGGAGAATAATGCATTAATGAGGTGACGGAAGATCCAGAATCGATCGACTTTTTCTTACGCGGTTATGGGTCAGGAAAGGTCAAATTTTCTCCATTTCAAACAAGCCTCGAATATTCATAGGTATAAAAATTGCAAAAGGGGTTAGGTGCACTTTAAGCCTCACCTGGTCTAGGGACGACGACAGTCCGTACGAGGGCGATGCGATGTTGAAAAAGTAACGTAACGACACGCCACGTGATACGCAGTGAAAAAAAGTGCGACATTGAAAAAAAGTACGAGTTTGAAAAAAAAGTGCGACTTTGAAAAAACTGTACGACTTTTTTTTAAAAGTGACGACATTGTAAAGAGTACGACCTTAAAAAAAGGATTGGGATTGAAAAAAAGTACGACTTTGAAAAAAAGTGCAACTTTGAAAAAAAGTAAGACATTGAAAAAAGTATGACATTGAAAAAAGTGCGATATTCAAACAAAAAGTGCGATAATTTTGTAGTAGAAAAAAATGTATGTTATGAGCCGTGTGGGGCTCCGTAGGTTTCCGTAAATATCGATGCAATCTCTAGCTCTAATTCATCTTTTAAATAACAGATATTCGTCAATTAATCAAAACGAGATTATAGTTGGAGTATTTTTGGATCTTTCCAAAGCTTTCGATACCATCAATCATGAAATTCTTACTAGTAAACTTGAAAATTAAATAGTGCGAAATTATATATTTCGCACTATTTACATAAATAAACACAACAGTACATTTTGAAGGGAAAAAAAAGTGAAGAAGTAAATACAGATTACATTTCAAATAGTTGGTAGTGCGCAGTGACCAAAGGAGCAAAAAGTTTCGAGTTGATCACTGCAACGTTTGTATGGACTAAAGTTAATGATCAAGCTGATAAATATTTGAAAAAGGTATAGTCACTTATTTTTGTTGTTCGAGAAGAACGGCTTTATACCGTTTTTTAAATAAATTAATAGAGCTTGATCGTTTGATATCTACATCAACTGTTTCCCAATTTTTTGATGAAATAAATTTAAATGTATGAATTCCATAATTCGTTCTCGCTTTCGGTTTAACAAAATTTAACTTTGCAGCAAATCTTGTATTATATTTGTGGCGTTTTATTGCTGGTGTGACAAATTCAGAAAAGATTGTTGGAATATCTTTACCATTCGAAATGTTAAAACTAAATTCTGCAATTCTTAATTGAAATACGTTATCGAGTTCCAATACACCTAGAATACTGAAGTATGACTTTGCAATTGATTAAAAGCTATTTCTCAAATCGCAAACAGTTTGTCCAATTCAACAATAGAAGTCTTCAACACAGCTTATTAAATGTGGCGTTCCACATGATCTATTCTTGGACCTTTATTTTCTTATCTTATACGTTAATGATCTTTCTAATGCATCTGCAATATCGGAATGTTTGCTCTTTGCTGACGATTCAAGTTTCTTTCATTCTTACAAAGATGTTAATCATTTATTAACTACCATAAACAATGAGCTTACTAAAATAAGTGACTGGATAAAAGCTAATAAACTTTCCTTTCAACATTAAAAAAACTAATTATATCTCATTTAGACCAAAACAAAAAAGGATTCAACCCAATTCAACTCTTTTTTTTTATAAGCATCAACTCACTCTAAACATGATACAAAATGTTTGGGCATATACATCAATGAACATCTTTCATGGAAACGTCACACAGTAAAATATCAACAAAAGTATCCAAATCTATTGGTATAATTTATAGGTCTAGGTATTTTTATCTCACAATTCTAAATTTACTGTAACATAGTTTAGTCATCCACTTATCATACTAACTTAAATAGATTATTCCTCCTGCAAAAGCGTATTGTTCGCATAATAACTAACGCTGATTACCTCACATTTTCTGCACCGCTTTTTGCTCAACAAAATGTATTGACTTCTTCAGTATTGCCTCTCATAACATTGCTAAATTTATGTTCTCTTATCATAACCGTTTGCTACCCTCATCATTTCTCAATCTATTCACAACTGATGACCAGTATCACAGTTATAGTACCAGAAATGCATCACAATACAGAACCCACCCTTGTCGCACTAATATCAAACAACATACAATTATATTTCAAGGACCAAAAATATGGAACGCTCTTCCTACCAGTATCTCATCATTAACGACAAGTTCTTTTAAAGTGCATATGAAGGCTGGCCAGTTAAACGTTTTTCGAAAAGCTTATACCTTATACGTATCAGGACAAATAATTTAAAAAATCTGATAAATAAACTTAACCGTTTTATCAGGAAATAAAAAAAAATGAAAATTCTGTATTTCCGAGCTTGTTGGAGCCTGGAGAGAGAGGATGTGACATCACCTCGGGAAGTCCTATTTGTGAAAGTGTGTGAAGCAAGCTGAAGTTTACCGTCGGTAGCCACTTATTTTCCATTTTCAGCCCGCAATTTTTCAGAATTATCGAGAATTTATAGCCTATTCTCAGAGCAAAATGTCACTTCGAGTCTGAAGAAAGTGAAAAAGCTCAGAACTTGACTTTGGAGATGACTTTGTCTTGGAATAGTGAAGTCGAACGGTGGAGGTGATCTAGCCGTACGACTCGCACTTCAAGAAAATGAACGTTGTCAAACGAACAAACAAACGCCAAAATGAAGCCATTGAAAGATAAACTGAGTCAACTTTGCAGTGACAAAATACACGACAAATTCGTGTATTCCCTCAAAATATCCTTTAGAAATTTGTAAAACAACACTTATGACATACCTATAAACTTTCTGTTGTCATGAAACGGTTTTAAAATCCTTATTTGTTTGCTTTTTTTGTAGCCAGCGAAACAGGCCCTCAGTGTTATTTCAACGCAAAGGAAATAATAAAATGATTTGGCCGCGTGAAAATGGAAAAAGGAGACTGGCACGAGAGAGAAGAAGGAGGGCCTGCAGCCATCCCTTATACATGTTCATGTCACTTAGCTGTCATCGCTGTCATGTGTCACGAAATGTCGCACATTCCTCCTGCGAACTGACTGAAATGGCGGCGACAAGAGAGAAGTGATCGAGCAGTCGAGCGTTAATTCACGAAAGTTTTTAGAAGAACAAAGCAGGCAGTGAATAGTCCACATTTGTACTTTCTAAGCGAGATGTTTTGGCGGTTTTACCAACAGGTAAAAGCCTTATTTTCCAACTGTTTCCCGTGGAAGTCGAGTCAGACAGGACTTAGCGCCTTCGGCAGTTGTTATTGGGTGTCTATAAACCGAAGACCTATAAAACGAAGACAGAAGACCGAAGACCTATAAAACGAAGACCTGACAACTCAAAGAAGATTTGCGGGTATTCGGTTCGTACGCATTGTCTACAGGGAACTTTTATCGCCAGGGTCTTCGTTTTAAAGATCTTTAAAATGAAGACCCCAGTTTCCTCTCTCAGCTTTATCGTAATCTAAGCTAATAAAGTCACAAATAAAGAGCAGACAACTCAAAGAAGCTTTGCGGGTATTCGGTAATTCGTACACATTGTCTACAGGGAACTTTTATCGCCAGGGTCTTCGTTTTAAAGATCTTTAAGATCTTTAAAACGAAGACCCTGGCGATAAAAATTCCCTGTAGACAATGTGTACGAACCGAATACCCGCAAAGCTTCTTTGAGTTGTCTGCTCATTATTTGTGACTTTATTAACTTATAAATATTATTATTATTATTTGTGGGGTCTTCGGTCTTCGTTTTATAGGTCTTCGGTCTTCGTTTTATAGGTCTTCGGTCTTCGTTTTATAGGTCTTCGGTCTTCGTTTTATAGGTCTTCGGTTTATAGACACCCGTTGTTATTGTCTTATTTGCAAAGCATTGTGAAGGATCAGTTAATCGAAACTAAATACACTGGGACTAAAAGCCATCTCCCTCTACGATGTAGACGTAGAACTGAAGGAAATTACGGAGATCCCTAAAGTAATTTTCGCTTCTGCCGAGGCTGTTCGAGTGAAAGAGTCAGTCAGGGTCGAGTACATGAACTGATGAAGGAAAAACTGAGCGGAGACTGAGCGACTATTATAGAGGCCTTCAGGTCGTGAATAAATCCCACACTGTAGAGACTTGGACAGGAGAAATAAAGGTAAAAACAATGAACTGTGCAATGTTTTGAGTACATATCTTAGATACCGACAAAATTACGAGCACACAAAGTTCGATTGACGTGTTTTAATAATCATGTTAACCCATGCGGAAAAAGAAAGAATTCAAATTTCAGTAAGATGGCGGCAGGCGCTAATTTTTCACGCGGCTTCGCCGCACGCCTATCCTCGCTTCGCTTGGATCGGGTACTCGCTCCGCTCGTATCAGAACTCGCTCCGCTCGTATCGGCAGAACTCGCTCCGCTTGGTTCAGAAAAGCGCCTGTTCTGCAGGCTCCTTTTTTTTAGCAAAAGTGCCACGTGCGCGAGCTCAAGCCTGAACAGGCTGAAGGGAAATTCTCTCAGCAATTGAAATTTCTCCAAGTTCTCTCCCGGATTATGTCACTGCTGTTTGTGAGTGTATTTAACTCGCTAACACATAAGCGCTTCAAAATAAAAATCTCGAGAGCCGGCCTGCTACACGACAACAGATAGAGTTAAGGTTCCATACCGTTTCTTGAGAGTTGTAGTTCTTCAACATTGCCACTCAGCACCGAGGGAAATGCCGATAACCCGAAGCTATCTCGGTTTAGATAGGCATTCTGCCTAGACGAGGCCACATGCAAAATTACGGCTGTAGTCTTCGTTTCTAAGGTGTGCTGAGCACACAACCGAATACTCCGACGGAGACCATATTTCCCACATCCGAAGAACGAAATCGACTCACTTCTTTCTTCGGCGCTTCGCTTCGGGGCAATCGTCGCCAAAATAAGGTATTCGATGAAGTATATCCCGTTTTCCTGGCCTTTTACGTTGGAACAACGTCCCACCACGCATCTCCCTGTCATTTTACCCGAAAAAAAAAAACTTTAGGAACAAATAAAGGTATAAATCAAGAAGTTCATAGAAGCTTACTCCGCTAGACTCAGCTATTACCTTCCACGCAGAGCAACAAAGGTGACGTCTAAACTAGTTCCAGTCTCTTTTTTGCGCACACGAGAATTTTGGGCATAGACAACCCAAATCGTGCATTTTGGCCATTTTGAACCGGTGATATCTCACAACGAAAAAGTCGGAGTGATTTTTTGGTATAAAATTTAGAAACCTTGGGCATAAATCTTTTAATAAAAAATGTATCCAGCCACGGTTCATATGCACTTTAAAAAGAGTCTTCTGAAATATTTGATCACAAACCAATGCCGAATGCAAACCAGTTCTTAATTTCTGTCATTACTTGCATTACTTGCTGTCATTGCTTACTTATTAGCTCACACAAAATATCACATTTATGATTATTTAAATTAATGCCGTACTTTGCAATTGTAAAATTAAAATTGAAAGAAAAAGTACTACGAGGAGATCCTTCAGAGTTAATCCCTATGGTTTCATTGGGCGTCCTCGCCACTCTTTTCCTTTCCCCTTATTTTTTCTTTCTTCTTTTACATTACAAGTATTCACTTATCTAGACACTATCTCTGTAATCTTAACTTAGTGCATTCACTGTAATCTTATCCATGTTTGTAACTGTTATGTACTGTAATCAATTCTATATGGTGAAATAAATAATAATAATATTAATGATGATAACACTGAACTCATCATTAACAAACCAGCACATACTTCATTTCAATGTTTTGTGTCCGCTCCAGAGTGTATTCGAACATGTCTAGTTAAGTTACAAGACTGACTGAAGCATTTCCCGCACTGCTTACAGTTTTACAGCTTCTCCCCAGAGTGCATTCGAACATGTTTAGTTAGGTTACCAGACTCCTTGAAGCACTTTCCACATTGCTTACAATTATATGGCTTCTCCCCTGAGTGTATTCGAACATGTCTAGTTAGGTTACAAGACTTCTTGAAGCTCTTTCCACACTGCTTACAACTATATGGCTTCTCTCCAGAGTGTATTCGAACATGTTTAGTTAGGTTACCAGGCTGCTTGAAGCACTTTCCACACTGCTTACATTTATATGGCTTCTCTCCAGAGTGTATTCGAACATGTCTAGTTAGGCCACTAGACCGCTTGAAGCACTTTCCACACTGCTTACATTTCTATGGCCTCTCCTCAGAGTGCATTCGAACATGTTGAATTAGGTTACAAGACCTGTTGAAGCACTTTCCACACTGTTTACAATTATATGGCTTCTCTCCAGAGTGTATTCGAATATGACTAGTTAGGTCACCAGACTGCTTGAAGCTCTTTCCACACTGCTTACAATTGTATGGTTTCTCTCCAGAGTGTATTCGAGCATGTTGAGTTAGGTGAATAGACTGGTTGAAGCACTTTCCACACTGCTTACAATTATATGGCTTCTCTCCAGAGTGTATTCTAGCATGTTGAGTTAGGTTAGTAGACTGGTTGAAGCACTTTCCACACTGCTTACAATTATATGACTTCTCTCCAGAGTGTATTCGAGCATGTCTAGTGAGGGTTATAAACGTCCTGAAGCACTTTCCACACTGCTTACAATTATATGGCTTTTCTCCAGAGTGTATTCGAGAATGTGTAGTGAGGTTACTAGACTGCGTGAAGCACTTTCCACACTGCTTACAATTATATGGTTTTTCTCCAGAGTGTATTCCAACGTGTTGCTTTAGAGTAGAAGACTCATTGAAGCACTTTCCACACTGCTTACAATTATATGGCTTTTCTCCAGAGTGTATTCGAACATGTCTAGTTAGGCTACTAGACTGTTTGAAGCACTTTCCACACTGCTTACAATTATATGGCTTCTCTACAGAGTGTATTCGAACATGTTTAGTTAGGTCGCCAGACCCCTTGAAGCACTTTCCACACTGCTTACATTTATATGGCTTCTCTCCAGAGTGTATTCGAATATGACTAGTTAGGTCACCAGACTGCTTGAAGCTCTTTCCACACTGCTTACAATTGTATGGTTTCTCTCCAGAGTGTATTCGAACATGTGTAGTTAGGTTACCAGACTGCTTGAAGCACTTTCCACACTGCTTACAATTATATGGCTTTTCTCCAGAGTGTATTCGAACATGTTTAGTTAGGTCGCCAGACCCCTTGAAGCACTTTCCACACTGCTTACATTTATATGGCTTCTCTCCAGAGTGTATTCGAATATGACTAGTTAGGTCACCAGACTGCTTGAAGCTCTTTCCACACTGCTTACAATTGTATGGTTTCTCTCCACAGTGTATTCGAACATGTGTAGTTAGGTTACCAGACTGCTTGAAGCACTTTCCACACTGTTTACAGGTATATGGCTTCTCTCCAGAGTGTATCCGAACATGATATGCAGGCTCAATCTGGGTTGGATCATGATCTTTATGGTCAGGGAATGGTGTCTTATTATCCTCAAGATTACCCAGTTTCTCTGACCGTGAACGTTTCTCAGTAGCATAGGGTGAACTTCTCTGAGTAGGAGCATGGGCCATTGTTTCCTTAGACATGTCCTACAGCAATAAACAGAAATTATGATTATGAAACTCATTAATAATTGATGAAAGAAACACAAAGGCAATAAATGTGCGATAAGTGATCTGTAAAACTGATACAGGTTCGTCCTGATTTGCATAAACCTTTGCTTCGATTTCATTGCACAGAATGGTCATTGTTCTCTGGAGATATGCAAACTATACAAGATTAGCTTGTCACATCACGCTACTAAAATCGTGGCCTGTCAATCAACCTATGATTGTCACTGCAATGATAGGTTAAAAGTGTACATTCGAGAGGCTTCATTTAAAAGGTATAGGTATTCATTTATATAGCGCAAATTCTATATGAATATATTCAATTGCGCTTCACAAGGTTATTTTTGTGATACAGACTGCTTTTGTGGCGCAATATGCTGTCGTGCAGTTTGTTAGTACCTCAGAATACCTGGCTTTTGTATCGGGAGACAAACCCCTACTCTTTCTCGAAATAACACAACAGATTCTTTCACGTCCCCCTTTTATAGATTAGAAGAGGAAAGAGAAAAGGCCAACGACTTCTACGCCCCTGCCCAAGTACGCGGTTGGGATTCGAACCCCCAACCTCCCGCACGTTAAACCGTTTACCGTGCTATCTCTAGAGAATAAGCAGATTGAACAGTCAAGGCTGTTGCTTAGCCATTGTTTACAGAGTGAGTATTGAGAGGTCGGTGGGATCAAGAACTCCAGCGAATATTTTTTTTTTACATGAAGCAGCCTTAAATTGTGGATACATGACCTTGATCGCTTCACGTGTGTACACAAGGCTGCTCGAACATTTTCGAGTTGACCGCAAAATTCGAGTCGACCAGGAATCGACTTTGGGATTGACTTCAGACTTCTAATGGATCGGTTGATGGAATTTCAACCCGTTTTGTGTCAAAGTAAATAAAGACAAATTACAGGCTTGATTGGGAAAAAAAGTCCGCTCGAACTCTCGATCCAATCAGACCATCAAACCTTTCCACGTAAACCGAAGGAGAGTTGTAAATGTGCAATGTCCTTCCTCACGTTTACTTTTGTCAATTCCCGCGCGCGATAAAGGTTTCTAGTGTCTGATAATAACGGACGTCATAGAGAATAAGGAATACTTTTGATTCCGGGTTCAAATTCCAAAGGAACAGTACCAACTGTTCTGAAATTAAAGCACTGAGCCGGTTTGACTGAGCATAGTTAATAGAGGGTAATGGTAATGTTGGAAGGGGTTAAGACAAAAGATGGTGCACAGTAATTTTTAATTAGCGTCCCAAGAACGGCTGAACCCACACGTTTCTATTGGCCGACTGATTAACATATTCCAATATCTATTGTGTTTTGTGCACGGTCTAGACCTGCAGAAATTATTCCCGAATTTTCTCGAATTATTCTATTCTTTTATTCTCTTAAAATTGCCAATTATTCTTTTTTTCTGTGCGTAAAATCCACCGATTATTCCCGATTATAGTCATCCTCGGATACCCAGGGGCAGTTAGTAGGATCAAAACCGCTAGCGGAAACTATTTCCCCCCAGGATCAAATCCCCTAGCAGAAACTATCCCCCCAGATTAAATCTCCTATCGGAAACTATCCCCCCGGTTCAAATATGCTAGCGGAAACTATCCCCCTGGATGGAATCCGCTAGCGTATTCGATCCTCTGTCGCGGATTTGATGAAATAACCTGCTAGTCTACGGCGAAGGAATTTGAGAAAATGTCAATCGATAAAAGTGAAACTAAAAGACAAAACATTCCCAGGCAAATGGGCTGTAAAACTGTCAATTTATCTCAACTAAACATGAAAGCACATATTAATTCTATTATTTATCATTTTCTTATATATCATATACAAGTGTAGGGTCTGACATTTAAGTCAGAGTTAAACCCAGTTAAAGCCCTTCAAAAGAAAGCAATAATAATAATATTCAGTCATCCAAGAGAGCAGAGTAAACCCTTATTTCTTCAGTTGAACATATTAAATTTAGAAGACTTAATTTCTTTTTACTTACTTTCATTTGTATATCAGTGTTACAAAGCTGATTGTCTACAACAATTCTCAAACTCATTAATAATTCGTGAGCTTTTTAGTCAATCAGAGGACTGCATTTTGTCAGGTGGATGAGTTTGGAAACCCAATGAAACACCAGTTGAAAATCACTAGTGTTTCAACTGATTTTAGTGTTTCAACTTATTTTAGTGTTTCAACTGATTTTCATCCCTAGTGATGAAACTGTTGTTAATCATCATATTCATGAACCACTAACTACTTACATACTGATAAACTACAAGTAAGGAGTGAAGAAGTAAAGAAACGACAAAGAAAGAAAAAGTGTGCCTCCACTGGAGTTTGAAACTCGACGCTTCCAACTGCTTGTACTAACTCTTCACAGCTACACTACTGGTACGCTAGTTGAATCACAGCTGCTAGCAAAAAATAATAATAAGCCATATATTGAATAATTATATTCAACAGTCCGAACGGTAAACAATAATTGCTAATGGTGTTTGAAAAGAAGCGTATGTAAATTTTCGGTTTAGTCCATTCGCATGAGAAGTCATTTCAAACATTGTTTGAAATGGGATCCAAATATTTCGAAAACAATAAAACCCTCGCGGCTACGCCTCTCGGGTTTCAATTGTTTTCTCAATATTTGGATCCCCTGATGAAACACTACAATTCGTGTTTGAAATAGAGGGATTCTCTCTCGATTAGCTTTTGCTATTCGAGAACCCCTCACTTATAAACTTACATCTCAGACTGTTTATTGTAAGCTAATGTCAATGTTTTTTTTCAATTATTATTATTTCAATTTATATTCCTATTACAACTATTTAGTTGTTGAGTAAATTAATAAACTTCAACTTGATCTATTCTTCTGAATCTCATTCAGGAACCTCTCAAACGAATTTCTACATGAAACCAGAGAAACCCCCAGTGTGTTCTTCGCCATTCACTGTTGTAGCTTTAGCATAAAACAGGCATAATTAATTTATCGTGGACTTCTTGGTGAATCATGTGTTGTAGTTGTGTTTACACTTTCCTCTATTTTAACACACCAGGATGTTAAAAAAACTGCATTTTTCTTCTTTTGAATCAATTTTTATAACAAATTGTCAATGAGTAACACTGTATTAGAATGTGGACATGGCTTTTCTCAATTTCAAACGTTTTAGCAGCCAATTTTGTTGTCGCTTTAGAGTACGAAGCCCATACTACACTCTCTCATCTTTTTCTTTTAGTTTTGGAAAGAAACATTTATTTTTCTCTTCTTAGCATACCTTAACGACCCATAATCGGACATGTTGTCTTCCCAGTGTATGAAATTATCTCCGTTATCCATATTAAACACGCGAAAACAATCACCGGTACGTTTTGGTTTATTTTTTTCTCAAGCGAGCATTATAAGAAATCAATACTTAAACTTATCAACCTCATTAATAATTCCTGAAGCAAAAACAAAGGAAATTAATAAAACATCAGTGTCTTTAATTCTACTAGAGATTTCGTTCTGATTTACATAAACTTTGACTTCGACTTTCTCGGCCAAAATAAATCGTATCGCCAAAATAACAGAAAATATTACTCTATTCATCAAGACGTTTGATAAGTCCGATAAAGAATTCGCGTCCGATCTTTAAAAGATCGTCCGCTCACTCTTTATCTAGTACTTCCAAAATCTAGACATGTGATTGGCTAATGACTGTGCTTTATTGGTGAACAAAGCACTCCTGACACCAACAATGCACTCGACCCAGATCCTCCCTTACCCTTTGTGTAAAACCGAGGAAGGGAGACCTGATACATGTTTGGAAAACCTAATTCCAACCGCATCATATTTAGTAGCGAGAATGGCAGATAATTGCTACAAAGGTAACAGCAGTATTGAATTGTATTTCTCCTGTATGAGAATATATATTTTGAGGCGAACATTTGCATAATCGCTCCTTGGAAATGTCTGATTTCCAAGCGTTGCAGGTACAAACAAGTCATGCAGTGAACAAATATCCACCTTGAAAAGCTTATAAAAGACTATTATAGTAAACTTATCGAAGAACTGGCTTTTATTTTCATAGCTTATTCTCTCAATAATAAGACAAAATGCGGCAATAATTCATTGTATGTGTGAAAAATCCAGGAATTTTCAATTTGTAAAATATTTGCATTGGATTCGGAGTGAGCATGGAGGCCCGTTTCAAAATTTTAATTCCTATGCAAAGCACTGAAATCATGCGGGTTAGTCATTTTCGAATGACAGAAACTAACTCATAGATAGTCTACAATCTGGCTAAAGACTTGATATTTGAATACATGACTCCAAGAGAAACGTTTTCGAGTTATGTACAATTCTTCGTGTGCATGTGACGTCATGGTCGCCATGTTGGATGACAATAACAAAATATTCCTCGTTAGCTTCTCTTGTCAGTTCATCCAACATGGCGGTCACGTCTTCTGGAGATTGGGTTGCACACCACCAATACTGATTCAATTTAAATCACAATACGGCTTCACGTTGTAGGTTTTCTTTCCGACAACTTCACTGACCGAATGCCGAAAGTATATGACTATTTGCAAAGTTATCTACTCAGGGACCAGTCATTACTTAGAGGGGGAGGGCTGGTGGAAATAGGGAGAGGGTCACCAGTTTTCATGCAGCAAATTAGGGGGGGGGGGGCATAGTAAGCTAGAGGGGGAATTGGGGGGAGGGGTCATCAAGAATTGAGCATGACATTTTTCATTTGCACCAGCCTCCCTCTAATTAATGACCAGTCCCTCAGTTAGAATGATAACATAATTTCTGTTTTAGTCATTGTCTATTGAAATGACATTTCTATGTGGAGATATTTACGAAAAGTATTTTATTAAGCCGGAACCTTCGATTTCTTTTGAACTGGTTATTGACAACTGATTTCAGTTCAAACGCACTGCTGTGCGTTTAGTTTCAATATTAAACTGATTAGATGACTTTATGTTTGTGTTTTATCGACAAATATACTTGCCGACTGTACGATGAACTCAAAATTTCTTCCTACTGCACTACGCATTCATCGTACTGTCAGCACGTGCCTGTATTTGCCAACAAAGAACGCACATCAATCAGTCTCTAGCCCTTAAATCAAGCTACAGTTGTAGCTGACCATCCAATGAAACCGCACATTCTTAGGATGATCACATAATTTATATTATAAATTCCAATGATTGGCCGTGTAACAGTAGTGACAAGTTGTGTTTTCTGGTAGGACATATGTAAATAATCAATGTTGAAGTCACCAACAATGCTCGTTCCATTACATTTTTTTAAATAGGTGATATATATTGCCCTCCGTCAATAACTATTGAAACCGACGTCACTAAACTTGAGCAAAACTATACGAAGAGCGCTCTCCGTATAGTTTTGCTCAAGTTTAGTAACGTCGGTTCCAGAAGTTGTTGACGGAGGGCAATATATAGCACCTAGTAGTAATGGATCTCTTAAGATTTAAATGGGCAGACAAGTGTTTCAAAATCGCTGTCCCTCATATCGGTTCTTCTTTTAACTCTTCATCAGTTTTCCCAAGTGGAGGTAGTCGAGCCATCCTAGCGGACTTCAGGTCGTGAAACATGGAATACATGAAAGGAAGATACGGGATTGTAAGGGCTACGTTTGGCTGACCAATCCACCGCACGGAAAAATATGGCGGCTGTACATTTGACCACAATTCCTTGCGAACCTAACACGGTCAAAATAATATGTAGAAATCATCTATTCTCTTCAATAACAGTGGGTTGGCAACAGCATTTGTGCTTACTTGTTTTTAAGATTTAAAACCTCTCTACCGCGATTTTATGTACTGTTTAAAACACGAACAGCAGTGTTTTATCAAGTTTAAAAATTCGAGGGAGAAGCCCGAGAATTTTTAGACTTGATAAAACACGTGCTGTGAGTGTTTTAAACGGCTTCAAAAACGCTTTAAGAATGCAACGAAAGAAAGACGCACATCTCAAGGGAATGGTTACTTAATGAACCATTGAACCTTTGTATTCACAACGCCATGCAAAATATTCGAGTAATCACCGCCTGCAATTACGAATATCTCAAGGGAAGGACATGAAGAAATTACCATACTATGTTGTTTGAAGCGGCGTTTCGCAATGCAAGAATAACCTGCACTTGAAGGATTTGGTGTCGTAGTTTACCTCGATAAAGTTCAAGACTTGGAAAGCGATGTGACTGACATGACGGCAGACTCTAAATTTTTGGCTCCGGCACAAAATATGTAAGTTTAATACACGTTTTTATAATTTTACGGCTTTGAGTTTGGTTTAATAATTGGAACTAAACAGTGGCTCGGTAAACAAGTAATGGTAGTTGGATAACTTCATTTAAAAAATATTATCTGTGTATCCCGGAGTCTGCTGATATTAGTAAATTTAGTGCAAAATTTATTATCAAGGTACCTTATGTTCCGTGTACTTTTTGCTATCTTTGGGTCTTTATCAGTGAATTCTTAATTAGGATGAAACTTTATATAAAATTTCATGTTCATTAGTATTCTTGATATAAAGTCTTCATCCTAATTTGCTTTCTTTTGTAATACCTTTGTACCCCATATTCCCCTGGTACCGAATTAGAATGATGAGATTTTATCAGGTATAAAGGAGCATGCACGTGACTGATTTGCTTCATCTGATTGGACAACATGCTCATTAATTATTCATGAGTTTTTGAAAACGGATTTAAAGTTTTTCGCGTGCACAGGATTGTGGGTAAAATTACAAGCGGCCATATTGTTTCTGTACGGTGGGTTAACTCTACTCGTATTGAGTCGACTCGACCCGTCATGAGGGATAGACGAATCTGATACCAAAATACCTTTTACTTATAGTTGAATACTTTGGTAACCCTAATCAACAGTAATTATTGACCCTAGCCCTGTTACTATATTGAAACTTTAACGTTGTTTACCAGTGAATCAAACCCTGGCTAGCTCTAGTCAATATTATGGGGTTTGAGTATCGATCACTGATATGATTGTCAAGTTGAATTTCCTGCTCCAACGTTAACCGGAAATGGAACCCTAGAATAGTCCCGCAATGAATAGTCCCGTTATTAAAGTGCATATAAGCCCTGGCCAATTATGCTTTTTTTTTAAAGCTTAGACCTTAAAAGGTAGAGAAAAAATTCCGAAATTTCTAAATAAAAATGTTTTCATTATTTTTGTAGCGACTAAACTTCCAAATGTAGAATAATTTCCGCGCACCTTCGGGGACTGGGACGAGAATAAAACGTGACGTCATTAACAGAACTAGTCTCTTCGCGGCTTTAAAACGTTGGCTTATTTGCAAAATAATTGAATAGATAACCGAGAAATATGATAATATCGCGCTAAACGTTTCGAAGAGCCTTATTCGGCAAGGCCTTTTATGCAATAGCGCATCGAGCGTGTTCTGTTGATGACGTCAAACTAGACCCAGTACCAATTTTGTAAAGCGCTCTAGCGCGCTTGATTTTCGTCCACAGGCAACCCAAGACATGTTTTTGGGCAAATTTGAACGGCCAATACACCATGACAAATAAATCAAATCAACTTTTTATTCCGGAATCCTTTGTCTATGGCCTCTAGTCTCTTCGTAAGAAATATAATTAGCCAGGGCTTATATGCACTTTAAGCTGCATGGGGCCACACATTCGATAATTGGATAAATCGGACGGTCGGTCGGTCGTAATGCGGTCGTATTATGGTGGTTGGATCAGTTGGTAGGTGTGGCCACTCGGTCGGTTGTCTTCCGATCATCCGAGCAGCTTAATGGCCCTATCGTAGCTTCGACTAGTCAGACGCCATTTGTGCTTGGAGACAAAGGTCGGTGCAGCGGACCAATCACTAAGCAGCATTCTGTCACGTGATAACACAGCCAATTCATACTTGTGGAAAGACATTCAAGAAGAGAAGTTTAAAATTAACATGAGTATCCGACTGTCGGATCGGATAGGAGTAGCCACATAATCGAACAGTCAGTCCTCCACCTCTGAGTACTCTGGCCCATCCGCGTAAAGACCAGTAGGTGTCGCCCCAGCTTAATAACATATCTTCTGACTGGAATTATGTCGTTCTCAAATGTTTAGCAATTAACTAAGCAGGGTTATTATAGCAACTCTTGGAATTACGTCATTCTCAAATGTTTAGCAGGATTATTATAGCAACTTTTGGAATTACGTCATTCCCAAATGTTTAGGAATTAACTAAGCAGGATTATTATAGCAACTTTGGAATTACGTCGTTCTCAAATGTTTAGCAATTAGCTAAGAAGGGTTATTATAGCAACTCTTAGAATTACGTCGTTCTCAAATGTTTAGCAATTAACTATATAAGCAGGACTATTATAGCAACTTTGGAATTACGTTGTTCTCAAATATTTAGCAATTAACTAAGCAGGATTGTTATTTGCGACTCTTGGAATTACATTGTTCTCAAATGTTTAAACAACCAACTAACTAAGCAGGCTGAGGCTTACAACACTCAGTGTTGGATAGTTCCATTGTGAATAAAAAAAAATGAATTGACCGTCTACCCCACATGACGTGGGGTACCCCATCGTGTCGACTCGTAAAATTCGAGTCGATTCATTATAATCCCGTATCCTCCTTTGCTGTATTCCAATTTTCATGACCTGACTTCCGCTTGATGCCTCATCTACCCGTCTTGTCGGGTCTAGTCAACTCGTACCATTCGACTCGATTCGTCGCTCCTACAGATCCCCTTACAATCCGTATCTTCCTTTAATGTGTTCCATGTTTTAGGACCTGACTTCCGGTAAGACGGATCGCCTACTCCTCAGCTCAAGATGAATCAAGACATCCGGTACCCTTATTCACGAGCTGACAACCTGACCATTTCTTAGACAGCCGTGAAGTCATCATGATGGCCTGTCTCAGTTCGTGTGAATTGGAAAATCCTATGCCTCAATCGATTCTGGTTTCAGTTGACGCTGGGGTTCCGCACCATCGCTTGTATCTTTAGAAAGCTGGCTGAAAAGCTCCCATGTACATGTGAAGCACGTTAACAGAAAAACAGTCTTAGACAAGAAGGCTCCTTTCGTGTTAACATGCTTCATCTTGTGTGCTTGTTCACTTTAAGAGGTAATAACGCGCTTTCCAGTGTTTTATTTTAAGAGCAAATGACAGTATCTGACTTTTCTGGCCTTTCGATCCCATAATGCCTTTGTCTCAGATCTATCCCATAATTTCTTCATTTGAGAGCTATAGGTTAGGGTTACATGTAGGTTAGAAAAACGCCATTTTCTGGGTATATTTCTACTCGAAATACGGCAAAATTTCATCGATTAATCTTAATCTACAGGAAGAGAACGTTGTATTGCCGTGTAGTGCATCGAGATCCAATAAAAGCTCGAGAAATGGCGCCACTTTGAAATTTAAGTTACACAAGTAACTTTGAGAGATTAAGGTTATAGGTTAGAAAACACATTTTCGGGTATTTCTAATCAAAATATGGTAGTCTTAAAGTACTGGAAGAGACCGTTGTTTTGACGTGTAGTACATCGCAATCCATTAAAAGCTCGAGAAATGGCGGCACGTTGAAGAGTTTAGGGTACACAAGATGAAGCACGTTAACACAAAAACAGTCTTTAAGACAAGAAGGCTCCTTTCGTGTTAACATACTTGTAAAATTCATATTTCATCAGGATATCACCAAAAATATCCTTCAGACCTGGAAACTTTATCTTATCCAACCAGGCCTCTACAAAGGCCACAGCATACCCCTCGAATCTGTCAACTGATCGCCATTGCAGTGCACGTGTCGAGATAAGAAGTTGTAATACTGGATCAAATGCCCGACCCCTTACGCCACCCTATTGTTGTCATATGCCTACCCCTGGGTCCCCTCGATGATTGTCAAATGCCCCACTGACGAAGAGCTACATGTAGTGCTCGAAACGTCAGCTGCTACATGTACTTGCTCCCCACAGCGGTTAGCATACCTTAATCAACTATTAGTTGATCATACCAGTGTTTATCTTCCCTGCTGATGCAGATCAACACTACTTTTTACTGGAACTACATGTAATCACCCACTGATCAATGTCCTGGGACTGCCAGGGGGAAGTAGGAGCATATATGTACATGTACCATTTGGAATTGACTGATATATTAAGGTCAAAAAACCAAACAGATTACATGTAAAACATCTCCATCTCTGGAAGGCAGTACAGCTCTGTCTCTTGGATATGAAATGTTTGACAGAGACTGGATAATTCTTTGTGATCGGGAGGAGGAAAATATTCCCCAAAAAATCTATGTTTGATATGAGTGATTCTACCCTGGTAATGTTGTTATCAGACTGTCAGTCACATTCAGCTGCCTTTCCCTCTCTATGCTAAATTTAAGACGTAAAGCACAGTCAGCGAGGAGCATAACTGTTGGAACCAGATTTTACTAAATAAATGAACCTTATGAAGCACACAAGGTTTCCAAGCTCTCCAAAACCCACCACAAGTACATGTGGGAGTGACCTTAAAAACTGATCAAAGTCAGGACCCGGCTAATCCACAGATTGAATTGGAATTGAGCATTTTGGTTTTTGTGGTGGCTGGAGGAAAACATTAGAATCTGCATGAGAAAAATCCTCAGAGCATTAGGGCAAGATACATGTACCAATTAACAAACTCAACTCACATGACTGTTACCAGGGCTCGAACCGTGGCAACAGTGGTGATCAGACAAAGTGCTTGCCACTTGCAAGGTAAAACAAGGCTATCAAAAAAGTATTACTCTCCAATACATGGTTTCACTATTACATCATTTGAATAAAACTAACAGAGTGCAGTCAGAAAAGTTAAAAATCTGAATACGTAAAAGAACTCGAAAAGGATTCTGGTAGTGGTATTCAACTGATGTAATAATGCAAACCAGGAATTGTACCTTGAAAGAGGAATCTGGCACATGTGACCATCTAACTTCATGAGTGGTTGTATTGTAATCACACAGAACTTCACCAGATTTATAAAAAGTAACATTCCAGTAAGACTCCATCCTTAATTAATCTGCAAGGGAAAAAAAGGAGTATTTCATTAGTCAAAAATCATAAAATTATTGACTTGATCTTTTATTTTATTTGCATTTTTCTTAATGGATATTACAATTAGGTGAAAAGAGAAAAAAATAAGAAGAAATGAGACAATACATTGGATGAAAATAGGATGGAAGTGCACAGAGGCTGATAATTACTGGTTATTTCATGGTTTTCTATGGAATACGGGCGAATATTTCACGAGAAATTTGTATTATTTGGTATACAACGAGCCTTTAGGCGAGTTGTTTTCCAAAATAATATTAATTTCAAGTGAAACTTTCGCCCGTATTCCATAGTAAACCATGAAATAACCATATTATCCTATAAATAACAATTTAGGAAAAGATTATGTATTCAAAATGGTGAATTCTTATTGGCTGGTAAAGAAAGGGCACGAAATTTCCTGTATTTTGATTGGCCTTGGTCCAGCCATGAAATACCGCTCTGTATTTCATAGAAAACCCATGAAATACCGCCCTGTATTGCATAGTAAAGCTGAGCTCTGATTGGCTGAAATAAAATATTTATAGGATAATATACATTATAGCCTGTTGGTTTTCATGTCAACCGCTGCTAATTATGTGAAAAAAGATATTACAGTACACACTTAACACAATAAAGACAAACATAAAGCAAACATTATCTAGATGAACAATATAGTTTTAAAGTAATAGTTGAATTAACATGCTTTAATGAAGCAACAAAAATATCGTAAATGACGGTTTTAAGAAGAAATTTTGAAAACAAATTGATGAGGTTTTTAAGGTAAACAATGAATTTCATATTCTTGATAAGACTGGTAGTTTTAAAAACAGAGCTGGTTTTGTAGTATACTGGTCATTCACTGGCATTGTGTAGCACAGGTAATAAATTAGAGAGGGTCAGGTGAAATATAAGAGAAAATACAAAGTATATCATGTACATGTATACAACATGAATTTAAAATGCAGAATTTTACTTAGGTGAGTAGTGTCCATAGATCTGTAGGGTCTGTAGATCTACTGGACTGGTATAGGCGACTTAAACTAGAACTACAGTTAAGGTATAAGGCTGATGCCAGTTATGTCTAAAGTTAGATACAAGTTTCTTGTGCTTTCAAGCATCCAGAAACCATAATTACTCTTGGTTGAGGTTCACAGTTCATTTAATAACATAAAAAATGTTAAAGTTCAAAGGTGATCCAGGAGCTTGAAGGTTAACTAAAGATAAACCATTTAAAAGAGTATTTTTTTAGAAACCAACCAAGCCATAGTTTTTCCTATTGTTCTTCATGGACAGGTGTAGCATTGTGTTTTAAATAAAATTTCTCCTTTCAAAAGAATAAAATCAGCAAATCCACAATGCCCCAACTTTTCCATTCAAAATCACACATTTTTGCTGCAGTTGTTTTTATCGATTCCTCAGACTTAATTGAAAGTTGGTTGCTTCTTGTTCAGTCAAGTCCAAAACATATAATTTATATAATTTCTCGTGAAAAACAGAAAAGAGGAAAGATGATTTTCACATTCTTTGTCTATTGTTAACTTTGTCAAATAATATCCTCAGGTTTGGAATTTTAACATGATTTTGTCTCTGTTTGTGATAATAAATTAAAATAAACAAAATATTTATGCCTGCCTGGTTTCCTGTACATCTTTTCAAACCATTAATTGAATACCACAAAATATTCAACCCTTGACATTAGCCAATCAGTGCATGAGTTTGCAATGTTCATTGTTCTATATTATATTGCTCACAGTGGTATGTATGTACATGTATTTGTTGTTTAATAAAAGCACAAACAATTACAAGGAAACATATAAGAAAAGTTAAACTTTACGATTGTAATACATGGTATCACAAGATGTCTAATATATGCCCTCAAATCCTTTACCATGCAGTCATCTTTATATACAAATGTATATGGAAGATATATATTAAATGTCAATGCATGGCTCAACACTAGCAGTAGTCTACTAGTCTCTGACTACATGTAGTAAAAGTTTGCTTAGGACTAGTGAAAATCATATTAGGCTAGCCTGCCAGACTAGAAGATTTTCAACATGTACTGTAGAAAGTTTTTGTGATCTCTTTGCTATCAATACTGGCCATTCTGTAGTTCACATTAAAGTGTAATCAAAAGGAATTGTCCAGCTAGCTGGAGTGACTCACGATCACTGAGGATGCAAGAAACCCTGGCAGTGTCCGTCCCTATGCAGAATATTACAAATCTTGTAAAAAGAATCTAAAATAATCCTATTTTAATAATCCTATTTTAGAGTGATTTCATGCTCTGAAAGGGGGCGGCCATAGTCTTTTTCACTTGGCTCAATGTTGTCCCATTTCAAATCTTTCCAGAATAAGCTTTGTCAGAAGTATTTCCATATGTAGTGTACATCTCCTCATGCATTAACCAGGAATAAAAGAAACAATAAATATTAATACACAAGGGGATGGTCACATGATCTGAAATGGGACAACATTGAGCCAAGCGGAAAAGTTATATTGTTGCCATAATCAGAACAAAGTTGGGCTGAAATATAGTGTTGGTATGAGAATCTAATGTCAAATATTTTGCCCAAAAATTATATTTCTAAAACATTTCAGGGCTCAACACTAACTTTTTTGGGTACTAGCCTATGGACTAGTGACTGTGGACAATTACTAGTCCTAGGTCTTTTCCACTATTCCAATATACATCCCTTATAATAATGAGTTGCCCTGAGGAACACTTTTTAATAATAAAGTCGAAATATTCAGGCAAATGCAAAATCGACCCATTGATTTCTTATTATAATTGGATAACAAATGACTACCACTACCACTGACAAAAACGTAACGCATGACTAATTCCCAGTCTCCTGAAAGCAGTATTTTCCAAGATGGCAGTGTGATCTACATCTGCACAGTGTTTGGCATAGCTGAACTGGCTGTGGTGTGTACTGTGGTTATGTTAGGAGTTGAGGTATCATGCGCTAGGTAGCCCTAGAACATCTGCACCAAGCCAACCTCTGCTGACACTGAGGGTTGACCATTAGAAAAGTATTTCGCAAATGAAAAATTGCCGAGATCATTTTCATGCACACAGTTAGTCCGAAAAATAAAATTCATGCAAAACCATGCTGACACGTTATGCCCTCAAAATTCTAGAATAGCATTTCTGAGGCTTCTAGGGTTTAAATTTTCAGGGAGCATGCCCCTAGACTCCCCTAGCTGGTAATGTGGACATCAAGGTTTCACCACAGCGCTGCCCCCTGTTTTAAGTTTGCTGGGAGGGGGGGGGGATTTATGTACATTGGTATACCTTCGTTTCATATTCAAATGCTCCGACCCCTTACCCTCCCCATGTATTTAAAAATAATTTAAGGAAAGACTCATGCACACAATTATAAGCCACACCCCCAACTGTTAAAAGTTGGATTAAAAACTGTACACGTATTATTGCATCTACAATGCATTAAATTGTGACAGAAAGTGCAGGAAAAGGCACATCCAAGAACCTGAAATTCAAAAATTTTCCTGGTGACACCAGGAGCTCCCCCTAGAAACTTGGTCCTCAGCTGGCTGTCAGATGTAGCTGTTTCCAGTTCTTAGTTTCTTAGTTTCTTTTTAGACTGAGAACCCTTGAGAACTATTTAGTGCTGTCATGTAAGAAATCTCTCCTTTACAGTAAATAAATTTGGATCACATATGGGGATAAAAACTATTTCTGCAAGGTAAAAATGTGCCACAACTTGATCTGGTTTACCAGATTTAGCCTTTGCGATATCGCTGTAAGGGCTACCGAATGATAAATTCGACCATTGGCGAGCAGGCAAGCATCTTGTTTTTAGGGCGAGCACAAGCAATTTTATTTTATCACAGCTGTGAACAATGTTCTAAACAGTATACGAAAAACGGGTTCTCCCTTCATGTAGGCAGACAATTGAACTACTACCAAATTGTATTGTCTATTGGGTGTGTTTTCACAAGGCCATGTTTGACTAAAAGTGTTTTCATTAGGATTTTTTTGGCTTAAACACACAAAATCACAGCCAAGTTTAATACTACCTCGGGAGATGGTATAACTTGTCCTGCTGCATGCCATGACCGATCACTGCACATGAACTGACAGGCGCCTGTCAGATTATTTATTCAGCTATCAAAGCAAGCATTTAGCAGGACCTTTTGCATTGCACGTGTCGCTTCTTAGAATCGCCAGAGAGCAACAGCTACCCGCCTCTCTACGGTAATCGCTTCACGCAGGATTGTATTTTGCTTCATAAGTTGTGGGCCAACAAGGCCGCAAATCAAATCAAATGTTTCCCTGCTTACTCTGAAATGCTCACGCCATGGATGGTATTGATAATTGTCGACCAAAAGGTGCTCAAACCAGAACTGTGGTCTTGGATATACCCAGACTGATTTCCTTCTTCTGCGATTACCTCCGTTCTGTTGATGTAATACTGCTTAATTCTTCTTCCTCGACTCATTTGAAGAGACATTGATTGCAATTTTTGTAAAATTCGCCTTCGTTTTCACATAAATACAGCAAGAATTAAAAGCAGAGCAGTAAACACGCATGCTTGCTCTCCCACCATTTTTTTAAATGCTGCGGTTGGTAATTAGAACCACTTATCATACCAACACCTCAAATTTCATAGTAAAAACAGCCAGGCACGTTATACTAGTATAAGTCGGTCTGTAAACAAACACCTCAAGGAATGTTCTACTAGAAAAATGCCCTAGTGAAAACACACCCATTGTGTTCTATTGTATTGTGTAGTTTGTTCTATTGTTTCGTATTGTGTTAATTCTATTGTATTTTAATAGCGTTTGTACTTTGATAGCAATTCATGTGTTGCGAAGGGACCACCGAAAAACCTAATTCCGGCCAGTTTTTGCATTTATCATTATAACTTACCTTGAATAAAAGCATCGATCAGGAAATTTCCCACGAGATTAGCTTATTCCTTCATTAACCCTATTGTAAAGTTTTGATTCGTTTTTCTTCACGATTTAACCAAGTTATTTCTAAAAATATTGTTCAAATTGGTTGCCCTAATTCCGGTAGGGTTGCCCTAATTCCGGCCGATAAGAATAAAGATGTGTACTTGAAGTTTTGGCGATATTTTCTCGGCTTATTTCAACTAGAAACTCTTGTGGCTGCTTGTCAAGGTATTTGAGATGAAAAAATATGAATCAGGATCCCTGTATTACAACAACTGCGTCCACGATGACAACTGCTGATCTGTTCGCTCAATCGCTCATCTTTGGATATTGCAAAATGGTTCGCATTGTCATTTTGATTGCGGTGGAGAGGGCTTTCATGCATTTCAGATACGCCAACCTGTTTCTATGACCCTCAGTGTAACGAGAGTACGGCAATAAACACGATAAAAACGCTTGTTTACAGTTTAGTATGGGCTCCAAAATTAGAAACAATACCGCCATGCCGGAATTAGGCACACCAAACGAAAATACAGGCAGACATTTAGTTGAAGTTGCACTCCGTAATTTGAAACCGTTCAGACTAATTTTCCTCTCAGAACCGAGGTAATCTTTAGAGTTTCATCTATGCCAAAAATCAAAATTTCACATACCCTACTTTGCGAGAAAACGCTTCTGTTGCTTTATTACCCAATTCAAAGTACAGTCAAAAGACACACTTGGAGAAATTGAAACTCGACTTACCTTTACAAAAGCTTGGATTTCCCCGCCTAAAAAGGCGACAGGACGCCCACAACAATAGTTTACGAAAGCACACTAATCAATAATTTATCGGATTGTGTCGTTTGTTATTTATTTAAAGTTTACGGAGAATAATCGAGTTTCAAAGACAAAGTGGCTGGAATTGGGACCGGCCGGAATTAGGGCAACATACTGTACGAGCAATTCGAGCACACGCAACCTTTTTTGCGAGCATTCGAGCAAAGGCCTAAAAGGACGAGCACTTCCAAATTTTGACTGACCATTCGGTAGCCCTACTGTACTATCCAGTTGGACCGTTTGAACGGGCCTCAGAAGACCTCAGAAGCCATACAAAAACTTATAAAGAAGAATCTAATTCTAAAAGAACTATGGAATCAATGTAAGCTATTAAAAATTAAGCTTTTAGCTTACGTTTATAATGAGTATATAAAGCTCCAGCTTAACATTTTGTGAAGCATGCTATAAAACTTACCAAATAGAGAAGAAACACCACACAACACTCGACAGGCAAAACAAAATGGCGGTGGAGGGACATGAAGAAATGGGCTTCCTGTGGTAACATGCAAACCACAGGAATCCCGATATTTTCTAGTATTTTCTGCTAATCTCATTCACTGTTTCCGGGAAACTCTCCACCCACCCTTCCCTTGGATCTACATAATTAGGTAGAAACAGAAAGGTATGGTTCAATCTTTCTGGGAAACCCCCACCCACACAAAGAATATAATCGGTTGTGAATAAAGGTAAACATTCACTTACTGGAAGTGAAGTTGGATTTGAAGCGGCATAGCTTATTTAACGGGAGGTGACAACTCTAAGAAGCATGCAGTACCATGTTTTTAGGATTGCTATCCCGGAAACCCTGACTTTTAAAGGTCTTCTCCCAAAATTTACTAAAAGCTAATTAAGATCTCCCGAAAATTTTGAGGAGCGCCTTATAAATTCCCGGTAAATAAACCAAGGCTCCCGGTTCCCGGAATTGTTTTTGCACTTCTCCCGAAACACAGCTCTTCTTAGAGTTTTCACCCCGGTTATTTATATAATCATTAACCTGTTATGGATCAAATTCCTAGTTTTGACTCAGGAGCGCGGGTTCGGAATTATATATTCAGTTCGAATGAAATCTCCCGACCAGTAGTATATACAATGGCGGTCCTAATTCACGTCCTTATTTAAGCCTTTTTTCCCCCCACCGTATTCCCCTAAGCCCACAAAAAAATCGTTGAAAATTTGTTCCTTATATAAGCCCCCCCTTATTCCCCCAGTAAGAACTACTACGCCGCTTGCTTTTAACCGCTTGCTTTTAACCGCTTTTGACCCCCGAAAATCGTCCCCAAAAAATGTGCCTTATATAAGTCCCATTTATTCCCCCAGTAAGAACCACCCCTAACTACATTTAATGCTACCATTAATAAACCCCTATTAGAGATATGGTATCATCATATTATGAGGTTATACCACAGTTACTATATCAAAACATTGGAAGTATACTATGGCTAATATATTGTACCTTCCTATAGAAATCTTGACTAAGATCGTAGAGTATGCCGGTCCCACATCATTTGCCGCTATTGCTTCGACTTCAAAACATCTAAATGATGCCGCATCTCTAGCACGCTACAAAAACGTAGACAAACAATTCCGTAAACGAGTACTCACTTTTGGTCTTAGGTCTACTCGCAACGATAACGATCGAGACAATTTGATTAGGACTTTCGGTATTTTCACAGAAGACGCATACGATGCCGACGATTGTTTTGCGCTAGTCTATGCCAGTGGAGAGGGTCGTCTTAATGTCGTTAAGTGGTTACTTACGCGCTTTCAGATCGCCAAAAAGTATGAGCCATTAGATTTGCTGCGCTGTGCCAGTAGAAATGGTCATCTTGATGTCGTTAAGTGGCTCGTTGAGCGCTTCTATCTCGACATACGCGATGATGAATGCATCTACCTCGCAATACTTGATGCCATTGAGTGGTTTGTTAAGCGCTTCAGCTCACCATAGAGGAGGACCGCGATGGACAGCCCACCATATGCCATATATACTAGTACTTGAATAAAAAAAAACGGCACATAATGTAACCAGTAAGAAATCCCTATTAGAGAAATGGTACCGTTATATTATGAGGTTATATCACAGTAATATATCAAAATTTATCAGCCACAAAATGCGATTACATAATCAGTGCCGATGGTTAACAATTGGTAGGAGAACTATTTGTGGTAAGAGTTGTTTATTTGAGTGTTGTAAGCAACATCGACACCAGATCAGAGAAGGATCGTTCGAGCCATACCCCTGTCGTTTGTGTGGGGTTGGGACTCAAGCAGAGACGCGACTTTGTCGCCCGTGTGGTAATGTAAACGCACAGATAAACCTGATGCGTAAAGGTAAGAGGGCTAGAAAGGATTTCAACGACGTATCGACTGAACTTGCTATGAAAAATTTACCTATTAGGGAACTGATGCGTATAGGTAGGAGGGCTAGAAAGGATTTCAACGGCGTATTGACTGAACTCGTTACAAAGAATCCACCTATTAGAGAATAGATGTGTTAATATTGTACTCGTAGTAGTGAGACATATATCATATCCCTATAGAAATGGATGAATATGTTGGGCGGTTGCTTAAAGAAATGCAGCCATCAGCTATCCGAGACGTTGTAAAAAAACATCTTAGACGAGCCTATTCCGGAAGCAGTGAAGAGGTCTTTATTACGACCTTTACTTCCGACACAGTACCAAACTCAGCCTACTGAGGTCTTGCAGGAATCCCACAATAAGCTAAAGGATGTCTTGAAGGAATTCGATCCACCATTACGCAAGAAGCCTGTTTGGTCGTACGACAACTACCAGACAGACCAACTAGATGTATATGGACAGGATCGTAATTCAGCCCCACGTCAGCGCAATTTCCCCCCACTAGTATTCAAACGCACTCCATGGGTCATTGGTAATTTCTTACGAGGCTGGCAGATGGATGTTCCAGAGGGCCATGAACTTGGTGCAGACCCAATGGCTTTCTTAAGTGGTGTACGCCACACAATACGCGAAAAGCTGGAGGAAGAGATCGTCGATCTAAAAGGGGTGAAGTTCCAGCTAGCCTTGAAAGTACATCTAATGAAGTACAAACTCGATGGTAGTGAAGAATTCAGCGAGGTAATGCTTCGCCACAACCAGGAGGCCGTATTGCAAGCCTACGAAATCAATTCCGCGCTAGACGAGTCTTTTCCTGTGATCCAAGAGACCCTGGAGAAATGGATACATATAGGCTCAGGCTGGGTGGTAGACCGAGTAGTTCTGCTTTATCTAAACATCGCACGATATCAACCACTACGAGGAGGCTCATACATTCCACTACCTAAAGAAGTCCAAAACAAGAGGGCTGTGATTAATGTTCAAAATAAGGATGATAACTGTTTTCGTTGGACACTCCGATCAGCACTCTTGCCCGCTGAGATTAATACGCAAAGACCATCTAAGTATCCTATAGAGGATGATCTAGACTTTACAGGAATTGATGTGCCAACCCCCATATCGTCAGGAGAACACAGCTAAGCGCGACTTAAGTGAAACTAACATGACAAAATTCCGTTCCTACCTTTCCCAGGTTAATTGGGCTGATACTTTATCTGACCAAGACCCTAACATATCTTATAATACTTTCTTATCAGAATATTCCAAAATCTATGGCCTGTGCTTTCCTTTAAAAGTAACTAAGCGAAAGCGCGACACAAGGCCAATTACTCCTTGGATTACGAAAGGTTTGTTGAACTCCGTCAGAAAAAAGAATAGACTCTATAAAAAAATTATGAAAGCGCCTAATCAAAAAATGACCTCAAAGAAACCTGGAAACTAATAAACGAAGTTATTAACAATCGTAGAAAAAAGACCTCGCTGCCTTCATCCTTCAATACCGATGATAAAGAAATATCCGACCCAACTGATATTGCTGACAAATTCTGCAAGTATTTTACTAATATTGGACCTAATTTAGCCAGTAAAATTCCTACGGTTAGACATTCTTTTCGCTCCTTTTTAGCCAACAATGTCAATGAATCTATCATCCTAAAGCCTGTCAATGTAGCTGAATTAGAAGAAATCTGTAAGCTGTTCAAACCAGGGAAAGCCCCTGGATATGATAATCTATCCATGCATGTTATTAAAAAATCTTTTGATCTTATTTCAGAACCCTTAAAGTTTATTATCAATCTTTCGTTAACACAAGGAATTTTTCCTGAAAAATTAAAAATTGCCAAACTTATCCCAATTTTTAAAGCTGATGATCCGCATCTTTTTACTAATTACCGACCTATTTCTCTTCTATACCTTGTTCCTCTAAATTTTTCGAAAAGGTCATGCACAACCGTTTAATTGTATTTTTCGAAACGTCTTGAAATTTTGTATTGTCTCCAATTTGGATTCCGTAAAAATCATTCGACCTCACTTTCACTCATTCATCTCATCAACAAAATTGCATCTTCCATTGACCGTAACGAAATTACTGTTGGCGTTTTTTTAGATCTCTCAAAAGCTTTCGATACCCTTGACCATCACATTTTGTTTTCCAAACTTGAACACTACGGCATTCGTGGTTTGGCCTTACAGTGGATCAAAAGCTACTTCTCGGATCGCAAACAATTTGTACAGTTTAACGATGTCTGTTCCGCCAGCCAAACAGTTAAATGCGGTGTGCCTCAAGGTTCCGTCCTGGGGCCATTGTTTTTTATTTTATATATAAATGACCTGCCAAATGCTGCAAAATTGTCAGAATCTTTACTTTTTGCTGATGATACCAGCGTATTCTATTCTCATTCAGATGTTAACCAGTTAGTTTCTGTGTTAAATGACGAACTGCAACAGATTGACACCTGGATGAAAAGTAATAAATTATCTGTTAATTTTAAGAAGACTAACTATATAATTTTTAAAACAAAACAAAAGTCCATCAACGCTAATGTGACTCTTTTATTCAATAACCAATTGCTCAATCAGGTACAAGTAGTCAAATTCCTAGGAGTATTTATTGACGAAAGTCTGACATGGAAGGATCACATTAGCCATGTATGTAAAAAGGTATCTAAGTCTGTTGGAATAATTTATAGGTCACGATTTTACCTATCCACTAAAACTAAACTTTCTCTATATTATACTTTAATTTACCCTTACCTAAGTTACTGCAACACAGTATGGTCCTCAACTTATGTTACAAACCTGAACAGGATATTTCTTTTGCAGAAACGCGCTGTCCGGGCCCTGACCAATTCTGAATTTCGGGCGCATACTGCTCCTTTATTCGCCCGTTTGAATATACTTGACATCTTTAAACTTAACTCATTACAAACCGGTAAATTTATGTTCTCATACCACCATCAACTGTTGCCTCAGTCTTTTCACCATTTATTTACAACAAATGATCAAGTGCACAACTATAACACCAGATTGGCATCTAATTATCGACCTCATGCATGTCGTACCAATATTAAACAATTTACTATTTTATACCAAGGCCCAAAAGTGTGGAACTCGCTGCCCTCTTCGGTCACAAATTCCACTACTCTAACTTGCTTCAAAAAAGGACTGTTCAATTTTCTACAAAGATAGTTTTTTATTTTATTTAAAAAAAAATTCTTCTATTGTTACATACTGAATCGGTCATGACGCGCATACGCTGTCCTTTTATTTTTATTTTTTTATACTATCTCGAGGAGGCCTCCTCGCTACAAGCCTGATGGTTTCCTGAGGCCTCCTCGCCACTATATCAACTGTATCATGTATTCTTGAACCTCAATTCTTTATATATATATATATATATCTATTGTTAATGTATGTATTCTATGTGTGGTAAAGCGCAAATAAATATCACAGATTTGCAGGTTTGAGAAGCAAAACAATCTTGCAATCAATGTCTTCGGCTGGGAGAAAGGGGTGATAGTCTACAGGATTAGCAAGCAATGTGGGGACATCAAACGCATTAACTTGCTGTTAATAGAGAAATCCGGAAAGTATCACTACGCCTGGATCAAGGATTTGAATCGCCTCCTATTCGATCAGAGCAAGCACGAGCACCGAAAACACTTCTGCGAGAGGTGTCTCCACGGATACTGCCGAGAAGATCTCCTTGAAGAACACATTCCAGAATGCAAAGGTATAGGACAGACAGCAGTTAGAGTTGAGATGCCTGAAGAGGGTAAGAACAAGCTATCCTTTCAGAACTGGCACAAACAGCTAAAGGTTCCCTACATCATTTACGCCGATTTCGAGGCGCTGACAACCAAGATCGAAGGACCAGTGCTTGATCCGGGGAAAAGCAACACCCAGAAAACTCAACTACATGAGGCTTGCGGATTCGGCTACATTGTGGTGAGATGTGATGGCCATACGGAGACTCCAGGCGTCTATAGAGGGCCCAACGCAACGGAAATGTTCCTGGAGGCAATACGACAAGAAGAACAGAAAGTTAAGGCAGCCCTATCTAAATGTAAAGTCCTACGCATGACTCGAGAGGACATTATAGCCCACCGCGGTGCAACCATTTGCCACATTTGTCAGAAATCTCTTAATGGGGACTCGGTTCGCGATCACTGCCATATCACTGGAAAGTATCGTGGAGCAGCACACAATGCCTGCAATCTACTCCTGCGGATAGACCCAAAGAAGACTATAATACCAGTTGTCTTTCATAATTTGCGAGGATACGATTCTCATCTCTTGATGCAGACTATTTCCAAAGTAGAGGGGCAGATAAATTGCATACCCAATAACATGGAAAAGTTCATTTCATTCTCACTTGGTAACCTCCGGTTCATTGATAGCGCGCAATTTCTCTTGGGGTCGCTAGACAAATTGGTTTGTAGTACAATAGAGGCAGCGGGCAAATGTAAACGATGCGATAAGGATGAGCTGGTTGTCATTAACGAGGCTTGGGAGCTAGTGGGGACTTGCCCCCAGTGTGGAGAAGGGAGCATAAAGCAACTCGACCCGTCTCGCCTTCCGATAACCGTTTCGCATACACCCCTCAATGCACACCTTCTTGGGCGCAAGGGCGTTTACCCATACGAATACATGGACAGTTGGGAGCGGTTTCAGGACGAGCTACCGCCACGCGATGCTTTTTATAGCAAGCTTTCTGACGAAGGAATCTCAGACGAGGACTATACTCACGCACAGAAGGTTTGGAAAGCATTTGGTTGCCAAACTATGGGAAACTACCACGACCTATATCTTCGAACCGACGTACTTTTACTCGCAGATGTGTTCGAAGGCTTTCGAGCGACATGTATGAAAAATTATGACTTGGACCCAGCTCACTACTATACGAGTCCCGGTCTATCGTGGGATGCATTGCTAAAAAAGACTGGTGTAGAGCTTGAGCTGCTCACCGACTACGATATGCATCTTTTCATCGAGAAAGGTATGCGAGGCGGCATTTCGATGGTCAGTCGACGCCATGCAAAGGCCAACAATCCATATGCGGCAGAATACGACTCAATCAAGCCCACTACGTACATACAGTATCTGGATGCGAACAACCTATACGGATGGGCTATGAGCCAAGCGCTACCAACAGGAGGATTTGAGTGGTGTGACGTAGCAAAGCTACAAACCTCGAGTATCCTTGATATCGAGAAAGATGCGGATAAAGGTTATATCAGTCCTTGAGGTAGACCTTGAGTATCCTCTAGAACTCCACGACGCTCACAACTCGTATCCACTAGCCCCAGAGCGTATGAAAGTACAGAAAAAAATGGATGTCAGAGTACCAATGCGGACTACTAGGTGAAAAAGTATTCCCAATCGAAGTCGAAAAGCTTGTGCCCAATCTATTCGACAAAGAACGCTACGTCCTACACTATAGAAATCTACAATTATATCTTTCTCTTGGTATGAAATTGAAAAAGGTGCACCGAGCACTCAGATTCGACCAAAGTCCTTGGATGGAGCCATATATACGTATGAATACAGACCTTCGTAAACTTGCTACGAGCAATTTCGAGAAAGACCTCTACAAACTGATGAACAACTCAGTGTTTGGTAAGACAATGGAGAATCTGCGTAAGCGCGTGGATGTTAAGCTGGTGCGTGCAAGAGAGGAGGACAAGCTTCGGCGGCTGATATCGAGCCCAACATTTGCTAGATCGAATATCTTCGACGATGGCCTCCTCGCACTACACATGCATAAAAGCAGGCTCGTACTTAACCGCCCAGTTTACGTTGGTATGAGCATCCTAGACCTATCTAAACACCTGATGTACGATTTCTACTACAACCAACTTCAGCCCCAATATGGTAATCGATGTGAACTTCTCTACACAGACACAGATTCGCTATTGCTTGAGATCCAAACAGAAGACGTCTACGACGACATGGCCAAAAATGCAGACCTATACGATACAAGTGATTACCCAAAAAACCATCCACTATATGACACTACCAATAAAAAGGTTCTTGGAAAGATGAAGGATGAGTGTGCAGGCGTTGCCATCGTAGAGTACGTTGGACTTCGACCTAAGATGTATTCGATCGTATGTGCAGACACCAAGGAGATTCGCAAGGCTAAAGGAGTACGGAAATATGTTGTGAAGAAGCATATGCGACACGAGCAGTATAAGGAGTCTCTTTTCGATAGGAAGACCTTCAGACATGGGATGAATATGCTGCGAAGCATTGGGCACCAGATCTATGGTCTGCGAGTTAATAAAATCTCACTTTCGCCCCTGGACACAAAACGTTGGATTTCCGAAAATGGAATCGATACCCTAGCCCATGGACATAAAGATATCTGTTTGCCTCAAACGAACTGTGATGGCCTTAGAATCCCCTTTGGAGGTAGTTCAGTATTTGGTGGTACCACTTGTAGTTCTTCACGCACAAATCCACGCTTTGGTGGTTGCGGAGCAACGTTTGAAACCCCTTGGACGGAGGTCAAATAGTACAGAACTGGTTGGTTAGGAGATATAGCACTACGTGAAATGATATATGTCTGTAAACTCCATACAGGATCGGTCGCTCGCTTAGTTCCCCCTTCCAATTCTCCAGACGCATAGAGATATCGAACTAAAACGTCAAATGGTAGTCGCTTTTCATCCAATCCAACAGTTCGAGAATATGTAGGAGTCTTTATGTTTACTTGTTGTGCCTCTACAGAATTTGATGGGTTCTTTCCTGTTAGCCGAGTAACTTCGTTGTTCATGGCCTTGATAACCTCAGGAAGCCTCAATACCCATTCTCTACTGCGCGCATCTGATCCTTCCGAAGTAAGTACCATCTCTTGTGCATATTGATATCCGAACAATATTTCAGCTATCGTTCTATTTGCTCGTTCGACAAAGCTTTGTGATCTGTGATTGCCTGCCTCACCTCTTTGAACTTTCGTACCACGTAGTTCTAAGGTTTCAGACATACGTCCCATGAATTGTCTCCCAGGATCGACTTGCAACGTTTTTGGCCATTCTAGTGGACTACGTTTGTAGATTCGCTCAAATGCCGCAGCCACTTCTCCACTATCTTTCGATGCCAAGGGCTCAGCCTCTTTATATCTAGAAGCTACATCGATTACGACTAAAGCATACTTATATAGTTTCCTTCCACGTCCAGGTCGATCGTGTGGTAGGAATATCAAGTCGGCTTGGTGAACCTCATTTGGTTTCGATACAGTCCAATGTGGTCGTGGTATGTAGCGTGGTGGTGATAGATATATTTGACATATGGCTTGCTTTTCCAACCAACTCTTAGCTACGTCTTCTGATACCTTTGCCGCCACTGAGAGTTTGCTAATTGCTGCGCGGCCTTTCCAATAGCCCATAGGGCCGTAGAAGGTATTCGCAAGTTTAGCATCCATCGATATATATGGCATTCTAATCTTCAATAAGCAGAAAAGTTACTACTTAGTAGTCGCATTTTATGCGGAGTAATTACATAGTAATTCTTATAAGAATCGAGTGGCAACGTATCCAGTCGCGTATCCAACGTATCCAGTCGCTACCACCTAAGGCCACCAATTCGGCAGTTTTCCTCGAATTAGATGGTCGATAATAATCCGAGAGTTTAGGCTTTTCCAGTTTCATTTGCAATATGTGATAGATATGGAGTTTTTGCATTGCATCGATTCTATCCTTAAAGGGGCCGTCTCACCCACAGTGCTTAGCGCGCTCACATAGCATTGCGGCCATTTTCGATGCCATCGAAATCCAGACTTTTATGGCAGTGATTTTAATCTTCTCTACATCTCTGCCATCCTTCCAGCTATCGTCAAAAAAATCATACTAGGTTGAACCTTTTTTATTGCTCTTCTTATTGAGCCTCTTATTTAAGTGTTTTAAATTATTTGGTCATGCAAATTTTAGTTTTATTTCAGGTGGCCGTAGTTCTCTGATGGTGCCAGTCTCGTTCGTACTCAACGAAAGGAAACAATTGTCCGTTTGTGTCCACGATTTCCACCTACAACATGGAGAAGCTATTCTGACCATTAATATTTACATGTAAAGATATATTGGCGCTTAGTTCGAGTATCTACTATCTTTGAGCCGACTTGGGTTTTTGAACACCGTGGCTGGCTTACGTGACCACAATTTGTAACAAAACTCCACTTGAAGAACAGTTCCCTAAATTATTTTCAGGACTTTGGCGTTTAACTTGTAGAAACAGGTCTCTCACTGGTTTCAAAGGGCGGAATTCGGGCTATTAGACAGTGATTTTGCCGATATTTTCGGATTCACCGGGTTGATCATTTGAAGTTTATACTCGCACGAAATTTGACAAACAAAGCCGTCGAGCTGCATGATAAAATTTCCTATTCAAGCGAGCTGTTATTCGTTCACTGTTCTCTCTTGAAGTGATTCTCTGGCACCAGCAATGAGATTTACTGCTAGCAGATGCTCTCGGCTCTCTCTCTCTGCAGGGAAAAATAAAACCGGGGAGAAACCTCTTTTCATAATTGTTATTCTCTGTTTATAGTACTGATGACAGGGTTTGGAAGCGACGGGTGAGCGGTAAATATTATAGTGAACAAAATATTATAGGCAACGAAACTCCGCTTGGTCGACCCGAAAAGAATTGAGCAATTTCCTAAAATCATTTTGAGAGCTTCGGCATTTAACTTGTGGAAACAGTTCTCTCTCTTGTTTCGAAGGGCTTTCACGCCGTGATTTCGCCGAGATGATCGAACAAAGTTTATGACTCGCACAAAATTTGACAACAGAGCCGCCGTGATAATAATTTCCCATTGAAACGATCGAGCTGTAATTCGTTCACTGTTCTCTCTTGAACTGGTTCTCTGCTACTGCCAGCAACGAGATTGCCTGCTAGGAGATCTCTTTCTCTCTCTCTCTGTCTGCAAGTAAAAATAAAACCGAGGAGAGAAATCCCAGAGAAACCTCTCGCTTTCATAAATATTAGTATTACCCGGAGAAAATGTTCTGTTTATAGCAGCGACGGGTGAGCGGTAAATGTTATAGTACAGCCAAGTACTGCTGTATAACACTTTGTTGGCTTCACATTCAACTTGTAAGGTACTGTTAGTTTCATCAAGGTCATCCATGTTCAAATCAAAATTATCATGTCACCAACATAAAGAATATGCTTAGTTCGTGAGCTTCCCGCTGTGAATAAGGGTCAAAGTCCCGGATATAAACAATAACAAAAGCACGCTAAGCACTGTGGGTGAGACGGCCCCTTTAAGTCCAACGTGTGCATTGTTTTCTTTCCAGTGGTTCCAGGTGGCTAGTGCTTCTAGTCGTTTTTCTCGATTTTTTTCATAGGCGGCCATAGCGGCATTTACCTTCTCCTGAGCTTTATCATGTCTTACCATCTCTGCGGCAGCCGCATTCGGCCCGCTAATCGCTTTTTCGATTTCGTGGGCGCCAATGCCAGCAGCAGCACTCGCTACGGCGAAGGCAATTGCCATAAATATTATTGATGCCATGGCTTCGAAACGAGGCTTCGAAACGAGCCCCGTTACTCAGCAGGCTTCCAATACCCCTTGTCCTCGAGGTATTTCTTTGCTGCAAGGCTTCCCGCTAATACGGCAGTCCACTTCGCGTAGTTTGTGACTGAAGCTGAAGGGTCGTTAAGCATGGACTCTTTGGTTATTTTTTTCGCTAAAAACCCAATGCCTGCCGCTAGTCCAGATAATACGACGGCGTCCTGTAATGTTTTCATCAACGTATTCTCTACCATCATACACATCCATTCATTATATTATGACTTCAAATGGACTTACTCCATTGTAGACCTTACGCGTGTTCGTTCCGAATGGGTAGGCCGTGCGTCTTCAGCGTTTTTCGGTGATGCCACTCGAGACCCAGCATTGTATTGGTAGTATAGACCTACTAGCGTAGCGCCTACGCCAATAGCTGTGAGCGTAGTATTGGCAGATAAGTTATCGAACCAGCCTTTGTTCTTCTCGCATTCGTTGATGTCGCATCCAGATACACCGCTTTGTCGAGCCTCCTCTTTCTCACGAAGAGCCTCTCTACCAAGGCGATTGGTTTCTGCCATTTTTCTCCCAGCCCCCACGCGGTTTGGATTTTTTTCCTTAGGCGCGGGCTTCGGGTCCGCATTAGTAATTTGATCAACTTCAGCCATAGCTTATTATAACTTCGTTGTGTTTAGCTTCAATACGTTAACATTACACTAATTACGTTAACATTACCGCTAATTGCGTTAAACATTACGCTAAGATTACGCTAAAGATTCTTTAAATTTGAATATGCCTCAAGTGCTTCATCGATTTGTGGGGTAGCCACTTCATATTCGCTCGGCAATACTTGCGCCTCGGCATCCTGTTCCGCCGACGTATAATGGCTAACAATATGACAAAAGGCACTAGTTAGTGCTACGATTGGGCCTGCTTTGTAGGCCAATGATCCAGCCAGGGCAGATATCTCGTTTCGGACTAAGCGGTCTTCTCGTAGATCTTTCAACAGTTCTTGTCGAGAATCTACAGGCACCACATATGCGACTACACGAGTTGCTAGACTTAGTGCTCTATCCACTAAGCAGTTATTTATTTGCTTTGCTAAGACGGCTTGGTATCTACGATATAGGCGTTCTATGTCTTTATCAGGTAACTTAGAAATGTCCCCAATAGAAAAATCCTTCCCCAGATATTCTTTTGTCGTACCAGTCACAGCTAAGATAGAAAGAGCTTCCCGATAGTCACCTATTTTTATGCTGTGATCTTCATCGGCGGTAGCGCAGTGTAGGTTCGTTTCGAAGCCATGGCAAGCTTCACATATAGCTCCGCTACGTGCTCCGCTACGGGTTGTGGGTGGAGGGCCTAATACGTCTTCGACGGCCTAATACGTCTTCGAGGGCTTTATCCATATCCGACATGTTATAGTATGTGGTGGTATATCACAGGAGCAGGTAGCTCTAACACAACGGTAAAAGGATTTCGTAAACAAAAGCATAGCCGAGAGAACTTGTGGGACTTGAGTTCAGATTGCAACTTTTTTTTCTCATCTACCTCTATACCTTCGCCGTAGTCCTCGAAAAGTTTCTTACCATCTATAGCCGACACCAAATGAAAGGCCACTACTATGGCTATATTTTCACGAAAGGGTTTGGAGATACTTGTGAGTTGCTGGGTGAGCACCCAAACCAAAATACCAATATGGCGAGCAGAAAAGCCAAGTTTCGAAATATTGCTAGTTCTTCCTTTTACATCCTTTGAAGCGGCACAATCATCTAGGATGAAGAGAGTATTGGTTCCTTCGTAGTAGGTGGTACACACCCCTAATACCGCATTGATGGCATCCTGTGAGGGTGATATAACGCGAAAGTTTTTGTCGCCTATAGCAAAGCCGCGATAGGTTTCGTTGTGGTCATATGTGGGGCATATCAATACGATGTAGTCAAATTTTTCACGAAAGGCTCCGCGAAGCTGTTCCACAAGAAAAGCCGTTTTTCCACAATTCGTTGGCCCCACAATCAGGGCATTAAATGGGATTCGTTCTACTAGTGCGTCCATCTGTTTGCCTTGCAAACCTGCTTGCCTTGCGAACGGTTAATATTTAATATTTAACAGCCTCCCACGTTCAATAGTTGCCTGCGCATCAGCCAGCACAAATATATGCATATGAACAATTCCTAAGTCGCCCGTACGATGAATCCTTAGCTGTAGATTTTGACCACTGCCTATTTGGGCCAGACCATCTCCATGAGTATTACTATCTTTAGAGGTACGACAGTCAATGAGTACAGCGAACTTGTTCTCGTAAAACTTTTGCGGTGTCATGGATGTAGTTGTTTGTGACGCAGAGGTCATTGTTCCACAAAACCAATTCTTTGCTGACTCCCAAAAGTCTTCTGGTAGCATCCCAGCAGGAAAGAGATCGTTAGGGCGTCCATTTACGTCCATCTCGACCTTGGTGATACCCGGATTTACAAACTTCTCGCTGTCTCGGGTGCCTGCGGTATGTTGCTTCACAAAGAGAAGAAGAAGTCCAGTTAAGGAGCGACGAAGGATGTTTACGTTTGCAGCTATGAGTGTGTCGGTTGCGGTGTTGACTGGAATGGTACTGAAGTATGCGATGTGGTTGTACATGAAGTCTTTACCAAAATCGTAGACTCGCTCGGTCTGCGCTGCAAGAACGGAACTATCGATGGTTTGGTATTCGAGCTCGATGTTTGTGAGCTGATATGTACCTATTTTCGTGCTGTCAGATCCAACTATTACGTCTATGGCTGGCGCTAGAGTCAATGCAAAGGATAAGACTTCGTGTAGTGCATGTGGATAAAAGACGCCGTAGGTCGTGATAATATCATGATCAATAGGTATCCTGTACTTGCTACCATATACGGCCAGTATCGCATTGTCAACCGCATTCGACTTGACTGCATCTCCGGCCTTGGAGCGAAGTTTGTTCACGTTGCTGGATTGAATACCCTGTGCTATACTTGCCTCTCGTTTTGGCTTAGATAGATAGAGATCTTTATATACCTGTGGTAGATCTATCCTAGCACAATCTTCTAAGCTATCGAGATTCATTCTTGTGATCCGCTGCGATACCAAACAGCGTCCGACATTGGCCACCAGATAGTTGTTGGGATGACCTCCAGATAGAGTGATATTGGCTATGAGTGCCAGACTATCAGGTACTAGAAGTCTGTTTTCGCCGAGCGTGGGAACATCAACTCTCAAAGTCATACCTGGATTGGCCGTTGTGGGGTTGAAATTCATCCGATAGATAGCACGTCTGGCTTTGAGAGATTCGCCCTCTCTAGGAGCATGATCAGGATGGAGCTTTGTTGATATCATGTTTGTTCCACAGACCACCACTATTGAATATATTGTCAATACTAATAGTATATCACATATCCAGTGTTCAATATGGAAGGACATATGGATTTCGATCCTACATCCAAAGAAGGTAGAGCCGATGTGAATGATCTTACTGCCGAAGAATGGGCGGAGATTAGACCTGATGATGGTGAGGCAGAAATGGATTGGTGGAATAGAGCTAAGCATAGATTCAAAAATACAACGAAAAGCATACGTGATAGGTTGTGGAAAAATCGTAGTAACTGGGGAACCAGTTCAGTTGAGTATATAGAATTAGTCAATCAAGGTGATGATGTGGTACCAGGCAGTAGTACTGCGGAAACGTCGTTTACGGAAACGCCATTTGAAAGACTGGAAAGACGGACTGAAAATGCACAGGACCAAATCACTATAAAGTTTCCAAAAGCAGATCTAAAGAAGTTCACCGCTAGTTTGGATGACTATGATAGGGTCGTGATAAAACTCAATCGTATTAATGCTGGATCATACTTACTGTCGGACGCCGTAGACACTCCAAATGTATTACCGAAAACGCTTTAAAACGCTCTTGGACCTACTGCGGAAAAGGAGATTAGTATGAAAGAGGATATGGCCACTGAAAAAGATAAACAAAAGGCCGAGGAAATAAAAAAGATGGATTCATTAACTAAGGGAACTCCAGAATATGAGGTGGCAAAGAATAAAGTAGTAGCACTAGAGGATCAGAAACAGGAGATCGAGAAAGAAATCGAAGCCATCAAAGATCGTATGTCGCTACGAGACCGCATAAAAGCCATCTTCAAGAAACACGGATTCACAGTGATTGGAGTGTTAACTGTCGCAGGTGTCGTAATTGGTACCGTCGTTGGTATTTTGACAAAAGGCTTAGCCGCCATTGCTAATGGAGTTGGTGAGGCTTTGAAGGATCTTGGAAGTAAGATAGCTAACATGCTACCTGCCGCGATAAGCGCTATTGTGAGTTACATATTCAAGATAGCAAGTCAAGTTATTCCCTTCCTTGCCAAGAATGCGTGGTTACTTATCGTAGCAGTGGTCATATTCTTAGTAGAGCAATATAAATCGTCGAAACGTCGGCGCTAACGAAATATCGTCCATGAGGCTACGTCGGCCACAATACCCACAATTGCTAAATTGGTGTCGTGACTCGTTGGTGATACACTTTTGTGTGGCTTAGAGGTATCAGTCGTATGTTTAGGTGCCTTTGGTTTCGAGCCTTCCATAGGGGCTGGCGCATGGTGGAGATTTTTCGTTAAGATTGATGTCATCATTTATTCCTAAACTGATACCAGGTTTATTTGCCGTTCGTAGGCTGTTTACATACGTAACGCCCTTAAAGATAATCATATAGCTAGGCATTAACAGACAATCCTTCGCAACTGCTAGATCTAGACGAGAACTAATATCCTTAATAGATTCTCGGTATTGGGCTAGAGTGTCTGAAGCCGATTCTATGATGGCATTTTCAAACATCGTATCGAATTTATTTTGGGCGGCTGGGGACTTCGATCCTACGATTGGTGAGCCGGTTGAAGCCTGGGATGATAGGACACAAAACAAATATACCATTATTGACGCATTAATTCGGACTATCCCGGCCTTTGTCAATCCTTTCCCATTCTGTGGAACGAACCAATTGTAGTGCTTCTCGTTCATATCATTTCGATGTGTGGCAAAGTTGATTTCATAAGCACCGAACTCTCTTCTGATCTTGTCATATATGACGTAATTCCATGGAACGTTGTTGAACTTATTGAATATGCTTTCTCTGGGGAGTGGGACTCCCAATTCAAACAGTACTCGCCTGATCGTATAGTATACATGAAATCGATAAAAGCTCCGAATATTGTCGATGATTGGCGCATCATCTGAAAGATGGTCATCGAATGATACACCGCAGCCTGCCGTAGCACACCAAACGGCGAAACATAATTGGTGCTGCCAAAGTTTCATTGGTTCGGCATCAAACCACGTTTTCTCTTTTGCCGCTCTTTTAGCAAACTTAACCGCCATCTCGATAGGGTTAGGATCTTTCGATTGTTTTTCGCTAAGATCGAATCCCAGATCTTGAAAAATATGTCGCGGCTCATACGTAAATAGTCGATATTTTGCTACGTAGATCCTTAGAATTTGTATGATTGGGTATATGTCTTTAGTGCCCAGGAAGTGGAAAACCCCTAACTACCGCATGTGTCAACGTGTTTTCGTATATCTGCTGGTATGAGACCGCCTATATACCAATGTTGTCCATCATCATAAAACATGATCCTAGTCTCATATGTTGATTCATCGTGTATGTCGGATGCCGTTGTCCTAGCTGAGAACTTCTCGAAGTCCGCGTGAGGATATTTTTTCTTAAAGGCCGCGAAAGCCTTTGCATTGCGAGGTGCGATATAGTCGCCCCAATCTCCTTCGAAATAAATTTTATTAGGCATGGTTTCTTATCCTTGGCGCCGGGCCAATCAATCCGTTCGATTCATCCACTTGACTAATCTGTTTGATATTGATACGTATTAAAGTTACGACATATGTTAATATCGTGAAGTAAAGAATATATGTTAGTATCATGAAGTAAACTTCTGATATCGAAGTAAACTTCAAGCTTTAATATGGTAATCTTAAATGTCACATGTACTACGGCTGACCATACGGTCTACTTTGACCACCCTATTCTTATCAATAATATTTCGCTAGTTGAGGTCACTCTTAGCCATAATTGGTGGAACCTAGCTGAGGAAGGGAGCTTTAGGTGGGGTGGCAATAGCGTGATGCTTACACATGAAATTAAGGTGGGACATTATAGTACAGAAAACTTGATAACCTACTTCGATCCCGCTGTTAAGGCTGGTTTCTTGAAATTCATAGACCACCCATTTAGGAAATATTGGATTATCGAGGTCAAGAAACCAATCCAGTTCACTAAGAATATCTGCGATTTGTTTGGTATTGAAGTAAATAAAGATGTGACAGACTATATGACTATCAATGTGGGGAAATACACCCTGATGCCAAAAGATATTCATTATGCATATATCTACTGCGATGTGATAGATTCCGACTTCTCACTTCTCGAGGGGAAGCCATCTAAAATCCTACATATTTTTCACATGGTAGACCACAGTTTCAAAGCAACAACTTACTTTCCACCAACTCTCATACCCGTTCGAGCCTTAGGAACGATGCGGAACTACATTCGCCTCACAGTTCGCGATGAGAAAGGCAATATCATAGACTTCAACAAGCAGCCTCTACATTTCGTATTGAAGCTTGAGTAAATCATATAATATATAGTAATGGCAAGCGATTCAATTCAATTACTTCCAACGGCACCAAATATTTATCCGTCGCTCGGCCCAGGGGAACGGAGCGACACTGGAAAGAATTTTCGGTTGCAAACAGTCCGAGATACGCTTTCAGATATCGAAACTCAAGAAAAACACTATGAAGGTGTGCGTAAGAAATACGCCCGCGCACAAGGAATTGTCCATGGTGTCGCTGTGGTAACAGGAGGTCTATCTGTATTATTATCGAGTTCAGGATTAGCAGTCACTCTAACCGGTTTTGGAATAGTGATTGGTCTACCACTCGGTGTTATTGGTGGGGTCTGTGGGATGATTTCAGCATCTACAACTGTGGGGGCTAAAAAGATCGGAAAAAAAGTTTCTAAACATGAAAAAACCGCTATGTTAGCTAAAGCGAAAACTAATACGATTCGTGATCAAGTATCAAAGGCCCTTCGCGATGAAAATATATCTGACTCTGAATACGGCCTCATCCTCGCTGAAGCAGATAAATACGAGATTATGAGGTCTGAAATTCGCCGAGAGACTTCTATGACCGCCGGACGAATGAGTGAAAAAAGCGTGGAACAAATTCGATCCGAAGTCAAGCAAAAAATGCTAGAAGAAATGAGAGCAAAATTGGGATAAAAATTGATATCTCATATGAGAAAAGTGAGCGTGGGCGATATTTACACTTTTCTAAGAGCAAAATCGTATAAATTAACTTGTATGTCGAGTTCGTATGCAAATTTCGAGACATAGCGTAGGCGCCGATAATTAACATACGGCAGGTGTTTAAGACATAAGTAGGATATTTTTCGCCTACGTCACTGTCTAGCATATATAGCCCTCGCGGTTCAACGCTGGACTGGAAGGAAAATGGAGGCCCTTTCAGTTCAGAGTTCGAATCCGGCTGGGGACTATATATGGTAGATCGGTTTGTGGGGGGTAAAAAGCCTCCAGCCCCCCACAAATCGTAGCGCGTCTGTCGATGTGGGAGAAATGTGGTATAATGTCAATACTGGGTCGGGTGCTTGGGTGAAGCTCAAGGGATCTTAAAAGGGATCTTAAAAGGGATCTTAAAAGGGACCCACGGGTGCCGGTTGTGCCTCAACCAGTTAGTACAGGATCCAAATACAGTAGAACAAATACAGTAGAACAAATACAGTAGAATGAATACAGTCAAATGCCGGGCCCGGCAATAAAGCAAAAACTTCTCTAGGAACGAAAAAATGGCGAAGGAAGGAAAAGGTGAAAGGTTCCTAGAGAGGTTCTGGCAAAGTCCAGTTTTGCTTTTTTCTTTATCGCTTTCTTTCTTCTTAGAACTAAAATCATATGTTCTAGTTCGAAATTCTTCTATCTACATTGTGGCCAGAAATGGGGCGATTACTTAATAAAAAAATAAAAATATTAAAAATAAAGAGAGATGGTATACCAGTTTCTCTTCATTTTTTCTTTTTTTTTATTACGATCTTACTTGACTATCTTAAGGTCCAATTCCACCACCTATTCGTAGACATAGAAATATTTGTTCTATACATCAAACTACCTCCTTTTTGTCCTCTACGGTAAGCTGGAAGAAGTGTTCAACGAGACACTTAACGATATCGCGATAATCATTATCATGGGCATCCATTAGTGCGCGACTGGCGTCTTCATCATATATGAGATTAATGTACTTAATGATCCACTTAACGACATCAAGAAAGCCGTTTCTACTAGCCTTGGATAGCGTACCATCAAATAACATATTTTCATCCTCATATATTGGGATTAGGATCTGGGAGTGCTTAACGAGCAACTTAACGATATCAAGATCACCATTTTCGCATGCGTAGCATAGTGCACATGAGATGTATATATAGTCTTTGCCGAACTTGAAGATATTGAACTTGAAGCGCTCGACGAGCCACTTAACGATACCAAAATTATTATTCCTACAGGCATTGATTATTATGTTCCCCTCGTAGTTTACTCGGTGGTATCGTCCTTATCGACGATGTTGTAGTAGTAGATCTTAAAACCACCACCGCCATAACTATATCCTAATTCGAAATGATTTTCGTCATCATCGGTGGTGTCGTATACGTCATTCACGGAAATATTGAAGATCCTGACCAAATTATCTCTATCATCATCGTTATTAGAACGACTAAGCCCTAATAGGATTACTAGTTTACGAAACTTTCGGTCTACGTTTTTGTAGCGTGCTATAGATGCGGCATCATTTAGATGTTTTGAAGTCAAAGAAATGCTTGCAAATGATGATGGACCTGCATACTCTATGATCTTAGTCAAGATTTCTATAGGAAGGTACAATATATTAGCCATAGTATACTTCCAATGTTTTGATATAGTAACTGTGGTATAACCTCATAATATGATGATACCATATCTCTAATAGGGGTTTATTAATGGTAGCATTAAATGTAGTTAGGGGTGGTTCTTACTGGGGGAATAAATGGGGCTTATATAAGGCACATTTTTTTTTGACGATTTTCGGGGGTCAAAAGCGGTTTAAAGCAGTTGAAAGCGGTTAAAAGCAAGCGGCGTAGTAGTTCTTACTGGGGGAATAAGGGGGGGCTTATATAAGGAACAAATTATCAACGATTTTTTTGTGGGCTTAGGGGAATACGGTGGGGGGGAAAAAGGCTTAAATAAGGACGTGAATTAGGACCGCCATTGTATATACTACTCGACCTGATGTTAGTCCAAGTGTACAGCTCGCTTCTCGATTGGTACGTCGTTAACGAACAGTTATTCGGCCCAAGATATCAAAAATTTGGGGAAATCACGTTCTTTAATTTGTTCCCACATGAGCTGCAACACTGGATTGATCTTTGTGATTTGCGTACAGCAAATGGACAATGGAAGAGTTCCGGTCTGTTTTGGTCCAAAAAGCCGAACTACAACGCTCGCAGAGTTTTAGTGGTTTCCATCCTTGGACTTTGCGGAGGACTGCTTAGAAGAAAGGAATTGGGTGAGGCAGCTATCTGGCAACAGATGCGTTGAAAAGAATTGATGCTGCGATCAATGTTCACCGTGCAATCACTGGCCTTCCCCGCGAATATGGCGCCCATTTCGCCGGGGCCCCGCGAAGCTTGTCCAGGAGTTCGTTGACGCCAAGGAAAATATCAGCCAACTCAAGATCCGACTTAGCAGCTTGATCCCACCATCGGTATCATCCATTCCTACTTGCGGCCTAGACAAATCCCCGAAGGCCAAGTCGCCTAAGCATAAGAAGCTAAAACTTGGCAAAATAAACGCGGGAAGAGAATTGCTTCACATTTTAGAAGACGTATGCGACAAGAATAAATCTAATGTAGCTTCCGTTCTCAGGTAGTGTATACCCGTGGCTTTATCATTTCAACATAATCGTTAAAATCTGTAATATTCAGTATTTTTACCATAGAATATCGCCAATTATGTGCCCTCCTGGATACAGCCAATTAAGTCAGGGTAGGGTGAGGGTTACAGTCACGTCACTTGGGTAGTGCATACATGTAGCTTTTTCATTGCAACAAAATCGTTAAAATCTGTATTATTCGGATTTTTTACCATAAAATATCGCCAATCATGTGCCCTCCTGGGTAGAATATACCCGAGGGTCACAGTCAAGTCACTTGGGTAGTGTATACCTGTGGCTTTTTCATTGCAACATAATCGTTAAAATCTTCATTATTATTTTTTACCATATAATATCGCCAATTATGTGCCCTCCTGGGTAGAATATACCTGAGAGTCACAGTCAAGTCAGTCAAGTGCCAAAACATATATATCATTTCTCGTGAAAAACAGAAAAGAGGAAAGATGATTTTCACATTCTTTGTCTATTGTTAACATTGTCAAATAATATCCTCAGGTTTGGAATTTTAACATGATTTTGTCTCTGTTTGTGATAATAAATTAAAATAAACAAAATAATTATTAGTTATGCCTGCCTGCATGGTTTCCTGTACATCTTTTAATACAACTTTTCAAACCATACCACAAAATATTCAACCCTTGACATTAGCCAATCAGTGCATGAGTTTGCAATGTTCATTGTTCTATATTATATTGCTCACAGTGGTATGCATGTGCATGTATTTGTTGTTTAATAAACGCACAAACAATTACAAGGAAACATAAAAGAAAAGTTAAACTTTACGATTGTAATACATGGTATCACAAGATGTCCAATGCCCTCAAATCCTTTACCAGTCATCTATATACAAATGTATATGGAAGATATATATTAAATGTAAATGCAGGGCTCAACACTAGCAGTAGTCTACTAGTCTCTGACTACATGTAGTAAAAGTTTGCTTAGGAATAGTGAAAATCATATTAGGCTAGCCTGCCAGACTAGAAGATTTTCAACATGTACTGTAGAAAGTTTTTGTGATCTCTTTGCTATCAATACTGGCCATTCTGTAGTTCACATTAAAGTGTAATCAAAAGGAATTGTCCAGCTAGCTGGAGTGACTCACGATCACTGAGGATGCAAGAAACCCTGGCAGTGTCCGTCCCTATGCAGAATATTACAAATCTTGTAAAAAGAATCTAAAATAATCCTATTTTAGAGTGATTTCATGCTCTGAAAGGGGGCGCCCAGTCTTTTTCACTTGGCTCAATGTTGTCCCATTTCAAATCTTTCCAGAATAAGCTTTGTCAGAAGTATTTCCATATGTAGTGTACATCTCCTCATGCATTAACCAGGAAAAACAATAAATATTAATACACAAGGGGATGGTCACATGATCTGAAATGGGACAACATTGAGCCAAGTGAAAAAGTTCTATTGTTGCCACAATCGGAACAAACTTGGGCTGAAATATAGTGTTAGTATGAGAATCTAATGTCAAATATTTTGCCCACAAATTTTATTTCTAAAACATTTCAGGGCTCAACACTAACTTTTTCTGGTACTAGCCTATGGACTAGTGACTGTGGACAATTACTAGTCCTAGGTCTTTTCCACTATTCCAATATACATCCCTTATAATAATGAGTTGCCCTGAGGAACACTTTTTAATAATAAAGTCGAAATATTCAGGCAAATGCAAAATCGACCCATTGATTTCTTATTATAATTGGATAACAAATGACTACCACTACCACTGACAAAAACGTAACGCATGACTAATTCCCAGTCTCCTGAAAGCAGTATTTTCCAAGATGGCAGTGTGATCTGCACCTGCACAGTGTTTGGCATAGCTGAACTGGCTGTGGTGTGTACTGTGGTTATGTTAGGGGTTGAGGTATCATGCGCTAGGCAGCCCTAGAACATCTGCACCAAGCCAACCTCTGCTGACACTGAGGGTTGACCATTAGAAAAGTATTTCGCAAATGAAAAATTGCTGAGATCATTTTCATGCACACAGTTAGTCCGAAAAATAAAATTCATGCAAAACCATGCTGGCACGTTATGCCCTCAAAATTCTAGAATAGCATTTCTGAGGCATCTAGGATTTAAATTTTCAGGGAGCATGCCCCTTAAGACTCCCCTAGCTGGTAATGTGGACATCAAGGTTTCACCACAGCGCTGCCCCCTGTTTTAAGTTTGCTGGGAGGGGGGGGGGGGAGATTTATGTACATTGGTATACCTTGGTTTCATATTCAAATGCTCCGACCCTTACCCTCCCCATGTATTTAAAAAGAATTTAAGGAAAGACTCATGCACACAATTATAAGGCACACCCCCAACTGTTCAAAGTTGCATTAAAAACAGTACACGTATTATTGCATCTACAATGCATTAAATTGTGACAGAAAGTGCAGGAAAAGGCACATCCGAGAACCTGAAATTCAAAATTTTCCTGGTGACACCAGGAGTCAGATGTAGCTGCTTCCAGTTCTTAGTTTCTTAGTTTCTTTTTAGACTGAGAACCCTTGAGAACTATTTCGTGCTGCCATGTAAGAAATCTCTCCTTTACAGTAAATTAATTTGGAAACTGCAAAATTCAGTAAAACAAATTGTGCAGATCACATATGGGAATAAAAACTATTTCTGCAAGGTAAAAATGTGCCACAACTTGATCTGGTTTACCAGATTTAGCCTTTGTGATATCGCTGTAAGGGCTACCGAATGATAAATTCAACCATTGGCGAGCAGGCAAGCATCTTGTTTTTAGGGCGAGCACAAGTAATTTTATTTTATCACAGCTGTGAACAATGTTCTAAACAGTATACGAAAAACGGGTTCTCCCTTCATGTAGGCAGACAATTGAACTACTACCAAATTGTATTGTCTATTGGGTGTGTTTTCACAAGGCCATGTTTGACTAAAAGTGTTTTCATTAGGAATTTTTTGGCTTAAACACCCAAAATCACAGCCAAGTTATACTACCTCGAGAGATGATATAACTTGTCCTGCTGCATGCCGTGACCGATCACTGCACATGAACTGACAGATGCCTGTCAGATTATTTATTCAGCTGTCAAAGCAAGCATTTAGCAGACCTTTTGCATTGCACGTGTCGCTTCTTAGAATCGCCAGAGAGCAACAGCTAACCACCTCTCTACGGTAATCGCTTCACGCAGGATTGTATTTTGCTTCATAAGTTGTGGGCCAACAAGGCCGCAAATCAAATCAAATGTTTCCCTGCTTACTCTGAAATGCTCACACCACGGATGGTATTGATAATTGTCGACCAAAAGGTGCTCAAACCAGAACTGTGGTCTTGGATATACCCAGACTGGTTTCCTTCTTCTGCGATTACCTCTGTTCTGTTGATGTAATGCTGCTATTCTTCTTCTTCGACTCATTTGAAGAGACATTGATCGCAATTTTTGTAAAATTCGCCTTCGTTTTCACATAAATACAGCAAGAATTAAAAGCAGAGCGGTAAACACGCATGCTTGCTCTCCCGCCATTTTTTCAAATGCTGCGGTTGGTAATTAGAACCACTTATCATACCAACACCTCAAATTTCATAGTAAAAACAGTCAGGCACGTTATACTAGTATAAGTCGGTCTGTAAACAAACACCTCAAGGAATGTTCTTCTAGAAAAATGCCCTAGAGAAAACACACCCAGTGTGTTCTATTGTATTGTTTATTTTGTTCTATTGTTTTGTATTGTTTTAATTATATTGTATTTTAATAGCGTTTGTACTTTGATAGCAATTCATGTGTTGCGAAGGAACCACCGAAAAACGAGCAAACGAGTACATGTACCTTGGGCTTGGGAAAAAGCAAGTACGAGCAATTCGAGCACACACAATCTTTTTTGCGAGCATTCGAGCAAAGGCCTAAAAGGACGAGCACTTCCAAATTTTGACTGACCATTCGGTAGCCCTACTGTACTGTCCAACATGTTGAACGATGTTGGACCGTTTGAACGGGCCTCAGAAGACCTCAGAAGCCATACAAAAACTTATAAAGAATCTAATTCTAAAAGAACTATGGAATCAATGGAAGGTATTAAAAATTAAGCTTTTAGCCTACGTTTATAATGAGTATATAAAGCTCCAGCTTAACATTTTGTGAAGCATGCTATAAAACTTACCAAATAGAGAAGAAACACCACACAGCACTCGACAGGCAAAACAAAATGGCGGTGGAGGGACATCAAGAAATGGGCTTCCTGTAGAAAAATGCAAACCACAGGAATCCCGATATTTTCTAGTATTTTCTGCTAGTTTCCGGGAAACTCTCCACCCACCCTTCCCTTACATCGCGGCAAAACGGTATGCTCCGCTGGCCAAAAGAACGAAGACTCTGCTATCAAATACAAATTACCGAGGGTTTCAACTTTTTTAGTAAATAATTTTATAACTTAGTAAGCTCACAGTGAATTACAAATTAAGAAAACTTCAACCTGTTAAAGTCTTAGGCTTAGCTTTTAAGTAGTTTTCTTATTTTTTGACAAAACAGTTCACATGTAGATACTTTTAAGCAGAAATTTTAAAATTACGGGTATGTGCCTGTTGTTTCATTTCAGTTTTCGCGGGAAACTGGGGGCGGCCGCGCGCCGACAAGAAATAGCAAATACGCATGCGCGTAACGTTTTGCCGCGGTGTGCCCTTCCCTAGGCCCTTGGATCTACATACGGTTTCTGGGAAACCCCCACCCCACACCGCGGCCACACAGCGGTCAAACGTCTGCGCGGCCTAGGTACTTCATATATGATATATATATATATTGTGTACCGAATATATTTCTAAATTCTACTGTGTTCTAGTTCCCCTGTGTTTTCACTGTTTCCCTGTATTCTACTGCGTTCTACTGTGTTCTCCTGTGTAGAATACAGGAGAACACAGTAGAACGCAGTAGAATAACAGTAGAATTTAGAAATTTATTCGGTACACAATATATATCATATATGAATATATCATATATGAAGTACCTACCCTGCGCGGTGGGCGGCCGCGCGAATTTCCCGTGCAAAATTTACCTTAAAACATATTACAGTGAACTTCTACCCCCAAAAGTTAAGAAAAATACGTGAAAGTTAAGCTTTATATTTTCACAGTCGACGGGAAATTGAACAAACTTCAAACGTTTTCGTAATTTACCCAAAAAGTTCTCAAGGTTTGAAAACGGGTGTGTAAACAGTGACGGCCGCCAGCTCGCTTTGATTTTTTTTCGAATATGTTGATGTTGCAAGACTTTTGACGCATGCGCAGACGTTTGACCGCTGTGTGCACCGCGGCAAAACGGTAAGCTCCGCTGGGCAAAAGAACGAAGGCTCTGCTGTCAAATACAAATTACCGAGGGTTTCAACGTTTTTAGTAAATAATTTTATAACTTAGTAAACTCACAGTGAATTACAAATTACGAAAACTTCAACCTGTTAAAGTCTTAGGCTTAGCTTTTAAGTAGTTTTCTTATTTTTTGACAAAACAGTTCACAAATGAATACTTTTAAGCAGAAACGTTAAAATCACGGCATGTGCCTGTTGTTTCATTTCAGTTTTCGCGGGGAACTGGGGGCGGCCGCGCGCCGACAAGAAATAGCAAATACGCATGCTCGTAACGTTTTGCCGCGGTGTGGGTGATTTTAACGTTTCTGCTTAAAAGTATTCATTTGTGAACTGTTTTGTCAAAAAATAAGAAAACTACTTAAAAGCTAAGCCTAAGACTTTAACAGGTTGAAGTTTTCTTAATTTGTAATTCACTGTGAGTTTACTAAGTTATAAAATTATTTACTAAAAAAGTTGAAACCCTCGGTAATTTGTATTTGATAGCAGAGCCTTCGTTCTTTTGCCCAGCGGAGCATACCGTTTTGCCGCGGTGTGCCCCCACCCACACAAAGAGAAAAATACCGGGATTCCTGTGGTATGCATTTTTCCACAGGAAGCCCATTTCTTAATGTCACTCCAACAGTACTCGGGCTTAGACTCCGCGCGGGCAGAGGGACTCGGACACAGACCCCGCACGGGCCTAACTAGTTAGAAAGGAAGGAAAGTGATAATTTGAATTTCGAAATAACCGTTTCAACAAATTCGATTTTGTTTTTTGCTACCAACATCTTTTTCTTTTCAGAAGACGGGTGCTAGCCAATTATTTGTTGATTTTTTTTATTTCAAAACACTAAAACAATGTAAGATTTATCGACAGATGGCTAGCTCGATGTTCACCGCACCGTCGATACATGGAACGGAAGCAATTTCGCACAGATGACTGACAACCTTGAACAATCAATTAGGACGTCAAAAGCGAAACTGTATTTACTGTAATACGAATGAAGAAATCAGAGTTTGGGGCCTTTACAATGTTGTCAAATTCGGAAGCCGAATTCCAATTATTGTACTCATAGTATTGTGTATAGACAGATCACCTGTGCCTCTGCTAATATAATAATAATAATATATAGAACTTTATAGTGCTCTTTCCGAAAATTCAAAGGGGCTTTACAAATGATATAAAAATCTTAATCTTGTCTAAAACAAAAAAGCACAGAGTTATAAACTAAAACAAAATAATTATATACAGCATAAAATTGACGAAATAAATACGTTTCAAGAATGGATTCAACAGCGTTCAGCGTAGACAAGAGTCGGATAGAGTCTGGGAGAGCGTTCCACAGCCTGGGCGCTGCCACAGAGAAAGCTCTATCGCGGCACCGACAAAACCTGGATCGGATCGGATCGGTCACATATATTATTATTTTCCCGCTAAAAAAATCATATCACAAGATGGCCGAAGTCTTCTTTTAAGGAAAATTCACGGCTAATTGGGGTTACTGGGGCGACAGACTATTACTCATTTGTCTTGAACTTTTGTGAGGGATCGATTTTTAAGAAGTCTCTATATTTATAGATCTAAGCAGCCCAAAATCGTCGCAAATACAGACAAAAACAACATAACAAAATTAGGTACATGATATATATCTTTAATAGTACACCTTTTTTTAAAGCAAATTATGACATTTTCGAAACAATTCATAACGAGCCAGAGATCATCAGAAGTCCAAATCAGCGTGAGGTCTGGTTGCTATGAAGTGACGTCACAGTTTGGATTGAGCTCGCGGACAGCGACAAACGCTCGTAGTTCGAAAAACGTGCGAAAGGCAGCGAAGAACAAGGTCAACTCCAAATAGCAGCGCTAGCAGGCTTAAACTGTCGTTTGGCTTACCAGGAACCAGCAAGTCATTTTAAGAGACTGAGGACGCGAGCAGCGATGAGTTCACAATCGGAGTCTGATTCAGATCCGAGTTTCACTCCTGGGCGGTTGTCAATCCTCGACTTCTCAATCGTGAGCTTGAGAGGACATCAACTTGTAGTTGTTGTGGAACTTTGGGAATGAAACTTATCGGCTCTCGAACTCAGCGAAACTGTTGAATTGTTGTGAGAGCGAAAGGTGACCTATTTACCAATTTCCCGCGAATTTCACTACTGCTTTGAAGCTCCAGGGGTCCTTGCGCAGTCATTGGCCAGTTGGTACGAAGTGTTGACATTTGCTTTGATGAGGTGTGAAATGTACGGTGGCCCCAAAGGGACATCCTAATGACACTCTACTTTTTTATGCATTGCGACTTACGTTGCGACTTACCTTGCGACTTACGTTGCGACTGACGTTGCGACTGACGTTGCGACTGACGTTGCGACTTACGTTGCGACTTACGTTGCGACTTACGTTGCGACTTACGTTGCGGGTTACGTTGCGGGTTACGCTCGCGGGCTAGTGCTGAAACAAACAACATGGTGGGAGCTGTCTGCATGATCTATTTTGTATTTACCCTTGTAGTTTCGTCGGGAGCGGTGCTTCCAATCTATTCTCCTGCAAGTGCAAGTGAAAACGATGGTTTGATCTTAGTGAACCAGAAATTATTACATTTCTCACAAACGTCCATGGCATTAGACTTAGAACGATGCCATGGACGTTTGCGAGAAATGTAATAATTTCTGGTCCACTAAATAAGGCCAAGATTAAAATATCTTTCAATAACTTCATTCCGCGTCGAACCATCGTTTTCACTTGCAAATAGACATCATGTTGCTTGTTTCAGCACGAGCCCGCGAGTGTAACCCGCAACGTAACCCGCAACGTAAGTCGCAACGTAAGTCGCAACCTAGCTCGCAACGTAACTCGCAACGTAACTTGTAACGTCGCAACGTAATTCGCAACGTAACTCGCAACGTAACTCGCAACGTAAGTCGCACCGTAAGTCGCAACTCGCACCGTTACCCGCAACGTAAGTCGCAATGCATAAAAAAGTAGAGTGTCATTAGGATGTCCCTTTGGGGCCACCGTAGAAATGTCTCCGACAAGGTCTTTCTTCGTATACCCTCTCTTTGAATGAATTAAGGTTCCGGATACCTTTAAAACGAAAAAGATGGGAAAATATTATTTTCGCACAGAAATGTAGTTTTAGTAGTAGTGTCCGGTATACCAAAAACTCCGTTCAAAAAAAATTATATTGACGGAGAAATACCAAAAGGAAGTTTTTAACCGGAAGTAAAAGGTTCTCTTTGATTGACAGCAGATCGATAAAAACATGACAAGTGCTCACTCGCCCGTAACGACAGTGTGGTGAATAACACATATTAAATTCATTTCATATACCAATGTTTATGCATCAATCAGCGGCTTCCCCCTGGGGCCGACCCCCGGGGACCCTGGGGGATTTGTCCAAACGCCCATTCAAACCTCACCTAATCCCCCTGGGTATGGGGCAGGAGAATTTTGACAAATCCCCTCCCTCTGGGGCAAATATAATGGGTCCCTGTAATATACGTTAACAAATATCAGTTACATATCACCTATAGATCTTTGCAGTAGTAGCACCCCGGGAGTAGCACACAAATGATGGCTTTTCTCTTCCCTCTGTCGGTGCTCCACGCGTTAAAAACTGGCATATTAAATTAAAAGGGCGCCAGTTCAAACCAAAGTCAAAGACCTCGTGAGCGGAAATCGCGCGAAGCTCGAAGAACAGCCGGGAATAACGGATTGGGTAAACCGCTGACCTGATATTACAAATCCCCAGGGTCCGTCCCCTGGGTTAAACCACCGGTAGCAAAAGTGTTGTTTTCCCCCACACCCTCGGGCAACATGGAGCTAAAAATCGTGACAAATGCCCCTGAGTTCCCGTGGGTTCCCCGGGGGTCGGACCCAGGGGGAAGCCGCTGATTGATGCATTACGTTTAATGAAAAAAAGTTTTTCCACACACGATTCCACAATTCCATCGGTTGTTGGCCTTATATCTTACAAAAAGCAAGCAGGATGCCCTTAGCTTGAAAAACAAAGAAAAAAGAAAAGCAAAACGAGGCCAAACAATGCATACACTACAATACAAAGCCAAATAGGAGTCCTCGCAAAACCCGACAAGCGTTCGTATTTTCACGAGTGGTCCACATCTGAACATAAAGAAGAATTGATAAGAGCCAGCCGAGAGAATATTTGTTTCCAAGAAAGCTTAGACGGAAACGTAGTCTGACGGTGACCCTGAATCGGTGATCTCGCTATTGCCGTGCTGTTTCAGACGCCTGCAAATCGCTGTCTCCTCTACAACTGTGCTGGCATTCAAGGCGTCTCTATAGGTGTTCACCTTGCCTTTACCCCTCGAGGTCTTTTTGTCTTTCCCATTTACCAGCCGACTCTTACTGCTACCATTTTTCAAGTCACACACAAAAAACATTTTCTCGATGCGGCGCGTAGCTTTCATCGGAAATCAACATTGACGGGAAATCTTGACAGATAGTTGAACTGTGATGAGAAATGATTGGCCAAGAGCTTGCTAATTGTTGGAGAGGCGGGGCTTCAGATTCACGCACGACAGACGGGTATATTATTTTCTCGCTTTCGATTTTCAATCAAAATAGAGTTTTAAAAAAGCTCCCACTCAAGAGAAATTTATTCGATTTGTGCGAAATTTTCACAAAATGTCAATTGATATATTAGCTGCAAAACAGTGTCGGGGAAATGGGAACTTCTAAAAAAAGAAATAAATAGAATGCAAGCAACCGAGGACGACGATCCTGCTGGTGTACGTTGGATCAGTGATTGATCTAATCGGCTGAATACATAAAACTAAAAATAGCAAAGCCGACACAACGTAAATTTTAGAGGTTTATAACGATATTTCGGCTGGCCAAACCAGCCTTCTTCAGGTAATATAACATTTCTTCATATTACCTGAAGAAGGCTGGTTTGGCCAGCCGAAATATCGTTATAAACCTCTAAAATTTACGTTGTGTCGGCTTTGCTATTTTTAGTTAAAAAAAAGAGCTCTTGACGACGTTTCCCGCATATCTACTCGGATTATTTTTCGCCTTTTCACGGAAAACATGATAACTTTTGAACTAAATCGAATTTTGAAATTCCCCGACACGCTTTTGTAATACGATTCCTCTGAAATACGACAAATCAAACAGATTTTTAATTTTTATAATATTTTCGGAGTCGGAGCTTCTGAAAGCCATCTCACTAGATCGGAGAAACGGGATGGCGGAAAATTCGAGATTTTCAAAGAACTCAAAACTTTTTATGTATTATTGTAGCCAATTTTATAAGCTTTAAAATGACACATGAATGATTTATCTACGATGTTTCCTCGAGGCGCTACACAATTTAGACTGGAAACGCACCCTGAAGGTATCCGGTAACTTGCCAGATTTTGATAAAACTCGGCCAAAAGACAGATAAGTTACTGACAAAGAAAAGGGTGTGAGCGTTTAGCAATATTCAAAGTATTTTTCCTCGTAGAGTATCCCGCGTAATGTGACTCGGACATTATTGAAGACTAAAATTTTAGGAATGAATTGCATTTGAATGAAGTAAAATATTAACAAATGCTCACACCCTTTTTTAGGCTGTCATATGCTGATTGACATTGTGCAGTTGAATTGTTCTCATGCGTTAACCCGAAGGCTGCTAATTCACTTTTATAAACCTTGTCAGTTTTGCGTTTGTTGGCTTAGCATTGCTTTACAATTAAATATTTTCTTAAACAAAGCCATTCAGCGTATTCTGCATTTCATAAGCTTTACAGAGGTATATAGGTTTCTATAGTTTTCTTTAAAACAACGCGCGTACAAAATTATTAATGAGAGAGACCCGCGAAGGTATCCGGTAACCTTGAGTAAAGCTAGTCCTGGCTAATATCAGGGATGTAGGGAAGTTAAATTTTGATTCCGGCAGCAAATTAGTATATGTATTGTATTATTCCTGATTTAGTCGCCATTCAAGTCCGTGTTGACAGCCAGGTTGAATGTTGAAGCTGTGTGCAGAGTATTTTGCTTCAAAGAACCGTCGTTATTAGTACCTCTATAGCTTGGAAATTTCATCAACAGAAGTGGATAAATCTTGAGAACAAATACATGAGAACATAGGGCTCCTAAGGGCAACTCACGGATGGTCAGTGTGCTATTTTGGCATATAATAAAATCACATGACCGATGACGTCATCGTTACGTAATCACCACTAAGTGATTTATGAGAACCCAATACCATGCCTCTCCAAGTTTGAGCTGTCTGGCATTAAAAACGAGGGAGATATGGGCATGTACTTAAAATCACGTAACCGATGACGTCATCGTTACGTCATCCCCGAACATATTCCGTGGTACGAATTTTGCTAACATACATCTTCGGAAAAGGATACGGCATTCGGAAATGAATATCCACCAAACCTGATAACTCGTTCCTGTACATGCGTGCATCCACGAGTTAAAAACGGAGGATTTTGCGAAAGACTAGTTGTTGATAAGATTGGCGGGTTTCGCAGTAATCGACTCTGTATGGATTGTACAACGGCTAAACCAGTACGTATTGCTTCTCCGCATCAGCCGCGCTACTGGGAACAAACAATTAGGATTCATTCCCTGGATTGAACGTTAGTGACTATATTTGCGAAGCTGGTAGTGCTAAAAAGTGGTGTAAATCTAAATGGTAAGAAATTCCCGCCAAACCAAGTCTTATGATTGCATGCTCACACAGAATCCGCTGACCGCAAGGTATTAATAGAAGCTTACTCGAGAAAACATTGACCCTGCGAGATGAAATAAACAAGCTCAAGCCACAGATTCCGACTCAAAAACACTTCGGTACGTTAACGTTCAAGCGACGAACATAACAGACCGGAGTTGGATAGCCTATAAATAAAAATGCTGCCAAAGTTAAACAAGTCGGAGAAACGTGACTCAGTGGGAACCGCAACACCATTTTTAAAAAAACCTAACTAGTATTGAGTTATTATGCTTATATCGACATTAGAAAGTAGAGAATCCAGTAATACTTATTTCAAGCTTTTGTTCTATACCTCCTGAGTTGGTTCATCCAGCGGGAAGGCCTGGCAGCTTAGTCTGCCTGAGCGCTTCAGGTATATAGAACCTGTTTTACAAGGTGTGTTTTTACCGACGAGAGGAAAGTACAATACATATACCATAGACACTTGGGACATCCGAAAATAATATTACATTCAAGCCTGGGTTATCACAAAAATTACAACGCTTATTGGTTTCTTCACACTTTCCATCAGACCAGGCCTCTTCATTTTCTTCTTCTTCATCTGACACCCCCTCGGTACCCTGGGTGCCAGAGGTTCTAAACTTTGGCCTAAACTTTGGCTTAGAGAGGGCAGTAGAACCTCTGGCACCGAGGGTACCTCCTCGACAGATCCCGCTTCATTTTCTTCCTCGCTATGCGGCTCTGAATCCGCTTCGCTTTCTTCCTGGCTATGCGGCTCTGAATCCGCTTCGCTTTCTTCCTCGCTATGCGGTTTTGAATCCGCTTCGCTTTCTTTCTGGCTATGCGGCTCAGAATCTGTTGTCTCTTTGTCAACCATATCAACTAAAGCCCTCTTATTACTCGGGCCAGGCCTTTGGCCGGCACGAGTCAGAAATCGCAAGTGTTCAAAATTTTAATTTCTTAATTTCAGTTTTGTGTCGCTGTTTTGCGCCGGCAACCAATTACATTGCGCCAGCTTAATTTATTTATATAACTCAACACTGAAACCAAAGGTTTCTTTGATAGAAATGGCAAGATGTTGAATTTTTCTAGGAGGACATTGAATGGAAATTTCTCACATTTTACGAAAGGATTATGGATTAACTGTCGCTTGTAAAACCGGCGCAAGTGGAATGACATTTGTAAGTAATATACACATAACACTTACCAGATTGCGTTGTTGTTATTTAATATTCGTTGTTGTTAAAAGTAATGGCATTAAATTAAATAGAGTAGTAAATGGACCGATTCCTCAGTAGTTCCAGGCCAGCGTCGGTACTTTCACTCGGTCACTTCATGACATAATCGATCGGCTACCCCAGACCCAGTGATCGAAAAAAAACGAGTGGAAATCACACCACATGTTTCGTTATAAATTTCAGTCTCCTTCAAGATGTAGAAAATGAACACGAGCACTAATATTTGAAAAGTCACCACTCTACTCGAAATTAAAACTGCATGCAGCTTGATTTCACATTTAGAACGACACACCCTAAATATTCACAAGGGATATTTAATTTTACATAAGCTATTAGCTAAAGTAAAAGTTACATGTATGCTACAATAGCACTTGTACTTGGACAGTGAAGTTAAAAATAACATCAGTCCATGAATCCTACTGAAAAGCATTGATTTCTAAAAAATGTTGAAAAGTATGGGTTGGTAACCCTGCTAAAAAGAATTGTTTTCTAAAATACCAAAAAACTCAACTGAATTAATACTGTAATATTTTTAAGCAAGTTTTAATAAGTTCAGAGACAGTGTTATGTGAAGTTGATTTATTAATTAATTACTGGGAGCAGTTGTAATAGGCCTTTTACAGGAAATAGTCATGTGCTGGTATAATACTTTGGTAACGAATGAATTGAGCTTGTGATCTCCATGGGAAAGACGTTGCCATGGATGCTGGATGGCAGGCTGTTTTTTTATAATGCTGTTTTAGAAAGATCGATTGGAGGTGGAAAGTAGCATTTACAAACAGGTTTTTCTAATAAAACTACCAATCTCAACAAGTGCCTTTAAATATATGTTTGCATCTAGTACAACCATGTGATTGCATTCCTGCAAAAGGTCATACATTATTTATAAATTGAAGGGCGCGCTGAGTGCAAAAAGGGCATGTGATTCTTGATCACGTTCTAAATTCTCCCTTACCAAACAAAGAAATTGAAGGAGAATTTAGAATGTGATCAAGAGTCACACCATTTTTGCACACAGCCCTTCAATGATCACAAGCATTAGCTAGTATAGTGAATCAATTATCCGGCTGCCCTAGCACAAACCATGTATGACACAAACATATGCTAGAACTACATGTATTCACCTACAGTAAAAACCCGCATAAAATAAACTAAGGATTAAGAACCTCCAGGCTGAAATTTGACCAATAAAGCGCCCAATAGATAAGAACCACTTCAGCCTGACAAATGAAGCAGGTTCTTATTCAAAAAAGCTCAGAAAAACACTGGTGCAGACCAAATGTGCTTCAAGGGCCATTGGAAACACAAAGTACAATACATATGAATCTGATTTTCTGTTTTCTGTATAGATGTATACATAATCAAAAAATGTGGACTCTTGTTTTTGTTAACCAGACACTCCATCAAAGTAATATGGTCCTCTACACGTATCTCGTTCTTGTTCTGATACACTGTACTGTATCACAAATCAAGCACAACAAATAAATTTTGAAACACATACCGTAACAAATCTAGTACAATTGTCCAGTCCAAGAACCTGTTTAAGAAGAACCTATTCAGCCTGATTTCTCACTAGACATCCAATATATAAGAACCATTTCAGCTTGCATCAGAAATCATGGGTTCTTTTATGCGGGTTTGTACTGTATTCCTATAGGTGGCCCAAGGTAAGGCCACTCAGGGCCTCATGTTTAATATACATTTTCAGAAAGGAACTTAGCTATTTTCGTTACAAAGCTAAATAACCTGATATACATATCACTATGATAAAATGAACTGTGTGGTTTTGTATTTTTATCTCATGAAACTACAGTAAATCCAAATTCTACTGAGGTGGTAAAATTATTTCTGCAAACTTAATTACATCCCTTACTAGCAAAGAAACGCTGACCATTAAAATAAAATAATAAAATACATGTTATCTTAAAACATAAAATAGAACATTAAAATGACAAGAAATAAATCAATAAACTAAACGAGAAAACAATAGTGTATGGCCAAACATGCAACAAGTTGATTGTTTTAGACAGTTGGCCAGCTTTATCATCTACTGGAGTCCCGTTGCATCATGGACGCATCTCATTAATTCAGTCCCTGATACGACAGTCAGGTGCTTCTCTACTGATTACCATGATCTGTGTCACAGCAGCTTAGAAAATCGAGATATAAAGGTATTTTTTATTATAAGAAAGGTAAGTAAGCGTAATGGGTTTCAGTTCGCTTTTAAAAAATATAGCAGCGGAGAATTTTTCGAAGCTCGGCTCTGATAGTCAGTTTTCATTATCGCGTAAACAAAGAAATGTTCAGCGGAATTGATATAGTACAGCAACCAATAAATGCCATTAAAATTCACCGAAACATTGCAAGATGTAACAAGGTTCTCACATATAAGAACGTATACATCCACACTGTTGCAGACAAGAAATATCAGTACTACGACTCCTATAGCTTTAAAACCTTTCCATCTTGCTACATTGTTAGCTCTTGTAAAAGCGTTATCTTCAGGATTATTACAAGCAAGTTGTCTTTGTTGTTTTTGTATTTGTCTTCTGTGTTTTTCAACAACGATAATGATTCGAGTGTAAGCATACAGCACCCAGAGCACAGGAAGCATATTTAAGAAAACTATCCGTATCATTTTATAATACTTGAGGTATTCGAGTATTCCAAATTGCAGATTATTCATTAAGTAAGGTATATGTAATGCTAGTGATATCACCCACACTGTTAATATAATAATAACAGACCGTGGTCTTGTTAGTAACGTTCGATGCTTGAATGGATGAACAACGGCAATGTAACGGTCAAATGTTAATACACACAGGTTTAGAACTGAAGCATTCAAGAAAGTAACGGCGAGAAATAGATATAAAGCCGAGACAGTATGATTACATTTGTACCAAAAGCCAAAACATGTGAATATCCCTGGGGCACTGAATGCCCCAACACAGAAATCTGCCACTGCTAAAGATAAAATGAAGCGGCCATTTGGTGAGACTTGTTCAAGAAGATATTTCCTGGAGCAGATAATGTATATTACAAGGCCATTTCCTACAACAGTATTGCCTGCAATTATTGCAAGTAATACCCAGAACCACGCCTCCAATGGAAAACGAGGTTGAATGTTTGGGTTTGACTGTTTTAAAGAATCCGGATATATTACGGTATCGAGAATGGTATTGTGTGTGTATATACTTTCCATTCATAATAATCAGTTTGAATATAAAACCACAACTGAGTTTTTGGATGTCTTTTCTACCCTTTGACTAACGTTCAGTTAAAAATTGTTTTTTTATTCTATTTAAATCATATTTTTATGAACAAATTTCTAGTCGATAATACCCTTTTTCAATCCGATTGACTTTTCGACATCTACTTGTCGATATCTAATTTCAGGTTCAGTCTGCCGTGTCAGTTAAGGTTTCTCGCCTGTTCTTCTTGTGACACTGTACTTCCTTACTGGGTGAATAAAAGTCTGACGGGGTAAATTATAGTCGTTACCTTACAAATGTTTTCACATTCAATGGACAATTACACTGAAGAGATCAAAATCAATTGTTCCTTCTTTGGCGACCCTGCTTTTCAGGTACTTGACGCGCTCGATCGTCTTTGCGTAGGATAGTAGTGTATAATTTGTTCTCTCCTCTCCTTTCGCCTTTGAACATGCAGAATAGTAGACAACTATTGATCTTCACTCTTGTATTCCCTCTTTCTTCTTGTATTTGTAGCCTCTACTTTGGTTTTCTTGATAATTCAGTGAAGTTTCAACGTTTATATCGCTTCTCCCTCCCTCAAACTCCTTCAGTTTTTTTTCTCCAAATGGTCGGCGTCGTTTTATCCGCTATGGACTGGATGAACAGTTTTAAGCTGGTGTTCTCCGATATGCTTTCTCACTAACTTTGCGCTTATCGACATACGGCAAACATTTCCACAGTAAACTCTTTCAGTTTCACCAGCTAGGTTTTCTAAAACAGTCATTTCTCTTCTCTGTTCGTGATATATGTATACGAAACCAATCAATGACGAGAGACTAAAGATGTTATGTATTTTTATGCGACCACAGCTGTCTCAAAATGTCATTTTACAGAACTGACTTCACTTAATAAAAGTGAACCGGGTCTTTTGTTGGTTTAAGCTCCATTATGTTATTGCCTTTGACAAATAATCATTTGTTCTTTGAATAACTCAGCGCTACATGGAACATGCAATGAACCATTTACTGACACAGTATGCAGTCATATATTCTGTAATTCAACTGTGAAGCCTTTCCGACTGATTATCGTATATCGCAGGTTAGCTCAAACTAAACAAACACTGCCTAGAGGGAAACAACAGGACTAAAATGCAAGCGTTCGAATTTACAAATTCTCTATAAGAAGACTGGGAGGTAGATTAGTTAAAGCTACCTGCGCGCCAATCTATCATGTACACATTTTCCGAATGAACAATAATAACATGTAAAAAACAAGAGATCTTTCCTGGTAATGCGGTGTGTAGCCGTTACCCTTCGGTTTAATGAGAGCACCTGTTACCAAAAGGATTCCGGCGGTACGTTTTCTAGGCTTTTGATATATATATATTCATCAAGCCTACGTCTCACAGCGGTTAGCTAAATAAATATTGGGATTTGAATACGTAAAATGACGTCTAAATTCATTATTTGCCTTTCTCTTGTTTAAACGTGTGTTAAATGAAGTTAAACACAAGAAACAATTATGAAACTAACCCACAGGAACACCAGAAGTATTTAGCCGCTATAAGGATATGATATAATCAGCTAAAACATAAACAATAAAAGAAGAATATAGTCAACATGACTCAAGTGACTCTAGATCTTGTCATATTTTACCCTTCCCTTCAGTATTTTATGCGGCAGTATTTCTAGCAGGTGTTATTAGGGTCAGTCCCTTCACTAAAGGTTGTTGCCAGGGAAGTAATCTCTATTTTAAAATTAACGCAACTCTTGATGATTCGTATGAGAAAATTATATTGTCGATCAAAGGTTCTTTCTTTCACTTTGACTTTTAGCCATTTTCATTGTTGAGTGCTTCGTCGTACTTGAAAGGTCCGGGCTTGTATTATTTAATTTGCATAATCTATTAATGACTCAGCATAAATATGTCGACGCATTTGAAAGCATTCTCAGTGACGTTTAGCCCTAGCCCCTCTTAATGTTTGTTCAACCGACGAGCATCTGTTTCAAACTTCAATTTGTGTCGTATTTGCGTGTGCGTTTTTAGTCATTCTCTTGGGGTTTTGGTTATTTTATTCCTATTCCATTTTATCTTTTTTCTATCGATCCTTTCTATGAATTTCAATTTTAGTGTTAAGTTCATATATGTAGTATAATATTATCTATTTGTATCAGTCTTATTTAACCCCAATATTACTCATAACATTTAACTATACATACATCTGAAACCTATATTACTACCAAGATTGAAGGAGCACAAGAAAAATCTATTATAATATCGACTTCTCATTTAGTATGATGATTACCTTTCAGTAAAGTGCAGGACTTGCAATTACCGTATTTACTCGATTAAACGCCGCCCTCGAATAAACGCCGCCCTTCAATAAACGCCGCATCGGAAACGCTAAAAATTTAATAAACGCCGCGGCGTTTAATCGAGTAAATACGGTATATGTCTACAAACTGTGCACACCACAGGCTGGTCGACTTTACGCCACGGGAGAGGAGATAAACGAATGACGTGACCTACCCACTAAGTAAAACTGTTCTAAATTTCGTCTTGTAGCCAGCAATTTTTTTTCCGATACATGAGTTTAAATAGTCTCAGCTGTAGTAGTTTTATGAAGGAAAAATAGCAAAATACAGTGACCATTGCGAAGGCCAATTATAAAGTTACGTAGCTTATGATGGGCTATGATAAGCAAGGGTTAACAATGGTCGTTCGTGTGATATGGGATTTATCATCACGATTCGTACGAAGCCCTTGCAGCCATTAAGCATTACGAGCGATGATAACTGAAATCCCATATCACACGAGAGGCATCGATCGATTAACCAATTTATCTTAATATGCCGTTTAACCCAGAAAGAAATGAAACTTTAAAATTTACTATTAAAGACCCATTTCTTATGCTCGGAACCTAATTAAACCCTAATACGAATGGTATATCCTTGGGCACACAACTCTGATGCATGTAATGGCCTGCGATGTGACGAGAGGAGGCAAATCTTATGCTACAAGATGTTTATAAGGAGGTCTGCCAGCCATGCCCAGGTCTCCATAATCTCGTCTCTCCGACGCGCACTTGCTGCCACGGTCGTGTTACGTTACAACGATAATATCTCTCTCCCCAGAGATTGAAAAGTATTTTTCACGCCATAGCCTTTGCTACTAACAATATATAACTTTTTATGAATTTTGTTTTTCGATACAACGACAGGAAGTCTTATTTTTTGAGTTCCGAATATTGAATCGAAACGTCCTTTACTGGAGGCCGTTCCCATTGTTCAGCTTTAAACAAAGGTTTATTCAGCGCTCGCCAACGCTCGCCTGCAGAACACAACTCCTGGAGGCATATTTCTACTAAAAACGTCTTCACGTACATATAAACAAGAAAATTATATTTATCTTTGCGAGGTTGGCTATACTTTTTTATGCACACTATTTCGCGCCACGAGATTGCATGACATCACTTCCGCTGAATACTGAGTACGGCTTCCAGTAATGGCGGACAGGATTTTACCGGTAAACTCTCCTAACATTTTGTGGTTTAACATGCCAATTTGGGAATATATTTTTACTATTTCGGATATTTCTAATACTGATTGACCTATTGACACTGAAAATGTGGCAAATCGAAATGGTAAATTTTCGTCGTTGTGGTACTTTAAGTGTCAATGTATTTAGCTTTGCAGCTAACTGGGGACACTAGTGAAGGTCTAATCGTTTACTGTTGGATTACGTAAAGCAGCACCTTCTACTCAGTTATTTTAAGACCCTGAGTGTTGGTCCGGCCGGGGTTTGAACTCGCGACCTCCCGCACGACAGACTCTTAATCACTGAGCTAACCGGAAAGCAGTCTTCAGCTGGATGTCGGATGTAGCTGCTTTCAGTTCTTGGTCACTTGTTCAAATGAACACCCTTGGACTATTTAGTGCTGTCTTGTGAGAAATCTCTCATCTTGTGAGAAATCTCTCATTAGTAAATTTGGAAACTGCAAAAATTAGTACAAAAAAATCGGCTTGGTATATAACGTGTTACAAGATACAATGACACGGAGATACCAAGATACAGTGATACGGTGATACAGTGATACGGTGATACGGTGATACAGTGATACGGTGATACGGTGATACAGTGGTACGAACATCTCAAATTTCCTTTTTTTTAAGCGGACGCAAATGGCCCCGCTAAATACAGGTTTCTGTGTGAAACGGACTGTTGTACGCAAAAGGAAGTTTTTAACCGGAAGTTCTGTTTGATTGACAGCAGGTCAATTAACACATGAGATGTGCTCACTCGCCCGTAACGAAAGCTAGCATAAATTCGTAAATGCAGGCCGAGTGGTCCACATCTGAACATAAAGAAGAATTGATAGGAACCAGCCGAGAGAAGATTTGTTTCCAAGAAAACTTAGATGGAAACATATTAAAACTCTGAATCGCTTGAAACCAACACCACGATCTCGCTATTTGCCGTGCTGTTTCGCTGTCACTGGCATTTATGCACTAGTCAATTGAAACTCCGGCCTCCGACCCCCGGGACATAGCGGGGAATGTAACATTTATACAGTGTTACATTTTGACCTTTTCCCCGCCCATCGGTGACAGTTGGCTGTTACAATACCCGCCCCTATGGCCCCGGCATGTGCCTCAGAATTTTCAATTGGGAGGAGGCATTGATAAATTGAATATACATAAGCTTAAATCTGTTGTTCCATTATTTGAACAAAAAAAAATGTAGCACATCACTAGCGGATCCAGGTGAGGGGTTTCGGGGGTTGCAACACCCACTTGATTCCTGTAAATCAGTCAATTCATTTTTTAAATCTCTAGATTTAAAAAAAATATTTTGCAAACCCCCCTTTCACAAAATCCTGGATCCGCCCCTGTACATTTTCTATTACTATACATGCTTTCCGCACTTTTACAGTCTCCACCATTGTCTTGTTTATCAGAAACCGTTGTCTGTCAACAAAAAAAAAACAATGCGACAAAGGAATATAAAGGAAATGTCATGCAGCTGCGTTTAAATATATTTTTTTATCTGATAATTTGCCGTGACGCGCAAATACATGTAACAAAGAGTGTGTAATAATAAATAACTATGAAGAAGCAAAGACCGATACAACGTAGAATTTTGAAATTAGTGGTACAATATTTCGGCTGGCCACACCAGCCTTCTTCAGGTACAATAGATTTCAAAATTTCAAAATTTCAAAATTCTACGTTGTATCGGTCTTTGCTTCTTCATAGTTATTTTTTATTTGATAGCCGATTAGATCACTAGTTTGATCCAACGTACACCAGCAGGATTGTCGTTCACGGTTGCTTGCTTGAACAATTCGTAATAATAAACACTTCCTGATCTACTACTCGTAATAAACACTGCCTCTGATGGATCACCCATGACTTGTTTAAATGAACTACGATTTTTGCGTGTCTCTAGCTTCCGCCATGTTTGATTCACGTTGTTGATGCTCGGGCCCTGTCCCGCTCTGTCGTGGCTGGCGTTACAACCACCGCTAAAATCCCCGTAAATTTTGCAAATCGTTACTTTCCCCGTTCCACCGGAAAAATGCAGCGTTAAATGTGCGTTATTCCACGGCCATGTCTTCGTTAATGCCCCGCTATGTCCCGGGGGTCGGGGGGCCGGGGTTTCAATTGACTAGTGCATTAAGGCCTTTGATTTCTGTGCCCTTCCTTTGTCATTTATAGGTTAGGACCTTTCGTCTTTTCCATTTTCCATTTTCCAAGTCATAAGAAAACTAGAACCGGCTATAAAATATTCTCGATGCGGCGCGTAGCTTTGATCGGAAATCAACATTGCATTTTCGGGAAATCTTGGGGCTTGGGCTATTTTCTACGCTTTCGATTTTCAACCAAAATAGAGTTTTTAAAAAGCTCTAACTCAATTAAGAAGAATTGATTCGATTTGTCTGATTTTTTTGGGGAATTGGGAAATTCTAAATAGAGAGCTCTTGACGGTGTTTCCCGCATATCTACCCTTATTTCTAGTCGGATTTTCACCGAAAGCATGATTAACCAAATCGAATTTTGATATTCCCCTGCACGGTTTTGTAATACGATTCCTCCGAAATGCGACAAAGCAACCATAAAATATTTTTGGAGTTGGAGCTTCTGAAAGCCATCTCACTAGAACGGAGAAACGGGATCGCGGAAAATTTTCAAAATCCCCCCCTCCCTCCCCACCCCACCCCCCCCCCAAATAACAAAAAAAAAAACGAGCAAGCCGAATTTGCACAGAAAATAATCGAGCGAGACAATTGCAATATCACCCAGAAAAAAAATCAAGCAAGGGCGAAAAAATCGTGCAAGGTTCTGATGCCAGAAAAAATTCTTGCAGCAACTGAGAAGTCGTAAATAAATTTCGAGCAAATAAAACCGGGCCCCCTCTCCATCAATTTTCAAATGGTCCGTCCCTAAATCTAGTTGCCAATGAGAATAAAGCTTTCAGCGTTAATTTCGTATTTGTGTTGCAAAAACCTTTCTTCAACAATGGCCATAAAGTGGTTCAATGTTAAATGCGTAACGGTTCAAAAGTTAAAATTAAATAACAAAATAGTCAGACAAAGCAGTCATGCTGAAAGATAATACCGTTAAATTAGCGTCACGCCACGGCTGCAAGAGCTCAAGTGACCCATACAACAGTCCGTTTCATACAGAAACCTGTATTTAGCGGGGCCATTTCGCGTCCGCTTAAAACAAAGGAAATTTGAGATGTTCGTATCACTGTATCACCGTATCACTGTATCACTGTATCACTGTATCACCGTACCACTGTATCACCGTATCACTGTATCGCCGTATCACTGTATCTTGGTATCTCCGTATCATTGTATCTTGTAACACGTTATATACCAAGCCTCGAAAAAAAATTCTTCACCGACATGGGTTAATTATCGCTAAGTTAATCTAAACCTATTGACATCAGTTGACAGCTTGTCATTTATTTTGATGGCGGAGGTAATTAAATCCTACTTTGCGGTTTCTGAACTGTCAACATGCATCATATGTCATTATCAGATGCCTCTCAGAAAGGCGTCTGGTTTTCTCAAGGCTCCATACTGTTTACTATAGTTTCAATTATTCAAAACAAAGAAAATATAGTTTCAATAAGTTTTCACTCGTGTTCACCTGTTTTACCATCTTTTAAACTCGCGTTCACTCGTGTGTAGTTTTAGTCAACATCAGTAAACGTATTGTAAATTAAGATTCTGTGCAGTAATATGTTCAATTAATCCATTATTTATTATAGATCAAACGAAGCCGCCTAATGTTCTTTTATTTCACTTGCGTTCGGCGCAAGGAAAGTTCGACGTTGCCAACGTGCCTACAGTTCTTTAATCAAATCATTTTTAGCTTCACAAATAATTGTTTTCGTTTCTCAATGGCGATGTTGTCCTTTGCTGCTTTTGCTTGATGAGGTATTTTCAAATAAAAATGATAATAACCAGCATAATTATAACACACGCAATGGTGATGACTTTCGTCTGCCAACTGTAAACATAGGGCCCCTAAGGGCAACTCGTGGTTGGTCAGTGAGCTATTTTGGTATATACTAAAAGTCGCGTGACCGATTACGTCATCGTTACGTCATCACCACTAAGTGAATCGTGGGAAAATAATAACATTCCTGTCCAAGTTTGAACTGTCTGGCATTAGAAATGAGGGAGATATGGGCATGTACTTAAAACACGTAATCGATGACGTAATCGTTACGTCATCACTACTAAGTGATTGATAGGGACCCACTCGGCTACCATGTCTGTCCAGGTTTGAGCCACCAGCCAGTAATAAAGCGAGTTGGCCATGAAAATCTCATATCCCGAACATATTCCGAACGTGGTACGAATTTTGCTAACATACATCTTCGGAATTCGGAAATGAATATCCACCAAACCCTCGTTCCTGCACATGCGTGCATCCACGAGTTAAAAACGGAGGATTTTGCGAAAGACTAGTTGTTGATAAAATTAGCGGGTTTCGCAGTAATCGACTCTGTATGGATTGTACAACGGCTAAATCAGTACGTATTGCTTCCCCGCATCAGCCGCACTACTATAGGAACAAACAATTAGGATTCATTCCCTGGATTGAACGTTAGTGATTTTATTTGCGAAGCTGGTAGTGCTAAAAAGTGGTGTAAATCTAAATGGTAAAAAATTCCCGCCAAACCAACTCTTATGATTGCATGCTCACACAGAATCCGCTGACCGCAAGGTATTAATAGAAGCATACTCGAGGAAACATTGACCCTGCGAGATGAAATAAACAAGCTCAAGCCACAGATTCCGACTCAAAAACATTTCGGTACGTTCAAGCGACGAACATAAGAGACCGGAGTTGGATAGACTATAAATAAAAATGCTGCCAAAGCTAAAATATAAACAAGTCAGAGAAACGTGACTCAGTGGGAACCGCAACACCATTTAAAAAAAAACCTAACTAGTATCGAGTTATTATGCTTATATCGACATTAGAAAGTAGAGAATCCAGTAATACTTATTTAAAGCTTTTGTTCTATACCTCCTGAGTTGGTTCATCCAGCGGGAAGGCCTCGCAGCTTAGTCTGCCTGAGCGCTTCAGGTATATAGAACCTGTTTCACAAGGTGTGTTTTTACCGATGAGAGGAAAGTACAATACATATACCATAGACACTTGGGACATCCAAAAATAATATTACATTCAAGCCTGGGTTATCACAAAAATTACCATACTTATTGGTTTCTTCACTCTTTCCATCAGACCAGGCCTCTTCATTTTCTTCTTCTTCATCTGACTCCTCCTCGCTACCCTGGGTGCCAGAGGTTCTACTGCCCTCTCTAAGCCAAAGTCGATCCTAAACTTTGGCTTAGAGAGGGTAGTAGAACCTCTGGCACCGAGGGTACCTCCTCGACAGATCCCGCTTCGCTTTCTTCCTCGCTATGCGGCTCTGAATCCGCTTCGCTTTCTTCCTCGCTATGCGGCTCTGAATCCGCTTCGTTTTCTTCCTGGCTATGCGGCTCAGAATCTGTTGCTGGATGAACTGTTTTCTCTTTGTCAACCAGATCAACCAAAGCCCTCTTATTACAGAAATCGCAAGTGTTCAAAATTTTAATTTCTTAATTTCAGTTTTGTGTCGCTGTTTTGCGCCGGCAACCAATTACATTGCACCAGCTTAATTTATTTATATAACTCAACACTGAAACCAAAGGATAGAAATGGCAAGATGTTGAGTTTTTCTAGGAGGACATTGAATGGAAATTTCTCACATTTTATGAAAGGATTATGGATTAACTGGCGCTTGTAAACTCGGCGCAAGTGGAATAACATTTGTAAGTAATATACACATAACACTTACCAGATTGCGTTGTTGTTCTTTAATATTCGTTGTTGTTAAATGTAATGGCATCAAATATAGTAGTAAATGGACCGATTCCTCAGTAGTTCCAGGCCAGCGTCGGCACTTTCACTCGGTCACTTCATGACATAATCGATCGGCTACCCCAGACCCAGTGATCGAAAAAAAAACGAGTGGATATCACACCACATGTTTCGTTATAAATTTCAGTCTCCTTCAAGATGTAGAAAATGAACACGAGCACTAATATTTGAAAAGTCACCACTCTACTCGAAATTAAAACTGCATGCAGCTTGATTTCACATTTAGAACGACACACCCTAAATATTCACAAGGGATATTTAATTTTAAATAAGCTATTAGCTAAAGGAAAAGTTACATGTATGCTTCAATAGCACTTGTTAAAAATAACATCAGTCCATGAATCCTACTGAAAAGCATTGATTTCTAAAAAATGTTGCTAAAAAGAATTATTTTCTAAAATACCAAAAAACCCAACTGAATTAATATTGTAATATTTTTAAACAAGTTTTAATAAGTTCAGAGACAGTGTTATGTGAAGTTGATTTATTTATTAATTACTGGGATCAGTTGTAATAGGCCTTTAACAGGAAATAGTCATGTGCAGGTATAATACTTTGGTAACGAATGAATTGAGCTTGTGATCTCCATGGGAAAGACCGCGTTGCCATGGATGCTGGATGGAAGGCTGTTTTTGATAATGCTGTAAGTTTTAGAAAGATCGATTGGAGGTGGAAAGTAGCATTTACAAACAGGTTTTTCTAATAACACTACCAATCTCATACAAGTGCCTTTAAATATATATCTGCATCTAGTACAACCATGTGATTGCATTCCTTCAAAAGGTCATCCATTATTTATAAATTGAAGTGCGCGCTGTGTGCAAAAAGGGCATAAGTGATTCTTGATCACGTTCTAAATTCTCCCTTACAAAACAAAGAAATTGAAGGAGAATTTAGAATGTGATCAAGAGTCGCACCATTTTTGCACACAGCCCTTCAATGATCACAAGCATTAGTAGTGAATCAATTATCCGGCTCCCCTAGCACAAACCATGTATGACACAAACATACGCTCCTACAGTAAAAACCCGCATAAAAGAAACTGAGGATTAAGAACCTCCAGCCTGAAATTTGACCAATAAAGCGCCCAATACATAAGAACCACTTCAGCCTGACAAATGAAGCAGGTTCTTATTCAAAAAAGCTCAGAAAAACACTGGTGCAGACCAAACGGTGCTTTAAGGGCCATTGGAAGCACAAAGTACAATACACATGAATCTGATTTTCTGTTTTCTGTATAGTGGAATACATAATCAGAAAATGTGGACTATTGTTTTTGTTAACCAGACCTGACTCCATCAATTGAAAGCAACATGGTCCTCTACATGTATCTCGTTCTTGTTCTGATACACTGTACGCGCGCTCTGATTGGCTAAATTAAAAAGCCATGTTTTATCAGAGTATATAACATGGTTTGCCGTGTTTTATTGTTTTCATCGCGCGTGTAAATCTATACTATAAAACAGATAAAGAAGCCTTAATAAAAGTGCCTATGAACAATACATTTTTATTTTAGATATCAATTCTAAATCAAGTGAATAGTAGAATGGTAAAATATATTTTGCTTTGAATGCTGTGCCGCTGAGTTAAGGAGGTTTTAATATCCAAAATGCTAATTACATGACGTCAGGGGAGGCATCTGCAATCACTTCTTAGTGGTTGTGAATGGGCATTTCTACTGATATAGGAAAACAAATGTCTAATATTATTTTATTTCAACCATGGTTGTTCTGATACACTGTACTGTATCACAAATCAAGCACAACAAGTAAATTTTAAAACACATACCGTAACAAAGCTAATACAATTGTCCAGTCCAAGAACCTGTTTAAGAACCTATTCAGCCTGATTTCTCACTAGACATCCAATATATAAGAACCATTTCAGCCTGCATCAGAAATCATGGTTTCTTTTATGCTAGTTTTTACTGTATTCCTGGGTGGCCTAAGTTAAGGCCACTCAGGGCCTCATGTTTAATATATATTAGATACATTTTCAGAAAGGAACATAGCTATTCTCGTTACAAAGCTAAATAACTAGATTTATTACACGACTTGGCGTTTTCGAGTGCAAATACGGGCTAAAACGAGTGCAAATATGAGATCGTATTACACGGGTTGCGAACAGGTTTGCACATGTTTATTCAACACTTAAAACTTAAAACACTTAAAAGGTTTTGTAAGCGCGCGAGCCAATCGAAATGGGGCTGTTTGAGGAACAGCCAATCAGCTTTTAGCGCGCGAAAAACACGTTTTTCAGCGCGCGCCCGCCCCCTGGACTTCAATTGAAGCTGAGAGATTTCTTCTCTCGAGATTACTTCTCTCAAGATTTTCTTCAAACAGAGCAGTAAGGTAAGCGAAAACAAACTTTTTTTGTTCGTGTTAGCTGTCGTATAATAAACAATTTATTACACGAAGAGTTGTGTAATACGGCTGGGAATTTTTACTCCTCAATACCCAGCCGTATTACACAACTTTCCGTGTAATAACCTCTTTATACATATCACTATGATAAAATGAACTGTGCGGTTTTGTATTTTTATTCCATGAAACTACAGGAAATCCAAATTCTACTCAGGTGGTTAAACTATTTCTGCAAACTTAATTACATCCCTTACTAGCAAAGAAACGCTGACCATTAAAATAAAATAATAAAATACATGTTATCTTAAAACATAAAATAGAACATTAAAATGACAAGAAATAAATCAATAAACTAAACGAGAAAACAATAGTGTATGGCCAAACATGCAACAAGTTGATTGTTTTAGACAGTTGGCCAGCTTTATCATCTACTGGAGTCCCGTTGCATCATGGACGCATCTCATTAATTCAGTCCCTGATACGACAGTCAGGTGCTTCTCTACTGATTACCATGATCTGTGTCACAGCAGCTTAGAAAATCGAGATATAAAGGTAATTTTTATTATAAGAAAGGTAAGTAAGCGCAATGGGTTTCAGTTCATTTTAAAAAAATATAGCAGCGGATAATTTTTCGAAGCTCTATCTGATAGTCAGTTTTCATTATCGCGTAAACAAAGAAATTTGCAGCGGAATTGATATAGCACAGCAACCAACGAATGCCATTAAAATTCACCGAAACATTGCAAGATGTAACAAGATTCTCACATATAGGAACGTATACATCCACACTGTTGCAGACATGAAATATCAGTACTACGACTCCTATAGCTTTAAAACCTTTCCATCTTGCTACATTGTTAGTTCTTGTAAAAGCGTTTTCTTCAGGATTATTACAAGCAAGTTGTCTTTGTTGTTTTTGTATTTGTCTTCGGTGTTTTTCAACAACAATAATGATTCGAGTGTAAGCATACAGCACCCAGAGCACAGGAAGCATATCTAAGAAAACTATCCGTATCATTTTATAATACTTGAGGTATTCGAGTATTCCAGATTGCAGATTATTCTAAATTTAACTTATATCATATAGTACGTATTTATTTATTTATATAATCAGTATCCCATTATTAAGTGTAATCAGCCTGTAATTCAATATACATTGCAAGAGGCGTGAATAAACTAATTATTATTATTATTATTATTATTAAGTAAGGTATGTGAAATGCTAGTGATATCAGCCACACTGTTAATATAATAGTAACAGACCGTGGTCTTGTTAGTAACGTTCGATGCTTGAATGGATGAACAACGGCAATGTAACGGTCAAATGTTAATACACACAGGTTTAGAACTGAATCATTCATGAAAGTAAAGGCGAGAAATAGATATAAAGCCGAGACAGTATGATTACATTTGTACCAAAAGCCAAAACATGTGAATATCCCTGCACAGAATGCCCCAACACAGAAATCTGCCACTGCTAAAGATAAAATGAAGCGGCCATTTGGTGAGACTTGTTCAAGAAGATATTTCCTGGAGCAGATAATGTATATTACAAGGCCATTTCCTATAACGGTATTGACTGCAATTATTGCAAGTAATACCCAGAACCACGCCTCCAATGGAAAAAGAGGTTGTATGTTTGGGTTTGAATGTTTTAAAGAATCCGGATATATTACGGTATCGAGAGTGGTATTGTGTGTGTAATTATACTTCCCATTCATAATAATTAGTTTGAATATAAAACCACAACTGAGTTTTGGATACCTTTTCTACCCTTTGACTAACGTTGAGTTAAAAACTGTGTTTTTATTCTATTTAAATCTTATTTTTATGAACAAATTTCTAGTTGATAATACCCTTTTTCAATCCGATTGACTTTTCGACATCTACTTGTCGATATCTAATTTCAGGTTCAGTCAGTGTCGGTTAAGGTTTCTTTCTTGTAGACACTGTACTTACTTACTGGGTGAATAAAAGTCTAAGGTAAATTATAGTCGTTACCTTACAAATGTTTCCACATTCAATGGACAATTACACTGAAGAGATCAAAATCAATTCTTCCTTCCTTGGCGACCCTGCTTTTTCAGGTACTTGACGTGCTCGATCGTCTTTGCGTAGGATAGTAGTGTATAATTTGTTCTCTCCTCTCCTTTCGCCTTTGAACATGCAGAATAGTAGACAACTATTGATCTTCACTCTTGTATTTCCCCTTTCTTCTTGTATTTGTAGCCTCTACTTTGGTTTTCTTGATAATTCAGTGAAGTTTTAACGTTTATATCGCTTCTCCCTCTCTCAATCTTCCTTCAGTTTGTTTTTATTCAAACGGTCGTCGTTTTATCCGCTATGGACTGAATGAAAAGTTTTAAGCTGGTGTTCTCCGATATGCTTTCTCACTGACTTGCGCTTATCGACATCAGTAAAGCAAACATTTCCACAGTAAACTCCTTTTCGCCAGCTAGGTTTTCTAAAACAGTTATTTCCCTTCTCTGCTCGTGATATACATGTATGTATACGAAACCAATCAATGACGAGAGACTAAAGATGTTATATATTTTTATGCGACCACAGCTGTCTCAAAATGTCATTTTACAGAACTGACCTCACTTAATAAATGTGAACCGCGCCTTTTGTTGGTTTAAGCTCCATTATGTTATAGCCTTTGAGAAGTAATCATTTGTACGTTCTTTGAATAACTCCGGCCAAAAAAAGAACATGCAATGAACCATTTACTGACACAGTATGCAGCCATATTCTGTACTTCAACTGTAGCCTGCGTTGCGGCTCTGGAGTATCGGAGCGCAGCGAGCGGAGATTAGGGGGATTGGGGCGAGGACAATGAGAGCACCTTTTGCAAAAGGATTCCGGCGGTATGTTTTCTAGGCTTTTGATATATATATTCATCAAGCCTACGTCTCACAGCGGTTAGCTAAATAAATATTGGGATATGAATACGTAAAATGACGTCTAAATTCATTATTTGCCTTTCTCTAGTTTAAACGTGTGTTAAATGAAGTTAAACACAAGAAACAATTATGAAACTAACCCACAGGAACACCAGAAGTATTTAGCCGCTATAAGGATATTATATAATCAGCTCAAACATAAACAATAAAAGAAGAATATAGTCAACATGACTCAAGTGACTCTAGATCTTGTCATATTTTACCCTTTCCTTCAGTATTTTATGCGGCAGCATTTCTATCAGGTGTGATTAGGGTCAGTCCCTTCACTAAAGGTTGTTGTCAGGGAAGTAATCTCTATTTTAAAATTAACGCAACTCTTGATGATTCCTATGAGAAAATTATATTGTCGATCAAAGGTTATTTCTTTCTCTTTGACTTTTAGCCATTTTCATTGTTGAGTGCTTCGTCGTCGTACTTGAAAGGTCTTGTATTATTTATTTTGCATAATCTGTTAACGACTCATCATAAATATGTCGACGCATTTGAAAGCATTCTTAGTGACGTTTAGCCCTAGCCCCTCTTAATGTTTGTTCAACCGACGAGCATCTGTTTCAAACTTCAATTTGTGTCGTATTTGCGTGTGCGTTTTTAGTCATTCTCTTGGGGTTTTGGTCATTTTATTCCTATTCCATTTTATCTTTTTCTATCGATCCTTTCTATGTATTTCAATTTTAATGTTAAGTTCATAGATTTAGTATAATATTCTTTATTTGTATTCTTATTTAACCCCAATATTACTCATAACATTAACTATACATACATCTGATACCTATATCACTACCAAGATTTAAGGAGCACAAGAAAAATCTATTATAATATCGACTTCTCATTTAGTATGATTACCTTTCAGTAAAGAGCAGGACTTACAATTATCTGTCTATAAACTGCGCATGCGCACACCACAGGCTGGTTGACTTTACGCCACGGGAGAGGAGATAAACGAATGACGTGACCTACCCACTAAGTAAAACTGTTCTAAATTTCGTCTCGTAGCCAGCAAAACAATTTCCGATACAAGAGTTTAACTAGTCTCAGCTGTAGTAGTTTTATGAAGGAAAAATAGCAAAATACAGTGACCCTTGCGAAGGCCAATTATAAAGTTAAGTAGCATATGACGAGCTATGATAAGCAAGGGTTAACAATGGTCATTCGTTAAGCATTACGAGCGATGATAAATCCCATATCAAACGAGAGGCATCGATCAATTAACCAATTTATCTTAATATGCCGTTTAACCCAGAAAGAAATGAAACTTTAAAGTTTACTGCAGGGTTTGTAGGAGCAGGCATCTATTAAAGGCCCATTTCTCATGATCCGAACCTATTTAAACCCTAATACGAATGGTATATCCTTGGGCACACAACTCTGATGCACTCATTCTTGCTACATGCATGTAATGGCCTGCGATGTGACGAGAGGAGGCAAATCTTATGCTACAAGATGTTTATAAGGAGGTCTGCCAGCCATGCCCAGGTCTCCATAATCTCGTCCCTCCGACGCGCACTTGCTGCCACGGTCGTGTTACGTTACAACGATAACATATCTCTCCCCAGAGATTGAAAAGTATTTTTCACGCCATAGCCTTTGCCACTAACAATATATAACTTTTTATGAATTTTGTTTTTCGATACAACGACAGGAAGTCTTATTTTTTGAGCTCCGAATATTGAATCTAAACGTCCTTTACTGGAGGCCGTTCCCTTTGTTCAGCTTTAAACAAAGGTTTATTCAGCGCTCGCCAACGCTCGCCTGCAGAACACAACTCCTGGGGCATATTTCTACTAAAAACGTCTTCACGTACATAAGAAGAAAATTATATTTATCTTTGCGAGGTTGGCTATACCTTTTTATGCACACTAATTGTCGTGTTAAGTGTATGACATCACTTCCGCTGAATACTGAGAACGGCTTCCAGTAATGGCGGACAGGATTTTACCAGTAAACTCTCCTAACATTTTGTGGTTTAACATGCCAATTTGGGATTTTTTTTTTTACTATTTCGGACATTTCTAATACTGATTGACCAATTGACACTGAAAATGTGGCAAATCGAAATGGTAAATTTTCGTCGTTGTGGCACTTTAAGTGTCAATGTATATAGCTTTGCAGCTAACTGGGGACACTAGTGAAGGTCTAATCGTTTACTGTTGGATTACGTAAAGCAGCACCTTCTACTCAGTTATTTTAAGATCCTGAGTGTTGGTCCGGCCGGGGTTTGAACTCGCGACCTCCCGCACGACAGACTCTTAATCACTGAGCTAACCGGAAAGCGGTCCTCAGCTGGATGTCGGATGTAGCTGCTTTCAGTTCTTGGTCACTTGTTCAAATGAACATCCTTGGACTATTTGGTGCTGTCTTGTGAGAAATCTCTCATCTTGTGAGAAATCTCTCATTAGTAAATTTGGAAAATGCAAAAATTAGTACAAAAATATTCTGCACCGACATGGGTTAATTATCGCTAAGTTAATCTAAGGGGCCGACCATTTGACTTTTGAGGGGGGGGGGGGGGGGGGGGGGGGGGGGGCGGTCGTTCTTGTCTGTGCTAGATTTTTTTTTCTTTAGCAGTGTTGTTGCACGAATTGTTTTTTTGCGAAAAAAGCGGAGCCAGAACAAAGCTTTTCCGCTTGCAGGATATTTTTTTTCAACACCGTTGGCTTGGTTACAATCAACCAACTTGACTATAATGGTGGCACAGTTTATGAATCACATGAGATTTCAGAAGCTTTTAATGAGCATTTTTCAACTATCGCTCAAAATATAAGCGAAGAGCTACAACCCGGCAACATGCCATTTGAATCTTTCTTACCGAATGTCTCTTCTGTAACCAGTGCCTTCCATTTAAAAGAAACCGATGGAGACCATATCTATAAACTGATTTCTAAATTGAATAAATCTAAAGCTACGGGACTTGACAACATTCCAGCCAAATTAATAAAGGAGTGTGCTGATTTAGTATCTGAATCCCTATCTTGGGTTTTTAAGAAGTCAATTTCCTCTGGTATCTTTCCTGTGGAATTGCAGTGTTCTAAAGTGTTCCCGGTATACAAAAAAGGGAAACACTCTGACCCTAATAACTACCGACCAATTTCTGTCATTCCAATTGTAGCCAAACTTTTCGAAAGAATTGTTTATGACCAACTTTTTACATATATTAATGACCACAAGCTTTTATCAAATCAACAATCTGGATTTAGAGCTTTGCATTCCACAGTTACTGCGCTATTGGAGGCAACAAATGAATGGGCGTTAAACATTGACCGCGGTAAAATCAATGCTGTTGTCTTTATCGATCTTACAAAAGCTTTCGACACCGTTGATCACGAGATTCTTCTTGCTAAATTACGTCACTACGGTGTACACGGTACAACGCACGATTGGTTTGCCTCGTATTTGGGTTCTCGCTCACAAAATAGTTTTGTAAATGGATCCTTATCTCGGGTTCGTTCTCTTAATTGTGGAATTCCTCAGGGCACAATCCTGGGCCCTTTGTTGTTCTTACTTTTCATAAACGATCTTCCCAGCTGTTTGTCTAATTCAACCCCTAGGATGTATGCTGATGATACTAGCCTTACATTTTCTAATAACAACATCAGTGAACTTAACTCAGCAATGAATTACGATTTACAGTGTATTCATGAATGGCTTAATTGTAACAAATTGGCATTAAATATTACCAAAACCGAGTTCATGCTTATTGGATCCAGGCAGAAACTGACTAATATTTCCCAAACTCCAACTCCTGTCATCAATAACATTCCAATAAAACAAGTTCAGTCAAGCAAATCGCTGGGAGTTAATATCGACGAAAATTTGAAATGGAATAATCATATCGATGTTATATCCAAAAAAATTGCTTCCGGCATTGGAGCTATTAAACGAATAAAACCATATGTACCATACGGTATTCTTCTAACTATTTACACCGCCCTAGTCCAACCACACTTTGACTACTGTAGCCAAGTGTGGGGAAATTGTAACAAAGGACTAAGTGAAAAACTACAAAAACTTCAGAATCGTGCTGCACGTGTCTTGTTAAACGCTCCATTCGACTCCAATGCAGAACATTTATTTAAAACACTGGAATGGAAAAATTTAAAAAATCAACGTTTATCTTCTTTAGCCACAATGGTCTTCAAATCTCTGAATCAGCTAGCTCCCGAATATCTCTGTTCGAAGTTCATTCCTAGGATTGAACTTACAAATTATGCCCTAAGGGATATATCTTATAAACTCGCTGTCCCACACCCCCGCACCAACTATTGCAAACGCAGCTTTAGCTACCGCGGTGCGGTCTTATGGAACAGCTTGCCTTTCGAATTACGTGCACAGAAATCCCTAAATGCATTTAAATCCAAGCTAAGTTGTCACGATTTTGCAGGATTTCACTGTTAGTTAAAATAACAACACGGCGCTCATGGAAAGCAGGCTTCTTTATTTATTATTCTTTGTATTTTAGCATTTTTAACAATTGTAATTAGACATTTCTACATATTAGTAGATCATATATTTTAATTAACTTGTAAAATAGATTAGTATAGCATTAATAGCATATTTTAATATTTGTATATGACCTGATCGAGCACACCGTGTATAAATAAAGTTGACTTGACTTGACTTGACTTGCAGGATTTTTTTTTTCAAAAACACCCACCCCCCTCAAAAGTCAAATGGTCGGCCCCTAAACCTATTGACATCAGTTGACAGCTTGTCATCTATTTTTATGGCTGAGGTAATTAAATCCTACTTTGTGGTTTCCGAACTGTCAACATGCATCATATGTCATTATCAGATGCCTCTCAGAAAGGCGTCTGGTTTTCTCAAGGCTCCATACTGTTTACTATAGTTTCAATTATTTAAAACAAAGAAAATATAGTTTCAATAAATTTTCACTCGTGTTCACCTGTTTTACCATCTTTTACACTCGTGTTCACTCGTGTGTAGTTTTAGGCAACATCAGTAAACGTATTGTAAATTAAGTAACCATCCGCGCAATAGGTAGGCACAATTCTATGGTTCAGATGCAATTTGCTTTCCCCACTTTAGTATTTCCTGTTTTTTTATACTGACAACTCATCAACCCTTCTATGATAAATTTCTGAAATAAAATCCACTAAAATGCATTTTAAAGGTACATTTCTTTTGTGTGAAAACATTTCGTCCAATCAGAAGAGTCCAAAACAATAACCAAGGAAACGTTCAATTTAAAAATGTTCCCCATATTGAAAATTCGTCATATTAAAAGTTATGAGTGTTTTCACTAGATGCAATTCAAATCTGTTTTCAAAATGAGAAAATATAATATTCTTCTTCAAGTTTAGATATATTTTAATGTCTAAGCCAATGAGGTGGAAGATTGAAACAATACCACAATTAGCACCTCTTTACATTCCATGCATAACATATGCCTACCTCTTGCGCGGACCATTACTTAAGATTCTGTGCAGTAATATGTTCAATTAATTCATTATTTATTATAGTTCAAACGAAGCCGCCTAATTTTCTTTTATTTCAATTGCGTTCGGCGCAAGGAAAGTTCGACGTTGCCAACGTGCCTACAGTTCTTTAATCAAATCATTTTTAGCTTCACAAATGATTGTTTTCGTTTCTCTATGGCGATGTTGTCCTTTGCTGCTTTTGCATAATTATAACACACGCAATGGTGATGACTTTCGTCTGCCAACTGTAAACATAGGGCCCCTAAGGACAACTCGTGGATAGTCAGTGGTATATACTAAAAGTCGCGTGACCGATGACGTCATCGTTACGTCATCACCACTAAGTGAATCGTGGGAAAATAATACCATGCCTGTCCAAGTTTGAACTGTCTGGCATTAGAAATGAGGGAGATATGGGCATGTACTTAAAATCACATAAGCGATGACGTCATCATTACGTCATCACCACTAAGTGATTTGTGGGGACCCACTACCATATCTGTCCAGGTTTGGAGTGTCTGGCATTAGGAAGGCACCGTCAATACATCTTCTCCTGCATGACCAAATCTTTCAATTCTTGGACGCGTACCATAAACATCCGTAAATATATCTTCGGAATATCGAACACTATGCGGACAGCCAACGGAGAGTCCCCGATCTACACACCATAAAACGATGAATAAATTGGCTTCTGACCCACTCCAATAACTCGTGTTCTGCGCTTGCGCGCATCCAACTGGGACAAACAACGCCTAACATATAATGCTGTTAGGGACTGGAACAATCTTAGTGGTGGCATTAGGCACAGCAACACCATGTTAGAAGTTTGTAATTGTTTCCACTTTAATAGCTTTAAATTAGTTCATTCCTTATTAGCTCGTACTTTAATGAATAATATCCCTATGTAATCGTTGTTTTCGTGACCTTTTAATATTTTAACTATTATTCTGTAGTACTAATTTGCAGGACCTCTTTGAAAATCACTGGTGTGAAAGAGCTTCCTGTTAAAATATTAAATTAATAATAATAATAATAAACTTTAAAATATAGATACGATAGTACGCGCGCTCTGATTGGCTAAAAAGCCATGTTTTATCAGTGTATATAACATGATTTGCCGTGTTTTATTGTTTTCATCGCGCGTGTAAATCTATACTATAAAACAGATAAAGAAGCCTTAAAGTGCCTATGAACAATACATTTTTATTTTAGATATCAATTCTAAATCAAGTGAATAGTAAAACATATTTTGCTTTGAATGCTGTGCCGCTGAGTTAAGGAGGCTTTAATATCCAAAATGCTAATTATATGACGTCAGGGGAGGCATCTGCAATCACTTCTTAGTGGTTGTAAATGGGCATTTCTACTGATATAGGAAAACAAATTTCTAATATCATTTTATTTCAACCATGGGTATAACACTGATAATTTGAAAAAAATTGTTTAATTGTAACAAAACAATTTGTATAATAATTGATGCATCCCCTGACGTCATGTAATTAGCATTTTGGATATTAAAACCTCCTTAACTCAGCGGCACAGCATTCAAAGCAAGATATATTGTACCATTCTACTATTCACTTGATGTAGAATTGATATCTAAAATAAAAACATAAGGTTCATAGGTACTTGAAATCCATGGTTTATACTATCATAAAACACTCTGGTCATTTGAGAATACTCGAGAAATGTTGAAAGCACGCGCCTTCGGCTTGTGCTTTAACATTTCTCTCATGTTCTCAAATGCCCATCGTGTTTTACGATAGTATAAAACATGGTTAAGGCTTCTTTATTTGTTAAATATTCATGAAAAGAATATTCTAGACTTGTGATAAAAAGCAGTGGTAATAACCACTTATCGCATACTAATTTTAAAATACTTATCGCATATTTATTACCCCAGAATATAATTTCCCTCTCATAGCGGGATATGGGATTTATCGCATCAGTTGTAACAATAGATGTTTGGTGTGACATACGAATGGGGATAATAGAGTGGATCAGCAATAGAGGCATTTTAATGCATTTTAATGAATCCTATCATAATATCTCGACATATAGTATGGTATAAATCGTTTGAAAATCTTCGTAGATTATTGAAATATCGTATATGCTCTTTGTAGGAAATGTATTTTTACGATATTAAACCTGATGGCGCGACGACCGCGTGATGTTAAAAACCTTCATTTGCCCGGTTAAGGAGATGAGAAAAATTAGACAGCAAAGGTAAATTCATGGCGAGACATAACTACACGATTAAAGTACGTAAAGCTCCCAGTTTCAGAGAAATCTCCCACGAGCTACCAACAAGCCGTCGCAATAGGTCAGAAGACAGTGTAAACCATATCAGGAGCACATTCGGCTCCTGCTCCTGACCATATTCAACATCTAGCTTCTTTACTAACACTACGTCGCCTTTAGATCGTGTATCAGAATAGTATACTGGTATTAGTGTTTCACATTCCCTTTAAAAAATAAGTGTTTTGAACAGCCACAAGTCAATTCTTCTCCTTGGTATTTACATTTTTATTTTGAAACAACGAAGAAATAGAGTGATTGTGTTGCACTAAAAAAATCGAGACACTTTCGTTTTGTTTATTAAAGTTCTCCTGCACAGACGTTTCGTCACCCTCCAGGGCTACCTTAAAAACGTTTCAAAGTTTGAATAAAACTACAGTCTTAATCATAAGTTATAAAGGCCGCCCTAGTTAATTTTTTTTTTGGGGGGGGGGGGGTCGAGGTATTTCGCCGTCAACCAATCAGAAAGCACTGTGCACGTGCACGTGCACGTGAACATAGCAAACTTTGTGGAGTGGGGGACTGGACACTGCTAGACTTCGCAAATACGAAAGTGTTTTGGGCCATTTGTTGCTATTATTTTGCTGAAATCAAGTTTCGACTGAAGGTTGGTGGCAGTTAATTTAATATTAGGTAAGATGTCTTTAAAAGTGGCAGGCTATTATAATAGTGATTTGCTCCAAAACGTCTACAGTCGCTTTGGAGTTGATTAAAGGTCCTTCTCAAGGAAGCATGGATTTATGCTAACCCAACCCAGGATCGACTCCTGACATAAACTTAAATTTACTTAACTTTATAATCCAGTCTTTTCGTTTAATAGGTTTTTGTAAGCTAGCAATTCTGCAGGGTCAGAAACTGTTGAATCTTCACAACTTGTAATTGTGTTGAATTTCCATTCGTCAAATTAACATTGTTGGCTGTCAGTCCAGTGAGCAGAATTATCAATAAATATTTTACTGTCCACGGTGGGCACAAACGACCATTAAAACGGCATGAGTTCTATATTTTAAAACGTTTTCAACGCAGACGATTTTTTAAGCTATGTTAATACCATTGTAATACCATTTGTAATACGTTTCTTATAACTGTTAATTACCTCTAAATAGGAATGTCGTATATTGTTAAAATCTCCTCGTGATGAGAATGAAGAAATCGAAAACCCGATGTCGATTGGTTAAGGAAATCAAAAGTTATGAAAGTTTGAATTGTGTCCATTTTCCCGCCAAAATTTGGCGGGAAATAAACAACACAAAAGCATTTATGAAAATATCGCTTCATTCATCTTTTACAGCTATAAATACTGTTGCATGACATTTTGTCCAATCATAAAACACGTTGATGGCTAAAATCCTATGTTTTTAGAACTTTGATTTTTTGTCCATAACCGGCTTAAAATTGAAGTAATATTTTCGGCAACGTCATTATGACGTCATACTTTTCTATACATGTCCTTAGAAAAGTATTCGAGTTTTAATGATGAAATGTGCTAGTCTGGCACTCAAAAGTCACATTATTTTCTTTGCTTGATATTTTAACAATAGGCAGCCTTATTTAGGTATGACTCCTGACGTCACTAAATATGACGTCATAGCAACAGTCATTCCTCTATAACTCTTGCTGTTGTAGTAGTAGGACGTTCAAATTTGCTACGAATTAATGTGTCATGAAGGCCCTTTGATGGGGTAATCTGTTTGTAACGTCTATAAAAGGGGGAATTTCACCAAAAAAGGAGGCATTACTTATGACGTCACAACAACGTCATCATACTAACATAAAACACCTAAAATAATAATATCAAGTTCTCTAAATCTAAAGTACATGAACTCTTAATCCAGGTGTTAATGATCCGGGACACAAGGCTTTGAGACACTCCAAACCTAGCTGCCAAATCCTCCTCTAATAAACCAACTTTTAAATGGCACAATACCATAAAAAATTCAGTCTCAACCACTCAGGTCTCAAACTTCATTCCCTTTATTTTCCAGGAACTAGCTGTTCTGGTTCTTCGTTATTCGAGTCAGGGATATCAACATTTGAATACACGGACATATCAAGTGACCTTGCTGCTCTACTCTTGCTATTGTTTGTTGTTGTTGCTCGGTAATATGGCGCTTTCCTCTGTGGCTTTTCCACGGTGAAAACAAACTTCGTAGGGATAGAGCCCAGTTTTAATCTGATTCTCTGTCCTCCTAGAGGCTTGATAAAGCATTCAGGCTCGAAATGCTTGCTACATACGTACAAGTTCTTGCTAACAGGAGTGTTCTTTTTGTGGATCTTGACAAGCCATATTTATCAAAGATCCTTGTTTGTGAGTGGCAATAAATGCCACGATAGACCGCTACATTCTGCTTTTGTACTACGATTCGTACAGCCAAAGGCTATACAGTGCTTAACCATAGCTTCTTTTCACTACTTTTATGCAAAGTGACACAGAATACTCTATATATTTTGAAATATCCGGTAATGTCTGTGGTCGTCCTATACTGTTCTTCTAACTTTTGAGCGAGCTTTGACATAAACTCATTGAGAGACCGCTGGGCCGCAGACACTAATCCGCATTAGAGCTATTATTAAAGCCACATACCCAACTGTTCAAAATTGGATACAAAATCGTAGACACATATTATTGCAACCTACTTTCGCCGAGACCGCTCACATAACACATGCATTAAATTGTACCAGAAAGTGCAGGAAAAGGCGCATCTGAGAATCTGAAATTCAAAATTTTACTGGGAACCCCAGGAACTCCCCCTAGAAACTTGGTCCTCAGCTGGCCGTCATATGTAGCTGATTCCAGTTCTTAGTTTCTTGTTTAAATAGAGACTGAGAACCCTTGAGAACCATTTAGTGCTGTTTTGTGAGAAATCTCTCCTTTACAGTAAATAAATTTGGAAACTTCAAAACTTGGTAAAAAAAGTTTGTGCAGATCAGAAAGGCAGCAAAAAAATTCATTAACTACATACGTGTATGGGCATAAAAAATGTTATATTATCAATTTTTTTCTATTTTATCACAGCTTCTGAAACAATGTAATTATGAAAAACGAGCAACGGAGCACCTTAAGAAAAAGCAAGTACGAGCAATATTTTCTGTGAGCATTCGAGCAAAGGCCTAAAAGGACAAGCACTTTCAAATTTTGACTGACCATTCGGTAGCCCTTTAACTGTACTACTATCCAACATGTTGGATCCATTTGAATGGGCCTTCTCTTATAAGCTTAACGTTAGCAGTCCAATATCTCCCGGCGTAGCCAATCGATGAAATCGATGATCGATTAAAATCGATATTAATCGATGCCAATCGATACCAATCAATCGATTGATATTGGAAATCGATGAACAATCGATGGACCAAATCTTTGTGACCTTATCGATTGATATCGATTGCCCTTAATTGCAATCGATTGGCATCGATTTTTGAAAGGATCAATATAAACAAGGCAGGTAGGTAAAGTAACGTATCGTAAACGTATCTCCAACGGCCACATCAAATAAACAATTATGGTATCCTTTCACTATACAGTAAATGGAAAGCTTATCTGTACTACCTTCTGATGCTCGTGCCATTTTGCCAGTGTATGTACGTTTACCGGTGAAGTTTGCCGCTAGTAACATGATATTCCATTGCGTTTCCTTTTAGAAGATTCGCGAAAATTAAGCACACCCCAAAATCGCGAAATTAACGTGTCAGGCTCAATCGATATCAATCGAAAATGCCAATCGATATTCATCGATTGATAATTTTTCTGTGACTATCGATTGGTCATCGATTGACCGATACCAATCGATATCAATTAACTAATTTTATCGATTGATATTGATTTATTGATTGGATTTCCGATCATCGATTTCATCGATTGGCTACGCCGGGAATATCTCCACATAGTGAAGAGCCCACTATTAAATATAATTAAATAATAATGATACTGAAAGCAGTTTTTCCATCTTTTATAATAATGTACTAAGCCTTAATGTTTATAGACGATACGCTCAATTACCAGGTACGTAATAGAAAAAACAGCTAATGAAGCAATTCAAGCTACAGTGTATGGGTGAATATAAATATCCTTTGTTCAAAAGAAAACTATAATTTGCGGCATCATTAACAGACAACATAATTCCCCAGAGCGCTTCAATTCCAATCATTACTTCCGTTCGAAGAAACAATTGAAAAAAATACTTCTATCGCTGCAGAGTTGTTATAAAATATTGTGCAGCATACAGGAGCGCTTGTAGTGGTTAGAATTTGCTTGATTGAAGAATCTTACCCAAACTATCATTCTTCTTTGAAGAAACGTATGTCAATCTTTAAGATTCTTTGTCCCCAGACTGGCAAGAATCTAATGTAAGCTATTAAAAATTAAGCTTTAAGCTTAAGTTTATAATGAGTATATAAAGCTCCAGCTTACCATTTTGTGAAGCATGCTATAAAACTTACCAAATAAGAAGCCAACACCACACAACACTCGACAGGCAAAACAAAATGGCGGTGGAGACATGAAGAAATGGGCTTCCTGTGGTAACATGCAAACCACAGGAATCCCGATAGGAAACACAACCTCGTCCCCAGTACCCGTTTCTCTGTCAGATCCTGGGAACGAGGTTGGTTCAACCGAAAGAATAAATCGGAAACCCTGTGGTATGCATACAAGAAAAATACGGGGTATGCATTTTTACCACAGAAAGCCCATTTCTTATAAAAGTGCAAATAAGCCCTGGGTAAATATATTTCTTACGAAGAGATTAGAGGCCATAGACAAAGGATCCCGGAATAATAAATTGCTTTGATTAATTTGTTATGGTGTATTGGGCTATTGGCCGTTCAAAGTTGCCCAAAAACGTGTCTTGGGTAGCCTGTGGACGAAAATCAAGCGCACGAGCGCTTCACAAAATTGGCACTGGGTCTAGTTATGACGTCATCAACAGAACACGCTCGATGCGCCATTGCATTAAAGGCTTGCCAAATAAAGCTCACCGAAACTTTTAGCGCGATATTATCATCTTCTCGGTTATCTATTCAATTATTTTGCAAATAAGCCAACGCTTTATACCTGCGAAGAGAAGACTTCTTTTGATGACGTCACGTTTTATTCTCGTCCCAATCTCCGAACATGCGCGGAAATTATTCTACATTTGGAAGTTTAGTCGCTAAAAAAATAATGAAAACATTTTTATTTAAAATGTGGCAGAATTTTTTCCCTTCCTTTTAAGGTCTAAGCTGGCAAAAAAAAAGCATAACTGGCCAGGGCTTATATGCACTTTAGTGACACTCCAACAGTCGATCGAGTGTTGCACAGGAAGTTCTAACTTTAAAGTGCCTATGAAGCTTATTATTTTATTTTAGATATCAATTCTACATCAAGTGAATAGTAGAATAGTACAATATATCTTGCTTTGAATGCTGTGCCGCTGAGTTAAGGAGGTTTTAATAGCCAAAATGCTAATTACATGACGTCAGGGGAGGTATCTGCAATCACTTCTTAGTGGTTGTGAATGGGCGTTTCTACTGATATAGGAAAACAAATTTCTAATATCATTTTATTTCAACCATGGGTATAACACTGATAATTTGAAAAATATGTTTAATTGTAACAAACAATTTTGTATAATAATTGATGCCTCCCCTGCGTCATGTAATTAGCATTTTGGATATTAAAACCTCCATAACTCAGCGTCACAGCATTCAAAGCAAGATATATTGTACCATTCTACTATTCACTTGATGTAGAATTGATATCTAAAATAAAAAAATAAGCTTCATAGGCACTTTAATACACATATATACCGTTATATGCTGTCCTTTTGAACAAAGAAGCTTTCAGAATCCTATATCTCTCGAGCGAATCTGAACCCTAAACTCGGGCTTAGATTCCGCGCGGGCAGAGGGAATGCAATGGCGCATCAACGCGTTATCTCTCTTAGATTGACTATTATCATCAATTGTCAAAATCGCTAGAATTGATTATAATCATCATTCTAAGACAAACCCTAACCCGAACTACAAACCAAACCCTAACCATCGGACGAGTTCGTGATCACGGGTAATCGACGGGTTGTCACTCACCTAGTTCATGTTCAAGTTCGTTTTATTTTGCACTATTTCTTTTAAAGATAATTACACAAGAAAATAATTGTAGAAAGAAAAAGAGAGATACGGTAATAATAAAATAGTTTTGAATTTCAAGAATGCGCATAGAGGTCAAAGGAGCCATAGGCTTTCTAGTTTACCTCTATCACAAGAAAAATAAATGAGGATATTTGGAGCACAGAAAATACATAAATATCTATTGTACAAATGTTCTTGAGTGGTAAGCGGCTAGAATTAATACTAATTCTTCTTCCTTCAAGTCAGCCATCTTGGAAATGCTAAAGGTATGTTTGATACAATTTCCTATGTTTTGCTCTTTTGAAGCAGTCACTGCATAATTAGAATAGTTCAAAGCATCTAAATCTTGACTACAATATATTCATGGAAGATCATGTGTTGTAGTTTCTTTGATAAGTTCAATACCATAAAAGATTACTCTATAGTTTTGTATTGCCTCGAAAATTTTCAACTCATCACATTTATTCCAATATTTGTATTTGTATGTTGCTTTGACGAGTATAGCGATCACTACAAAATACTTTGGTGACATGGATATGAACAAACACAAGGGTGAAAAGCCACTAAACCTTAAAACTACAAGCAGAAAGAAGCAAAGGAAGACGACATTGGGATGCATAATTCATTTTCACCAATTCAAGACTGAGTCAAACATAACAGTAATGTCAGAGAAAAGTTTCAAAAAAATTAAGGAATCTGTTCAGATCCGACAGTCCCAGATCAATTCCAAGGACAGACTTGATGATATCTGCTCACACGTGGCAAGTACTTTCCAGCCAAATAAATATGGATACCACAGGTCTTGTTATCAGACATTCACACACGTATCTCGACTATTAAAACGCAAGAATGTATCTAATAATGCTGACAGTGGATGATGCCAAAGCATCTAGTCCTTGGAATGGCTCTCAGACACTTGACAGGCAGTGCTGAGGTTGTATCAATCATCCACCGCTTTGGCCATTGTATGTCCTACTCTAGACTTCTGGAACTGGAAACTGCGATGTGCAAGGCCATGGATGAGCGAGATGGTGTCATCCCATGCACGATTAACCCAGATCAGAACATTGTCACTCACCTTTGCTGGAACAATTTCGACCTAAGAGAAGAAACGCCATCGGGCGCGGGCACTACGCACACTGCACACGGTATCGTAATCCAGGAAGTATCAGGAGATGGTGAGCATGACACACTGATCTCACGTGCAGCAGCGCATCTCACTAGAACAAAGAACCGATCAACGCGATGCACCTCCGAAGAAATTGAACCATGTTTTGCAAAGGATAAGGTCCAGCCAAAGCTGACAATATCCAAGACAGAAGTGCTTAATACTGAAGCTGAAGGAAATGCTCGATTATCAGACGATCTGTGGTTTATCTGTCGGTCGGGTGTCTGAAACATTCTGCTCAGATTGTCCCGCCATGGGCAGGTTGGGTGTCGTTGACTGGAACTAGCAAGGTCTCGCCGCCAGCTCAGCAGTCCACCATAGACTATATGGCGCCAGTGTTTGCACCTGTGACTGAAAACGCCACTGTCCAGCATATATTGAAGCGATCGCAACAGGCATCAAGGGAAGTTAACCAGCTGTATACGTTTGTGACGTTCGATCTAGCAGTGGCAAAGAAGGCTTACTCGCTCGTGTGGCAGAATCCTGAAATCTTTGATGACCTTATCGTTAGAATGGGAAGTTTCCACCCCACCTGTTCCTACATGGGTGCACTCGGAAAGAAAATGAGGGGCAGTGGCTTTGAGGAAATTCTGGTGGAATCAGGGATCTGCGCGAGTGGGTCAATTGCGCAGGTTATGACAGGAAAGCACTACAACCGGGCAATCCGTGTACACAAGATTGTTTATGAAGCTTTGGAGCGACTTCTACTCAGCATCTTTGAGTCATGCTCTGGAAACATTCTTGATTACGAGGCAATGACCACATTAGATTGTCTTGCCAAAGAGCCATGCAAGGAAAACCTGTCTGCTGCCTTGGCAAGTGACAGCTGCCGAAAATCGCTGCGCCTCTACTCCCAGTTCAAGGAGAGTGTTCGTCAGGGGGAGCTTGGGAAGACCGCTCAATTCTGGATGAGCTACATGGACAAGGTGTCTCTAATTCTGTTGTTCCAACGAGCAACCAAAGAGAACAATCTAGAGCTGCACCTTGCAAGTCTCCAACACATGTGCAGCTTGTTCTTCAGTTACGACCACCCGAACTATGCAAGGTACTCTACAGTATATTTGCTCATCGTTCTGAATCTTCCCCAGTCACATCCAGGAGCTGAAGTGCTGCTGAAGCGCAATGGATTCAGCGTTAGCAGATCAGATGTGCCATCATCCAGGAATGCTGTTGACATCACGATTGAACAAACTATCAATCGGCATGCGAAATCCCACGACGGTATTGTTGGTTTCAGCAGAAATCAGTCTGCATATTATAGATGGTGCAAGACAAGACACACCAGGGCTAGCTATCTACAAGCAACCAAGGCGATTGCAAACATGGACAGTCAAGAGTGCACGTCACACAAGGAGGTCAGACCTTCACAGAGATTGAAAAGCGAACAAGACACATTCAGCGTTATGCAGGCCATCAGCAATTTTATCAACCCATTTGCAATCGACGATAAAGATGCCGTATACTGCATTTCATCGGGTTCTCCTGTGCCATCTAATGTTGAACACGATATTCTTATGGCTGACGAAATCGGCAAGAAAGCCCACCAAGAATTTGTCCAAGAGCGACATGTGGAAAAGAATATCAGCTTTCACGCTCCCGTGAAAAGGCAGAATCTGAAGACCTTTGTTTCCCTAGCGAAATCTACAGTTATCAAGGGCCAGTCTAGAAAAACAAAGGAAATCACCGCGGAAAGGAACGTCTTTGGTGAACTAGTTCTTTTAGCGCTAGAATACCAGATCAACTTGGAGAGTGTGCTAAGTTTTCCATTAGGCCCTGTGCCGTGGGCACTAGCTACAGCAGACGGCACCCCCATAAAGACTGACAAGTCAAAGTTGATGCATACCCTAGAATGTGTATATCATACATGGATTGTGGAATGAAATACCAATTGAAATGAGAAACTTATCCAAAAGAGCATTTAAAACAAATATCAAGAAATACCTACTCCAAGTAGAATCCTCAATGTATACGTTGTTCGATCGGCTTTTCTGTAGTCCTTGGACTTGTTTACTACTTCAAGTCCCCGTTCTCAATGACGGAACATACTTAGATACCGAATTAAACGCTAATAATAGCATTCTCCCTAATCGATATCAGCTTAAACTGAACTTGTTACTGTGTTACATGATAAAAATAAATCAAAAACACAACTTTTTGGTGTTTCTCTCTTTAGCGTATTCTTGGACTTATTAAAGCCAAGAGGCAATGGTGTTCTTAATATATATGTAATACGTAATCAATATGTTGGCCCTATAGGGCAATTACTGTGGAGTTTCCTCTTCTGACACAAATGTCATTATTGATATTTGGCGTTGGTTTGAGCGAGGATATATTCTACCGTTCTACCGTGGCTGTACTAAGCCAGTTATTTCAATGTCGGCCAATCGTAGCGACTAGTGGCTCCCAGCTATGTAATCAAAATTTAACTAAACAACATATAAAAGATAGGACAAAAGGTCAATTCTCTCGGGTGGATTTGGAATCCAGTCCCGAGGGTATGGGAACGTAGGTTATATTAAATATTAATGGCAAATGAAACCACGGTAAAAAGTTAAAAACGTATATGACACAGAATCAGGAAAGAAAGCATAATCTTCCCCTAATTAGACAGTTTAAGGAAGCCTAATCGGGAAAACCGCGTTTAAAATAGGGGTGTCTCGAAAACACAGACCTCGAAAACACAGGCCAAAGTCAATATGGTTGGGATTCAGTGTGTCATAATTGGCGCCGTGCACTCTGATGTATTGATACTTAGCACGGAAGCATGGATTTCGGAAAAGTGGATTTATGGAGGTACGTATGATAAGGATCAAATGGCAACTTAGGGTAGATATAAATACTGTCTCGCCTTATTGTTTGCCTAAGGTGTTGTTCCTATCTATGCATGTTGCACCTTTGGTTTAAGTTGGTTAAGGTTTATAATTACTCTTACCGTTTATGGCTTTTAGGTTTGCTTTATTAAAGTCAGTAGGACTACCATTACACGTATTGGTGAACGATTTTGTCCCTGTATTCCTTTTTCTTTTAACTCTACTCTCATTAAATTTTACCTGGTGGCAGTGAGTCTCTTGCCCAACTAATACTAGCTTCGTAATAATTGGCTGTCAATTAATCTTCATGTAATTTTGCACCTGTTGTTATCTTCTAATACTGAACACGTACAGATTTAGCAGACTGACTTTGCGTGTGCAAAAACTGCAAATTGTGGAAGTCCATGCGAACAGTGGATAAGCCCCTCATTTAGCTCATGTCATTTTGTTTGTTTAGTCATTGACTAGAGCGAGCTTTTACCTTTTTGAATTCACTTGTTTTCGATTGTAACCTAGATAATTATTCATGGACAGTTAGGTCTTACTGTCTTAAAACGAACATCGTTAAACTTGGTTAGTTTCGTAATTCTAAAATACTTTAAATTTCTTTTTAAGGTACTTTTGGGCGTACGATTTTACGTTGCGTCACGAAGCTATAAATCTGATAGAACAGGTTTATAAGTCTTGTTTTCCCATCTAAACTGGCTTGAACACGCGTGTAATTAAGAGTATTATTATTTAAGCAGGCAGTAGCATTGTCGGTGCAGAGGATCCGCACGGTACACGCGAAATAAACGAAGTTCCAACTCAACCACCGCCGACTCTCTATATATTGATTGACGATCCGGTTCTTGCAAGAGGTACACTATAGAGAGAGTTTCCCTCTTTTGAAACAACTGTTTTGTCGACACTTTTCCCTTATCTTATTTTTCCTTTTACTTCTTCCTTTACCATGCATATATTACTTATGTATTATCGACACCGGCTTTTCCCCTTTTCTTATCTCTTCCTTTCTCGTTTTTAATGAATCTGCAATTAAATGATACATATTTATTATACGCTGGTTGCCATATATTGTAATCAGCTGAAAATAAATGAATGGTCTCAGTTGTGCACAATCCAAATTTTGACTAGCAGACCGCCTCTTCAGTCATGTTGTACTCAAATTTAACCTCCTTGTTGTTATAGTAATTAAAAGCTCCAACCGAATTCAAAACTCAACTTTTTCCATATAATATCATTTTAAAACTTCATCTGAACGTTAATAATCACTTTTTATGGACAGATTCTTCCATGAAACGGCAAAAACGAACCAGAAATGTAGCGCTATATATTTATAAATCTGCTGAAATTTGACTCCAGCCGAAGTTATTTCCGCGGCCATATCCGAAGTTCTTGATCATTTTGCCGACTTAGAAAATAATTTCTAGAATATTAATTCGCACATTTGTCTTCATACAATTGATCAAAGTAATGTACATGAGGTTTTTCGCCTCAAAAAGTTTATTTAGAATCCATAAATCCAAGTTAACCAGCGTTGATCTGTAGTTGTGTCAAAGTATACGCTTCGGTTTAGGTCCTGATTTTCTCTAAAACCTGCTGCTCCTTCTTGTATTTCTTCTTGATATGATCTTTCAAACTTTACTCTTCAAATAAGGTGCCAGAAAGGCAAGAAAAGTCCTTTTAGTCGGCCTTTTTTATCCTTTTTTATCACGTAAAAAAATCATTATGCGTGAGTTAGAACAGTTAATACATGCGCATATATTAAAAACGTGTATTCCCGGAAACGTGTGTTCTTGTCTTTGTCTAACCTTAGGTATCAGTTTAGGCACGTCGTGGTTCGAATATTGTCACTGTTTGAATGTTCCTTTAAGATTCATGTAGTTGTTTGGTCAATAACGGTTCCTTTACAAGAATCATAAGGTTAGGAAGTAGTTAAAAGGAACTGATAGCGCCTCGAACTCTCACGCATTGCTAATTTCATATTCCCTCTTTTGTAATTATTATTGTGATGAAACCAGTGTGAACTAAATCTGTCAGTAACGTTAATGCGCATGTCTACTGTCAAAGCCTCTCCGACCCACATGGTTAGCAGTGAAGGTTTTTTATCACTGTTCGCTATCATTTCCAGTAGACAAGACTTTGTCAGGTGACTTTCCACATTTGGGGTGGCTTCTGCTATTTGTGGAGCTTTGCATTTTGACCGAATACTCTTAGAATTACGAATTTGTCGGTCGGTCTGTCCGTATAGAAAAAACGTTCACGAGAACTTTCAATAATCAAGCCTCAGATAGCATATACGACAAGAAAGAAAATTGTTCTAGAGCCTTGGGGATTTGGTCCCATTTGACTGCATAAATAGTCCAGTAATTTTATGGGGGAAAACCACCGTCAACCTGGAACAAATTCCCACGAAAGGTATTTCAACGGATTTGGACTTATATAATAACAAAAGTCCCTAATAGTCCCATTAGGGGAAGTTGTTGAAAAACGGATATTTTTTAGAAACCGTGAGATCCGCTTTACGACTGCATGGAAAAGAGGCTGGTTTAAAGCCTTTAGCATACTGCCCTCGTCATTGCCTTAAAGTTAATAAATTTGATGAAACTGGAAATAAATAGGTTTTCACGCATCCTTCCTGTAGCATGTGATATTATCTTGGGTGAGCAAATCCGTATCTTTCTGAAATACATGTAGAGCGAACGCGTAAAATTGTCGGTACTCGCATTAGGGTCAGCTGGCGAAGCTCAAACTGTCTGTTATGCCCTTAAACTTGAATCAATTTACGCATAACATTAAAAGATAAAACTCTTATTATAAAAAAAAAACAAAGAAAGCAGCCAAAAAATACCAAAAGAGAATCTGGAGAATGATGCACACGCCGGTTGTTCATTTCAGTCGTGAATATTCGTGCTTGCTGTCTCGAGGTTTGTTATTGCCCACGGAGAAAAATGACTTGAAACTTCGAATCGCCGGTACTTTACTCAGGTAAGAAGCTCTTGGATAGCTAAAAATAGTCCTGGATATTATAGATACTTAAATTCCACCCGTTTCAATTTTTCCAGGTAGGGAAGGAGGTTTATTTTTGTTTTTTGTTTTCTATGTGAAGCTTATTTTGTCTTGACTAGACATTATTCACTCACCTCGTGTTCATGACCTCGTGTTGTAGAAACAAAATGGCGTCGAATGTTAAAATATTTAATGCGCCGGCGCATATTTTAAGTGGTACATGTAGGGGTCTGGGTACAAGAATTGGTGTTCACGGGCGCATTTACACTTTCTAAAGTTTTTTATGAAAAATAAAAAATAAAATAAATTAGAGGTCGGGGACATTTCTCAGGTCGGGCGGGAACGCTAAACAAGCAATTTTTTTTATCTGGCCTTATATATATATATATATAAGGATATGGTAGACGTACTGCGCGCGTTCATTAAAGCTGAACGCACGGCGAACTGCATGGGAGCTAGGTACATCTGCAAACGGTATCACAAATGCTGCCATATCTTGCCGCATCCGGTCACAACCTATACACCAAGTGCGCGCATTTATACCTCCCGTTATATAATGACCAGTCTTAAGAATGAGAATCCTGATGTCCACCAAGACTTCGTATCTGGCTTTCATGTGGTAAGTAATATATATGGGCCGGATTGTCAACCGACCTTGCCAATAGAACAAGTACTCATGAGAAGCTTGACCGAACAACAGCGGCTTATCTGGCTGTTATCGATGCCAGCATGTGCTGAGGCCAACTGCGGCATGCAAGAGCTATAGAGCTAACGGGTGTACAGTACGAATCTAGCGAACAGAATAAAGATATGAAAAAAGCTACGCAGATGCGAGATACGAAAGATACCCTCGTAATCCTGAAGACGTTGGCTGACAGGAACCCGTTCCCGCCCGACCATGTTCTTGAAAATATCATGACGGGTGTCAACGCTGAGGAGTCTGTCAAAGTTAATCATGCTAGACCTACGGGGGAGAGGATATTGTATTCGATGGCTGGACAGTCAGTTGCAAACCTATGCCGGTTCAAGCGCAGTGAGCAGTCTGTCACACTTGTGGTAAAGTATCGGTCAGAATAGAACATGACAGCGTGCATGTAGATCCGCAACTACTTTTTCAACGACTGATCATTGCTTGCAACAAGGCGCAGATGATATAGAGGAAGCGTTCAGCTACGAACTGTGTAGTTATCCAACCGCGCTCTTTGATTCTCCTCTGACTCTACGCCAACCCCAAAAGCCAGCGCTTGCAGATGCCTTGTGGGCGAAACTGTCATCGGATGCTACGTCAGGGCCATCAGGCAACGCACAGCATGTGCTGGATGGCGGTGCTCTACTTCACCGGGTCCCGTGGGACCGGCAGTCTGCAACGTATCAAGATGTATATCGCCTATACTGCAACTATGTGACGAAGAAATATGGAAACCCCATTATCGTATTTGATGGCTATCACAACATGTCCACAAAGAACATGACCCACCAGCGGAGAGCAGCAGGGAAAGCAAGCGCAACCGTAACCTTCTCATAAGGAATGAAAGTTACAATGAAGAAGGATGCTTTTCTCTCCTATACAAAGAACAAGCAGCGTTTTAAAGTATGCTGAGCCGTTTTCTACAGGAAATTGGCTGTATAACCATTGAAGCAGAAGGCGACGCTGATGTCCGTATTGTGAAGACTGCCGTGGAGTCTGCTTTAGGGCGAGTTACTATACTTGTAGGAGATGACACAGATTTACTTGTCCTACTTTGCTATTACACAAGACCAGATGGATGTGACCTATACTTCAATTAAAGGAGTTGTGTTTGGAATATGAAGCGAGTTAAAGAGCAGTTAGGTTACGATGTTTGTCATAGCATGTTGTTTCTTCACGCAATCTTGGGGTGTGACACCACCTCTCGCCTTTACGGAATTGGGAAGGCTGCGGCCCTTACAGACTCTGTACCCTTCCGAGGGCAAGCGAAGGTGTTCGACTTGAAATCGACTGCAGACGACATAGTCGCAGCAGGGGAGAATGCTCTAGTAGCCCTATATGGTAAAAAGCCAGGAGAGAGACTTGACAGCCTTCGATACCGAAGATACTATGGAAAACTGGCTACAAGAAGATCGCAGATACAACCGCAGAATCTGCCCCCGACATCGGCAGCAGCCCGTTATCATAGCTTCAGGGTGTACCTACAGGTTAAACAATGGCAAGGTCAGGACGAAGGCATGTCACTAGAAGATTGGGGTAGAAGCTGAGCAACGATCAAGTACTCCCTGTGACGACTGACCTACCGGCTGCTCCAGAGTCTCTACTTAAGATGATGATATCTAATATAACTGTTCATCGGATTGTTCTACTGGGAGGTGCACCTGCCGTAAACATGGCCTGGATTGTTCTCCTGCATGCGATCAATGCAGAGGCACCGGATGCACTAATTCCACCATCCAGCTTGTCGATGATAGTGACGACGAGGAATAGCTGTAGATAGTATGGACAACAAGGCAAAGCTAAACTGTAACTGGTACTTGACTTTCCTTCAGCTTTGACGGAAAACTGAGAGAGTCCGGTGCAATCTATATTTAACAAATAATCCTTGACAGTGTCTATGACTTATCGAGCTTGTTTCTCTTTAATTTTAGGTGATACACTTTGTAGGCACGAATTTATGAAAATAACGTCATATCTATTCTATACTAGCACTGTAGTGGACTAGGAATAAAGGCGTGATTGGCTTATTGACTGCAGCTTTTGTGGCGATTTATGTAGTAGTTAAAATATGAGCGGGAGATCTGTATGGGCATTTACAATGGCGAGCCGCTTCGGCGAGCCATTGTAAAGCCCATACAGATCGGACGCGAATATTTTATCTTACTTGTGAAATGAATAGATAACTAAAAACCATTGATATGCACAACATAAAATTTTAACCTTTGATTTCTCCCACTCTGCTATCGATGTGGGATGAATTAGTTTCTCACAAAAACATATCCCACATCGAAGAGACAATGTGTATGCAATAAGAGAGCAGAGCGTAGCATGCAGAAAAACAAGTCCCACATGGAATAGATGGTGTGTACATAACAAGAGAGCAGATGTACTTTGTCATTTCACCCGTCCCGGGATAGGGCAGTCAGTGATCGGTCGTGAGACCTCCCTCACTAGCTTAGCTAGTATTCTGTACCTGATACAGAATACTACTAGAGCTATAACGGACCATGGTGTCTGTATCACGGACCTAAGTGTCTGTATCGCGGACCATGGGGTCTTTATATCGATACAGAACCTGATGTTTTATTAATCAGGTTTCTACGTGGGTATACAGAGGCGATCATGTGGTGTCATTCAGCACATGGGATTGGCTAGTACCCTTATGAATTATTAATGAATTTTACAACTTAGGTTAAAGACTAAGTATAGGTTTTTGTGGAAACGCCTTATACAAACAACGTATGTTCAAACTTAAGAAGAACATCCGTAGGAATTAATATCCTAACTACAATTTAATTACCTATATCACTATTTCATCCCTTAGTGCCATTAATGCTACTTTCTAAAAAGGCCATCAGGACACTCTGGCGCCACAATGACAGCTTTCTTTGCAAGGAGACCTGCGTTGTCACTTAATTTCGCTAATCTCGAGCGCCGTTAATTACGTATCCAATTATGAAACATATCCTTTTAATTTTCCATTTATCCGTAGTTTTGTTTTACCATTAATATTTAATTTGAGGAACTGATATATTCTTGTAACATTACTAGCGAATCCTCAGGATTGGATTCCAAATCTAACCGAGAAAATTGACTTTAACTCTACCTCTCCTATTAATTTTATTTTGATTATATATAATCTAGGTGTGAGCTGCTAGCTTGCTACGTTTGGCTGAACGTTAAATGACTGGCCGTAGTCGCTGTGTAGTATCCCCAAACCAACCTCAAATGTCAATAGTGACATTTGTGTCAGAAGAGGAAACTCCACAGTAATTACCCTAGGGGCCAAGATATTGATTACATGTATATATTAGGAAAACCACTATTCCTTGGCTTTAATAACGCCAATTTTACACTAAAAGAGAAACGACAAAAAGTGGTTTTTATTTCCTTTTTTATCGTGTAACAATACATATTGGCTTACAATAATTATTGTACTGATAACTGTTCATAGAGAAAGGAATCTAACGGAAAGCAGAGCTTGTATAATTTACATCCCTGATATGATAATTTTAATTAAGATTACAGTTGGATTGGCTTTATATTTGTAAGAGTACTATATTTGAAAATAAAATATGTCATATATATCAAAATAAAAATAAATAAATAATGGCATATATTATAAATTAACAATTAACTGAATCAATAAAAATTAAATTTGATAGCATGTAATTAAAAGTAATTTCATACATCGTGTTGCGAAGCGCCATTGAAACCATCATTCTTGAATAGTGCTTCATTACGCCGAAGTGAGGCGTTCGGGTCAATTCAGCTGACACTGCTATTCGTGGAATCAACTATACTATCAGCTATTGACTAGAAGTAATCATAGATTATTAAAGTGCGTTCGACATAATGTTTTTGGCTACCTGTAGTAAAACAAACATAACCCTTTGGAGACTGAAAGATTGCTTCAGTGTTCTGGACTACACTGTTGATATTAACAGACTGACTCTATTGTGGGTGTAAAGTTTTGAATGTTTTCACTAATAAGTTATACAACTCGTATAAAAAGGGATGCAGATCATCAACTTGCTGAGATAAAGGAAAACATTTTGGGCTGTACTAACACGGACTGTGTTTGCTTGTTGTAACTCGAGAATGGAGTTTTGGGAATGGCCCAGAAGTAGTACACACTTTTCTCAGGCTTTAATGAATCGTACCTACGTACTTTTTAGACACCATTGCATTTGATTGAAGAAATATTATATTACTTATATTAATTACCGAGTGAACCACAGCGCAACAAACGAAATAGCCTCCGAAACAGGCCCTCAGTGTTATTTCAACGCAAAGGAAGTGATAAAATGATTTGGCCGCGTGAAAATGGAAAAAGGAGACTGGCACGAGAGAGAAGAAGGAGGGCCTGCAGCCATCCCTAACACATTTTCATTTCCCGTACAGATTCTGTACGGGAAATACTGATTGGTCAGTTAGCTGTCATCGCTGTCATGTGTCACGAAATGTCGCACATTTCTCCTGCGAACTGACTGAAATGGCGGCGACAAGAGAGAAGTGATCGAGCGGTTGAGCGTTAATCCAGGAAAGTATTTAGAAGAACAAAGCAGGCAGTGAATAGTCTACATTTGTACTTTCTAGGCGAGATATTTTGGCGGTTTTACCAAGAGGTAAAAGCCTTCATTGTTTTCCAACTGTTTGCCGTGGAAGTCGAGTAAGACAGGAATTAGCGCTTCGGCATTGTCCTATTTGCAAAGCATTGACATGTTACTAAACATGTTAATCCATGCGGAAAAGGGCAGAATTCAAATTTCCGTAAGATGGCAGCAGGCGCTTATTTCTTCTCGCGGCTCGCTTCGCTCGGATCGGTTTCAGAACTCGCTCCGCTCGTATTTGGCAGAACTCGCCCTACTGGTATCGGAAAAGCGCCTGTTCTGCAGGCTACCAACGAAACGACTCCAAACGACCGCGTGCGCATTTTCACGCGCCAGAACGATACGCGCCAGAACGAGGTTCAGTTATTCAAATTGGCGGAAAAAGATACAAGACCACAACAAAATTCTCGATTTCTATTGCCTGTGAGACACAGGGAACCCACTAGATTAGGATGGTAGGTGCATTAGGATTTGGCAGAGAATACAATAAAATATCGGGACTCCTGTGATTATATTTACCACAGGAAGACCGGTCATTAGGTTTGGCAGAGAATACAAGAAAATACAGGGATTCCTGTGGTTTGTATTTTACCACCATTTTGTTTTGCCAGTCGAGTGTTGTGTGGTGTTTCTTCTCTGTTTAGGTAAGTATTTTGTTCTTGTTTTATAGCATGCTTCAAAAACGGTCTCTAAAATGAGAGGAAACTGAGATACCTAGGACCCTGATGGCCAGGGACAGGGTTATAGTTTCATAGAGCAGATTTCGTATGAGTGGGACAGACTACGGCAAGTCCGTAGCATTGCCCCGTATTTCTTTAATTTGATTGGATCAATGATTGGATCAGCAGGGCAAAAACGATGGGAAACCATTTCAACGTCACGGGAAACCATTTCAACGTCACGGGGTAACCGTGCTGCAGTCAGTGCTGTAGTTTAATTGTTCCACTCATACGAAATCTGCTCTTTTGACTACTGCAAATGCAATGGACTATACTAAATACACATAATGGTTCTATCAATTCCAAACCTGCCCATTCCTCCACCCCTACACGGGCATACGTCGGGCAAATCAGAACATTGAAAATGCCCCACACCATGGGGCTTTGGAAGGAGTGCAAATCTCTTATACAATTCGCTATATTAACTCTCTTTGACCATTATTTACCACCCCACCAAGGTCCTCAGGTTAAGTCTAGAAACCCAACACCAGACCAAACCTGGGTAGTCTAGAAACCTAATACCTAAGACCAGCCCTGAGTAGTCTATAAACCTAAGACCTGGGTGGTCTAAAAAAACTCTCTGAATTTCTAACAGGACCTGAAACAACGGTAGTATCGTTGTGTACCGTTGAGATCTGTGGGGATCGAATCACACCTCGCGCACTCAGAGGGTTGTCGTACCGCTATTACAGGGCTAAAAATAATGGCCGGTCAGTCGCCGGTCAAGATCAGTATTTGGTTGAAACTGTAGTAACATTGACTGGTCAAAATGACCGGCAAGGCAAAGATTTGACCTGACAAGTTCCAATTCTGGCCGGACATTGTCCGATGACCGGCCGTTATTTTTAGCCCTGTATTATAGTATATATTATACTATAATAGAATATTTTATGAACATGCTAATGAAGTTGATATAAATCTGGTAAAAGAAACGACTGCAATCAGCAAATTCTCTCGTGGTCTAATGGTTAGGGTTTGGGTTGGTGGTGGGTATTGCCATTGCATTGATTCTTAACCGGCCCGAGTTCAAATCCCGGTTCAGGCGGTAATTTTTTTTATAGTGAGGATAATGTATAATCATTCTAAAATTTCTAAGTGTCGATTCGGATGTTCGCATAAAATCTCAAATTATTCATAGCGAACGTGGGTAGCAAAGGGAATTTTATGACGCAGTTGGTTAAACGGTACACAACGATACTACCAAAACAACCATACTAACTAGGGCTTATCAAAGGACCCGGCTAATCCACAGATTGAATTGGAATTTAGTGCATTGGTTTTTTAGAAAAACCCTCGGAGCAAGGGTGGGATACCAACAAACTCATCTCACATATGCCGCTGCATCCAGGAATCAAACCCGGGCCACAGAGGTGAGATGCAAAGCACTTAAAAACTGTGCCACCACTTATAGCTAGAAACCTAAGACCTTAAAAACCTGTAGTGGGTAGTCTTAAGAAACCTAAGACATAAAGATCTAAGACTTGCATCTCTCTACAAAAAGTGGTAGAACCCTAAGACCTAACTGTTGGGGCTTACTGTACTGTATTTTGTATATCTCTGTAGCTTAAATTAGGGGATTTAGAACTGAGCAAACTGGAGAACATAGAGATCTGAACCTGAACATGATTACAAGTGAATCGAGAAACTAAATCGAGGAAACTTGAGCGAAATTGAACTGAGATAAGTGAACCAAGTACACCGAATTGAGTACAAATGTAATTGAACCGAGTAAACTGAACTGCATGAGAGCATGTCTTGAATAGAAGAAATAGAACTAGAAACCGAACCAAAATACCTAATGGAGCAGCTTATATGGACTCAAAGAAATAGAGAAAACTGAACTGAGTATTTAGAACCGAAACCGAACAGAACTTTACGTCTAATGAAATATGGCTTACGGATATGAATCAAATATATATATACAGAACTGAGTAAACTGCTTTTCTGATTGGAAAAACAATTTATCGAACTGGAAATGACATGAATGAAGTAGGAGGACAAAGAAGAATTATATTGAACAGGGGAAAAATGACAGAACAAGAAAAACGAGGGAAACTGAACTCTGAGAGGAAATTATAAAATTGACTGGATCCCTGTGGAAACATCAACAAAAGGTGACTTTCATTAGAAAGGCGATTCTTGATGGAAAATTAATAAAATGAACTGGAAACAACGGGAAACAACTTAAATTGTCAAGAAGAAAATAATTAAGCTGGGGGAAAAGGAACTGAACATTTACTTCTAAGATCATGTAAGAAACTATTGACTGGAGGCAATTAAGATGGTGATTACTGTTACTAACGATCTCCCATTAAAGTGCAAGTAAAGCCATAAAACAACATGAACTCTTTTTGCCCCAAATTCTATTTCTGATATACTTCAGTTGTCTAACTTAGTTTTCTTTGAGAGGCAAGAGCAGAAATTAAACTATCAGAATAAACGCTACCCGAATTGCGGGATTGATTTATCTTGTGATGTCACAAAGAAAACCTACAGGATTCTATTGTACTAGTTTTCTCTAGGGATCCATGAAAACTAATCAAAATTAGGGATTAAATGGCAGAAATGTTACAAAATTTGCAAGATTAATACCTTTTTGTGAGAAACAATTATAGTACAATATATATTTTTATTTTTTTGACATGATTCTAAATGCACTTTAAACATTTTATAAGACATCTCCTTCCTTTGCTGAAAAAGAAGGACTATAAACCCTGATAAAAGTGAAGACATTATGGTATGATATAAAAGGGAAAATTATATGCAGCGCACGTTTCTGCAATCTTTCTAGGTCTGATAAATACTTGGGCAGCACATGGTCACAGATACACTTGGCAGGCATATTCAGTAAGCGGGCGAATGCAAGTGACATAAAATCATCATTTCTAACGATATTTTTGTTGCTTTGTAGCATATATTAGTTCAACTAATCTAGATGTTTGTCTTTATTGTTTTAAGTACATTTGTAAGTATATACAATGTCATGTACTGTTAGTAATGTTTTTCACATAATTAGCAGAGGTAGACATGAAAGCCAAAAGGCTATTTCAGCCTCTGCACACTTCCATCCTTAATTTTCATCCAATGTATTGTCACTCATTTCTTCTCATTTTTATATTTTAATTGTAATATCCATTAAGAAAACTGCAAATAAGTCAAAAAGTCTAAAGTCAATAAATATATCATTTTCACTTATGAAATACTCCTTTTTTCATTGCAGCCTAATTAAGAATGGAGTCTGACTGGAATGTTACTTTTTATAAATCTGGTGAAGTTCTGTGCGATTACAATACTGCCACTCATGAAGTTAGATGGTCACATGTGCCAGATTCCTCTTTCAAGGTACAATTCCTGGTTTGCACTTAATTATGTCAGTTGAATACAACTACTAGAATCGTTTTTGAATTATGTTTCTTATTCAGATTTTTGAACTCCTGAGAATACCTGCAACTGAAGACAATGGTCCAAATTAAAATAACAAAAGAATCAGCACAAAGCAGTCTGTTAGTTTTATGCAACTGATGTAATAGTGAAACCACCTATTAGAGAGTAATACCTTTTCGATAGCCTTGCTTAAATACATTGCAAGTGGCAATCAGTGCTCGAACTTCACTTTTTGCTTTGGTCAGGTCCATGGGACCAGTGAGCTAAAAATGTACTGGTCCAAAATGGAAAGTCACTGGTCCCAATTTATTATTATTCGTCCCTTTCCATAAAACATTGGTATGTTGTCGCTATGAACACAAACTACGAACACATTGCCAAATTGTTTCCCATGATTTAAGACGCATGCATGTGACCAAATAGAGTCCCTCCATTGGAGGAATATCTCATGAGTTATTAATAGGTTTGAGAACTTAATGTATCTGAGTCAATTCCATATCGTACAACCCCAACCCCAATCCACCTTGTAGTCCCAGGGCATTTGAGCAGTGGTTTGCTTCCAATAGTGGGGCATTTGACAATCATCAAGGGGACCCAGGGGGAGGCATATGACAACAATGGGGCTAGGGGTGGGGCATTTGATCCAGTAAATATTACGACTTCTTGCAGCCTTTGTAGACTGGCTTGGCTGGATAATATACAGTGTAGTGTCTGAAGGATATTTTCCAAGATATTGTGATGACATACAGATTGTACAAGTATATGACAGCTTTCTAGACAGCTTTCGATGACAAATTGTACAAGTATATGACAGCTTTCTAGAGAGCTTTCAATGACAAATGGTACATTTGACCGCATTATGACTGCTCAACCGCCCAACTTACCCAATTGGTTAGGTTAGGGTTAGTATGGATCGGTAGTGTAATCACATGAAAGAATGCTGCTCACTGATTGGTCCAGTGCACCAACCTTTGTCTCCGAGCAGAAATGGCGTCTGACTAGTCGTAGCTACGATAGAAAAGTTTCAATCGGGCACAAACGGATCGTACATCGCTCAAAAGCTGCTCGGATGATTGCAATCCAACCGACCGAGTGGTCACACCTACCAATTGATACGACCAGCTTACCATCATGCAGGGTTTTCAATAACATTTGAAGTAAGTGGCAAAACTTGAAGAGTTGGCGGCGAGCATCGAGCGCCATTGGCGCAAATATCTAATTTTTGGGGAATTTTTCAATCAAAGTAGGCGGCGATTTCATGTAAAATACCCGGCGAGATTCGCCGGCTGCCGGCTTCTATTGAAAACCCTGATCATGCGACCACTTCACCGTCCGATTTACACAATAGTCGGACAATTGGGTCCCCAGCCTAACACGACTATTCGTAGCGGGACTATTCTAGGGTTCCGGCAAAAGTTGGTTAATGTTGGAGCAGGAAGGGCAACTCGACAATCATCTCAGTGATCGATACTCAAAGCCCATAATTTTGACTAGAGAGTTTAATTCACTGATAAACAACGTTAATTTACCAACAGGGCTAGGTCAGTAAAAACTGTTATTAGGGTTAAAAAAAGTTATTTTGGTAAGCAGATTCGTCTACCTCTCGTGACAGGTCGAGTCGACATCATACGAGTAGAGTCGATTGGTCACCCATACGCAGCCCATTACAATTCATTATCTTCCTTTAATACATGTATTATTCCATGTTTCATGACCTGACTTCCGCTAAAGTGGCTCATCTACCTCGCTTGGGAAAGCTGATGAAGAGTTAAAAGAAGAAACGATATCAGCGACAGCGATTTTGAAGCACTTGTCTGCCCATTGAAATCTTAGAGACCCATACTACTAGGTGATATCTATCGCCCTCCGTCAACATTACTACTGAAACCGACGTCACTAAACTTGAGCAAAACTATACCGAGAGCGCCAGTCCTACTTAAAATGCAATGGAACGAGCATTAATTGTTGATGACTTCAACATTGATTATTTACATACCAGTCCGCATCCTATGAGAAAATACGCTAAAATGGCTTGTTCTTTAAACGTTACACAACTTGTCACTACTTTACACGGTCAATCGGTGGAATTTAACTTCGTATGATATTGTCCTGTCAGATCACACACCTATACAAAGGAAATGCTGTAATGAGCAAAGGTGAGAAATCGTGTCAGTCTCACATTAAGTATTGTGATATAAAGCATTTTTGATAAGAAAGAATCCAGCAGATCAGTTATGAGGAATGTGCTTTGGGACGCGTTGCAAAAACTATTCACTAATGCTTTAGATGTCTCCCTAGATTCTTAGTCTTCCATCAGACAGTTTCAGTTAAATCCGGTGCTTGTATTCAAATTTATTCCAACCTTTCTCATACCTATCGTCATAACTTCATTGTTTTAATGATAGCTAGAAACTGCACACAGTTTTAACTCGGACGGTATGGAAGTTCAACAGATAACATGTTGAACAGGCAAATTGCTTATGTTATCTAGTAAAATCCTTATTTGCACAATGTCAATAGGTTATTAACGAGAGAGAATCCAAATTAGTTTTGCTTGACCAGAATTGGGGTGCGCTCATTATTCAGATGACGTCATTATCTATTGTTAATAAAGTGAGGTGGTATCTCATTATCTATTGTCTTTCCGTATGAACAAAGTGCCGGGGAATCTAATTAAACGAGGTGGTATCTCGCCTATTGTCTTTCCACATGAACAAAGTTCAGAGGGGGTTCAGGCGATTCCGACGGGGTTCCGACGGGGTTCCGACGGGGTTCCGAAGGGGTTCACACGGGGTTCACACGGGGTTCAGGTGGAGTTCGCAGGGGGTTCAGGAAGATGCAACTGCGGGTAGTGGAGAGAAATTATAACTTTTTTAGGAGGAGCAGGAGGAGGAGCAAATTAGGAGGAGTTAGAAATTATATATATATATATATATATTAGGAGGAGGAGAAAAAGAAAGAAAGGACGAGGCGGAGACGGGCGTTGTGTCTAGACTAGCTAGACTATTATAGTTTATAGACTAGTTAGCCTTTCTAGACCAGACTAGAATAGCATTACCTAGACTAGACTAACCCTCTTTCACACCCAAGATAAAGCTAATTCAAAACAACAACCAGCAACAGAATAAATTAAAATCGTGTATTTTGTGTTGTTTTGTTGATTATGTTAATTGTTACCGAGAAGAGTTTGCATATAATAATAAGATTGTTTTTCCTCCAAAGAATAGATGGTTTTCACTTAATCCCCAGAGATTCAAATGACAAAGGGCATGGCGGCCATGTTTGGTGTACCTAACAAAAGAAGCTAACGAAGAATCTATTGTTAAAGGTACACCAACATGGCCGCCGTGACGTCATGTGAAAACCATCTATAGCGCTATTGTTTCTGTCAAACTGTACTGATTGACCTTCTTTTATCGCTAATCCCTAAGAACAACAGCAGAGTTATAAAGGAAACTAATTTAGATATTTTGGCATCTCTGTTTAGGTTAGATAATGAACGCGAGTGGTTTATGGCATTTAGAATGTCTTGCAAGACATTCTAAATGTCATAAAACACGAGCGTTGTTTATCTAACCCTTTAGAATATGGTCACACCCACGAAGGAATTCCTTATTAGTAGTCTCTAATTACTTAGAGACTAATAATTTCGTTTCTATGGGATTAAAAGCCAGCAGATGCTGGACTATGATTGGCTGAGTGGGTCACGTGACCATATTCTATTTACCATTCACTTAGTTAGGCAGACTTATAACTGAACATATGCGCCAGCAATTTTTCTCATGTTCTAACTTAATGAAATAAATCTCCAAACAAAAGAGAGCGTTCCGCTCCTTCCTTTTATCATTAATTTGCATACGACTAACCCTCACACAAAAGAAAGTTCTGAATTTGCCTACGACTAATCCCTATAACAACCGTAGTGAAGTTACTATATAATTGAAAATAAAAAAATAAAATTTTTTAAAAGTTATCATGAGTAGTTTGTTCTTACTTTTTACGCTACAAAGGGATTTCAGATATTGCGAGATATGATTTACTTTTTTCTCCTTTGTTGGCTAGAACCGATTGAAAGGTTTGTATTACTTAATGGTTTCGGAGGTGGTCGGCCCTGACTTCATAAGTGAGCGTCGCTTCATGGTACCGCCAACAATAGGGTCTATTATGAGGTCGGAGGGGTATTGTTACTACAGACTAGGTTTGTTCAGACTTGCCCATCCACTTCATTTTATTAACAATAAATAATGGAATCCACTTCACGTTATTAACAATAGATAATGAATTCCACCGCACTTTATTCATGAGCCCACGACAACAGATAATGACGTGATCCCTGCCACTACGTTTTAATGAGATTCTACTACACTTTATTAACATTAGATAATGTGATTCCACCACACTTTATTCATGAGCCCACGACAACAGATAACGACGTGATCCCTGCCACTACGTTTTCATGAGATTCTACTACACTTCATTAACATTAGATAACGCGATTCCACCACACTATTCATGAGCCCACGACAACAGATAATGACGTATCCCTGCCACTACGTATTAATGAGATTCTACTACACTTTATTAACATTAGATAATGAGATTCCACCACACTTTATTCATGAGCCCAAAACAATAGAACTGTGACGTCATCTGAATTAATGAGATACCACCGAGCAAAACAAAAGGTCAGGTTAGTACTTCATGTAGGAAACACATATCACATGTTGGTCGTCATTAAGCAGTGATGGCCCTCATTAGCTATATCTACACATTGATGACCATATACGACCATATACATCCCTTAACACAGGTAACCCATGTGATAACGTACTAATATACACTGTACATCCACGAGTTTGCCATTGTGGCACTATGTTTAAAATAAAAATCGCAAAAATCCAAAAGAAAAAGAAAAACAAACAAAAAACACGGAAGGTTCTCTGTTAAAAAAAACTTGTAATTGTGTGACTTCAACTTCCTCCAGTTATTGTCTCGTACGAATAATCCGAAATTTAGTTTCATCCGACTTGAGTTTAAGTTTATCAGAAAGCATCCAGGTTTGAATATGAGCTATGCATGCATCAGCTCCTGCCATGTTGCCTCACTGTTTGAAAGACAGGTATAACTGAGGGTCGTCAGCATACGAGTGCACTTGAGAAAGAACGTTCTCAATAATCTTAAACAGTTTACTAGAGTACAGCAGAAATAATGAAGGTCCAAGGCAACTACTGCGGGGCACTGAAATCAAGTAGCCTATGCTAGCTAGCAGGGTAACAGCTATACCTATTTATTTTTCGCACCCATACGGATTATAAATCCATTGAGGGTTGAGGTTTATAAGCACAGCTGTAACTGACAAACGAGGGGCATGACTGGAGTGTAGGATTCTTCTCACCCACAGCCCAATGTCATATTCTTTTAATCGGTAGGTTATTGATGCTTATAATTTCCTGATTAGTACTGGGGAATATTTCCCTCAAGCGCTCAAAATTGCATTTTGGAAAGAAAACCTTTCGTATGTTCTTATTTTCCATTATCTAGGTAATGTTTTTTTACTTTTAAGTCCTCAATCATGCCTCAGATGGGAGCCCAGGGGGATTTCCATTGATTATTCCTGTATGAGAGGTCAAATGATCGACAAAAATCCCTTGGGTTTCAGAGGATGGCATCAGCTTATACCTCAGAGGGGGTCATTGGTCCCCCTGTACTCGTTTGACCCTCTGATCACTGGATTTTTGACTCTCTGATGTTTGCTCTTTTTCTTCCATTGACACCCGGGGCCTATACTCCCGTACATAGGCTATACGGATACATGTCGCTCGACAGGGTATGGTTTTTGACAATTCTTTGTCCGGAACAGGGTATATAAATCACTGTTTTGGTCTGGAACAGGGTACCAAAATCACTCTGTCTTGATCTGGAACAGGGACGATATTGTATTCCAGCTGAATATGGTTCGTGTGAACCAGGTAATATCATCAATATCCGGGATGCAATTGTGAATGTAGTCCTGGTCACGTACGTAGATCTCGTACAACATAGTCTCTTGTTTCTAGTCTGGAACAGGATATCTTTTTGCCATTTTGCATGGAACAGGGTGTATTTTCGTTGTGTCTAGTCTGGAACAGGGTACCTGTGCCATTTTGTCTGGAATAGGGTCGTAAAATACAATGTTTTGGTCTGGAACAGGGTAAGGGTTTCAACGGCACACCCCATACTAATGTTTAGGGAGTACTGCGCTCTGGCTCGAACCCTGGCACACAATAACATGTAGTTTTATAAATCATTACGAAGCTTGTTTCCCTGGTTTATTAATGTAAAAATATCTTCCCCAGAATGAACAAAGAAAACCGAACCATGTGAAAGTGGAGGCAAATCTTGTAAGGGACTTCGAGTCCTATTGTTTCTTCTCCCGTGACTAGTGTCCGAATGTCATAATGATCGACAAAAATCCCTTGGGTTTCAGAGGATGGCATCAGCTTATACCTCAGAGGGGGTCATTGGTCCCCCTTTACTCGTTTGACCCTCTGATCACTGGATTTTTGACTCTCTGATGTTTGCTCTTTTTCTTCCATTGACACCCGGGGCCTATACTCCCGTACATAGGCTATACGGATACATGTCGCTCGACAGGGTATGGTTTTTGACAATTCTTTGTCGGGAACAGGGTATATAAATCACTGTTTTGGTCTGGAACAGGGTATCAAAATCACTCTGTCTTGATCTGGAACAGGGAAGATATTGTATTCCAGCTGAATATGGTTCGTGTGAACCAGGTAATATCATCAATATCCGGGATGCAATTGTGAATGTAGTCCTGGTCACGTACGTAGATCTCGTACAACATAGTCTCTTGTTTCTAGTCTGGAACAGGATATCTTTTGCCATTTTGCATGGAACAGGGTGTATTTTCGTTGTTTCTAGTCTGGAACAGGGTACCTGTGCCATTTTGTCTGGAATAGGGTCGTAAAATACAATGTTTTGGTCTGGAACAGGGTAAGGGTTTCAACGGCTCAACGGCACACCCCATCCTAATTTTTAGGGAGTACTGCGCTCTGGCTCGAACCCTGGCACACAATAACACGTATTTTTATAAAACATTACGAAGCTTGTTTCCCTGGTTTATTGATGTAAAAATATCTTCCCCAGAATGAACAAAGAAAACCGAACCATGTGAAAGTTGGAGGCAAATCTTGTAAGGGACTTCGAGTCCTATTGTTTCTTCTCCCGTGACCAGTGTCCGAATGTCATAAATAAAATAAATATAAATAAATAAAAAAAAAAAATTGCAGCTATTAAAATGCTGTACTCCTAGCCCGCAATAGCAAAAGTGCCCAGGACCTATATATGAGATTCTAAAGTAATCCATCCACGAGTTCACCATTGGTGCCTATGTTTGTTAGGTGGTTGCTTAAGAGAAGTGATCGCTTAGGAAGGTTCCGTTGTATTTATGTATCGGAGATGCAGCCCAGGGATCTCAGTCCATAAGTGAAATAGAGTTCGAGGACAAAACATTGGTAGTCAATAGTTACATTCATCTTAACTATGCTATTTTGCAAACCACATTACACTGTAACTCTATGCTGCCTATAGTTTTTGGCACCTTAAACATTTTGCAACCGACTATCTTGAGGTTCTACGACATTTATCCCTGTATCTTTGTGACCCAGAGGATACTTCTTGAGAATATTAGAAATAGCAACAATAACAATAACAGTTTCATATTTTGTGTTTTTATCTATGTATGTACGGTAACTAATGATTTACCATTATACCTGTGGAATAGTTCTAATTTTACCATGTCATTTAGAAAACATTTAAATCATAATTTCCGTTTGTTGCTGTAGGACATGTCTAAGGAAACAATGGCCCATACTCCTACTCAGAGAAGTTCATACTATGCTACTGTGAAACGTCCGCAGTCGGAGAATCATAAGACACCATACTCTGACCATAAAGACCATGTTACAACCCAGAATGAGCCTACAGATCATGTTCGAATACACTCTGGAGAGAGGCCATATAACTGCGAGCAGTGTGGAAAGTGCTTCAAGCAGCCTGGTAACCTAGCTAAACATGTTCGAATACACTCTGGGGAGAAGCCATATAAGTGTAAGCAGTGTGGAAAGTGTTTCAGTCGGTCTGATAACCTAACTCAACATGTTCGAATACACTCTGGAGAGAAGCCATATAATTGTGAGCAGTGTGGAAAGTGCTTCAATCAGTCTGTTTCCCTAAATCAACATCTTCGAATACACTCTGGGGAGAAGCCATATAAGTGTAAGCAGTGTGGAAAGTGTTTCAGTCGGTCTTATACCCTAACTCAACATGTTCGAATACACTCTGGAGAGAAGCCATATAATTGTAAGCAGTGTGGAAAGTGCTTCAATCAGTCTATTACCCTAATTCAACATCTTCGAATACACTCTGGAGAGAAGCCATATAATTGTAACCAGTGTGGGAAGTGCTTCAAGCAGCCTGGTAACCTAACTCAACATGTCCGAATACACTCTCGAGAGAAGCCATATAACTGTAAGCAGTGTGGAAAGTGCTTCAAGCAGCATGGTAACCTAACTCAACATTGTCGAACACACTCTGGACAGAAGCCATATATATGTAAGCAGTGTGGGAAGTGTTTCAGTCGAAGTTTTCTCCTAACTAGGCATGTTCGAATACACTCTGCAGAGGATGCACATCATTGAAAATGCAGTATGTGCTCGTAGTGCGTGTTCAGTAGCCTTAAGTAAAAGGTACTTGGAAACAGTTTGAAAAAATCGTAACGACAACAATAGGTAAAAGCTTGTGATTTTTATATTTACATTGTAATTCACTACATTCAAACGAATGTAAATTATTTACGCCTTAAATTTCTTGTAACACCAACAGGATACAACAGGTTTAGATGGTTGGATTCACGGTTTGCGGATCCACTGCAGTTTCTCGTTCTTACATGTTTAATAACTAACATTGTTATAACAACCGTATTGATAAACTTATGATAACAAGGTATCGTTCTATGAAAAGGTTAAGAGCTTCATATTCTTATAAATACTATAATAGTGATAATTAATTCATATAGCGCAAATGCATTTAGATTTTCAAATGCGCATTACACTTGATCAGATGATAAATTATTTAATATAATAGTAATCTTGGAGGCAATTACATGCCCTTCTATCTTTAAAATGGAATCTGTATAGAGATCTATATAAACTTTTAGAGATCCAAAAGATCACAGCAATAGAATATAATGGAGAATTAAAAGAAAATAGAGTATCACTGCCACAAGGGCTGAATAATCTTCTGTCATGATTATAAGGCTTATTACTAAAATTAATTTCCCCATTTGTTGGGTATGGGATTAAACTAGCCAGAGTCATTTACTTGGACTTCACTTTTGACCTTCCGTTTTCTTTGAGGTACACTACATGCCAGCTCCACCTGCTAGCTCTCACTTGTTCTCTTATATTTCTTTGCAAGGTATGCCACTGGCCAGCGCCGCATGCTGGTCTAAATCTCTTTGTATTTCTTTACAATGTATGCTAACTCTCAATGCCGCATGCTAAGTCTAGTTCTTATATTTCTTTAAAAAATATGCTACCGGCCAGTTCTCTTTTCATTCACAAGGCATTATACCGGCCAGTGCCGCATGCTACCTCTTGTTCCTCTCTCTAGTACGTACGCTAGGTACCGGCCAGTGCCGCAATTGCTACCTCCAACTGCCCTTTTCATTTCTGTACGCTACAGCCAGTGCAATTTGCTATCTTCATTTGCCTCGATTGTAACTCGGTTCTGTAAAAACAGCCAGTGCTGCCATTGCATTCACTTGATAATTTTCAAACTAACGTGCCATACCACATGCAGTGATTTTAATTTTCTGTGAAACGTTCAGAACGTAATACATGTATAATACAGATGGTTTCTATTCCTGCCTTGCGTAAGGATATACGTTGCATATTTGTAATTGTACTATAACATATCTTCAAAACGCGCAAGCAACAAGAGTACAGAAAGCGATTGACGGCCTGAAGCTTAAAACAATATTCCGATTGCACTTGATTCTCCTATTATAAATGGTAAGTGCCTCGAAACACCCGACATGTTAGGATTTGATTAAGCATGAGAAAATATCGCCATATTAGTGTAATATACTTAAATAAAAACGCGGCTATTGATTGCAACTCATTCAGGTTCATTCGCCTTGAATACTGCTCCAACGTCTGGTCTAAACACGGCTAAACACCGACCTCTTGTAGAAAACGTTCAACGCCGTGCTTCAACGTTTATACTGAACTACCCCCAACAGTTATCTTATAAAGAAAGACTTGTCTCACTTGGCTTGCTGCTCCTTCGATTTAGACGTGAGTTGAATGAGCTGGTATTATTACTTTTTAAATTCAGAAATAGCTTTATCGATGTTAATTTCGATAAAACCTTCTACCCACTAGTTCTACTTATATAATACCAGAAACTTTGATCCTAATAATTATCGCCCTCTGAATACTCATAGGCAAAACTATTTAATAGATACTCTTTTCCCCCGAGAAGCATTAATTTTTGGAATAGCCTGTCTAATCCATTCGAAAACAGTACAAGTATTAATCGGTTTAAGAAAAACTTAAAGACTTACTACAATAATAAAGTCACAACAAACCAGCCGCCATGGACAACATAGTTTCTCATCTAGCTTTATTATTTCTAGATCTTTCTAGTTTATTATCGTTAGTTTATTACGATTATTTCCTTAATTTTAAATGTTTTGATGTCATGTAACGATTTTTCCTGTTATTTGTTTAGGGGAGAATGTCAATTGGGCGGAAGCCCTGTTTTCTCTTCCTTCCATTAGTCTTTTGTTGTTTGAAATTTATTAATTTATCTACATGTATGTATTATAAAAAAAGAAATTAAAACAACTTGTCTGTACAGTCTATGATTGATGTTCTGGTTAAATTTGTCCAAACTAGTTTATTTTTTTCAACCTAGTTTATTTTTTCAACCTAGTTTGTTTTTTTGAACCTAGGTTATTTTTTTCAACCTAGGTTATTTTTTCAACCTAGTTTGTTTTTTTGAACCTAGGTTATTTTTTTCAACCTAGTTTATTTTTTGAACCTAGTTTTTTTTTTTGAACCTAGGTTATTTTTTTGAACCTAGTTTATTTTTTCAACCTAGTTTGTTTTTTTGAACCTAGGTTATTTTTTTCAACCTAGTTTATTTTTTCAACCTAGTTTGTTTTTTGAACCTAGGTTATTTTTTTCAGCCTAGTTTATTTTTTCAACCTAGTTTGTTTTTTTGAACCTAGGTTATTTTTTTCAACCTAGTTTATTTTTTCAACCTAGTTTGTTTTTTTGAACCTAGGTTATTTTTTTCAACCTAGGTTATTTTTGTTAGATATCAATAATTCTAAAAAGGGGACCTTTCTTTTTGGGGAGTCATAAAAAAAATGGGGTTTAGTTTTTTTTGTATTCTACCTCCCCTCTCTTCCCTTTTCTTTGTTCCACTATCTTCCTTCTACCAAACCCTGACCCTGACTCGAACCCTGAACCGTCGGCTTGGAATACCAGAACTTTACCACTTTACCACAGAAACATTCGGTGACGTGGTAGTCATTTAAATCACTAATATAACTACGACGTCAGGTCTTATGCAAATTATGTATTCACGCATGTGCACTGCTAACGAAATTGGACTTTAAAAAATATAACACGGACGATATTACAGACGAAAATACAGACGAAGTTTGTGTTGACTCTGCGTTCTTTTAGACGAGCGAGTGTGTATTCTGTGTACTTTCTTAATAGGTTTAATGGCATCTGAAAGATAGGCTGGTGCATAGCCATTTAAAATCTTCAACATTAATATACAGCTCAAATCATTACAGACTTCATGGATAGGAATCCAGCTAAGTGTATTAAATAAGGGAACGGAAGAGCTAAGTGCAGGTGCGTCTAAGATAGTTCGAGCAGCTCGTTTTTGTAATCTAAGAAGGCGGTACTTACCTTCTATGGAGCAGCCACCCCAAACTGTGGCGTAGTACTCGATCACAGGTTTAATTAGTGCATTATAAAATAGTATTCTTTCTGCATTAGGTATGTACCTTTTATTGCGGTTAATTAATCCGATGCGTTGCGAAACCTTTTTTTCAGTATAATCAATGTGGATATTCCATGATAATGATTTGTCAATATGTACACCAAGTAGTTTAATCGATTCAGTTGACTGCAGTTTCGTGTTATTCACCTCATTGCTTATATCGCGATCAAGCGCCGAAATTTTACGTTTGTTTCCAACGAGCATGACTTTCGTTTTCGTGGTGTTGATAACCATTTTATTATGAGAAGCCCAGGCCTGGATTGGTTTGAATCCTTCTATTAACTTTTGCTCAATGGCTTCTAGAGTCTTTCCGGATACTGTTTGTGTCGTGTCGTCAGCATACATGTCAATGGTAGATTCATTCGTTCTGATAAAACATTCAAAATTCGCTATCTTTGTCGTTTACTTATGAAAAGCCTATAACTTTGGAATAATACGGTAATCGTGTGTCTTAACATTTAAGGATCGGTGTTTTGAAGGTCACGTGACCTTAAGGCTTAATAAACAAATAAATCAAAATGGGGTGGCGGAAGTTATTGTTTTGTTTCCGATTTTCGATTCGAAATGTTAAGCTTGTTATGGGAAATGAGACTGTGTCCGGAATGGTTGACTTTTTATCACTGAAGAGGATATAAATGGCAAAAAATGGTTCCAAGAAACCATTCCGGACTGATCTTTAAAGTCAACCACAAGTGTAATCAGATAAACACAAAATCTTTACTTAAAATATAAAATGCACCACCCCGTTTTTAGTTTAATTTTCAACTTTTTGTGATCACGTGGTTGGTCACGTGATAGACATTTTACCAAAATTTTATATTAGGACGATTAAAAACGCTGAGATTAGTTATAACCACCATTGTTCTAGGATTTGAGCAAATTCAAGTGACTCTATTCAAGAAAATAGCTGTAGCCTCGTTTTCATGTTCAAACCATGTCTTAACATGCTTGAGAATTAGAGTGGAGCGATAAATCATTTATGAAAATGACAAACAGGAGAGGTCCCAATACTGAACTGAGGTACGCCATGAGTGACTGGTAACGTAGATGATATCGCATTGGCGATCTTGACAGACTGTCGACGATTACGGAGATATGACTTGAACCAGGCAAGGGAAGAATCGTTTAGGCCATAAAGCTGAAGTTTCATCAGTAGAACATCATGGTCTATAATATCAAAGGCCTTGCGGAAGTCAATGGCTATTAAACCGCAAACCTTTATCAATGTTCATAAATAATTCATCGACGATCTTCACCAAGGCTGTCTCACACGAATGAGCCTTACGAAAACTAGATTGGTTTTTGTAGAGCAAATTGTGGTCACTTAGAAATTCATAGAAGGAGTTGTGAACATGCTTTTCCAATAACTTAAAGAGAATCGGTAGGACCGAGATGGGACGATAATTGTTACAGTCTTTCTCGTCACCACTTTTGTGAATTGGAGTAACACGTGCATATTTCCATGGTTCAGGGAAAACTCCCGTTTGTATTGAGAGGTTGAAAAGCTTGGTAACATGAGAAGTAATGACAGGTGCACTGATTTTCAGCAGACGGGCACTCAAACCATCCATACCTGTTGACTTGGATGATGACAAGGTTTTTAGTTCCTTATAAACTGTGCCTTCGTCAATAAGGGGGATCACAAACTTGTCGCCAGCAGGGTTAAGTGTTTCAATATGCTGTTGGGCAGATTGATGGAAATCGTTAGTAAGCAAAGATGAAAACGTGGACTGGTCAGGGCTCATGGTAGAATTAAAATGGGTAGCAATATTTGAGAAATAATAGTTAAAAGTTTCAGCAATAGTAGATGGATCGGTTATCTCTACACCATCGATATTTAGGCAGTTGATTCTTTCCAAACTTTTGCTACCGTTTAGAGACTTCAAATGTCTCCAAATACCCTTAGGATTTTCGGTATTGTCCTTGAAGGCAGTATGGAAATAGGCTTTCTTTGCATATGTGACGAGAATAACAGTTGTATTTCTCTGTCTTCTATAACAATGCCAGGAGTCATGGTCACGGCTTACCTTAGCTTTGAAGTGAAGATTGTCTCTGATTTTCATAGCCTTACCGATAAGATGGGGAGAGAGATTTGATACGCGAAAGTCTCATTTGACCTTATACCTATTTAGAATAGTAATTTAGTTTTTTATCCTAGGATTTAAGATGTTATTTTGTTCGTCTCTGTAATTTTTGCGAGTATTTTTGACTCTAAATTCAGTGCCCTTGGATGGTTCGTCGAACAGAGGAATTAATGGCTACAGAAGAAAGCTTCTGTCTCCTGGTAGTTTCATCCAAAGCATTGAGAAGGAGACAATGAACGGCCTAGGAAACTTGGAGACAATGAGAATGTAGAGGAGACATTTCAGTACTCTGCTTGTAAGACGCTGAATGTACTATGATTCGCGTGTATTTATTGAAGTGTCAACACGACCTTCGCTCGGTACAGTTCAAGCTCGCTAATGCGCTATTTAGCAAAATCGAACTCTTTTCTTCCCCGATTTTGTAGTGGAAGTGCTCTTATAATTGTACAGCAACTCATACTAAAATTACAAAGCCCCAAAGCTATGAAGTCAGAACGTTAGTTTCCCCGTAGTTTCGCTTTGCGAAATACTCTGGTCCCAGAGGCTTTCTTCCGTCGGAGAGAAGAGAACGGAGCCGCGAAGCGGCGATCAACGAGCCGCGAAGCGGTGAGAAGGGAAGAGAAAAGAAAGCCTCTGGTAGCCCGCGACCGTTTACTGATCGTACCGCGCCAATATATTTGAACTAGGGACAAGATCTGTCCCTTCCTCCTGATTGGAGGAATGTTTAATTACCTGATATCGTTCTCTGATTGGCTATTGTCTAGTGTCTAGTGTGTTGTGATTGGTTCCTCGTTAATTGATCTAGTGATGTTGATTGACACCTGTCGCTAGCATGATAGTGAGAAACGGTCGCGGGCTACCAGAGGCTTTCTTCTCTCTTTCCTTCTCTCGAATACACGAGATATAGATTCCAACGATAAAAGAGCCTGCCAAGTTTGGCTAGCATTCTCCTATTTTTGATATCCTACATTCGATTTCATCAAAGAAGCTTTTCAGTCAACCTTCGCCAATTAAGTAAATAAGGCTATTCAGATTACTGAATGAACCCTCTAACACATCGCGGGTATTTTTTATGACTTCGCTTGTCCTCCCTCCCCCTTCACAAACAATGTTGGCAATATTTCGGTCTTCTGGAAAACCAACATTGCAATGGAGGGAGGGGGGAGGGTTGTTAAAAATAGCCGGAAATTGCTAAAGGACTCCGACTTTAATAGCAGGGGTTGCAGACACAAGAACTTTCAACAAGCCTCTGATAGCATATTCACGTAAGTTTTAGTGCTATCAAAATACACAAGACACTGAAGAAAGAACGTTGTTCTAGGGCCTTTGGGATTTGGTTCCGTTTGACTACATTTATAAAATCAAATCCCCACCTAGTCCCGGGGTGGTGGTTGGGGGAGGGGGGGGGGGGGGGAGGGGAGAGGGGGTGGGGTGAGAAGAGTCGGGTATTACGGTTGAGTCAAATCTACGAATATCAGATTCAGCGGTATTGGCCAAACCCCTCTCTTCGATGTAATGAAGCGCCATTGAAACCATAATTCTTGAATAGTGCTCCATTACGCCGAGGTGAGGTTCAGATGAAACTGCTATTTTCACTGTTAGAAATGCCGCGAAATTCAATCACGCGTAGATTGCTTACAGCAATTCTCTTAGGTGTCATTGCTTCGAATACCCTTGCCTGCTTTACAGACGTATTTTTTCACTCTCATAAATTCTAAGAAAAAATTATCGTCTGCTTAATAGTCCAGTTTCGTATTCGAAAATTACCACTGAATGCAATGACTACAGACGCATGTACGCAGGGGTAGCCTCATTCTGAAGTTAAATATTCTTAAATACCAGCGAGAAGGTGCAAAACGTGAAACTACAACAATACACAGTGTTGTGAATAACCCACCTCGCTGGTATTTATGAGTGTTTCACTTCAGAATGAGGCTAACCCTGCGTACATGCGTCTGTAGTCATTGCATTCAGCGGTAATTTTCAAATACGAATCTGGACAAACCAAAATGTTAGTTACCAAAATGCAAGCATGACGTCAGCACGTTTGTTTTATTTTTCCGCCCGCCGCCCAGTCAAAGCCATTGTTAGAATTTTAGTGAATTGGCGCGCCAGTGAACACTCTCCTATGATTGGTCAATGGCAAATGTATTGTCTGAATTCCTTTTAAATGTAACATTACGTCACTTTCCAGGATATGGAAGGTAAAATGTGATTGGTCCATAACACAATGAGGTGCGCATATTGGAAACTACTTAAGCGCTCGGATAAGCAGACGTTACTTTTTTCTTCGAATTTATGTGAGTGAAAAAATAAGTCTGCACAAGCACGCTAAGAATACCCCGCATTACCACGTATGCAAATTCGCTTATTCTGTATCTGTATGTTTAATCGGTAAAGCTTGTTGCATTACAAAACCGATAGTGGCAGACAGTGCCTTTACATATTTACAAAATTACATTACATATATTTAGAAAAATACGGTGTATATTTAAGACTTACATATAAATTCAGTCGAGTTAATACAAATATATGGTTATGATAAATAATAATGATATGATTGAGTCAGACATAAGTTTGTATTACTAGTAATTATTTTGCATGTTGTTTAGGAAAGCCATAGTTTTTTTAGAAAATGTATCAATATTAGGGGACATAACTAAATCCTCTGGAAGAGCATTCCAGATGGGAACAGTCCTGGGAAAGAAAGAGAATTTAAAAACATCGGTCCAAATCGAAATATGTTTGTATTTTAAGTTGTGTTTACGGCGTGTGACTGACTTTGATGCAAGTGTGAGATAGACGTTAAGGTCAGTTGCGTTAAAACCATGAGAAGCCTTATACATAAAGTTCAAGCGGAGACATTCGCGTCGCACTGAAATTATGGGCCATTCTAGGTTTTTGAGCATAGCACCAACACTGGACTCTCTGGAGTAATCCCGGTGTACAAAACGCGTAGCTCTTCGTTGGATCTTCTCAAGTAAATTTGAATTCCGATGTGTGTAAGGATCCCACGCTATGCAAGCATATTCCGTAGTAGGCCGTACGAGGATGAGATATAATTTGGATTTGACCTCGCGGGAACAATGATAGAAATTTCTAGAAAGAAAATCTAAACTACGACTACTCTTCTTAGATATGTATGCGCAGTGATTGTTAAAACGCAAGTCGGATGAGAAGAAAACACCTAAATACTGCTGAAGGTTGGATTCCTTAAGTGCTGTCCCATTAAGAGAGTACGTGGTTTTAATTAGAGATTTGGAACGAGAAATGTGCATAGAAAAACATTTAGTGCAATTAAAACGCATTTGCCATTTCTCAGCCTATGTCGACATTGCGTTTAAGTCGGATTGAAGTTGCAGAGGAGAAAAAAAAGTCGACAGTTCCAGGTAAACTATGCAGTCGTCAGCGAACAGTCGAATATTGGAGGATATACCCGCCGGGAGATCGTTAATGTACAGTAGAAATAGCAAAGGGCCTATCACTGAACCATGAGGTACACCGGAGGTAACTGCACATACGTTGGAAAAATCACCGTCGATGACGGTCACTTGGGTTCGGTTTTCTAGAAAGCCTTTTATCCATGATAAGGTATGATTATCAAGACCGTAAGAAGCAAGTTTAGACAGCAATCTCTGATGCGGGACGGAATCGAAAGCTTTAGAAAAGTCGAGTAAGATGAGGTCGGTCTGAATACCACGGTCAAAATTTCTAGACAAATCATGAATGGTAGAGACAAGCTGGGATTCACAGGAGACCGTGTTGAAGAGGTGATAGCAATGAAAATTGATCTAAATGACTCATAATATTAGTAAAGATGATGTGCTCTAGGGTCTTGCATAGAACACATGTTAGTGAAATGGGTCGATAATTTGATGGATCAGAACGAGAACCCTTCTTATAAACTGGAGACACGAAGGCATGTGTCCAATCTAAGGGCAAGTTTCCGCTATCCAAAGACTGTTGATAGATGACCCGAAGTACTGGCGCTATGACATTTCCAGCAATTTTCAGTAGATGGATGGGAATTTGGTCCGGACCAGATGCTTTTGAGGAGTTTAACTTAGCCAGTAGATTGGACATGCTAGGTACATTACTTTTACCTACATTTGGAATATTTGTGAAGACTGACTTAAACTGGTTATTAAGGATATTTGCTTTCTCCTGGCTAGAACTATAAAGCTTATTGTTAACCTTCAAGGGAGCAACACCTACACTATCTTGGCGCTGCGACTTAATGTGCCTCCAGAACTTTTTTGGGTTTTCTTTTACGTTTTCAGAAAGGATAGACGAAATATAATTATTCCTTGCTAGATTAATGCATTCTTTTGTCTTTCTACGATAGTCTTTAAATCTATTCCATGAGGTAGGAGTGTTCTTGCGTTTAGCATAATTATACAGTCGCTGCTTTTTCCTAGTCATACGACCGGGAGATTTCTATTATTAAACCAGGGGTTAGGTTTAGAAGGTCTTACTACTCTAGTAGGGAAGTGTTTTGCAGCTGAGGACATTAACATATTCTTAAATTTAGCCCAGTTAGTTTCTATTGGTTGACACTCAGGGTCTGATTTAAGGAAATTATTGCAGTCATTTGCAAGGTCTTTCAGAAAATTGTTCTGGTCACCTTTTTTGTAGTCCAGCACCTTTCTGGGTTTACACTTATTTCGAGGTGCCTTTTGCAGCAAATTTCCAGAAACAATGTCATGATCACTGAATCCAGGTATAACTTGGACATCATTTACGAGTGAGGGTTTAGAAGTCAGAATCAGATCAAGAATATTTGCAGTTGTATCGGTCGTACGAGTGGGCACATCAACGAGCTGACTCAGGTGGTAGTCATGCAGGATGTCATGCAGGATGATATTTAAGGGAAAGAATCCTTAGTTTCGTGGCATTTTGGCCAAGTTACGAGAACGGGAAACCGGCCTAGGAGAGGTTTTCGATCCACCCTCCTCCCCTTCGGCGATGTATACTACTGGCTGCGCACTACCCCCTCTGTACTTCTCATTGCCTCGGCAAAATCCTTCCACCCATAACTTAATTAATTACGCTGAGACAATGAGCGGCAATAGCTAAGAATGAAAATGTTCACTATTCGTGGATGCATTAGAATTTTGCAAATACCTGGAGTCTCGGTATTTACCAAATTCTAATGCATCCACGAATCCGGGACTCCTGTGATTGCGTGCCACAGGAAGACCGTAGATCAGGGTTTGGCAGAGAATAGAAGAAATTACCTGGATTCCTGTGGTATTAATTTCTGCCAGTATTAATTTCCCTCCGCCATTTTGTTTTGCCAGTCGAGTGTTTGTGTGGTGTTTCTTCTCTATTTAGGTAAGTATTTTGTCCTTGTTTTACAGCATGCTTCAAAAACGGTCTTTAGAATGAGAAAAAAAAGAGATACCTAAGAATTGACCGGACCCAGGGTTAGTGACAAAAATACTAAAGGAATTAACGTACTGCAAATTTGGACTATATAAAATGACCACTAATGCACCTATCAATGTCAACCCCCAGGGGGGGGGGGGGGGGGGGGGTGGGGGGGAGGCCGGGCAGATGTGGGGCATTTGATCGTTCTTGGTGCCTGGTGCCGGGCAGATGTGGGGAATTTGAACAAGAGCCTGGATCCCAGGGTGGGGACATTTGACTTTTGGAAGAGAGGGACTGGTACAAAATATCGGTGCCTCATGTTTGTCGGCCATTTTGGATTCGTCTAAAAGGTAGGTTTATCGTCCAGTTCACATTAAAAATATAAATTAATTTAATACTTCAACGCTTCATTCCTATTTACTATAGATCATTCCAAATACTTCTTGAATTTGTGTAAATCAATTTCATACAAGGGTGGGGGATTTGATCCGTTTTGGCCCAAAATTTAGTCCCCAGGGTGGGGATTTTGACCAAAAATTCTCCCAAAAAGTCAAATGCCCCACATCTGCCCGGCCTCCCCCCTGGGGGTTGACATTGATAGGTGCATAATGCCTAATGGAGTATTTTATATGGCTCTGTCAATTCCAAACCTGCCCATTCCTCCACACCTCGGGCATACAATATTGGTCCTCGGGTCCTAAAATATGAAAATATGGAATTCAGTTGACAATAACATAAAATTTCTAACTAAACATAAATTTTAGAACTGTTTGAAAAAAGAACTTGTTAGCAAATATTAACTTAATTGCACAATCACATTGTACATGTAGTAGTTTATTAGTCCTGTCCAGTAGTATTATATGTTAGTTCTGTAGTAGTTTATAATAGTTCTGTAAGTAGTCCCGTGGCAGTCTTGTATAGTAGTTAAGTCCTCTCTTTGTCCGTAATTCTGTAGTTCTGACCTTTACAATGTATGTAAATCTATTTTTGGTGTCTCAGCCGAGTTTAGCTTTTCAGTTATTCTGAACCGCCTTGTACTAAATTGGTTATTATTATTATTAGTCTATTATTCTTTGTAAAACTGTGAGTACAAAATAAATTTGTTGTTGTTATACGTGGGGCAAATTTTAAGAATGTTGCAAATGAACCATATGTACACGCACTGCAGGGCTTTGGAACGAGTGCAACACTCTTAAATCTACTTTCTTAAAACAAGCGTATTTTGGCTTGTTCTAATGTCCTGAGGTAAGCGTAAAATCGCTTATTTTACTAAATGTAAATCATGTTCGATATGTACTTGATTCAAGCGAGATTAATCTTAAAACAAGTGAAAGAAGACTGAATTTACATAAGATTGTAAAACAAGACTTTAAGGCTAACTTCAAGCAACAGTCGTCTTAAAATAAGCTAAAAAAGTCTGAATTTATATCGCATAATAAGCGAGAAACTGCTTGAATTCAGCCACAACATTTGGACTTTGATTTTCTGCGTTTTGCCGTTGGACTTCGAGAGCCATCAGTTTGAAGATATTTTCTTGGAAAATACCATAGACAACTGCCTCAAACCTATTCTATGGGATGCCAGGCATCCCCAGGAGTGCATTAAGAACACATTTCTACAATTTATCTGTCCAATTCGTCCGATTAAATTGACTTTAAGGAGTTAAGAAGCAAGTCTCAGACTCAGCACATCTATAAGTCAACTTCCTTGGGCCGAAAAAGACAGAAAAATCACGGCAAAGCATCTCAGATGCACTCTGCAGGACTCCTCGCGTTCCCTAGAATAGATTTCAGGTGGTTTCCTGTGGTATTCTTCGAGAAAGTCCCAGCAAAATGGCTCCGATGCGAAAGTGCATGAAAGACAAGCAACGAAGAGGCGGGCTCTCTCCAAACTGCTTTATTGTGGCATTAATTTTTACCTGGAAGATTCAATACGATTTCCGGGTAGATTCTTTGAAGAAACGATGGAAAAATGCAAGAAAAAGGGTCTTACAAAAAAAAATAAGAAAACGGCGCCATTTCATCTTCAACTGAAAAATCGCCCCAATAGACCTTGCAAGCCCGGCATCGGAGCGAGGTTAGAACTCCCTGGATGTTGATGGTGAATAAAACTTTTGTTTTTAAAACCTTCTGTTGTGTTTATTTATATGTTTTGTATACACCATAATTTTTTGTGTGGTTAATTTAAATGTTTTTAATGCAAAATTCCAATTTGATCTGTGAATTAGCCGGTCCTGGTATTGATCAGCCCATCTTGTTGATACATGTTATGGAGCCCAATTCAAAAATCACTGTGATCATGGCTGTTATTGAGGTCAAATTCATTTTCAGGTCAATTTTATTTTAATTAGTTTGACACATTAGTCTCATGAAGTATATAAAATATTGCAGAATGTCAGCAAGGTGTTGAAACAACAACAATACATTAAAGTATTACATTAGAACCAAAGTTCTTGTTTCAAGCCTTTAAAGGGGCTATGTCATGGTACTGCGCATGCATCGAGTCAATCGCTCGTTTAGTGGCTGTTAATTGGATACAAACAGTTAAACTTCCCTCCCTCAATGCTTGATTGAAAGGATTTTCAATATTTTCCCTGGAGACTGTTTATATACACTGTTTGTTAGTCATTTTTGCATATTTGCTTTCATTTTAAGCATCCCACATGGCCGAGAGGTTCGTTAGTTCATATCAAAATCGGTGGAAATAACTTTTTCCGGCCCGGAAAAACAAATGTAAAGTCTTACCGTGACACAGCCTCTTTAAGTTCTTGTTTTCAGTTGTTTCCTTAAAACAAGCTGAGCGCTTCTTAAAATACAATGTAAAACAAGAAAATTTGCTTAAAACAAGAAAAGTAGCTTGAATGAAGATATAGTTTTCTTAAAATAAGCCAACATATGGTGACACGGGGACGTGACCTTAGAAATACAGTATTTTTGACTGCTGAAATAAAAAGCGAGTAATTATGTGTGTATTCAATGCATTGTTTTATCACTAGCTGGTCATTTAGGTTAGAAAACACGTAATCAAAATGTTTTCCCTCACGAACCGACACCATCTTGGAAGAGCCTCGTTTCCACCCTCCCATAGTGAGGTCAAGGAGCCTGGGAAGTACTGGACCACCATACTCCCCTTGAAATGAAGAAAATTACCAGCTTTTTCAAACTGTAAACAGTCATTTTATGAAAATCTGATAGCCCAGTTTAAGGGAGAACAAAGTCGGCTGTTTTCAGAGGCTAAGGGGGTGTTTACATGAAGGGTGGTTGAACCTAGTGCTAGCACTAGGGTCAAAGATAGCCCGGATTTACAAGCAAAATGATTCAGGCAGGATCATGACACTACTGCCCGGGTCAAATTAACATGATGCACTTCTCAAGGACCTACAAGACCACCTAGTCCGCAACGAGATCAGTGCTGTGGCTGGCTTGTTGTCTCTTAAAGCAGGTCGTTTTGTGGCCCTAGCTAGTGCTTTGTTCCACGTAGTTGGTCACGTAGTTGTTGGCGTTCAACCAATTAAAGACCTACAGTCAACTGCTATATCAACGCAACAAGATATACAAGATGGAGGAACAGATGGATCGGATCACTGCGGATCCTACGAAGACTGCACCCTTTGAGAAAACCAAAAAGGCAAAAGATCCAAAGCGCGTCGCTGCTGGAAAAGCACTGGCAGAAGGCAACCGCCGTTCTAGAGAGGCATTGAATCGCGAGTTGGAGCACGAAAGTAAGGCTTGCACCACTGATGACAGCAAAAGCTATAGCAAAGCTGAAAGCTGGCTCAAAAACGTGTCTGCCAACACTACACTCACAGCTATCGGCGTAGGTGCTGCGTTGGTAGGGCTGTACTATCAATACCGCCTTTACAGAGGCAACGTGCAAAGCAACAATCCGGCGTCCTCTGAAAATAGCAAATTGTCATCCGGACACGGTAGTACGACACCAGCCGTTTCGGAGAAACAATCACGTGCTCCCGATAAATCCCCAGCGCGCGTGTTGCCGGACATGGAGTAGCCATTTGAAGCCTTAGAACCATAGGTTATAGCAAAGCCATAGCAAAGCTATAGCAAAATGGTGGAGAACAAGTTGATGCAAACGGTAACAAACGCTGCTATATTGACTGGACTTGCTGCGGGCATTGGTTGGATCGCAAAAAAGGTAGTCAAGGAGTCCATGCTTAGCGACCCTTCGGCTTCCATCTTGAATTACGTGAAGTGGACAGCCGTATTGGCTGGTAGCATTGCTGCCAAGAAATATCTCGAGGACCAAACGATAATCCCACAGAGTGTGTAGCAAAGCTACAATGGCTACCATAGCTATGATGCTCGGAGGAGCACTTTTGAATGCAACGGCCTTTGTAGGTGGAAGCTACCTCGCCCGGGCAATCTCTGGCAAAGGTCCTGGTGTGCTGGCTATAGAGCGAAAAAGACACGTAAAGGCCTTAGAGAAGTATCAGGCAGACTGGGCTGCTTTCCAGGAGCACCGTGAAAAGTTGGTCGACTGGGTCCAGGAACAGGAACGTCTGCAGCACCATGCTTCTGAGGATTTGGAAAACGCGGACCGTGCTCTCAAGCTATACAATACGGTACACGTGGGGCTACACCCCATTCCAGCACTATACGAACCAAGTTTCTCTGACTACTATCGACCGTCGAGTGCGCAGAAGACAGGTGAGTTGATCTATGTCGATGGTGGGATGCTTGCCATTGGCTACGCAGCCAGTCGGTGGCTGTAGATTTAAAAAAAAAAAAAAAAAATCTGTAGATGGTCGTGGTTTTAGAGAGGCAGTGCCAGCTGTTATACACAATGGCAGCAAGACGTATGTCTGACGAAGAATTCAATGCCTTTCTCCATCCGATATACTATGCCAAAGGTGGCTTTCAAGGTGTGACTGCTCTCCATTCCAAGCTACCCAAAGGTTCGGCTTCCGTGGATAGGGTGCGCAAGTGGATTGCTAGACAGCCCGTTGGTGGTTATACGCAGACGAACCCTCCAAAGCCCATCTATGCCCACTTCTCAGAGGAGATACCAAATCGCATCCACCAGTCGGATCTTCTCTTTCTCCCCAATGACGGTGGATACAAATACGCATTGACCGTAGTGGATGTCGCTTCTCGGTACAAAGCCGCTAGACCTCTGAAAGACAAAACAGCCACAACCGTGGCACATGAGCTGGCTAGCATTTACGATGCGGGACCACTGACCTGGCCAAAAGTGTTTATGGTGGATGCCGGGACGGAATTCAAAGGCGAGACCACAAAGCTGCTTGTGCGCCATGGGGTCGTAATCCGGCGTGCTGAACCAAGCCATAATAGGAGCCAAGCATTTGTCGAGTCTTTCCATCGATGGCTGGCACAGCGACTATTTCGCGCACAATATTCTAAAGAGCTCCTCGATGGAAAGACAAACAGGGAGTGGGTTGCAGCGTTGCCAATGAACGCTACTACGACCCGCATGACTGACCTTGCACCTATCCAAGCCATAGAGATGCCTTGTGTTCCTTTGGTAGCCGAAAAAGGCCCCCCTGGAACAACAACATAAACTCCTTTGAGAGTTGGCACACGAGTGTACATTGCTACCAACGAGGAAAGTGGCACGAAACACGAAGAGAAGGAACGACCCGCCCAACAGATCCTTGGTGGACGAGCAAAGCCTATCCAATCCTGAAACGCGTGATGGAACCTGGACAGCCGATGCTCTACTATACAGAGTACACTCGGTCCCAACTCCGGGTCGTTACTTAACGCTTATGCCTTTGATTGCAGGACAAGCACGTCAACCGTACGTTCCAAGCATAGTGTCCTTGGCTGTCATCCAGTCGGTCAATGCTGAAGCTTTGTCCGTGACGCTTTGTGTAACCTTGTAGCAGGAGCGGAGTCGTACATACGACACACTTCTTTTCTGCTGCTTCTATCATATCCAAGATGCAATCAACTGTAAGTTCGTGGTATGTTCCTGTGTACTTGGGTCGGCCCTTTTGCCTGTCCTCTGTGGCATATCTTTTGAGCCGTGCAGCAATAAGCTCTTTGTTTGGTGTGGACTGCAGGGTATTTGGCACCAAAGGACCAGGTGCATTCCCAGGTGGAAGAACGCGCACTATCTGATCTACGTGTTGTGCACGCGACACGCCAGTATACACCGCATTCGTAATCCAGCCTTCGAGGCTGTGGTCTACGATGAACAGGCGGCGAGGATTGCATATGGTCTTGCCCTGTACCCTATGGACAGTTCCCCAACCAGCGTACTTCCATTCGGCCCGAATGTTGACAGGAGACCTCGGATGGTTCTCTTGGTGGTTGCGAAACAACCTCTGTTGTGCCTGTGTTCCCATCTTGTTTGTGGAGCATACCCAGATGTCATCTGGTCGTGTTTGGGCAATGGCTTCTTCTAATTCGACTCCAGCCCATTCCTCGCGAAACACCTAAAGCTGAGTCGAATCGGACTGGCACCACATGCGGCCCTTGATGTCGAGAGGCTTGGAGGTCGGATTGCCTTGACAAGGGGATTGCTTGCACAGACACCATAGGGAAGATCGCACTTCTCACAGGCGCAACGGTAATCCATGTCAAACCAGCGTATGTTTTCAAACCCAACCCAATCCCCCAGCATATCGTGTGGACCTTCCTTGTCACCCCATGGAGGCACTTGGCCAACGTCACCGCAACACACAACCTGACATGGTCGAGTAGAGAGATATTCTAGCATGGTGCGCAGGACTTTGGTTTGGATCTTGCAGCATTCGTCGAAGATGATGATCTCGGCGAGATGGTCGAGCCTATGTCCCAGTATGCTTGGATCCCAGTCCTTTATAGGCTTTCCTGCTGGTATATACAGATAGTGGTGGTACGTTTGTGCATTGACTGGCGTGTCGTCGTGGGCGAGGCGAGGATTCTTGCGATGGTCGGCTGCCAAATCGTTCTCCGGTGTCAACACCACTATCTTTCGCCCCTGGAACATCTTGACAGCCCATTCGGTCTTCCCTGAACCTCCCTGACCAGCAAGGTACATCCTTGCCGAGGCGGCAGCTTGGAGGTCGGTTGGTAGGCTTGGTGCTGTGCTTGGGTCGTTACGATACAACTCTAACCTACCTGCCAATTCAGGTTCCCAAACAGCTTCTGGTCTCCACTCGTATCCAGGCTTCTTGTGGCGCCAGTTGCCATATTTTGATTTTTCTCCACGAGAAGTGCTTCTACTACTGTTGGGACCTCCTTGGCGTATATAGCGTCGGTGCAAACTCTGAGCACGTCGTCTCTTGGAAACCGGCGCAACATGCGACGCAGAGCTATGTTGGTGTAAGCCAAGACAAAGGCTCGGATGTGGCACCACTGCGATCGTTTCTTCTTGTCCATGTACTGTATCAAATGGGCTCCATCCGCATGCTCGAAGTCAGTTCAGAAGATGGTGTGTCCCTGCGAGTAAATTTGTCAAATACGCAGCTTCCTCTTGGTCACGCACCACAATGGAGGTCTCATATGCATGGCGGGCACACTTTCCCACAAAGCGGACTGCCAGATCACGACCCTCGGGGTAGTTGGGGTCCTTTTCTTCGTTTGCAAAGATGGAACAAGGGAATTGGATTTTTTCCTTTTTACCCACGCTGTACAGCACCTCCAGAGTCGAGGAGGTCTTTGAGTTCGGGCGTAGTAATCCATCCGTCGTTTTGCAACAGGTGATGTCCTATACAGCCCGATGTATAAGAGTGACACTCTTTTGAGAATTCCCACTGGATGAGCTGTATGACTCCAGTGAGCTGAAGGACGTCGCTCAAAGGCTTTCCTTCGACATTCGCGCTACGATAAACATTTGTAGGGAAGCCGTATTGTCGAACTAAATCCATGGCATCTGACACACCACCAGAGAAACTGTCCTCACAACCGAGATAGGCTGCACGCATATCGATGTGCTTGTAGAGTCGTTTGCCATGGTCTTCCTCGCTGTTCCAGACTTTGGACTCGACCTGGGCTGCTTGCCATACATCTCTGTGCTTTGGAGGTGTTGGGAGGATGTTCTCTCTATGCAGCCACTTTTTGAAGCGGTAGCCCAACGCACCTCCCATCGAGTGCGTAGCTTCTTTGTACATTGGCCCTGGCTCGCCATTTTGCACTGGCAATTGATGGAGTTCGTAGCGAACGTAGACCAGATATTCACGCCTTTTCTCCCAACTACCACTGTCTATTCCTTCTAGAGCACCGATGGTAATTTTGTCACCTTGTTTGACCAAAGCTCCACGAATTTTGTGTTCGGAGCGTTCCTCTTCTTCGGATACTACGACGAGTGGTTCTGCGGGTGCCTTTCCAACCACAGTGAACAACCTGTAGCGCTGATTGGGGTCTAACATCTCCAGTACGGCTGGTAGTAATGGATTAACCCTTAAAGGCTCTATCTCGTGAGACACCCACCAAACCGATCCATTGTCGTCGATGTCAGGGCCACGGACAACTGGTTTTGGCTCGATAGGACCAATTCTTCCAAGCTTTCGTATCTCTTGGTAAACTTCTGGAGTGATGTTTCTTCCCAATGTTGTTGCTTCTCCGTTTGGAAACAAGCGGTGTACGCCACCAACGAACAGCGAATAGTACTTTCCATTGTCAAAGTTTTTCAGTTTCCGGACCACACGTGAAGAGGTTGCCCTGGAGTTGGGCATATTATTTTCACGAGAGTATGTCCCATAGGTATCAATCTCTAATAGGGGTTACGGAGAGCAGTTCGTGGAGCACGAAGGGGAATATCCTACGAGATTTCCTTCCAGCATATTTGAACTTTTCTAATAGCCTGCGTTGGCCACAAGATTGGCACAACTTTGTTTGCGACTGTGTCCCCACACCATAGTGACAACAAGGAATCGACGTTATTCCACCCTTTCTTTGCCTCATACGATGGAGTTTACAGAAGTCGTAAATGCAGCTCCTATCACACCGTTCAGTGGAGTTAATTTTCAGCCAATGACACTTGTTTTTACCCTTCATGTTATCCGGTATACGTGTTGTCAGAAATAGCTCTAAATAAAAGGTTCTACTCCTGTTTTCTTCGCATTTTTTTGCATGCATTTTTCATAGCAAGTAGGGTGGGGGGGACTGGGGCTGGGGCTCTGTGCAATACTACGAAAATCCACTGGGAAACTCGACGGAACGCAAGGGGATTCCCAAACGGATTTCACTGACCACGGGAATCCACTGGGAGACTCGACGGAAGGCGGGTGGATTTCCAGGTGGTTTTCTGGGAACAAACCCCCCCAGTCCCCCCCCCCTATATATACCTAAAATCTGCTGAACACATAGGTATCTCGGTCGATATGTGCAATATTCTGAATATTATCGGTTCTGTTAATCGCAAAACTCATCTCATCTCATATTTATTAATCCGTTTAGTATAACACTATGCAGGATATTAAAAGCGGTCCATATCAATAAAATAGCAAGCAAAAGTGTCGTTTTGAACTTCCCGCGGCCTCTTCCATATTAGGAAAATTCCATATTCCATATTTGGAAGAGCTGGAAGGACATTCAAAATGGCGGTTTCTAGGTCCCAGACCTCTAAATCGACACTCGTTGTTTGATATGGATGGCAAAATAAATGCATAAATAATAAATAAATATTATAGTACTTCAAATAACAACAGATAAATTATTATTATTATAACTGAGAGTAAACGTAGCACAATGAAGTGGTTTCACTTAACCCTTGAAAGACATCCAAGGGCGTATCTAGCTATAGACCCGTAGGCCTGGGGCTACACATTTTACAGCCTACTTGTCTTATTACAAGTGAATGTTGGGCTTGAGGAGCTGTCGAAATACACAAAACATGACCTGAAAGTGCAGCAGAAGGCATTTGCGAAAGTCTAAATCTAAAAATTTCCCGGGGAAGCATGCTCCCGGACCCCTCAAGAAGCGACCCTTACGGAGCCGTTGCGGTTTGGGCCTACAAATTTTAAAAACCTGGCTACGCCACTGACATCCAACAACCAGCATCTACATTTGTTGAAATAAGGAACGGTTGGATAAAATCTAAAAACAGTTCATTCTACTTCTAAAAAGGTCATATGTATTGTGGATCAAATGGGCAGTTATGCTACTTATTTATCTCACTTCATCGTCGAACCATATTGACGTAATTCAGATCTCGGATAAACTGATCTTCCTACCAACGGTTTGTACAAAAACCCACAATCTCCTGAATAAAACTACGGGCGGCAGTTGTCAAGTTAATGCACCCTGATTCGACATAGATTGTAACAAGCTCCGTTCAAAGCTAAAACCTCAAATTATAATCCGATTGTATTCCACAAGACTTATTTGCTTCCTGGAATAATTACCCTATATCATTATGACGTCACGGCTTGTTTATGAGGGGGACAGAATCGACTTGAACAATAGAATTTTGAACTAAATCTGCTCTGCTGAGGAAAATTTAACTTCGAATTGTCTGGTTTCCAGATATCAGTTGTATCAATGTTTATCCCACAATATTTACTGTATTTGGTGGCTGTTACCGCTATTCTACGTTCTTCAAAATGCATTTGATAGCGATTTCCTTTGTGTTGTTGCTGTTTTGTCCCCCTCCCACGACCGTGATCCTTAGCGTTTAAACAATAGATTGTTTTGATATGACGTCATAGTGATATAGGTCAATTGCTTTTGTATCAATATTAGCCTCTTATGCAGACGTTGAGTCTACGAATATCAGATTCAGCGGTATTGATCGATGTAATACAATACAATCAGGAGTATATTACACATACTCCTGATACAATACAATAATCTTTATTTAAATACGATAAAAGTTTAAGCATCACTGCTTGTGGGGTCGTGTATAAAAATAACAGAAATTAGCAAATCATAATTATATATCTATGAAACGTCATTGAAACCATAATTCTTGAATAGTGCTCCATTACGCCGAAGTGAGGTTCAGCTCAAACTGCTATTCGTGGCGTACTTTTGGCAAAGAATACAATAAAATACCGGGATTCCTGTGGTTTGTAAGCCACCTGCGCCATTTTGTTTTGCCAGTCGAGTGTTGTGTGGTGTTTCTTCTCTATTTAGGTAAGTATTTTGCCCTTGTTTTATAGCATGCTTCAAAAACGGTCTTTAGAATGAGCGGAAACTGAGATACCTAAGAATTGGCCGGTAGTATCGTCGTGTACCGTTTAAATCCGTGGGGAATCACACCTCGATTCGGCTCGAATCACACTTGACACATTTGTATACATTTCTATACAAATGTGTCAAGCTATAGGGGAGGGTTTTGGTGGGTATTTCTAGGTGTATCAACGTCCTGAAATTCAGGACAATAAACAACTCTATTGTGGGGTTAGGGTTCTTTGTATTTCAGGGTATTGTTTTGCTGTAGTTCATTGTATTCTGTGGTGTACAGTATGTTGCCCTAATTCCGGCCGGTTTTTGCATTTATCATTATAACTTACTTTAGAATAAAAGAATCGATCAGGAAATTTCCCACGAGATTAGCTTATTCCTTCATTAACCCTATTGTAAAGTTTTGATTCGTTTTTCTTCACGAATTAACCAAGTTATTTCTAAAAATATTGTTCAAATTGGTTTCCCTAATTCCGGTAGGGTTGCCCTAATTCCGGCCGATAAGAATAAATAATTATGTGTACTTGAAGTTTTGGCGATATTTTCTCGGCTTATTTCAACTAGAAACTCTTGTGGCTGCTTGTCAAGGTATTTGAGATGAAAATATATGAATCAGGATCCCTGTATTACAACAACTGCACCCACAATGACAATTGCGCCCATGATGACAACTGCTGACTTGTTCGCTCAATCGATCAATCTTTGGATATTGCAAAATGGTTTGCATTGTCATTTTGAATGCGGTGGAGAGGGCTTTCATGCATTTCAGATACGCCAACCTGTTTCTTATGACCCTCAGTATAACGAGAGTACAGCAATTAAAACACGATAAAAACGCTTGTTTACAGTTTAGTATGGGCTCCAAAATTAGAAACCATACCACCATGCTGGAATTAGGCACACCAAACGAAAATACAGGCATTGCACTCCGTAATTTGAAACCGTTCAGACTAATTTTTCCTCTCAGAACTGAGGTAATCTTTAGAGTTTCATCTACAATGTATGCCAACAATCAACATTTCACATACCTACTTTGCGAGAAAACGCTTCTGTTGCTTTATTACCTAAGTAATTCAAAGTGCAGTCAAAAGACACACTTGGAGAAATTGAGACTTGACTTACCTTTACAAAAGCTTGGATTTTTCCGCCTAAAAAGACGACAGGAAGCCCACAACAATAGTTTACGAAAGCAAACTAATCAGTAATTTATCGGATTGTGTCGTTTGTTATTTATTTATAGTTTACGGAGAATAATCGAGTTTCAAAGACAAAGTGGCTGGAATTGGGACCGGCCGGAATTTAAGGGCAACATACTGTAGTTCATTGTCGTTGATACACCTAGAAAGAGCCGTTTTGGTGTTGGTACGTGTCGGTACTTCATCAAACCTGATATAACCGATAGAAGGCATATGATCACATGATAGGTGAGCACTATATTTTTTTTTACATACTGGTGAGCACTATATGTAACACATACCGAGTCCACAATTCAGCATGGTCATCTCGGTCCGTAGCACCCACATGCAAGCACTGAGGTTCCCATACATTGTGACGGCACTAATTCGTACTTCAGTACTTATCTATATGTACTTCATCTGCTGATTTGTTTACCCAATGCCACGTCCCGACTTGAAATGTTCCGTATTTTGCATGCAATCCCGGTACTCGGTATACCGGCCGGGATATATATCCGACCGTGTTTTGAAAATAATTTAAAGAAGGGGCAATCAGGGTTCCCCCCCCCCCCCCCCCCCCTCCAAAAAAAAAAAGGGGGGCAATCTGGGTTTGGGTCAAACAGGGTCAGGGTTTGAGCCTCTTGGCCTCACATACATACCCATTTTTCATGTAAGTACCCCCCGCCCCCCCTGCCCCCCGGGGAGCTTGGAGGGTTGTCATGACATGAACAAACTACATGTAGGAGGACAAAAAAGAATAATTATATTGAACTCAGGGACAACAATGACAGAACAAGAAAACCAAGCAAAACTGAACTCTGAGAGAAAATTATAAATTTGACCAAACCCCTGTGGAAACATTGCTCAACAAAGGGTGACTTTTATTTGAAAAGCGATTCTCGCTGGAAAAATCGATAAAATGAACTGGAAGCAATAGGAAAGACTTAAATGGTCAAGAAGAAAATAATTAAGCTGGGGGGAAAAGGAACTGAACATTTCCTGAAAAAAAAACAATGTAAACTTGTGACAAAAACTATTAGAATAGCACTAATGGACCACAATAAAGAAATAGAATGGAAGTAAAGACCTTGGTCTTTTTATGCTAGACAGTATGATGTTATTCTCTTGGACCTACATTTGTATTTGTTTTGGAAAAGCAAACAAAAAATGCAAGCTAGCTTGCTAGGTAAAGACTTTATTTAAAACTACACCTCTTTGCTAAACTCTCTACATATGATTTTCTTGCCTTTCTCATGCAAATTGTCAATCCACAACATTACTACTGAACAGTAGTAGAGGAAAAAGTACAATATATATGTACATGTGGTCAAGGAATACATGAATATTTTTATGTGAGTCTTCAAGCCGACTTGGTTCCAGACTCCCTAACTCTTTTTAAGGACTGACTTAAACCCACCATTACGAGCCAGACAGTGATGGCAAACAAAACATTTTATTGGGATATGGCTTAAGTCGGAAAAACAACAGAAATAGAGTGAACTGAATTGTGATTCCAATTCGAAATAATGTAGATTAGAATTAGAAAGGACTTAGCTCTGAACATGTAACTGCATGTGAGGGAAAAGAGAATGAAATAAAACCTCCAGCGAGGTATGTGCTGGTACATGTATATGTGTAAAATGTAACGTTTCATTTTTCTAGGGTTCCAGAAGCTGCAGACTCTAAGCACTATTCTAATATCTCAAGCAGTAATGTTAATTTCCTCTCAGAGTTCAGTTTTGCTTGTTTTACTTCAGTTGTTCTATCATTCCCCCCCGGTTCAATTATAAGTATTCTTAATTGTCTCCTAGTTTGTTCATGTCATTTCCAGTTCGATAAATCCTTTTTTCAATCCGAAAAGTAGTTTATTCAGTACTGTATATTAGATTCATCTCCATAAACCATATTTGATTAGACGGTTCTGTTCGGTTTCAGTTTTATTTACTCAGTTCAGTGTTCTCCATTTCTGTGTGTCCATTATATTAAGCTGCTCTATTAGACATTTCGGTTCGGTTTCCAGTTCTATTCAGGCACTCAGTTCAGTTTATTTGGTTCAATTACTCAATTCTGTGTACCAAGTACATGTACATTCATGTACTTGGTAATCACTTGATATATCTCAGACGTTCCATTTGGCTCAATTTGGTGTCCTTATATAAATCCCAACATTTTCATTAGAATACTCAGGGTAGAGTCCTCTGAAGTCCAGCAATTGTTGGGTTCAGTTTTCTCAATTCATTTGTAATCATGTCCATATGCTTAAGTCCGGGTTCAGTTCTCTTCTGTTCTCCAGTTTGTTCAGTTATAAATCCCCAAATTAGCTAGATATATACATTATTTTACAAAATACAGTTTTGCAAAGTACAGTAAGCCCCAACAGTTAAGGTCTTAGTTTTGTAGGTCTTAGCTTTCTTAATACTATTTATACATGTAGGTCTTAGGTTTCTAGATTACCCAGGTCTGTAGGTTTGTAGACTACCCAGGTCTTTCAGTGTACAGTCATGTAGGTCTTAGGTTTATATACTATATACCCACTGCAGGTCTAAGGTTTCTTGAATAACAGGTCTTAGGTTTCTTAAGACTACCCAGTCTTAGGTTTCTAGACTACACTGTATATATACCACCCCACCAACATTTCTTTGCTGGCAAATGCCCCAGCCCTGGGACAGAAACTCAGTCAATTGCCTCACACACATGTACAGTACATTGTACGCCTGGGGGGATGGGCAGGTATGGAATTGATAGAGCCATATTAACTACTGTCAGTAATGATTTGATTTAGTGCACAGGTGCTTATTTATTTTTTGGAGCTGAAAGGGGGTGCTAATTAGTAGGGAGGGGTGCTTATTTTTTAAAAGAGAATCAGCTGAGAAACTATGCTCTCAAATGATTGTTATACATGCCTAAGTCATTTTCTCTGTTTGTCTCCAGTAAATGACTAGATGTCATTTATACACCAATATTCCTGTCCATAAATCTCATTTCAATTTTCTGCATGCCACCATCTTAGATTTTATGACGTGACAGTGTTGCTCCTACATGTATTTTCATAAAACAATAGCCCTTTTGTTCTATAACAATAGCCATTTTGTTGTATAACAGCAAGGGGCAACACTGTGACATGAGATTCCAGGTTGGCAGTGCACAGAAAATTCAAATGAATATCGGTGCATAAATGACAATACACCTGTGAACATTATTTTACTGGAGACAAACACAACAGCATACTTACAGTCAAGATGCAAACTTTGTCACGCGCGGAAAGGCAATTGCTGAACTGGCTCAGCAATTGCTGTTAACGAACAAACATAACAAACACTTGAGAACAAACATTGTCTTTCAGCCAAGGTTCCCTGTAAACATGAACATCTTGATTTTTTTTTACCAATATATTGTTTATGTTATCAAATGTAAACAGTTTTTAATCCTTAACTTTGCTTTTCGGTATTTATTTCATTAACCGTATGTACTACTTTCTGCACCATTCTAGTTTGATAAAAACAAACACAGTAATAATATATAATGTTTATATACATGTATATTATGAAACAAACTGTAACAATAATTACAGTAAAATAATGGTCATGTCACTCACTAGCTGCTGTATTAAAGGTGCTAATATTGAAATGTTAGCCTCAATGATCTTAACAGGATCTTTGAAAGATCCTCATGGATCTTTGATAGATCCTCATGGATCTTCAAAGATCTTTGTAATGATCTTTAAAGAACTTGTCAAGGAAAACCTCAAGGATATTTGCAGGATCTTTGAAAAATCCTCATGGATCTTCAAAGATCTTTGTAATGATCTTTAAAGAACTTGTCAAGGAAAGCTTAATAAAAACAAGGAAAACTTGTCAAGGAAAGCTTCAAGGATCTTTGCAGGATCTTTGAAAAATCCTCATGGATCTTCAAAGATCTTTGTCAAGATCTTTAAAGAACTTGTCAAGGAAAGCTTCAAGGATCTTTGCAGGATCTTTGCAGGATCTTTGAAAAATCCTCATGGATCTTCAAAGATCTTTGTCAAGATCTTTAAAGAACTTGTCAAGGAAAGCTTAATAAAAACAAGGATCTTTGCAGGATCTTTGAAAAATCCTCATGGATCTTCAAAGATCTTTGTTAAGATCTTTAAAGAACTTGTCAAGGAAACCCTTGAGGATCTTTGCAGGATCTTGGAAAAATCCTCATGGATCTTCAAAGATCTTTGTCAAGATCTTTGACAGAGGATCTTGCCAAGAACAGCCTTGAAGATCTTTCAATGATCTTTGAAAGATCCTTGCAGGATCCTGATAAGATCTTAGCAGTTAAGGATCTTTGCAGGAATTTTGAAAGATCCTTGAAGGATCTTTGAAGGATCCTCATCTACAAAGATCTTTAGCAGGTCTTTGAGGATCCTTCAAGATCTTTGAGGATCTTGCAAGGTTTTTCACCAGGGTAGAGCCTTAATAAAGAGACTGAAAAGACAGTAACCCCCAGAGGTTTATCAACCCAATACATGTAATACAAATGTAGCGAAAGAAATAACTGAACTGAGTAAATAGAACCAAAACCGAACAGACCCACTTATTAGAGAGGAGGCATTTCTTGGAAGGAGGGTGCTAAATCGAATCATTACAGTAAATGATGTATAAAGCAGCAAATAATCAAATACATGTAGCTCTACCTCCCACCTATGTAGATCCTATAAAGACACTGAAAAGACAGTGTAACCTCCAGACGTTTATCAATACCTAAAAGTATAGTTTCTTAACTAGAACTACATGTAGATGTAGGGGTAAACCATTGGGTGAACCATTGTAAACCACTATAACAAGCCCCACTACTGCGGAAATCATTGTACCTTTTCAGCCTTTCACTTGCGATAAATCGTGACATGGTGTCTACCTTGGCTGCTTTTTGTAATTATGCTATTGGTTTAGCAATCAGTTTAGGATGTCATTCTGATGTCACAAATACATGTATGGTGAATCGTAGGATGAACCATTGTAAACTGTTAAAAAAGCCCCACTAATATGGCAGCAGAAATAGTCTTTTTACATCATTCAAAACATCAAAACATTTATTAATACATGACTGTAAGTACTTTACTGTCATTTTCATTCAATGCTGCAAAGCTACATTGTAGGTTATTTTTTTACGACTTTTCTAAAAACATTTTAGTTCTTTACTGTCATTTGCATTCAATGCATCCTGCAAATGATATTACTTGACATGTATATTCATGATGTCATTGTGACATCATTAAGCAGCAACGTGCATCAACAGAATACACAAAATGTACATTCTAACAATAAAAGAGCCTGCCAAGTTTGGTGGTAATTCTCGTTTCTCGAGATTAATCTGCAGCCGATTTCATAAAGAAGCTACTCGATCAGACAATCATCTGCAAAAATGTTGAGACAGTCGAGAAAAATATGTAATATATGAGAAGAAAAAATGCTGGACACAAAGTTAAAGCAGTTGAGGCTTAATTCCCAAGCCCCTCCCCCCATTTCAATGTTGGTTGTGAATGAATTCTAGATTGAAAGTGCACCTAACACAACATCGAAGATGGGGAGAGGGGATTCAATTAAAGAACGTCTCTAAAAGCGAGCAGTGGCTCAAATTGTTGTGCAGATGATTGTAGGTCATCTGATAAATACTTGGGCAGCACATGGTGATACCGCTTGGCAGGCATACTCTGTAAGCGGGTGAATGCAAGTGATGTAAAATCATCATTTCTTACAATAATATGTTTGTTGCTTTGTAGCGTGTTAGTTCAACTATTACTTAACTATGTTCATCTAGATAATGTTTAAATACTTTACATTGTATGTTTGTCTTTATTATTTTAAGTGTGTACATTTGTAAGTATATACTGTAATGATTTTCACATAATTAGCAGAGGTTGACATGAAAGCCAACAGGCTATTTCAGCCTCTGCGCACTTTCATCATTAATTTTCATCCAATGTATTGTCGCTCATTTCTTCTTATTTTTTCTCTTTTCACCTAATTGTATTATCCATTACGAAAAGTGCAAATAAAACATACATGTACATGTACTTGTAAGCTAAAAAGTCAAAAGTCAATAATTAGATAATTTTTCTCTTCTGAAATACTCCATTTTTCATTGCAGATTATTAAATTAAGGATGGAGTCTTCCTGGAATGTTACTTTTTATAAATCTGGTGAAGTTCTGTGCGATTACAATACTGCCACTCATGAAGTTAGATGGTCACATGTGCCAGATTCCTCTTTCAAGGTACAATTCCCAGTTTGCACTTAATTATGTCAGTTGAATACAACTATACCAGAATCCTTTTTGAATTATTTTTTTATTCAGATATTTTAACTCTCCTGAGTATATATATAGAAACCAATGTTAGTGTGCTTGTGTAAGCAAGCACCACCAATTCATACTTATTCTAAAAATGTTGAGTGATAATTTGAAGAGTGGGTTATTATGAAATATATAAATAGTGGTATGAAAATTTATTAACGTGATTATGCCATGGATATGATTTGATAAAATATGATATGTGAATAAATTATGTAGGGGAAAAATATATTATGTAGGGGGAAAATATCAGCACAAAGTGGTCTGTTAGTTTTATTCAACTGACATATAAATAGTGAAACCACCTATTAGAGAGTAATACTTTTTTGATAGCCTTGTTTTACCTTGCAAGTGGCAAGCACTTTGTCTGTCACCACTGTTGCCAGGGTTCGAGCCCCAGTAACATGTGAGTTTGTTAATTGGTATATTCCACTAATGCTCTGAGAGTTTTTCTCCAGATGCTCAGGATTTCCTCCCTCCAAAAAAAAGCAACCTGCTAAATTCCAATTTGATCTGTGGTTTAGCTGGGTCCAGTGACTTTGATCAGCCCCTATGGTTGTTGCAGGTCCTGTTAAATACCCACTCCCACAGGCACTTGTGGTGGGTTTGCAGAGCTTGGAAAGCTTGTGTGCTTTAAAAGATTCATTAGTAAATGCTGGAACAGTTATGCTCCTCGCTGGCTGCTCTTCATGCCTTAAATTTGGCATAGAGAGGGAGAAGCAGCTGAACCTTCTTCAATCTAATAAAAAAAATTACCAGGGTAGAATGTTGAGTTTTTGGAATATTTTCCTCTTCCCGATCACAAAGAATTATCCAGTCTCCGTCCAACATTTCACATCCAAGAGACAGTCAGCCATGCCTTCCAGAGACGGAACTTTAAATATCGACATTTTACATGTACCGGTAATCTACTTGATATTTTGACATACATGTACTGTAGTTAAATAGACCTAAACCTTACAACAAACAATGAGAGTTTGAAATATTTTCTGATGCAAAATTGGCTAAATCTAACGTTTACTTAATATGCTTCTTTTCAAACATCATTAGGAAATATTGTTTACCATTTGAGTGCAGTTGTGTATTATAGATATATAGATATTATAGATAACTTTATTTATCAAGGTTACCCCATTCAGCAACGAGGCTGGTAATCCACTGGGCCATGCATAAATTTAACTAATTACAAATATAAAATTTTAAATAATGTTAAACTACAAATATGGTAGATATAAGCTATACAAATATGATAATCCTATTTACTAGATTCAACTAAATACGCTGACGAAACTGCAAGATGCATAGCCAACTAGGCTGAGTAATGTCTTTTGACAAGATTCTTAAAGGATGTAAGAGAGGTAGCCCAGCTTTGTGTGAGAGAATTAAATGGAGTATCTGTAGGTTCTTTTCCATAAACCAAGTTTCGGTTTAGGGAGGTATAAATCATCCTTCCTTCTAGTGTTATAAGAGTGGATATTACTATTCCTAATCAAATATTGACTAAGATATTGTGGTACTAAATTATTCAGACACTTGAAAACTAGGATACCTAGGACACCTTCACTTGTCAATCAGCCTTTGACATTTGGTATCCTGCAAAATTCAAATCGAAAACATGAATGTCTAAAAATACACTAAAGTTTGTAAACAGTTCTAAGTTATGCAAAAATTAGAGGCTGCACGCAGTCTGAACTCCGGCGTATCTTTTGTAACGTGGACAATCTCATACACTGCGTGTTTGGCACAATCAGATGTGAAAGTACGCACACACAGTCGATCTGATTTAAAACTCCACACAAGCCAGAACACGAGTGAACACAAGCAACTTCAAATAAGCCAGAGTAGGATAACACAGGTAGCCCAGAATACTAAGATTCAAATACTACATGATGATCTGATCTAAAACTCCACAGGAGTTAGAACACGAGTGCAGAGCGTTTCATAATTTAATTAACAAAAAAATCTTTAATAAAAAAATGTAAGAATTGTTTTATTGTCTTAGTTGTTTAGGGTTACCTTCAGTTACTTTCAGTAAGGTGCCCTCTCTTTGTATTTTTGGGCTATCTGTGTTCACATTGTCATTACATGTAGATTGCACACAGCCAGACCACTGTTAGTACACACGTACAATCAGTCAAATTGGATTGGACAATCAGATTCGAGTATGCACGCACAGTCGCATCACGTAGCAGCGCCAGACTAACAAGAGGCTGCACGCACCATTAAAGGATAACTTTATACCCTAAAATTAACTCAATTAATGTCTATGCAAAGATGTATTCGAAATTAATAAATTGTGCTATTTAATTTTTCTATGTTTAATACGCGGCTATGAAGAGAAAATCTGAAACCTTCCTCACAGCCTCTGCCCAGATGGCTCAAGTCTTGCATTTTGTGACGCCAGTCCCTGACATTGAAAAGCTGGACTAACGGCTCCTAATTGCGAACCATTGTGGTTTCTTTGTGCTGGAGGTGGATATAGGGAAATTTGCACTGAATTGAGCCGCCACACAATCTAGATTTATGAGAGGAGAATCGAACTTTCTCTTCAAAGACGCACAATACAGAATAATAAAATAGCAGAACTGATGTCTTTAGAATATATCTTTGTTTAAACGTTGTGAACACAAGTAGAACACGAGTGCACTCAAGCAGAACACGAATAAACACGAATAACTTTACGTAAGCCAGGGTACCTAGGACAACACAGGTAGCCCCAAAATACTAGGATACTATTACGATCTGAAATATAACTCCACACGAGTGAACATGAGTGCACCAACGCTTAATGATTTAATTAACACAAAATCATAATTATAAAAAGTAGTTAAAACTCATCGTCAATGATAAGTTTGGGGTTGGGTACCGGGGCAGTAGCTGGTCACGCCTGACCACGCCCTTCCATGGAGGTAACCATGGCAACCGGGCCACAGCTCACCACCGCGCCCGGTACCCGTCACACTGATCCACTCAGTGGAATATACTCACCTATGGTTCACCTGACAGCATCCTACCCAATCCAGAGGCGGGAGGGTGGGAGCAATTGTACGATTGAAGCAATTCAAGAGCTGGCACAACGCTACAGCCTGAACAGCAACTCAGCCTATAGGCCCTAAGCCCAAGCCGGGCCCCCCCGAGGATCGGTATCTGCACTAATTACAGATACCGCTGAACCAGCATGACTCGGTTTTAACTTAGCCTAAATTACATTCAGCCACATTTAAAACTCATCGTCAATGATAAGTTTGGGGTTGGGTACCGGGGCAGTAGCTGGTCACGCCTGACCACGCCCTTCCATGGAGGTAACCATGGCAACCGGGCCACAGCTCACCACCGAAGATCTACCAAGGTGCTTGGAAGAGGACTCTGTGGCCAGGTTTCCATGGAACCTCCGACTCCAAACCGTACCAAGCACCAACCCCACTAGATAACCGACGAACACCCTCTTAATGGTCCTAATTAAGTTAGCTGCACAGACGTTGAAGCCAGAGCTTCCACTGGTATCCTAATGTAGCTTTTGTACGCATTGCTGGACCACCGGCCCAGAGCTTGGATCAAGTGATCAGGAACGCCATTACGAGCTGCGACAGTAGCCGCCCCTATGCGGAAGCTATGACTAGAAAAATTGCCCGGTATCTTCGCTGCAGCCATAATGTCTCGTAGCCATTTAGTGAGTAACACGCGAGTTAACGGTTCGCCCGACTGCAACAAGAACAGTGGGCCAGGCGCGTCGCCCCTGATGTTCAAGTAGACTAGAATGGCTTCCACGGCACAGAAGGGAGGTTTGGCTTTACCGACGTAGACACAACAACCCTTACGAAAGGGATCAGTTTTTGAGGCCTTGACGTTGACCCGGATACACGACGGCGCGGCAGAGGAATCGATCGCTAAATCCTGCACATTAAGGTGAATGGCCGCCGAGTAGCTATACAGGCTGGGAATTGTAAATTCCGCAGAAAGTAAAAAGCCAAAGTACGCTAAACAACAGGCCGCCCAAAACATGGAGTGGTCCGCCAACGCCATATTCAGATGGCTGTAAATCGTCCACATAATGTCATCCGTAATTGGCAAGCGGTCACGCGTCTTCACGCCCTGTATGCGTTTGATCCCTTTTACCACTCTCTCAAGCCTCAGGCAGTTAAGTAAAGGGTCGGGAAAACCCTGTTCGATATGAAGTGCGCGCACTGCCGAGAGGTACACTTTAATAGACGAAGACTGGATGAAATTTGACAGAAACGTTGCAAACAAGCACAATGTCCACTCATCTGCCGGACACACCGATCCATTGGCACCAACCTTACCAAGCTGAGCACAAAAGTTGATAAATTTCTTCTGGCCAGTGGCATAAGAACGACGAGTTGACGGAGCTAGACCTTGCAGAAGCAGCTCACGACAGCGGAGCTCTAGCGAGTGGCCGAGTATTGGGGTCGGTGACGGTTGGGCCCACGGAGCCACCTGTCGAAAGTCCTGCCAACGAAAGCGAGGAAGCGCGTCAGCTATAGGGTTCTCTACCCCGGGGACATGTACTGCAGCAAAGGAGAAATTAAACCTCGCCGCAGCCAGAGGATCGCGACCACCACTTCATTGTCCGACCTGAACATGATATGCTGCCTAAACCAATGATGTGCCGCGATAACGACGGGAAAAAGCTCCTTGTAGGCAATCGATAACGGGTTTTGGCCGGCAAACCAGAGACCGTTAAACCACTCAAGGTTGAAGTAAGCACCATAGCCCAAAGCACCAGACGCGTCCGAGGTGACTTCCATGGTCGGAGCTGCCGACATACCCGGGTAAAGCCAAAAACTAACTCCGTTCCACGTCTCTAGAAACTGGAGCCACCATTTCAGGTCCAAGAGGAATTCTGCGTTGAGGCGAATGGGATGACCGTCGTTTCTGAAGCAGCACAGCAAATTAATCATGCGGCGGAGAAATGTTCGGCCTGGCCAAACGACTTTGGCTGCATGATGCAAGTGGCCAATAAGAGATTCAAGTTCCTTTCTACGGCACCACTGACGTGATGCCCAGGAATTGAGGAGTACACGTAACTTGGAAAGTTTGTCGATCGGGAGACGAGCAATTTGATTAATCGAGTCCAACTCGATACCCAAAACCACCAGGACCGAGGAAGGACCCTCACATTTGTCGGGGTGGAGAGGGAGACCCAGCTCAGTACAAACTCGAAGCGCAATGCTCAGATTACACGCGCACATGTTCGATTCTGGGGACCGGCAGTGATAAAATCGTCTAGGTAGTGGACCAACTCAGCGACCTGATAATTGTTAATCAAAATCCACTCCACCATTGCAGCAATGGAGTCAAAAATAAACGGGGCCGAACGAAGGCCAAATGGCAGGGCTAAATCCACGTAAAACTTGCCACGCCAACCCATCCCTAGGAGAGCGCGGTCCGAAGGATGAATCGCTACGTTCCGATACGCCGCGAGAACATCGAATTTGCAATGAGAGCACCAACGCCAAACTTGCTGACCATTTTGATTATGTCATCGACCCTGATGTATTGAAGCGAAAAGCTATCGACGTCAATGCCGTCATTCACACTGGAACCCGCGGGCGAGGACAAGTCCCACGATCAAGCGCCACTTCCCCGGTTGGCCATTCTTAGATATTACCCCAAAGCCGCTAATGTGCAACTGAGGAATCGGAGGGTGCGCGAAGGGGCCAACCACCCTGCCCAAGGACACCTCATTTGCCAAATACTCATCAATGACTGTTGGGTGATCATACGCAGACTTCTTATTTCGCTTCGCTGACCGAAGGTAGGGCACATGATTGAAGCCTAGCTTAAACCCCCGGCGAATTCCGTTTAGAACGTAGGACACTCGCTCTAGATCCGGATGACTTTGCAATTCCAGCGCAAAGCGATCATGCTTGAGCGGCGTAACACTAGCAACCGGGGGAAGAGCGGGTGCGGCTGAAATCGAGAACAGCAGGAGTGAGGTGTAGAACTTGATTCGGGGGGAGGGGGGGGGGTATCCCCGTGCGAAAGCACTGCGCGACAACAACATCATCATATAACAGTCTATGAGCGGCACCTACTCTTACTAGGGCATTTATATAAGCGACCCGTCGCCACCCAACGGTTGACTAAATACAGGCAATTGGACAGGGTAGTGGACTGAAGTGCCGCCAACCGCTGTTGCAACGAGTACGACACGCAGCAACGCGTGTCGCAGCAACGAGTACGACACGCAACGAGCGCCGTAGCGAACGAGTACGACAGGCAACGAGTGTCGTAGCAGACGAGTACGACAGGCCACGATTGTCGTGACAGCGATTACGACAGGCAGCGAGTATCGTAGCAACCGAGTACGACAGGCCACGAGTGTCGTAGCCAACGAGTAAAACCGGCAACACGTGTCGCAGCAACGAGTACGACACGCAACGAGCGTCGTGGCAAACGAGTACGACCGGCCATAGGTGTCGTAGCAAGCGAGTAGAATGGGCAACGAGTGTCGTAGCAACTAGTACGACACGCAACGAGTGTCGTAGCAGACGAGAGCGCAACGATTAAACAGCGCAAAAATTCACACGGATCCCCCCACGCCCAGCTGAGCGACCCCATAGCTGACCAAATACTATTACCCACATGAATTACGGGCAACGGTAAACAATAATAACTAACGGTTTAATACCATATCTAAAACCACCAGGCAGCGAGCATAAATTAACAACCAACCGATACCCACACCCCAGAACTAATGTAAATTAATGCATCTATATGTACGTTACATGATATGTTGGCTGAGGTGAAGCCATGCACTAGTCAGAATAATACGACACGCAACGAGTGTCAGTCCATGAAGCACTATATCAATGCTTGCGATATTTCACACGGGACACCCCAGGCGAAGCTGAACGACCTCTTTGCTTTGACGCTGACGACTGCCCTTCATAGCACTCAATCTCCTTGTGCAAGCCAGAGCACTTGAGGCACCGATGAGCGAACCGACATGGAGAATACGGGGCCGAGCAATGGCCCCGGTTCCACGAGATGCACACGGTTGATGAAGGTCCTGCCACCGATCTAGGGGAGGCGCCAGCAGTGTGGAAATTATAGAGTTGAACGTTGATCTGGGACCAGTCAACAACTTGCGCGGCCGCAGCATGTTCGCGGAAGGCCTGATCGTAGGCTAACCAGGCCCGCCCACTAAACAGCCGGTACGTGCGTATAATCAACAGCTTGTACTGAAGTATATCCCTCCAACGCTGAGGGAAATACGTAGTTATCACCAAGGAGAAGACGGAAAACGCCTCAGTCCAGCTTACAATATCCTCGAAGCGACGCTTGGGCTTCTTGGGAGCGCTTGTCAACACCACCCGCCCATCCAGCATTAGTTGTGGCTCGGATTCAGTGACTGGCGCTAAATTCGCGGGCAACAAATCGTTGAGATCAATGAATTTTCCCGCCACGATTTGGCTTACCAGCTTCGCGGGAATAGGCGAGTAGCCCGGGCCCACCACAAATGGCTGGTACAGTGTCGGCACGATGGAGGACACGCTAGGGATTGCCGCGACATTGGTTGTTGACATCGAGCCCGTGACATTTGAGTTCGCATTCAACATGGCTGACAAAGCTGGCAAGACATTAGCCGTCGAAAACGTGTTCATAAACGATGGCACGGCCACTGGAGACTTACCTCTGACAGCACCTAATTGACTTGAAACTGTGGAAGTTCCCGCAGACAGCAACGAGTTGGCTTGAGAAACGATAGACGAACTCGTAGGCCATGTAGAAGGAGGCAGCATTTGACCTCTACTCGGCTCTAGCAGCGAACGAATTGTCGACTGCCCTTTGAATCGCGGCCACGATTTCCACCGAGAGCTGAGCTCCAGATTTTGGCGAGTCCGTCGACGAGCTTCCTGCTGCCGAAGTAACTGGAACTTCATTCATGACGACGAGAAAACCCACAGCAAAAAGCAATTGTACGATTGAAGCAATTCAAGAGCTGGCACAACGCTACAGCCTGAACAGCAACTCAGCCTATAGGCCCTAAGCCCAAGCGGGGCCCCCCCGAGGATCGGTATCTGCACTAATTGCAGATACCGCTGAACCAGCATGACTCGGTTTTAAAGAATGTAATATAAAGTGGTAAGCTGTAGTGCTAAGTGTGGACGCCCTACAAGGGAAAGAGAAAAAATCTCTGACCCAAGTGGGACTCGAACCCAACGACCTCCAGGTTACATGTCTGGCGCTCTACCAACTGAGCTATCAAGTCAGATGAGAGCAATCGTGGGTATTGGTGCGTTATATGGGGTCACGGCGATTATATATGTATATGTAGTTATGATATTGAATCATGTTTGCCGCGTAGCACTAGTAAGTGTAAAGAATGTAATATAAAGTGGTAAGCTGTAGTGCTAAGTGTGCACGCCCTACGAGGGAAAGAGAAAAAATCTCTGACCCAAGTGGGACTCGAACCCAACGACCTCCAGGTTACATGTCTGGCGCTCTACCAACTGAGCTATCAAGTCAGATGAGAGCAATCGTGGGTATTGGTGCGTTATATGGGGTCACGGCGATTATATATGTATATGTAGTTATGATATTGAATCATGTTTGCCGCGTAGCACTAGTAAGTGTAAAGAATGTAATATAAAGTGGTAAGCTGTAGTGCTAAGTGTGCACGCCCTACGAGGGAAAGAGAAAAAATCTCTGACCCAAGTGGGACTCGAACCCAACGACCTCCAGGTTACATGTCTGGCTTAGCCTAAATTACTTAGCCTAAATTACATTCAGCCACATAAAAAAATTGTGTTGTCGGCTAAGTTGTTCCGGGTTAATTGTGGTATCTGTGCGTGTCATCTTTGCATTTTTGGGTTACCTGTGTTGTCCTTATGTTATCAATGCAGTAAGCGCGAAACTACATAGAGTATAGTACCATCTGTGTTATCTCAGGAGAACGCCATTCAAATTGTTTTTGTAACGTAGCTCACTTCCGGTCGCATATCTTGACCTTTTACCATCTCTCGTTCCAGTCTACGACCCGCGAAACGCTGGTTGGACATCAGCCGGTAAACGCAAATACGTACTTCTATTCCCTTACTCGTAATCTATTCACCATAATAAATGATTGTTGTGATGTTTGGCAATTTGTCTTCCAACTTAATTCGCTCACAGTTTCCACACTTAAACTAAACTACATCTCGGACTTGGATAAGGGAAAACTAGCCAAAACGGAGGGATTGCAGAATACCCCACCACTTGGTTCATTAATAATGCATTTTCTCAAATTCTCATACAAACCTTCTAAAAACCTAACCCTGAAATTCAAATAAATCTTACCCATTTTCAACCCCAAATCATTTATAGAACGAGTCTAAATACACCTGAGCTAAATGGATAATTTTGCACAATTTGTAAGGGCTTTTCAAGTGATCTTTCGAAGTGGTGGGGTATTCTGCAATCTTTATATAGTACTGCATCAGCTAAGTTTTCCCAACTTAGCTGATGCAGTACTATATAAAGCTAAAGTTCCTGTTTGTTCGGGGCAGTTCGGTTCAATGCAGTAGAATACACAACACAATGTTATTAATTATTACGAGTCAATAAACCTCTTTAAAGAGGTCCTCTTTAGTTTATTTCTTAAACCAGAAAACGAGCACAGCAATTGGTATACACTGAAAACATCTGCTTAAAGACCCTGTGTCCGAGCCCATGGTGCTTTGCGCGCGCAAATCATTTTCGTAGACTACGAAAATCAGAAAGATCGTTGTTGTTGTTATGTGACTCTCGAATCTTTCGAAATCCATCCCTAGTTTGGGCCATCGTGTGATTATTCATAGGTATATATGCTTAACTGACTTTCTTTTATCTTAACTTTTGTATATATACTTTTTAAAATGAAACTTTAGTTCGAATATTTCTTCGAATCCCGGTCTAGAGTGGCGAGTAGAAGAATGCCGGAGAAAGGACCGAGACAGCGAGACAGCGAGGCAAAGCGACTCGACAAATAATCCTTCAGCAGTCCACATTTTACTTGTGGTTCAAAAGGACTACTACGTGAGTTTCCCGTGAATTTGTTGCACTAAGGGACCGGCGGGCTTCGTTGGAAATACAAAGCGGCACAAAGCAACCACTTCTGGCATCAAGATCATTCGTAATTATAATTTCGCATGGCTAAGCTCCACTGAGGTGTTACGACGTATCTGTATATGTTTTGCATTTTTATTAGCAGAGAAAGCAATGTCCTTAACCTTTTTTTTCATCCTACAGTACGTCCAGAAAGTCTTGCTACCAAAACTACGATCGCGGGTCAAAGTCCAATCTGTCGAATTCAGCTGTTACTTCGCTGTGAGTTTGACTCGAATTTCATTTTACACTCAAAATATATCATTCGCAAGGAAAGTAGAGATCTTCAAATACAGCTAAGCAATACTGGAGACATGAAAACAAGGTAGCAAGAGTATGTGTTTGCTTGTAGAGTTGTGAAAAGTCGCACTCATAAACCTAATTAGAATCTAAAGACAGAACAACTGGCTTCCTGTCGAGTCGGCTGTTAAAATCATATTCGAAGTTCGTGGGCTCGATTGGGTTTTTAATCCGGTAAAAAATATGAAATTCGTTATCCAAAGTGTATCTGTACTTCTTTTATGAAACTGATAAACAATCGAGAGCATTTTAGTTCGCCTAAAAGCTGGCCTTTAATTTATGCGGCCGTTGATAAACAAACTAATCATAACATTGGCGCAAAGCACCATGGGCTCGGACACAGGGTCTTTAACTAAGATTTGTAAAAATCTTACCGGAAGAATCGCTCTTGTTTACATACATGGTTGTAAATATTCCGCTTGCGGTTTCTGCCGTCAAAGTTGATCTACTTCAGCTTTCCCCATATTAACGGACATGTTAAATGTCTCTGAATCTAGTTGAAAGACTCTCTAGCTAGGTTATTCTGTCGTAAAACATGCCTTAGCTGTGTAGTTGGACTTTTAACAAGACCTGACCCAAACAGTCAACAGTTTACTCCTTGACAAGCGGTAGTATTGCATAATTTTACGGTCCGCCCACGATGGGATAGATTTCTGAAAATGACTCAGCTAAATCGATATCTCCTGTCGAAATCTAACGGCTTTGATTATAATTGGATACCTTAACATAAATCTGTTTATGTTCGAATGTTGCGCCCTATAAGGAACAATGTCATGCTCATTGCCATGATAAATTATGGGATCATCCTAAGATTGCGCGGTTTCATTGGATGCTCAGCGTGTTTGATTTAAGGGCTAGACACTGATGTGCGTTCTTAGTCGGCAAATACAGGCACGCTCTGACTGTACGATGAACGAAACATAATGAATACTGCGTGAGGCAGAAGGCCGAATGCAGTATGAAGAAATTTTAAGTTGATAGCACAGTCAGCAAGTGCCTTTATTCGGACAAACATCGTTTGTTTACAAAAAGTCTCTAACGGATGTAATATTCAAACTGAGTACACGGCAGTGCGTTTCAACTGAAATCAATTGTCAATAACTAGTTCAAAAGAAATTAAAGATTATGGCTGAATAAAGCAATTTTCGTAAATATCTCCACAAAGAAATGTCATTTCAATAGACAATGAAAAGAACAGGAATTATTATATCTTTCTAACTGAGTAGATACTTTGCAAAGAGCCATTTACTTGAGGCGTTCGGTCAGTGATGTTGACGGAAAGAAAACAAATCTACAACGTGAGGCCGTCTTGCGATTTCAATTGAATCAGTATAATTGTACATAACTCGAAAATGTTTCTCTTGGAGTCATGTATTCAAATATCAAGTCTTTAGCCGGTAAGCTTAAAGACTAACATCCAAGAATCAGTATATTCATCCACAAACTAAGAACAGTCTACACCATAGAACTAGTTATTACTAGAGAAACGGATAAACTTTCTTTTCATTATGAAAAATGGAGCAAGCTCCTAACTTGGCTTACTTAAATGAAATATAGTTCACCTTTGTTTTTGTTTTCCTTTTTTTTTTTTTTTTTTTTTTTTTTCTGTGTGGCCTCAGGTAGTGTCTTAAGGGCGCATTCGATTGACCGTATTCAGGAATAAGAATAGATGGAATAATCTCTGGAAATCACTGGTTCAGGTACATTTTGCACTGTAAGCTACTAAAGTTTGCTGAAATACGATACTCAGGATACATCTCGTATTCCATGGACTAAAAATTCCCGAAATAAGCGATTCGTAGTTATCATTCTGTGTATTCTTATTCCGGAATACGGTCAATCGAACGCAGCCTAAATATGCATGTTTAAAAAAAATTATATAAACTAATTGAGATTTTGAGACGCGATACCGAATTATATTGCCGGCCAGTTGAGAGAAAATATATTCCGTATTGGGCGGAGTCGCGCAGCGACGAAGCCCAATACGAAGAATATATTTTCTTCCAACGCCGGCAATATAATTCGGTATCGCGTCTCAAAATCTCAATTAGTTTTGTATCGCGATTCAACAGTTAAGTCGGGAATTGTTAAAAGAAAGAAGAGAATGAAGCACCAAACTTATTCTGATCGTAATTTCAATTCTCAAAAGGCGCCTAGTATATCTATGGCAACGGTTTCACGGCTTGAGTGGCGAAAACTTTCGCGACGTGTTTTGAAATCTCTTCAAAAATTATGAAAATTGTACTTTTAGCGAATAAGAGTGTTAGATTTCTGACGGAAACTACAATGCCAACCTTACCTTTAGGATTGAATGATGCTTATCTTGTAATTTACAGTGTTTTAAAGGTGAAATTGTAGAAATCTTGCTGTTGAACAAACGACTTTTGACCTTGACCTGGAACCCATGTAACTGCAAGGGCTCGCGCAAGAGCCAATCAGAGGCTGGTATTCTGAGACGCAATACCATGTTATATTGGCGTCTCAAAAGTAAACAAAGTGATCAGTGAATCGTGATACTATATAAAGTCAAGTCTGTATAAGTCTGTATTTGTTTGTTCCTGTCGTAGTAGTTGTTACGTAATTTTGCAATCATTATCTTTCTACCAATAAAGATTATTTAAAAAAGTCTTTAGCCGGATTGTAGACTCGAGTTAGTTTCTGTCATTCGAAAATGACTAACCTACATGATTCCAGTCCTTTGCATAGCAACTGAAATCTTGAATCCGGCCTCCATCCATGCTCACTCCGAATCCGATGAAAATAGTTTCCAAATTGAAAATTCCTGGATTTTTGACACATACACTGAATTCTCGTCTCATTTTTTCTTCTTATTGAGAGAGTAAGGTCGCGGAAATCTAAGCCACTTCTTTGGTAAGATTAGAAGCTTTCCAAAGCCAATATTTGTTGACTGCATGACTTGTTTGTACCTGCAAGGATTGCAAATCAGCCATTTCCATTTTCGAAACATATATTCTGTCATTCAGAAGAAACAGAATATAATCCTGCTGTTACTTTTCTGTTCTTGGTCTTTTCTTGTGGATTTGGTAAAGCAAATATTCTCCTTCAAACCACAGAATCAGTAAACAGTGTCAACGATGCATGCAGTTGTTGTAGAAAATAGTCAGTATTCCTCAACTCACGTATCCAACGCAGCTGCCTCATTACGCCTTGCACTATCACAATGCGCAGTTTAACTTCTCCAGTCCTGACCAGAAATTGAAAAAGAAAGCACTTCGTTTCCTGTAAGTTTTACCGGATTAATTGACAGTTTTACAGCCCATTTGCTGGGGCATGATTTGTATTTCAGTTACACTTTTATCGATTGACATTTTCTCAAGTTCTTTGCAGCAGACTAGCGCTTTCTATGTTGTTTTGTTAGTTTTGGTATTCACTCGGTCCATAGTTAATAGAGATGAATGGTTCTGAAACCCAGCGACCTCTGTGTTCGCCTTTTTCAACCGTGACCGTGCTAGGCTTGCGGAAATTATTCCGGATAATTTTGGGAATAATTGAGGTATTTTGTCAACAAATAACATTGGAGAAGAATTGGAAGAATTTCAGGAAGAATTTAAGAATAATATATTATTACAACTAAAATGCTTAATTTAGCATCCTTACTACACTATCTGCAGTAAATATGGCCTTTCAATTCGTATCTTAGCAATTCCGAGCCATTTCCGTGTTAATTTTTGAGCCGGTATACACACCATGGGCGTAGCTGCCTTTAAGCCAGTAAGCCCGGGCTTACAAACTTTCTGGACATGTCTATTATCCGAACATTTTCCCCATTGAACTAGTTGAACGAAGTTTGGAACGGGCTTAAAAACCAAAAATGGCTAGCTACTCCCCTGCACACTATTCATAACTCGCGCAGTCACAACACGAAAAAGAACCCGGCAGGTCCTCTGGAATGTTGAAGTGGTGTGAAACGTGTTGAACATGATTGTTTAGTTAAAAAATGTTGCTAATCTGTCCTCATAGCAAATTAACGGCATTGTTTCACTGAACATTCGTTCAGTGCATTTCACAATCTCCCCGGGCACTTCAATTTGAACATTCCGGAGGACTACCGGCCTCGGTGACATGCTAGTTACCAGGACATATGCATAGGGTCTATTAGACTTTCTCAAAGTCCTTCTTAGCCCCCCGCACGAAGGACTTTTCCCACTTGCAGCGCGCCAAATTTACCGGTTGATTTTTCAACCGGAGGCGTGGCTTATGACGTACTAAGATTTGCCCAATCACAAAGCGTCAATTCTGCAGGCATTGTATCTTGACGTGTCAAGTCAGTCGACCGTGGTTGTGGTATTTACAATTTGATTGTACTCGGAAAGAGTTTGTCAAAGGCTCGAAATGTAAGCTCCGCCCCTGAAACGTGCTTTCGCGCCAAAACATAATCCACCGATTCAATTTCCTGCAAGTGAAACAAGTCGAACTCGCCTGCCTCTCGATCTCGCTTCGATTCTCGCGCTCGATTTTTGACGCAGTAATCGCTTATCCAGTGACTCAGCGAGTTCGACTTGGAGCAAGTCTAAGGGTCTATATAATTGATGTGTTCTCATTACGCTGACCACTTGATATTCAGTCAGTTAGTGATTCAAAATGGTGAACCAACCACCAGTCGTTCTCGTCGAGGAGGCAATAATCGGGAATAAAAGGTGGATTTTCCCGCACCGAAAAAAGAATAATTGGCAATTTTAAGAGAATAAAAGAAAAGACCGTGCACAAAGCACAATAGATATTGGAATATGTTGATCAAAAAGCCAATAGAAACGTGTGGGTTCAGTCGTTCTAGGAATGCTAATGAACTATGACCGTGCACAATCGTTTGTCTTAACCCCTTCCAACATAAATCGCAGCGCCTTTGTTAGCCCCTCTGTGGTTTGCCCGGTTTCCTTACCATTCCCAACTACGCTCAGTCAAACCGGCTGAGTGCTTTGAATTCAAAACAGTCGCTACTGTTCCTTTGGATTTGGAATCCGGGATCAAAAGTATTCCCTATTCTCTATAACCTCTGTTATTATTAGACACTAGAAACCTTTATCGCGCGCGGGAATTGACAAAAGTATACGTGAGGCAGGACATTGCACATTTACAACTAACTCTCCTTCAGTTTACCTGTAGAGGATTGAGTGGTCCGATTGGATCTAGAACTTGAGCGGATTTTTTTTTCGAATCAAACCTGTAATTTTTCTTTATTTACTTTCACATATAACGGGTTGAAATTCCATCAACCGATCCACTAGAAGTCTTAAGTCAATCCCAAAGTCGATTCCTGGTCGACTCGAATTTTGCGATAACTCGAAAATGTTGGAACACCTAGTGTACACACGTGAAGCGATCAAGGTCATGTATTCACACAATTTAAAGCTGCTTCATTAAAATAAATCGCTGGAGTTCTTGATCCCACCGACCTTATAATACTCTCTGTGTAAACAATGGCTAAGTAACAGCCTTGACTGTTCAATCTGCTTATTCTCTAGAGATAGCACGGTAAATGAAGCCAGTCAAATGTACATTATTAACTTATCATTCATAAAATCCCAAGGGAGAATCATAGGTTGGCTGACAAGCCACGATTTTAGTAGCGTGAAACCACATGCGCTCATAAGCCAATCAAATAGCGATTTGCGAAGGCCGTTGTCAAGACTTGTGTTATATGCATATCTCCAGAGAACAATTACCATTCTGTGCAATGAAATCGAAGCAAAGGTTTATGCAAATTAGGGCGAACCTGTATCAGTTCTACAGATCACTTATCGCACATTGATTGCCTTTGTTTTCCTTCATCAATTATTAATAAGTTTGATAATCACAACTTCTGTTTGTTGCTATAGGACATGTCGGAGGAAATAATGGCCCATGCTCCTACTCAGAGAAGTTCACCCTGTGCTACCGAGAAACGTCCACAGTCAGAGAAACTGGGTAATCTTGAGGACAATAAGACGCCATTCCCTGACCATAAAGACCAGGTTCAAACCCAGATTGAGCCTACAGATCATGGTCGGATGCACTCTGAAGATAAGCCATATAATTGTAAGCAGTGTGGAAAGTGTTTCAAGCACTCTAGAAAGCTGATTCAACATATTCGAATACACACTAAGGAGAGGCCTTATAAATGTAAGCAGTGTGGAAAGTGCTTCAAGCTGCCTAATTACCTAACTAAACATGCTCGAATACACTCTGGAGAGAAGTCACATAAATGTCAGCAGTGTGGAAAGAGCTTCAACAAGTTTGGTAACCTAACTCAACATGTTCGAATACACTCTGAAGAGAAGCCATATAAATGTAAGCACTGTCAAAGGGGCTTCAATCACCCTGGTACCCTAACTAAACATGTTCGAATACATTCTGGAGAAAAGCCATATACTTGTAAGCGGTGTGGAAAATGCTTCAATCAGTCTGCTACTCTAAGTCAACATGTTCGAATACACTCTGGAGAAAAGCCATATAATTGTAAGCAGTGCAGAAAGTGCTTCAGCAAGTTTAGTAACCTAACTATACATGCTCGAATACACTCTGGAGAGAAGCCATATAATTGTGAGCAGTGTGGAAAGTGTTTCAAGCAGTCTAGTAACCTAACTCAACATGCTCGAATACACTCTGGAGAGAAGCCATATAATTGCGAACAGTGTGGAAAGTGCTTCAGCCAGTCTGGTAACCTAACTCAACATGTTCGAATGCACTCTGGTAAGAGGCCATACAAATGTTAGCAGTGTGGAAAGAGCTTCAAGCAGTTTGGTAACCTACCTCAACATGCTCGAATACACTCTGGAGAGAAGTCATATAAATGTGGGCGCTGTCAAAGGTGCTTCAATCACCCTGGTAATCTAACTCAACATGTTCGAATGCATTCTGAGGAAAGGCCATACAAATGTAAGCAGTGTGGAAAGGGCTTCAAGGAGTGGTAGCTTAACTAAACATGTTCGAATACACTCTGGAGGGAAGCCATACAATTGTAAGCAGTGTGAAAAGAGCTTCAAGTACTCTCGTAACCTAACTACACATGCTCAAATACACTCAGGACACTGGTAGTGTAAATGCCGAGTTCAGTAGCTTAGTAAAAGATAGCTGGAAACAGTTTGAAATAAATCTTAACTAAATCGATAAAATCTTTATTAAATCGATAAAATACATATCAATTTTACATACTAGTGTAAGAATATTAAAAATAAAGTATAAGTATAAAGTATATTTAAAAATAAGTCTATTTATGAAACTACACTTAAAACGTTCGGTATTTACTTTAGGCTTTCTAAGATTATGATTAGAAAAATTGTATTTAGGTAGAATGGACTGCAGTGGGTGTTTAATAGTATATTTAGTCTTTTTATAAATGCGGAGGTCAAGTTTCTTTAAAGTGTCTAAAATACTAACAGGATCACATAAATAGCGCCTTTTATGGCAGCGGTCCAAAAAGCACTGAATAGTTGTGACCTCCGGTATAGAGGCACCATACACAGATATAGCGTAACATATTTTAGGCATAACTATTGATCTAAAAAGATAGTCAACTTCTGTTGCGCTGTAGTTCTATAAACGACAACAATATAATTGATCATCGCTTGTGATTTGTATACGTAATCGTTTGGGCCTGCGAAAATTAAGAATTTATGATGTGCGTTTCCATACTTTTAACAAATTGTCTGATGTCCCGACACAGCCAATTTTATGAAAAGTTTGAAAACAAAGTTGGTAGTTTTGGTTTGTAGTACAAGGTAAACATTTTCCGATATAGTGATAAAGTCTATGTTAGAGCTCCAATTGTTACATTGAAACGTTTACAGGGGACTCACCTCACTCTGTATTCCATTACTTTCTCTACATTATGATAATAATATATACATAGACACGCAGAATGGTAGCCTGCTGTGCAGACGTATTTTCGAAGAAAAAAGTTACTTTTTTCTTCGAATTTATGAGAGTGAAAAACATTTGTCTGCATAGCAGGCTAGCAGAATGGCCATTGTTTCAAGGACATATTCAAATGAAGTCTTCTTATGCAATGTACTTTGAAAATCGTTTGTTGATTGGTGTTAGCAGTCACATGATGTTATTCGATATCACTTCAACGCTAAGCCTAAACCTGTCAATCTTACGATGATTGATAGATAAAACTTGTACAAAAATTCACAAGAGAGTTAACAGTAAAGGTAATATAGCGAACTACTATCGCTCTCCTTTTTCGAGACTGGGCGCGGGTGTACTAGGTTTTACGGAGGTCCCGCTTGTTCCAGGAAACCTGCAAGAAAGTAGGGTTAGGGTCTTGCAGTACATTAGGCTTGTGAATAAAAGCAGATCCGGATTTCGAATGGGGATTTGGTCTAAAAGCTGTGTACCTAGTGAATCTAACAAAGAACGAAAGTTGACTTGTCATCTAGACTCAGAACTAAGTGTTCCTTTATTCATTTGTTTCAGGTTTGGGTTGTAAAATTACCCCCCAAAAAAACACGAGGAGATTTAAAAGACGAAAGATTTAATATTTGTAAACTGAACAGTGTAAATAAACTTGAACTTGATTAGTGCTCTGCGTTAACTGTTACTCGCTTTCAGCAGTGGTTGGCATACAATTATCAACTTTTAGCTACGCAGAACAAGACTAGCTTTTACAGAAACTAGTAATCTATTGATAATGGGAGAGCATTACTCCAGATGTTTTATTCAACATAGAAAATAGTTTGTTTACGATGCCGGTCATAAGTCCCCTGGATCAGAGGTTGGAAATCCGCTACTCCTTAGCCTCCTCCGCAGGCAACTCCCGTAAAACTCTCCTGTGCGGACCGGGATTCCTGTGGTATTTTTTTTCTGCCCCACCCCCTCCCCCTCACTTGAACCTTCCACAGGAAGCCCGCTCAGATGAACCTTCCACCACAGGAATCCCGGTGATTCAAATTTCTTGTTTCTTATTATTTAGGAGTTGCCTGCGGAGGAGGCTAGCTACTCCTATAGCTCACAATATCGACAACATCAATATCGACATCTGGCCACCCGTTGAAAGTGATTATTTTTCTAATCCAATTAAGCGTTTGAATAAGCGAATTAGAACGCGTCACATCATCAGAGTCAGATTTTGACCCTGGTACGCTGATTGGCTAAACGTTTAACATGGCTTGTGATTCGTTGACCATCTCGCACATGATCATGTGACTTGAAAACAGGTTTGTCAAGCTTAGTAACGTACGTGAACCGTTGTTGTCTATTTTGGTTTCCTATTTGTTGCATGTTACTTCTTGAAATCGCTCTCGCTTTGGCGAAAACTTTGCGTTCTAGGTTCGCCAAAATCAAAACGCTGACACCACAACAACTTAATGTGGTCCTGTCATTCTTACTGAAGAAATATGTCTTTGCTGTTCTTCCAACCGGGATGGAAAATTCGCTTATTTTGCAAGCAATTCCTGACTTGTGTGCCAGGCTAGACGAGCGTGGATACCACTATCCTTCCAAGCTTATTTTACTTGTGATTTGTGTACTCATTTGCCTAATAGTGTCGCATAGCTTTTCATTGTTTCTACGCACGTGGACACACTGACACAGCGAAAGCCAGCGTTTGTAAACATGCAAATGCACTTTTTGACAACTCACATTACCACGTGAATAAAACCGGTTTGACCAGGTTTATATTTTAGCATAATTTTACCATGCCAATCTAATTGGATTTGTTGAAAGGAACCGTAAACTGTGACTCGGGCTGGCTGACGTCTTGCTAGCGCTTAAAAGTGGTCTCTCTCCGCTCGACGGCTAAGACTTCTCGCTTCGCTCGACGCCTACGAGCCTCTGGCATCCTGGGTAGGTCATATGTAAATTAGCCCTCGTCAACGAGATATGTTCATTCATTCTGCGCGATGAATATATACATAGGCAAGCCTATGGGTGGAGCTCCAATTGTTACATTGAAACGTCTACAGGTGACTCGCCTCACTCTGTATTACATTACATTCTCTCCACATTATGATAATAATATATACATAGACAAGCCTATGGGTGGAGCTCCAATTGTTACATTGAAACGTGTACAGGTGACTCGCCTCACTCTGTATTACATTACATTCTCTCCACGTTATGATAATAATATATACATAGACAAGCCTATGGGTGGAGCTCCAATTGCTACATTGCAACGTCATCTGGTACAAGCAACGGGCCCGAGTCAGAGACCAGAGGCCAACACAACTTTTACACATGTATTGTACAAGTCTGGCCATTGTTTTCCAGTTTGTTTTTTGGGTAATTACCAGAATGAGAAAAGAGCTACATAAGGTGATACCCGATGCAAAAATTGAAACGGTGTTTTGGTCGTGGACTCGAACCTACGAGCTTGCAAACTGGGTACCCTTAAGTTCAGAGCATGCGTTGTCGGCTCAGCTATCGCAACACAAATCGATGTCAGTGGGTCTGGGGTTCAGAATGGTCCCACATCTGTATGCATCAAGATAGTTGTTCTAAGGAGATATGGCCATCCAAAATGCACAGTCTGGGTCAAATTACAACCGACATTTGTAAGTAAATACAGACGTTTAATACAAGCTGCCGGTGGGCTTCAAATACAGTAGAAATTAGCCCGATTTCTCAGTTCTTGGATCTTACAGTTTTTTTCGGGTCAGGAGTACTTCATTACAGTCGGGCAGATCTATCACAATTTGGTGTGAAGACAGTTTATCCCAATGATTTGCGCTCAGCTAGGAAACATCTCCAAATGTCAATCTGAGTTTTTTTTTTATGTCCGTTCCGATTGTAACATTCGGACTTCCGATAGAATCGGAAAATGTTACGATAGAATCGGAAAATTACTTGATGCACAAGAAAGCCGTTAATTATATCGCCTGCTCTAACCGTTTGAAATAATTTTATCATCGGCTTTCCCCAGGGGTTTACCATGCGAACCCAGAGACGTTTGTCAGATGTTTGTTGCTCGTTAGTGAGGGGAAAAGCTCACTTTGGTTCATGGATCAGGAACCAAGGACCGAGCTTGCATGACGTTTTACTTATTGGCGTGCCCCATACCCGAGGGGGATTTGATAGGTTTGATTGGGCATTTGGACAAATCATAGTTAATAGAGGAGAATGGTGATGAAACCCGGCGACCTTTTTTGTTATAGGTCTGTGCTCCCATTTTCAACTGTGCACAAACACAATAGATAGCCAATAGAAGCGTGTGGGTTCATTGTGTGGGCATGTTGTTTCTGTTTGATTTAGGGAAGCGTCACATATCGATTTTTCCACGAGAAACGTCCAGCGAAGTTTGGGGGTGGGGGGTTTCGACTTGTGACGTTTCTTCGTGGAAAAATCGATAGTTTTCAGAAACATCACATCGCATATCTCTGCGACGCTATGTAAAAACTCCTGAAGAGAAATGGCAGATTGCGGTTGTCTGCGTGTATCTTAGGGTCATTCATTTTTCTGGCTATTTGAAAAATATGAAAAATGAAAGCAGTTGAAAGAAATCAAATTTTATTTTAGAAAAAAATGAATCTTGGGACAGTCAATTTTCATTTTTCAATAAATATTGCGAATGTCGATTTTCAAACCTCACTGCGTGGGGACAATTTAGCTTAATCATGTAGTCACATGAGGGTCTTTTCGCGGGAAACTCGATCGAAAATAGAGGAACATCGTGCGGGGGTCCAAAGGACAGGGACTCGAGGGTTAACAGGAAGTTGAAGAAAGGCCAGATAAATGCAGACCGGCCGTCGCTTATGTTTGATGTAACGCAAGTTAATAAAACTTCTTGAGCAATGTACACTTTATTTCAAACACGTGAATGGGCATTGACGTATTCCAAGTCTCCATTTTGCCGGAAGCTTAAAGATTATGAGAAAACTTTGAAGAGCAAAAAACATTATTGGAATACTTTTCAAATGTTGATCACTAGGTCGACAATCAAAGAGAACGATTTATTTCCGGGATGGTGATACAGCTGATTTATGATCGTTTGAATAGATATAGCTTAACTTACTTAAGATTGAATTTTAACTTTCATACTCTTTAATATATAAGTCACGTGATATGGAGCGGTCTTCCAAAGATGGACGATTTAACCTTTCTTCCTTCCCAGAAGGTCGTTCCTCTTTAATAGTACAGGGAAACATGTATATATGATCATGATGGTGCGAGTGCTTTTGGTAGTAAACAGTTCTTCCACAACGACCATTACACTGGGCAGTAGTTCTTTCTCTCCGTATTTCAGGTTAAATGAATAGGCCCTTCCCCGTAGTTACGGCCTTGAAGAGTACAATCTTTTTTGCGCATCCTTCGTTAAATGAAAACAAATGTATGGCCCTCCCCGATTGTTTGTCCCAAGATTCGTTTTTCATTTTTTTGTAAAATGAAATTTGATTTTTTCAACTTCTTTCATTTTTTTCAAAAAGCCAGAAAAATGAATGACCTACGATACACGCATTGTCCCACAGCTATGGCATCTAATTTCCTATGTTTTTAGAACTCACCGACATAGATAGCGGTGAATTCAAAGGTTTCATAATGAATTCAACGTTCCATTTCCACCAAATAGGACTCAGAGGTTTGTGACAAGTTGTTTAAGTTGGAATAAAAAGGCGGACATGAATGGAAAGAGGTAGTGTATGACTTTTGAAAAAAACAAAAACGATAAATCTCTGACGTTTCTTAGGGGGGTTGAAAAAGAAACTTCGCTGGACGTTTCTCGTGGAAAAATCAATTTGTGACGCTTCCCTTAGAGAGGTTTTAGCTCTGTCCTTATTACATACTAGAATACTCTTGCTGTTGCCGACCCCTCAATTAAAACATTCCTTGGGATATCAACTTTAATTTCAAAATCGATCAGAAACTCTTCGATAAAAGCCGTACAAAGTTTGTTAAAACTGTTCAAGCCATACATGATATGAAGAAACACTCATTGGTTGCTAATTTACATAGGCACCAATCAACTAATTAAAATTTGTCATAACACGCGTGGTCGTTTGCGTGGCACAGTGGTTAGTAGTTTGTATCATCTACAAATAGAATAAACGTAGAAATGGGGGAGACACAGGATAGATCATTAATGTAGAGAAGAAAAATAATGGCCCTAGGCAGTTGAGCGCGAACCATAGTGGTAAAGTTTGTCAAATAAAATATGATTTACGGTATGAAAAGCCTCCGATAGGTCAAGAAAAAATCCAATAGTGGTTTCATTTTGGTCCAGGGCTGATGAAACATCATTCACAAGTTGAATTAGCGCTAGGGATGTGGAGTAACTTTTTCTAAACATACGAAATACGTTTAGCATTAATGAAGTCAAAAAATCGGTTATACGTCCTCTCGAGGAATTTAGTAAAACAAGGCAAGGTAGATCACAGGTAGCCCAAGCTTGGGATCTGTATAATATTTAACAGCATTTGTATGGGATTTTTTAGTTTTCCATGTACAACGTAAATCTTGAATAAAACTCGACAAATTCTTGTGTTCCTTAACTATGTCTGTGCCATGTTACAGCGAATTTCAGCAAAAATGTCCCTCAAAACCCTAACCCATTAAGGGACATTTTTGCTGAAACTCTCTGTAACATATCATGGCACAGACGTACAGTAAAGTTGTCGGTAACTCGTGACAGTCTGACAGACTGATAAACTTGAGGCCGACAAGAGACCTACGATTGTTACGTCCTTATCCGAGAAGACGTGAAGGTCTAACCATTTGCAGTTGTTTCACAAAGGCAGCACCTTCTGCTCAGTTATTTTAAGACCCTGAGTGTTGGTCCGGCCGGGGTTTGAACCCGCGACCTCCCGCGCAACAGACCGGAGCTTAACCAATGAGCTAACCGGGAGGCGGTATGACATAGTTAAGGAACACAAGAAGACATTGTATGGGATTTTGTCGAGTTTTATTGAAGATTTACGTTGTACATGGAAAACTAAAAAATCCCATACAAATTCTGTTAAATATTATACAGATCCCAAGCTTGGGCTACCTGTGGGTAGATATCGGTCTGTAATGAACAAATAAAGCTGGATCGTCGTTTTTAAAGATAGGAACTATATTAGCGATTTTCATAGTGTCAGGGACAATGCTAGTCTCCCTCGCAGCCGTTCTTAGTGTCGGGCTTCCTGTCCCTCCGTGGGGAGGGGGGGGGACAGGAAGCCCGACACTAAGGAGGCTACGACAATGCCCGTTGAAATGAAATAAATTTATTATTAGGGCTCAACAATATTTTCTATTGATCGCTTAATAGTAGTTGTAGGTATGTTGTCAAAAACTGAGGCATTTCAAATTATCACATTTTCTAACTAGTTAGTGGATATCGGACTCAGACCCCGCACGAGCCTGCCCGCGCGGAGTCTAAGCCCGAAGCTTAGGGATGATTGTGGAATTCTGAAAGATTCTTTGTTCAAAAGGACAGCATATAATGTATGTGTATTAAGTTAGAACTCCCTGTGCAACACTCCATCGACTTGTTGCCGTGGGCTCGTTGTGGGCTTGCTGTGGTAAAATGCATACCACAGGAATCCCGGTATTGTGTTTGTTTGCTTATCACGGGGTTCCAGTTTATTCTTTCGGTTCAATCACGGTTTCTGGGAAACCCCTACCCACCGTACCTTTCTTTTCCACCCTTCCCTTGGGTATTACATAATTAGGTGGGTGGAGAGCTTCCCAGAAACAGTGAATGAACTAGAAAATATCGGGATTCCTGTGGTTTGCATGTTACCACAGGAAGCCCATTTCTTCATGTCCCTCTACCGCCATTTTGTTTTGCCTGTCGAGTGTTGTGTGGTGTTTCTTCTCTATTTGGTAAGTTTTATAGCAAGCTTCACAAAATGGTAAACTGGAGCTTTATATACTATTATAAACTTAAGCTAAAAATATAGCTTACATTAATTTTATAGTTGTTTTAGAATTAGATTCTTCTCAAGTTTTTAATATGGCTTCCGGCTTCTGTTCTGACTCAGAACTAGTTCTCTACCAGTCTGGGGACAAATAATCATAATTCTTAAAGATTGACATACTTTTCTTCAAAGAAGAATGACAGTTTGGTTAGATTCTTCAATCAACCAAATTCTAACCACTACAAATGCTCCTCAGCACAATATTTTATAACAACTCGATATGCAGCAGCAACAACAACAATTTTGTTTCACTCTAGATGGAACACAGGAAGCCCAAACTCACGATTTGTGGCTCTTACAAATCCTACGGTAGATTACGTGATTCACTCGCGCAAGATTGATTGCGTGATAGTGCGCTAGAGTCACCGTTTTCTCCAGAAATTTTCCTTGTCTTGTCACTAATAGAGTTTGTATTGATTTCTTATCATGGTATAAAAAATAAAGGTAATGAAATAACATTTTGCAATAAATGTGCCTCGAGTGCCCTTTTCTTATGACCTTGGGTATTCTCTTCTATTTTGGGCTAGTTTGGATCGGTTTTAGAGAGTTTTTTTGAGATCTCTCTCTATTATGAAATGACAAGTCAGTTGATCACATCAAATCACTCGAAGGGCAAAAACACACTCTAAAACCACTTCAATCCTCGCCATACTCCACTAAAGGATGTATCGAATGTCTGTCTACGTTTATTTCAGGGTGGAATTGCAAAATGTTACATTTTAGCCCTCATAAACCACATATTTGTGGTATCCAAAACCACTATTTCAAAACCCTTGGATGCTAGTAACTAAAGTCCCGAGACAGCGGGACGTCCTGCAGATGGAAAATTTGATCTGATTGGTTGGTTGTCATCACATGGGGTTTGTCAGACTCCACCATGTGACGATGACCAACCAATCAGAGTACATCTGCCATCCATGGGACATCCCGTTGTCTCGGGCCTAAGTTACCAGCATCTGCAGGTTTTCAAATAGCGGTTTTTGATACCACAAATATGTCGTTTATGAGGGCTAAAATGTAACATTCAGGAATTCCACCCCGAAATAGATGTAGGCAGACATTCAGTATGTCCTTTAGTGAAGTCTGGCGAGGATTGAAGTGATTTTGTCCTTCGAGTGATTTGATGTGATCAACGGACTGTGCAGCCTTGTAATTTCATCATAGAGAGAGATCTCAAAAATCAAAAACTATCTAAAACCGATCCAAACTAGCCCAAAGTAGAAGAGAATACCCAAGTCATAAGAAAATGACACTCGAGGTACATTTATTGCAAAATGTTATTTCAATACCTTTATTTTACCACAATAAGAATTCAATGCAAACTCTATTAGTGAGATGACAAGGACAATTTCTGGAGAAAACGGTGACTCTAGCACGCACTATCACACAATCAATCTTGTGCAAATGAATCACGTAATCTACCGTAGGATTTGTAAGAGCCACAAATCGTGAGCTTGGGCTTCCTGTGGATGGAAGGCATACAAAAAAGCATACACAGAATAGAGTTGGTTGAACCAGAAAAAACATGGGGTTATCTAGTCTGACTGGTTCACCATAATTAATATATTATATAATAATAATAATAATAATTATAGGTTTTTATGGCGCATTTAAAAATCTCAATGCGCTTACATGGAGTATGAGAAGACTATATTAAAAAATAGAAAATAGTAAAAATAACTAACTATAGTAAAGAATAACTATACCTATGTTGTAAAAATTTAAAAAGATATATTAATATAAGAAGTAATGTAAAATTTATATACATAAACACAGACTGATATACAACAGAAAATATAAACGTATAACATAATATAAATACTTCTCTACTGTCACTGCGTCATATAGACTCTTTTGAAAAGAAAGGTTTTCAGAGCAGATTTAAAGGCTGATATAGTAGTGGAGGACTTAATGTGATCTGGTAGTGAGTTCCATAGTTTCGGTGCAGAGTAGGAGAAGGCACGTTCGCCATAAGTTACAGTTCTGACAGGTGGAAATGGAGGACGAAGGAGTGAACGACTTGAAGAACGAAGAGAGCGGGAAGGACGATTTTCTTCAACCAGAGTAGATAGATAACTTGGAGACAGACCGTGTAGTGTTTTATATGTTAAAAGTAGAATCTTGAACTCTATGCGTGCTTCAACTGGTAACCAATGAAGATCCATAAGTGCAGGTGTAATATGCTCAGACCGTTTTGTTCCAGTAATCAAACGTGCGGCAGTATTTTGAACTCGTTGTAGTTTGTCTTTCTCGTATTTTGGCAACCCATATAAGAGGCTGTTACAGTAGTCCAAGCGCGATATAACAAAAGCATTCACCAATCGCTTGAGACCATCATATGGAAGATATTTGCGAATGCGTCCAATCGATCTAATAGCAAGAGTGGCCTTTTTACATGTTTCATTGATTTGTTTACTAAAAGTTAGATTTTTGTCCAATATTACTCCCAAATTACGAACTTTATCTGTGACTGTAACAATAGTGTTAGCAAATGTAAAACTGTTGAATGAAGTCTGGTGATTCTTAAAGCGGGATGTAAAGTGGATTACTTCCGTTTTTCCAGGATTACACAGAAGCATATTTTCAGTGTTCCATTGGATTACAGCTTCTGCACATTAGTTTATAAAATTGTAAACAACCCACTAAAACTTGGGAGTTGACTAGCTACTGCATGCCTATATACAATACAATTGTATAGTGTAGAGATGGCTACATGACTACGTGGCTATGTGGTGACATGTTTCTGTGAATTATCAATCCAAACCCTTACCCTACATGTACATGATTGTACATAAAAAAAACAACCATCAACAACAGGTGCTCACTAATTTAGGCCGGGTTCTTTAGGGCTAATCACTATACATGTACTAGTGTATAAACACAGAAATATAATGCTTCTTAAATGTTTCTGTGAATTAATCCAAACCTTAGCTTACCCTACATTTAAAAAAAACATAACCACCGACAATGGGTGCTCACTAATTTAGGGTTCTTTAGGAAGGTCTCGATAAAGGTTTGACGTGTCATTTCGGAAAAACGCTCTTGCAACGTCGGAATTAAAGCCACATAGACGTACTATATACCGTTTTAAAGGTCTTGAATTGAAGAAGGTATACATTTAATCCGTTTTGAATAAATGTTAAAAGTGTAGATGCATGCATGTTGTATATATTTCTAAGCGAAATGACTCCGTCCGCCAGAAGGAGTTCAGCCCTTCAGGCTTTGAAACATTTTTTTCTTAATTATCCTTTTCGAATCCCAACTAAATTGACTCAAATACTGTGTCGGGCATTTTTGATATAGTTGCGTATTGCAGATTTTATCCCTTTTCAAAGTTGAAAAAGTAGTTTTTCATCCCATTTTGACACAAACCAGGTCATAAAACCTGAATGAAAAAGTATTTCAAAATTCCCCGACACAGTATTTGAGGAACGGCTCTTTTCTACGACTCGTGAAAAATTTAGGAAAATTGGAGAAAACGCTAAAAGGCAGGACTTCAACAAAGATCTGTTTTTGGCCGAAAAAAAGAGCCGAGAAACAGCCAATAAAAGGTTTTCGATTCATTTCACGGTTCACTAGAAGTCCCGCCTCCAAGGGTAATCTCATTAACATTAGCCAATCAGAGCGATTCATATTACGTTCAGTCTTGCCTGATTACAAAGTTCAGACGAGCCGCAGAACAGAGAAGCTATTAATTTATATACAGTTCACCGATGCTCAATACTTCGATCTACAGAAACTAGTTTAGTATCAATTCCAGCTTAATTTAAAGAAGAAACACTCTTTTAGGAATACAGAAAAATGGCACCACGTTAAGCAAACAATATCACGCAGCTCGATCCACACCATGTACATAGTAGACTGTTTATGTCATTCTAAAAATTTTCATCGCGCTGAAACAAAACCGGCAAACCTTAGCTTCCTGCATTGAATTTTCTTTAAATGTTTGGCCGATTGAAGATTGTATAACCAAACTTTATTGCTTCTTTCTTTGTGGACTTTCATTCTTTGATGATTCTAACTTCTTGGAACTTGAGTATAATCCCTCCAGCCATTGTTTGTCCTAAGAACTTTACACCCACTTCCAAATTTTAATACTCACAAACTAAATTATTACAAACTAAATTGTGCTGTGTTTTTTCTTCTTCTTTTTTGAATACGGCACCAAGAAAGATCTACTTTTACACTTTTGTGCATTGCATTATAAACGTAGGAAATATTTACGAATGAAAAGTAGCGCAGAAAATGACAGGATAGCGAGGTTGAAATAACATGCCCAGTGAATGACAGCAGCTGTCAATCATTTTTCGCTCCTTTTTTAGCGGGAAATCAGACAGTCGCATTTTCAAGGCTTTCAATAATTTTTTTTGAGTTTGAGTTTTTTTGTGATGCTATATTAGGGCTTTTAGATTTAGAATTTGCGAAAAAACACATTTTCGAAACTTTTCCATTTTGAATCTTTATCGAGACCTTAATTACTAAACATTAACACAGAAATGTAATTCTTAACAGTGTTCCTGTGAACTGATCCAAACTTAAACTTAAAAACCCTAACATCAATTGTTGTTATATATTATTCAGTTGCACCTGATGTCACGACAGCCATGGTGGATGATTAGAACATTAAAGTGCCTATAACCCTTTTTCAATTTTTATTGCTTACAAACCTTCGAAGAGTTTTGAGTACTTCTGTGAAGAAAGTTTTGGTTTTGAGTGAATACTCTATGTTCTACGCTTGTTTGAAATCGTGTAAATGTGACCTTCCCTGATCCAATGACCGCGTAAGCAAAAACCTGGGTCGATACCTGTATTTACGTCATCTTGACGTCATATAATTAATTCGGCTTTGCAATCATTTTAAGAAATACTTAACATGTTGACTAAAATGACTTTTCTCTTTACTAACAACTCACAAACTGTGTATATTTTCTATGCATCGATGTTGCTGTGATAGAAAGGCGCTATGGAGAATAATGCATTAATGAGGTGACGTATATACAGGTTTCGACCCAGGCTTTTACTTACGCGGTCATGGGTCAGGAAAGGTCACAAAAGGTCACATTTACACGATTTCAAACAAGTGTAGAACATAAAGTATTCACTTTAAACCAAAACTTTCTTCACAGAAGTACTCAAAACTGTTCTGAGGTTCATAAGCTATCAAAATTGCAAAAGGGTTAATTAGGCACTTTAACAAAAGATTTCTCATTACTGTCTTTTGTTCCATTCTCCAACATGGCTGCCATGTCTTTTTCGTTTGAATCTCCAGGGATTGATTGCAAACCATCAATTTAACCAGTTTGATTTTGTAAATGATCAATGCATCAAACAGCATGGTTTTTTCTTTCAATAACTTTGGAAAATATCTGAAGTGATCCATTTTTAAATATTGAATAAATTCTGATTTTAAGATACCTGTTATTTCCAACCACGAATGCTGTGATGTAGCCAACAAACAGAAAAGTCACCTATGGAACTTGTTGATGTTGCGTTCTTTATGAATTCCCTAAGAGTAGGACAAAATAACTTTGAATATCGAAAGTCATGGAAATTAGTCTTTGATGCAACTCCATTCATGTACTCTCATGTTGTCTTCCAAGCCTTTGAAGTTTAGAGCCAGGATGACATTTTTAAATGTGCTGCACAAATGATAAAGACTCAAATGGCAGAGAACCTTGCTGTAAAACTGACGGATTTTTGAATACTAATCTACACTGTTACAATAATTTATTATTAGTTCCCACTGCATTAATTTGAGAATAGAGTTGTTTAAAAAAATGCATTGTTCTGTTTCAGAGTTACTGGTGCATACACATTGATCAAAAGAAGAGACGTTTCTTTAACAATTGCATTGAGAATTATATAGCACCCATTATTACATTGGGCTGATTTGACTTTAAAAGCTACATTTTGTAAGTCATCCTTCACTATAAGATCAACACGCCTTTGCTGTGCACTGTACCATGCGAAAAGAATATAGATTCCTTCCATTGTGTTTTACAAATATTTTCTATATGTGACCTTGCACGCGAAAACGTTAATATGGCTTTCGCAAAAAAACGGGTAACAAACGGCTTTTCGAGGCGTTCGAACGACTTTTACTTCCGTTCGAACGACTTTTGCTTCCGTTTGAACGACTTTTGCTTCCGTTCGAACGACTTTTTAGGCCGTTTGAACGGCTTTGGCTTCCGTTTGAACGGCTTTTGCTTCCGTTCGAACGACTTTTGCTTCCGTTCGAACGACTTTTGCTTCCGTTTGAACGGCTCTTGCTTCCGTTCGTTCGAACGACGGTTTTGCCAAGCAATGCGAACGGCTTTTGCTTCCGTTCGTTCGAACGGTAGACGTCCACTTCGTCCATAAACCAAACAACACTCAACAGCGTCCTGCTTTCTCTATCAAAACACGAAGCTTTAAGACGCTCGTTGGTTTATGACTAGCTTTATTGCTCGTATACTTCTCGGATCACGCCGTGGATAATACTAAAGTAAAGCCTGAAATAAAATGTCAATCCTTTTCCGTGTTAGAAAGATACGATACAACTACAGAAGCGCGAACATAAGCGGCGAAGGTTTGTCATAAACCAAACAACAGCGTTCTTTCTCGATCAAAACACGAAGCAGGACGCTCGTTGGTTTATGACTAGCTTTATTGCTCGTATACTTCTCGGATCACGCCGTGGATAATACTAAAGTAAAGCCTGAAATAAAATGTCAATCCTTTTCCGTGTTAGAAAGATACGATACAACTACAGAAGCGCGAACATAAGCGGCGAAGGTTTGTCATAAACCAAACAACAGCGTTCTTTCTCTATCAAAACACGAAGCAGGACGCTCGTTGGTTTATGACTAGCTTTATTGCTCGTATACTTCTCGGATCACGCCGTGGATAATACTAAAGTAAAGCCTGAAATAAAATGAGAATCCTTTTCCGTGTTAGAAAGATACGATACAACTACAGAAGCGCGAACATATTAAGCGGCGAAGGTTTGTCATAAACCAAACAACAGGCAGCATATGGCTTACTGTATTTTGCGAAACGAAGTAGAAAACGAAGTGGAAAACGAAGTAGAAAACGAAGTAGAAACGAAGTAGAAAACGAAGTAGAAAACGAAGTGGAAAACGAAGTAGAAAACGAAGTAGAAAACGTTTATGTGACTAGCTTTATTGCTCGTATACTTCTCGGATCACGCCGTGGATAATACTAAAGTAAAGCCTGAAATAAAATGAGAATCCTTTTCCGTGTTAGAAAGATACGATACAACTACAGAAGCGCGAACATAAGCGGCGAAGGTTTGTCATAAACCAAACAACAGCGTTCTTTCTCTATCAAAACATGAAACAAGACGCTCGTTGGTTTATGTGACTAGCTTTATTGCTCGTATACTTCTCGGATCACGCCGTGGATAATACTAAAGTAAAGCCTGAAATAAAATGAGAATCCTTTTCCGTGTTAGAAAGATACGATACAACTACAGAAGCGGCAAAGGTTTGTCATAAACCAAACAACGGCGTCCTTTCCCACACCAGCGAGCCGCTCGTTCGAACGGCTTTCCAATTTGAGAAAACGGCTTTCCATCTCGTGCGAACGGCTTCCCAACTCGTTCGAGCGACTATCCAACTCTTTCGAACGGCTTTCCAATTTGAGAAAACGGCTTTCGAACGCAAGCGAACGGCTTCCCAATTTGGAAAAAACGGCTTTTGCTTCCGTTTCGAACGACTTTTGCTTCCGTTTGAACGGCTTTGGCTTCCGTTTGAACGGCTTTTGCTTCCGTTCGAACGCCTTTTTAGGCCGTTTGAACGGCTTTTGCTTCCGTTCGAACGACTTTTGCTTCCGTTTGAACGGCTTTTGCTTCCGTTTGAACGGCTTTTGCTTCCGTTCGAACGGCTTTTGCTTCCGTTCGAACGACTTTTGCTTCCGTTTGAACGGCTTTTTAGGCCGTTTGAACGGGTAGCGAACGGCTTTTCAAAGCCATATTAACGTTTTCGCGTGCAGGGTCACATATCTTCAGAGCTATCGGGTATATGTTTCATGTAAAAATAATATCTCAATTTAACTAATCTTAATCCAAGTAAACGGATTAAGGCACTTTTCGGGATTCATAGCGAAGCCCTCGAACATTTAATGAAAATAAATTGAAATTATTTTAAATTACTCAGTTTCAATCAAAAGGATAGTGTTTGCTTTGTTTTAGTTTGTTCACTAAATCCTTTGGGACATCCTCCATAACATAACATAGTAAGTTGCATGCAAATTTCAAACGACGATGTTTGAATATGTAAGATATAATAGTACATGTAGTCTGAATATTTAATTGATTTCTACTAATTGCCTGTTCACAAAGAGTTGATTGGGTTCTGCCCTACGAAATAATGCTTGCATGTCGACCTGCCTTTCTTGCCTCCTTCAATTGGGTAGAAGCTTTTGCCTCCTTTCAACAATCAGCTTCGGAAAATCCGGTGAAACTTTCGAAAATATATACATGTATGTACTTGTACATGTACATGGGGTATCGCAGGAAATGAGCTATCAACTGCCGTGGCTTTTTCTTGCTTGGATCAGACTTACTGATTCAATGTACACTCGACTTTTATAATGTACCTCAATTTGATACACATCTTTAATACTGAGCTTGGCTGTTAAAAAATCTCGCAGAACCTTTCCGGACTTCTCAGGTTTTCTCTTCGAGTGTAGACCTCATGATAAAGGTGCTGCTGTTGAACACTGATTACATCTCCCTTAGCTTTGTCTTCAATTCCTCTGATCTCTCTTTGTAATCTCTCCATCTCACCTTTCATTGTCTCAACAACTATTACTTTATAACTACATGTATATAATTGTTCATCTACATGTTGATAATGTTTGCTTTGTGTTTGTCTTTATTGTGTTTAGTGTGTACTGTCAGTGATATTTTTTTCACATAATTAGCACTCACACTGAGGTTGAGTTATGAAAGCCAACATTCACCTAATTGTAATATCTATTAACAAAATGCAATTTTAAGTCAATAATTATTTTTATGATTTTTGACTAATGAAATGCTCTTTTTTTTCCTTGCAGATTAATTAAGGATGGAGTCTTACTGGAATGTTACTTTTTATCAATCTGGTGAAGTTCTGTGTGATTACAATACTGCCACCCATGAAGTTAGATGGTCACATGTGCCAGATTCCTCTTTTAAGGTACAATTCCTGGTTTGCACTTAATTATGTCAGTTGCATGAATACAACCACCAGAATCCTTTTCGAGTTCTTTTACTTATTCAGATTTTTAACTTTAACTGCATTCTGTTATTGAAGTTTTATTCAACTGACATAATAGTGAAACCATATACCGGTATTAGAAGTAGTACTTTTTTGATATACATGTAGCCTTGTTTTGCCTTGCAAGTGGTAAACACTTTGTCTGTTGCCAGGGTTTCAGACAGAGCTCTAGTAACATGTGAGTTGAATTTGTTACATGTAATTGCTATCTCGCACTAATGCTCTGAAGATTTTTATCCAGATTCTCATGTTTTCCTCCCTCCACAAAAACCAAAATGCTAAATTCCAGTTCAATCTGTTGTTTAGCCAGGTCCTGACTTTGATCAGTTTTAGGTCCTGTTAAAATACCCATGCACCCCCACATGAACTTATTGTCGGTTTTGGAGAGCATGTTGGGAGCACGGCAAACACATCCTTCCTCTCAATAAAGGCAACTATCGCCTCCTTTTGTTCTTTCTTCAAGCTTTTGATGTCGGGGAATTTAGATTTTAACATCTCTGAAATTGATTCTTCCATTAACTTTTGGTTACTAGTGTTGGCCATTTGCTTTGGCATGTGCGTCTCCTGTATAGAAAACCGGTTTTATCATAACCAGGGTCACATGTTATCAATAGACGAATCAGCGAGTGGCTTATAGGGAATAATTAGTGGCCAGCCTGAATCAGCTCCTTAGTACAAAAGCTGTACTAACGGAACTGGCTAGAACTATCCATGCGGCCAGAGTCTCCTTAATGCTTCGCTCGTCATGCCAAACCGCCGCTTCTTGGCTGGGAAGAGAAAGTAAATGAGCAGTGGTTTGGCTGAGAAGAGACTGGTACCCAGGGTACTACTATCCCCCAACTGAAAGTGAGATAATTATTTTGTAGCCAAGTCTGGTGAAGGCCTGGCAACTCTGCCAACCAACTTGGTTCCATTCTTACTTATTGTAGTAAGATCTGTTCGAGTTTCTTAGAAGAAATACCCAGGGGGGGATACTCCCTAAATATTAGAAACAACGAAAACATACATGTACCCTGTTCCAGACAAAATGGCAAAAAGATATCCTGTTACGTTCCAGACCAGGGTAGCATCTGATATGATACATGTACGTGCGAGACGTTGCACTCCACTCACTGCTCTAATCATAAACAGTTAAATGGACTCTGCATTTGCAACGACAAGGGACCGTAAATAACTCAAACTGTCCTGACGCCCTTCCAAAACATTACGACCCTGTTCTAGACCAAAACAGTGATTTATATACCCTGTTCCAGGCTAAGAATTGTCAAAACCCATACCCTCTTGAGCAGTACGTACCTGTATAGCCTATATATGAAAGTATACTCCCCCCCCCCTCCCAGGAGAAATACACATTTTCAAAGGGACAGACAGGAATTCAGAGTTTTTCACTTTGTTTATTTAAACGTTGGGAATTTCTTTTTTGAACAAACTAGTTGAATTGTTAAGAATTATTCCATGCTTTAGTCTAAAATAATCAGGAGAATGCTGTACATGTGATGTTTGAGCTTTTTTTCAGTCAACATCTCTATGGTATGATATCAGTGAATTATAATTTTACAGGGTAACATATAAACTCCTATTGAAATTGATGTGTCGATCATACAGTAAACAATTATTTTCAAGGTGGTTGATAAAAATATTAGGTGGTCACTCAATTAGAGGGGTTTGACTGTACTATTTTGAGAATAATTTTTTTTAAACCTCTCAATATAATGAGCATGATCCCATACTGTACATGTATATAATAAAATTAAGCCAATAACTTTGCTGTCTAAATTTTGTGAAAACTCACAATCAAATTTTTTTTTTCTCTTAGAAAGAATTTCATGACATTGCAATTTTCATCCTTATAATAACTGGTTTATTAACCCTTCTCGTAGCTCACAACTAAAGCTAAATTACAAGCGTTTCTTTTTACATTGCAAGAGTTTCCTTATTTGATTGCCAAAAATGTCTTTGTAGTATCCTTTTTGTCATAATCTTGGTAAGATCATGTAAAATCTTGGCAAGATCTTTAAAGATCTCAGAAAGATAAATAGGTTAAGATATATTAATTCAGACAAGATCTTCAAAAAATCTTTCTAGGATCATAATCTTTGTAAGATCCTGTAAGATCTTGGAGGATTCTGACAAGATCTTGGCAAGATTCTGACAAGATCTTAGAAATATATTTCTAGGATATTATCATAATCTTGGCAAGATCTTTTAAGATCTTATAAGAAGATAGAACAGTTATATCTTGGTAAGATTTTATTTGTTGCAGGTCCAAAAAAAACTTCAGGTTAAATATGTCCAAACTAGTTTATTTTTTTCAACCAAGTTTATTTCTTTCAACCTAGGTTGTTATTTTCAACCTGGGTTATTATTTTCAACCTGGGTTATTTTTGGTAGATATCTATCATTCTAAAAAGGGAACCTTTCTTTTTGGGGAATCATAAAAAAAATGGGTTTTAGTATTTTTAGGGGGCACATTCTAAAATGAATTGAGTAGGTTGTCGTATTCTACCTCCCCTCCCTTCCCTTTTCTTTGACCCCCATCCCACTATCTTTCTTCTACCCCACCCTGATCCCCCTTACAACCATCATATTAAATTAAATTAATTAATATTACACATCATTATTAAAACGTGACAAGAGGGAAATTAGTGATTTAATTTCGCCACAAGCCGAGTGAGAGTTTGTTGAAGTCCCAAGGCCGCTTCGGCCGAGGGACTTTTACAAACTCTCCCAAGGCTTGAGGGGAAATTTAATCACTAATTTCCCGAATTGTCATGGTATAACTATGTAATAATCTGATCGCCGAGGTACGGAACAAATCTCTGAGAAGTTTAGTTTTTTCTGCCTAAACTAAAGATGTCGCAGTTGAGTTGCTTTCGAAAACGTGTTAATGCTCGATTGAATGACCTTGACTTCCCCTGGGGACAAGTGTGTTGTTTTTGAGAAGAATAGCAGTAAAACACAATGTAATTATGTGCTTGACTAAATATTTAAAGGTCATGCGTATATGGTTTAAAGAAGTGGGTTTGAGAAATAAGAGAAGAATGTGCAGATTGAAATATGTGATCCCATATGGATTACGTTGAAGGTTATAATGAAACCAGGGCCCGGTTGTTCAAAGCCCGATTAGTGCTAATCCAGGGTTAATTTCCATGACAACCAATAGGTTATGTGCAGAGTTAATCCAGGATTAACTTAAAGTGCCTATCACCCTTTTGCAATTTTGATAGCATATGAACCTCCAAAAAGTTTTGAGTACTTCTGTGAAGAAAGTTTTGGTTTAAAGTGAATACTTTATGTTCTACGCTTGTTTGAAATCGTGTAAATGTGACCTTTCCTGACCCATGACCGCGTAAGTAAAAGCCTGGGTCGAAACCTGGGTAGACGTCATCTCATTAATGCATTATTCTCCATGGCGCCTTTGTATCACAACAACATCGATGCATAGAAAATATACACAGTTTTTGAGTTGTTAGTAAAGAAAAAAGTCATTTTAGTCAACATGTTAAGTATTTATTCAAATGATTGCAAAGCCGAATTAATTATATGACGTCAAGATGACGTCTACCCAGGTTTCGACCCAGGCTTTTACTTGCGCGGTCATGGGTCAGGAAAGATCACATTTACACGATTTCAAACAAGCGTAGAACATAAAGTATTCACTTTAAACCAAAACTTTCTTCACAGGAGTACTCAAAACTTTTCGGAGGTTCATAAGCTATCAAAATTACAAAAGGGTGATAGGCACTTTAACGGGGCGCTTGTTCAGACTGTTGTTTACAGGTACACACGGTAAGCCACGCAGTTTCAATCAATCAATAACTTTATTTAGGCACGCTAGCCTCTACAACTTGTAGCTGATTTCCATGAAGGGCGTGAACAATACAATTAATTAAAACTATAATACAAAAGTCGATGACTACTTAAATGTGCTAAAAACACATATAATGCATAAATATATATAAAGGTATTTAAGATGTGTTAAAAACGCATGATACGTATTTACAATAATATGACATTATAATATACAATAATGTCAACTGCTGATTTAATGGTAGCGTTACTAATTGTTTAAAAGTTTAAAAGTACGGAAGGAAAGGAATGATGCATGCTAACGGTTAATGGAGGAAGAAATGAGATTGCAGAAGGAATTAAACGATTCGCAGTCCCTTACTTCAGTTGGCAAGGTATTCCATGACTTTGCACCATTGTAACTCCAGCTTTTCTTTAAGAATTCGGTTCTTGGACGAGGCATGACTAGCTTACTAGAAGATCCTCTCAAGTTATAACTGCTAGTTTGATTAAATTTTTGAAATAAATGACACAGCCTCGAAGGTGCTAAACCATGGAGTATCTTGAACATAAGTTTTGCCTTCATTTGAGCTCTATGCTCCTGTAATGTCAACCACCCAAGAGCATTTAGGGACGCTTCAGACTGTCCGGCTTCGTTACTGCGTTTCATTATAACTCTGGCGGCTCTATTTTGTAGTTTTTGAAGACGATCCGAAAGGACACTTCCTATCAATACAATACAAATACAACAACAAATCCTTTTATTTCACACCTATTATTATATTTACAGTTCCTTGTTTGAAAGAAAAAAAGTAGCAAAATATGAAAAAGTCAATGACAAAGGTACAATATACATATTAAAGGTGTCTAGGGGCTAAATAAACAAAGGTTTTCTAGTTAGCTCCTAGCCATGTAAAGATACATTATTAATGTAGTGACACAAATAAAACAAAATACGAACAAGAAAATACAGACACATACAATAACAAACATTGGCAGTTAAAGGTTTGATTTAAATTGCTTTTGAATTAGAAATTGTTTTACTTTTTTAGGAAATGTGAAATTGGTGAGATTTTTTAAATGACTGGGAAGTTCTTGCCAGAGATCAACTGTTGCTGATGATACAGATTGTTTTCCAATGTTGGTTCTTGTGCGTGATTTATAGAAATTTTTGTTGGTGGCATATCGCGTACTATAAGAATGGACTTCACTAGCATACTGAAAATAGTTTTGAAATATATTAGGTAACTCATTTCTATGCCACTTATGAGCAAATTTGAGGGCTTGTAAATTGTAAATAGCATTAACGGAGAGAATATTTAACAGATTCATAAGGGGTAGAGCACTTTCTGTGTTAGGCCCATGGGTAACAGCAAAAAACATAACTCTTATCACTATATTTTGTTTCGTTTGAACTTTTTTAATTTGTGTTTTATAGGCACTTCCCCATGCGAGGATAGCATATGAAATGTAGGGGTAGATAAGGCTATAGTATAGTTGTTTTAGTTGGGCTAGAGACATGTAATGCCTTAATTTATAAAAGATGCCAATATTTCGGGCAATTCTGGAGCAAGTATAAGCTATATGGTATTTCCATGTGAGCTTGTCGTCAATTAACACTCCCAGATATTTAATATGGTCCCTTTTTTCTAGAGACTTATATGTTCCATCTTTATTTGTTAATTTGATATTTATGTTTTCAATTCCTTTTTTCCTGGGAGATTTAATTATCATAAAATTCGTTTTCTTAATGTTTATAGATAATTTATTTATATCGCACCATTTTTTTATGTTGGCAAGCTCTTCATTAACAAGTGTTTCAAGATCGCTGATGGAGGGAGACGATGCAAATACGTTGGTGTCGTCAGCAAATATTCGAAAGGATAATTTATCCGAGCAGTTTGAAATGTCGTTAATATAGATTAGGAATAAAAGCGGACCTAAAGAGCTTCTCTGTGGGATGCCACATACCATTGTTTGTTTTGGTGATTCCATATTATTTAAATATACATATTGTTGCCTATTTGAGAGGTAGCTAATAAACCATTGTAAAGGGGTTCCTCTTATACCGTACGCCTCTAATTTCTTCAGCAAGATTTTGTAGTTTACCGTATCAAATGCCTTTGAGAAGTCTAGAAATACCCCACACGTAAAAAGATTATTATCAATTGCTTTTTTAAGATTATCAGTTATTTCCACTATAGCCTGTTCCGTTGATCTACCCTTCCGAAAACCAAATTGGAATTTGCTTAGTATTTCATGCTTTTCCAAGTAATTTATAATTTGTGAGTAGACTAGCTTTTCAAAGATTTGTGTAAAGGAGGAGAGCGTAGAAATGGGGCGAAAGTTAGATGGATCCGTTATTTCGCCACCTTTGTCTACTGGGGTTACTCGGGATATTTTAAGGATATCTGGCATAATACCTTGTTCGAGAGAGAGATTAAAGACTGCTGTCAGGGCTTCGCTGATGTGGTCCACAGCCAATTTGATACATTTTTGTGGAACACCAATAGTTGATTTATTGGTTTTTAGACCCTGGACTGCATCCCACACTTCATGAACATGTATAGCACGGAACATAAAACTATTTCTAAATGACCTTTTAATATATCGAGTAGGGTTAGAATTATCGTAAGTTGGTATTTGCGCAGCTAGGTTGGGACCAATATTAATAAAGTGAGAATTAAGTTGTTCGCAAACGTCTTTCTTATCCGTATAACACCTGTTATTATAGAACAATTTATTTATAGAAATGCAAGACTTCTTTTTCCTGTTGATTAGCATGCCTATCAAGCTCCAGGTTGCTTTTATATTTTCTTTATGTAGGTTAAATTGAGATGTGAAATATATTTTTTTCGCTGATTCTTTAAGTTTGTTTAGTTTGTTATTATATATCTTATATTGTTTTACTTTGTCTAGATCCTTACTGAGGAAGTGAGATTTAAACATTTTTTGTCTTTTTTTTATTGAAATTAACAAGCACTTTGATATCCAGGGCTTTCTCAACAGCCGTTGTTGTGCGTTAGAGGTTTTCTTTATGGGGGCATGTTTATCAGTAATTTCTTTTAAAGTATCAACAATCGTATTCATACTCTGATTAACATCTGAGCTAACAAGATTACTAAAATTTATGCTATTAAGATCATCAATAAATAGTTCATTGCTGAAACTGGAAAAATCTCTATAATATCTGCTCTCCTTTACTATCGGAAGTTTATTTGCTATAGTACAAAAAACAGGCAAGTGATCGGATATATCAGCAAGGCAAATTCCAGATTTCATGACTTTTTGCGGAAAGTTTGTATAGATATGGTCAATGAGCGTAGCAGTATGGTTAGTGACTCTGGTTGCTTTAGTAATCAATGGCAAATAACCTAGATTTAGTAGCATATCAAGGTAATCTGATGTTTGGTTGTCTGAGTTATATTTAAAAAAATCAATATTTATATCACCGGTTATATAAGCTTCACATCCTTCACTGTTTAACATTTCTAATTTACATTTAAGAGCTTCGTGGAAGCGCTCGCGATTTTGCGATGGGTGCCTATAAATACAGCCAATGACGATGCTCTTTTGTTTCGTTCTTGGAATTTCGATCCAACAATTTTCAAGACCCTCAGAAAGACCAAGGTCTAAGTCGTTTCTTCTTCTGAAATTAATGCCTTCCAATACATAGAACCCTACACCTCCCGCTAAGGTTTTAGAGTTCACTCCTAAGAAATTATAACCTGGAATCGAGATATTGTGTTGACTATTTTCAGTAAGCTTTGTTTCAGTAATAGCTATGATATTCGGTAACTCTTTTACTGTTAGCAAGACATCACTTAATAAAGTCAAATTTTTCGGTAAACTGCGGATATTGCAATGTAATATTGAGAATCCTTTATGCTTAATATTGGAAAACCTAGAGCCAGATTGCTTTATAGTATGATATTTAGATTCTGTGAAATCATGAACAAATTTTTCATTACAATCATTTGCCTTTTCTGGACTTTCGATAATGTTTTTGAACAGATCTCTAGTGTCAAGTATTAGATTAGCTGAATTGTGAACCCAGGCTCCTGTTTCTTTTACAAGTTCTTCACTAGTAAGATTGTAAAATGGAAGCTCACTAAACATCATAACAACAGCATTGTTCAAGGTTTACATGCAAATGTAATACAGTTAATAGAAAATGGGAGAATGTCTTAAAATACTCCGTAGCTTTTGCAATTCTGTTAGCATTATGTGCAGTAATGTAATTAGAAATTGAATACCTGGAGGCCATTTCGGGTCCGTTTTTATCCATTTGACTGGAAGGTTTCTTGGAACTTCGCGAGGTCGCTTTCGTTATCGAATGCATGGTGTTGTGTAGCGGTCTCATTCTTCTTTATGTAAATTCTTCCATTGTGTGACCAAATAAACTTCCACTTTAGCTTCTTTCTAAGCTTGTTGATGTCGCCATAGAGCTTTTTCCTTCGTGGAGTTAGTGATTCCGAGATATAGATATTGTCTCCGACAAGGAAGTTTCTGATATCAGGATCCTCCAAGAGATTTTTACCTGCGAGTGCTTTCCTTTTCGCGTAGAACTCATTGCGAACATTCCGACGTGTGAATTTCACAATAATTTTAGGTAGAGCATCTTTGTTAAACGAGGGTAAGGGATGGGCGATAGAGATATCGCTTTCTTTCATATGGACGTTCAATGCCTTGCCAACGCTAGCCACGATGTCTTCGCTACTGTAATCGGGATTCGGTTTCACTCCTGAGATTTCCAGGCAGTCTCGTCGCATGTACTGCGCCAGTTCATCGGCTTCGTCTTTTGTTTCAAGAACCAAATTCCTGTTGGTTTTGATGTCCGCCTGGCTAGTTTTTGTTGATTTAGTTAGCCCAGTAATTTTCTCGTTAGCGGTTTTGGTCTGTTCAAGAAGCTGGTCATATCTTTTAGAGAGAAACTCAAACGAAGTTGTCAATTGCTTAAAGTTTCCTTCCAACGCATCGAGCTTGGCGTGGATGGGTGCCATTTCGTTCCTCAAAAGTTTTTTTATCTTATTCAGGTCTGCCATACTACAACTTAGGAACACAAGCAGGGCCACTACATAATAAATTCTAGCCAAATGGCCACACATAAAACTAGTCAGAGCAGGAGCTCAAGACCGAGCTCCTCACTCTACGACGTCCACCCTGTTCAGGAGCCCATTACCAGCCCTGACCGGATTGCCTTCTCCCACACTACACTACAGTAGTCGAAATGCGGCCTAACCAATGCATTATATACTAATATCAATGTTTCGTGATCTACAAACTGTCTTAACCTTTTTATAGCACCAATACCCGATGAGATTTTCTTAGCTATATAATCAATATGACTTTCCCACGTAAGGAACTCATCGATCTGGACACCAAGTACTTTACAATTATTAACCCTCCTGATTGGTTGGTTCCCAATGGCAATGTCTGGTGCCTTTGAAAGATGATTAATATTATATCTAGATCCAATCAGGGTGTATTCAGTTTTTGCTACGTTAAGACTCAGTTTGTTTGCCGAAAGCCATTTTTTAACGTTCCCCAAATCACGATTTATTGCCAGTTCTACTTCCTCTAGAGTTTCACCAGCTGCTGTTAAATTTGTATCATCCGCAAATAGCCGTGCTGTTGTGGAGCTCAGGCAATTTGGCAGATCGTTTACATACTGATTAGAAATAGAAGTGGCCCAAGTATTGACCCTTGAGGAATTCCACATGTTATTTGCCTGTGACCCGAAACTACATTATTTATTTGGCACTTTTGAGTACGGTCTGTAAGATATGAGCGGATGAGATTCTTAGCAACTCCCTTTATACCGAATAGCTCAAGTTTATGTACCAAAATGTTGTGATTTACGGTATCGAATGCTTTTTTCAGATCAATAAACACAACCAGGTTAAAAAGGCCACGATCCATATTAACATACCATTCGTTTGTGCTATCTAATAATGCAGCTGCGGTCGAATGGAATTTTCTGAAACCAAACTGGTGATTCGATAGTAGGTTATGTTCCATCAGGTATTCGTACAACTGATCGTATAATATTCTTTCAAATACTTTACTTATTATTGGAAGAGGTCTATAGTTGTCAAGTATGTTTCGTGGGCCCTTTTTGTAGAGTGGATTAACTCTGGCAATTTTCCATTCTGAAGGAAAAGATTCAGTGACAATGGCTATATTAAATAATTGTGTAAGGGAACTTACAATAACTGGTGCTGCCACTTTAAAAACTCTAGCAGAGATTTTATCGACACCTGTTGCTTTTCGAGTAGACAATGAATTCATTATTTTGTAGACTTTTGATGTACTTATAGGCCTAAAACTAAAACTTGTATTTGCTTTCTTGATATAACTCTCGAAATCGGGTCCATCATTATCTATGGTTTCTGCAAGTTTAGGGCCTATGTTTGTAAAGTAGTTATTGAAACAATCTACAATTTCCTCTGGTGAGGTGATAGTGTCATTGTTGGTGTTAATTTCATTCACGAAAGTATCCGTTCTATTTCTTCCCAAAATATCATTAACTGTTCTCCAGTTTACAAGCATGAGTTATGTTAGTTATCTCGCCATTAATGCGGCCAACCAACAAGCACTGAGGGTGGTCACTGCCAAATATTTATTTAACGTCCAAAATGGTACCTTAGCGTCCTGTGATACACAGCTGCTGATGAAAATGAGCGTCGTGAGACGTTCCCAGAGCCCGCGATCATTTGACCAGCGCCAAGATACTGGTCAAAAGATCGCGGGCTATGAGAACGAGATTGCGTGAGACGGGACCGTCATTGTACGTGATTATCCGAGGCACGAGGGATCGAAAAGGCGGAGGTGCGAACACTGCGCTTCTCTGTTTCTCTTAATGTTTCCTGGGTGGCTAATTGAACGAGCAGGAAGCATAAAAATGTTTTGCTGCACGGGTGGATAAACGAGGAAACGTCGTTGCAGAAAAAACTAACGAATGCGCACTGTGTCAAATTGTCTTGCCGGTGGGGTCTGGGTTTGTGTTGCTAAGAAACACATAGACTGTGTGTCACTGGAGCCTAGTAAACATTGTTTTCCTCCATAGCCAACGTGGAAACATTGTTGCGGAAGCAAATCTTGCTTCATCGAAACAAAAAAATGTATTTGAAATGCTTCAGAAACATGTTTTCCTTCCTGGAAGATTGATTTTTATGCGCAAATTTTCCCGCAGACGTTGACTCGTTTTTACAGACATGTATGGAAAACTAAAAACATGATTGCACGCTTCCCAGCACAGCTACATTCCTCAAATTTCGATCAGTTAATCTTTTACCTGGTATCTTAAGTTTGTATCTGAAGAATATTTCAGAAATTCGATTTTACGGATTTTTTTTTATTACATATATATTTACAGACAGGATTAGAAAAATAGTGCTTTTACATGTAATTTTACATGTTTTTCGGACGGCACTATAGCATTACAATATGAAAATAAAGCCGACAAAAGAATATACAAATAAACAAACGAAGAGACGGAACAAGACAAGACAGATTTTATTTGGCATCGGATTCCCATACAAACACTGTATTTCGCTATGTCGGAATTAACCGCGAACTGGTCTACTTATCTTGAAACTGTAAAGAAATACGTTCTTCTTTGTGTACGAGGTTGGTAGCTTTTCAGCTGTAGGATGTCCGGTGTCCGCGGGGAACAGGATATCAGGACACGTGACTTGTCCCTTCGTGTGTATCGACCTTTACGTCTGCGAGCGGGCGAGGCCGGCGCGCGACGAGATTTTTTTTCACTTGTGTGGGTTGCTCCGCTATAAAGAGATATGAGGACGCCAGTAACAAATCACACTTAAGCGTATCACAGGCAGCTAGCTACAAGCGGAGAGTGAGCCATTATGCACTAGTCAAAGTAAACCCCCACCCCCTCCCAACCCGGGACAGGGTGGGGGAAATGTGGGGCTAAGGATCACATTTATCGAGGTAGAGTGCCCGAGGGGGTCGGGAAAAAACAGGTGTTCGACCCCTCGCTAGTTTAGGTGGGGCCGCTATGTGGGGCAAAACGTGGGGATTTGATCATGGCCGAGGAAGTCTGGTTCATGTTTATAGGCAGACAGACGACAGGGAAGTCAGACAACTACAGTGACGATGAGACTGTGCTTTATTGCACTTGTGGAATGCCAGAGGAATGATTATGTGATAATGAGGACTGTGCTATTGAATGGTTCCATTTGGCATGTGTCAACCTCACCTCCAAAAGGGAAGTGGATTTGTCCAATCTGTCTTGATCAAGCATGATTGAAATGTGTCATAGGTCATGCTTACGTTAGGTTAATTATTAATTAAATGTTTGAACAGCTTGTTGAGTGATGTTTTTATTAAACGAGTCCCCAGGGGTGGGGCGTTTTGCTGTCTACAATTGCCGCAATTGGTGGGGCATTTTCCTCTATTTGGCTCCCCGTTTTTCAAATTCCCCACTAATCCCCACCCTGTCCCGGGTTGGGGGAGGAGGGTGGGGGGTTACTTTGACTAGTGCATTACCACACCGCCCTAAAATCAAAAATGAATAAAATGCCCTGTCTAGACAGTACAGTACAGTACAGGTGAACATATTTATAAATTTTATGATGGTTTTACCTGACACGCCCATCAACAACAACCCCGGGAAGTCCCAAGGCATTTCATAGCAAAAAAATCATTGATTTAGAAGAGCGGGAAAAAAAAGTGAAGAAGGCATTCAATGCCTTTCATGCCTTCAATGGTAATATAGTTGTTTTCCCTTGTAACGAGAAGATATGCCACATTCCTTCGTTGAATATTTACACAAAATGAGCACTTGAGCAAGTCCAAATCCATCTCGTGGATAGGGCGGGAAATACACGTGCAGACGTTACACGCAGTTTCTGTCACGCAATTCTTGAGATATCATTTTATCACTACAGGGATTTCATCTATTTCGGTGGTACCACATTTGATTTCATGGATTATACACACATTTTGGTATGTCATCGGAACAAACAGAATATTATGTACAAGATTGAAACAAATTGAGTCCTTAACAATTAAGGTAGTAGCGACATCAGAATGGCTTCCCGTTGCTGAATCTAAACGGTTCTAACTTGCCCAACTACATGTATCCGGTGCTAACTAGCATATAATAATGGGCTTCCAAGAAAACGAAACCATTAGGTTTTTTTTAATTATGAAAAGAAAACATCGTTTCTTTATAGAACAAGAGGCCATCTGGGCTTTCACTCGGGCCACATGAGATTGAAGATGAAATACACTTTCATTTGAAATCCTCTTAGTAATATTAACCAAAGACAAGAATTATTAGCTGAATTTAGCAGTCTTTAGGAGTGGCCGGTAGCGCGGTGACTTTCATTCTCTGCTTCCCAAGCATATATGTAATTTAATATTTTTGTTTTTCTCGTATGTTGACCTTTTAATTTAAATACTACTTATTCATGTAACACACGTTTTCAATTTAGTCTGCTGTTCCGTTATACTGCAGGTTCCGAGTACTAATAGATGATTGTCTCAAATGTATGTTTATATTTGTACCATATTATAACAAGTTGTATCCTGTCCATCCTGTGATGGAGCTAGCTATGTCAATTTGTGTGCCTCTATGTAACTTTATCTGCTGTTCTTGCTATAGCGATACTTACTGTTTGTAAACACGACGTCATTTATATATTTGCATATATAATGTGGTTGGCAAAAAAAAACGCGTGTTTGTATGACTTGTATGGGAACTAGCGATTCAGGGACTCACAAAATACGGCTAAAGTCTCAATTCTGCTTCCAAATCCAAACATGGTTATCAAGCTCAATGAAGGATTCTTCAGTTTTCCCCATATTAACAGACATGTACAACAGTATCTTAATCCAGTAGAGACTCTCTAGCTAGGTTATTCTGTCGTCAAACATGCCTTAGCTGTGTAGTTGACCTGACCCAAACTGTCAACAGTTTTACCATTAACAGATTGCCTAACGTTACGGCCGGGAATAGATTTCTGACAATATAATAATAATAATAATAACAACTTTATTTACCGAGGGTATAAGCACTTGACAGTTAAAACTGATAAACTCGTGGCCCTCAAAAAAGAATACAAAATAAATAAATGTATATATATATATATAAAAAATTATATGTATCTATAAAAGCTACTAGCGAATAATTACTACTATGTGAGACTAATTTAAGAATAACCAGGCAATATGTGTAAAATATGAATTTTAAAAATAAGCGACTATATATCTATTTATCTAAAAAGGACTTTCGCAAAGCATACTTAAAAGAATTTAGGGAGTCTTTTTTTCTAATTGCAGGTGGGATGCTATTCCATAGCTTTGTTCCTGTCACTTTGAATGTTCTGCCACCTTCAGTTTCGCGCTTATATCTGGGACAAACTAAATTTATGTTAGAGTATCTGCTAGATCTATTATGCAGGTCTGAGTTTCTGACAAGTAAGTGTACCATGTAACTTGGGGTTTCGCCAATGATTCGCTTGTAAATTACGCAGCACTTTTGTTGATTTATTTCGTCACGTAAGGGTAACCAATCTAAGTCTTTAAATAAGCTTGCGCTCCTTTTCTTCGCGTCCGCGTCAAGTATGACGCGCGCAGCTCGCTTCTGTAACTTGAACACCTGATCCATGTTTTCGCCCGAACACGAGCTCCACACAGTGCATCCATATAACATGATGGGCTTGATCATCGCATTGTAGTACAGTTTTCGTTCTTCTAGTGGGAGGTTCCGCTTGATCTTTTTTAATACTCCAATCCTCTGCGACAATTTCTTACACATTTCATTTCATTACACATTTCATTTCATTCAATGACTCATCGATCGATACTCCTTGTCTCGTAATGACAACAATTCACTCTGTGATTAAGATTCTTGTAAACAGGTACTTTTGCTATTACTGGAAGCTTCACACTCTACAATTCTGGACAAATCAACTGCAGCAAGATTAAAAGATTTTAAAACAGCCTTTTCACGGCATCAATCCCATGAGACTTTGCGCGCACGCGGTCAGCGGTAATGGCTTCCATGAACAAAATACGGAAATCTGCATAAATACGTCGACAGTTTATCTTGTGGAAGACGTTTTAGCCACCCCGAAAAAGAAAACGCCAGCCTCAGATGTTTATGAGGTGGAGAGGTTAATTACAGAAAGGAAAAGTAAGTCTAGATTAGTAGATACTAAATATGGTTATGGATTATGCTTATGGTTGTGCGAAACGATCGATGCACGTGACGTGTATATGCACTAAATGCAGTATCATTACGACATTAGGTTATTTTTATAGTAACGGACTACTTGGCTGGGAAGCTGGACTAGGAAACTTTTTGGACCACCTTTTTAGTATTAAGCTTATTTCAATGTACTTGGAGCTCGGTACAGCTTGAATTTCGACCTTGGATTGCTCACAGGCAGCCCAAGCTCATGCAAGTTACGTAAATATAAGGGTTTGTATGGGAGCGTAGCGAACTCCGTTTACTAGGCAGAAATACTGTAAAATATTTGAATAAAATGACTTACCTTGCCACTGTGATGTCTTCTGTCGTGTTTCTCTCCTTGTTGGGTGTTGAGGAGCTCCGAAAAGAAAACCCCGGCTGAAATCAGCTTAAAACCACCCAACAAGGTGAGAAACACGACAGAAGACATCACAGTGGCAAGGTAAGTCATTTTATTCAAATATTTTACAGTATTTCTGGCTAGTAAACGGAGTTCGCTACGCTCCCATACAAACCCTTATATTTACGTAACTTGAGCTTGGGCTGCCTGTGGATTGCTTAATAACTAAAGGCTTCTTATCGGCCACTTTCGATTCCCGGGGAGAGGGTACTCCTGTTTGTGACATATTATGTACAGTTATGTATGTGCTGCGGGGGTTGCTCAGGATTTTGAGCTCAGTTTGGGCAGGTAGGGTCAGGGTTTTGACCTGATTTGGGCAGATCAGGGTCAGAATTTGAGTTTAATTTGGGTGCAGTCAGGGTTGGGCTTCAGTATTTTTTAGACATCAGGGTTTTCCCCCCAAAAGGGGGCAATCAGGGTTTTGAAGCTCAGATTTTGGGTCAAACAGGGTCAGGATTTCCCTGCTAGCAGAGGTCTCTCTATGTCTTGGTAAAATGGAAGGCGACGAGGGAGAGACCTCTGCCGACATCCGACGCTTGCCGTCCACATTCATGGACGAGTCAAACCAGTTTTGAAAACACGTTTTACCGGAAATGCACAACTGCAACAAACAACTGATGCGTGCGCTCATAAGTACACATGAGATCGCGTCACTTGTTGCCAAGGAAACTTCACACATGCATGTCAGAGAAAGCGTCGGATGTCGGCAGAGGTCTCTCCCTCGCCTTCCATTTTACCAAGACAGAGAGAGACCTCTGCTAGCAGGGAAGGTCAGGGTTTGAGCCTATTGGCCTCACACACATGCCCATTTTTCATGTAAGTAACCCCCCAGGCTCCGATTCTTGGGCATGCGTAATGTAAACAAAAAAATATCTCCCTAGAGGTGCACAAAAAGGTTTTCAAGCCTGTCCGAGACTGTTCACTTTATGTACAGTCCCTGTCAAAAGTTTTTCAACCGTATACGGTACCGTATGTGCTTCGGTAAAACGAAGATTCGGTAACCACATGTGGTAGATTTCGTTCGGTAAACTCCATTCGTTTTAAGACCGAATTCGTTTTACTGAAAGTGGTTCGGTCACCGATTTCGTTTTACTGAAAGTGGTTCGGTCACCGATTGTGTTTTAACGAAAGTGGTTCGGTCACCGATTGTGTTTTAACGAAAGTGGTTCAGTCACCGATTTCGTTTTACCGAAAGTGGTTCAGTCACCGATTTCGCTTCACCAAACATTGCAGGTCAAGACAGTCTACAAGTTGTTACTTGACAGTACAATCATGTAGTTCACTGCTTGCGACTAAAGTGATTTTTACAACGTTAAAACTGAAAATGCTGAAGTTTAGATTTCAAAAATGATATCTCGTTTTGTCTTCTTTGAAACGATATATTGGCACAGCAATAATTATTGGTGTTTTCATTGTAGAAAAAGCTCCAATTTCAAATTGTCGGCGAAGCATCAGGTTGGTGTCCTGGTGCGATCATCGAAAAACTTATTTGTTTTGATCGTGATTTGTACCGAGAAAGCCGCGAAGTGGCTAAGAGCATTTCTCTCCTTCCTATTTCTTCTGATAACCTCACTGATAAACTGTACTGAAAAAAAAGGAACTGCTGTGACTGATATATAACCTTAAACTTACGCCAAAAACTAACAACCGCCGTTCGTTCATAATCTAGCGGCAAACTTTTAAAGCGGGCCCCGCCAATAAGCAATAATCAACAAACGAACTTTAGCTTCCGTAGTTTAACATTTACGAGAGATTCCTGCGTTGTTCAAAGTTCCGACCAAAAGCATTGCAAATGTTTGCGGATTCTGGAAAGGCATGTTTTCGAAATTAAAATATCAAGATTGTGCAATTGCAATCAGTCACGCGTGAACCTGTCAGTCTGAGTTTTGTCAGGTCCTATGTTAGATCGATCGAGGACCTGAGACTTGTTTGTTTCACATCTGACATCAGACCAATCGCTGCAGACCGGTCTCACAGCAATTATAAACCGCAATGCCAATCACAAATTGACGAAGTGATGAAGTAAAAAAGCTGAAATTGAAACTCCAGAAGATTCGGTGCGATCTCACGGCAAAATAACCAATAACGAATTAAAATATCCAAAATGTATTCACCTGGGTGTTTTTATTTGACAGAATGGACTCAAACCAGTTTTCGCATTAGGTGAAAACTGTTCAGACCGTAAATAAAATACAAAACTTTGAAAGCATTTGATTCAGTAGGAAGATATCAAGATAATTTTTGGTGTGATCTCAAAGCAAAACAAACACTGCTGTCAGAGCTCATTGATTATTCAAAAATGTCACACTTCTGTTCGAGCAATTTGAGCAAAATGACGGATCCCACGTTAAATAAAAAGAATTCCAGAATATTCTATTTGGTAGACGTTTATCACTTGCCAGTATTAAAAGTTGAGAAACTTTCCCGCATTATTTAACTCTGCATTCTGCAATAAAATCACATGTTCCACGAAGTTCGCGACATTCTTGTTGTGTCAAAAACCAGACAATTAGTTTCCACGGCTGAAAGCACATGTATCACCGAAAAGCTGTTGAATCTGTTGAATTGAAAACATACAGCGTACGCAACGACTTTTAAAGAATCGTGAAGGGATTGAGGGATAGATTAAAGTATGAAAGTACAGAAGTCTGTAAAGTTTATCAGATGAATAAAAACGCCGAACTTTGCTACAACTAAACTAGAATTGATCGCGTACGTAGCGGCATATTTACATAACATGATGACTATCCGAATTCATTTCACCGAAGGTGGTCGAGTCACCGAATTCGTTTTACCGAAGGTGGTAGAGTCACCGAATTCGTTATACTGAAGGTGGTAGAGTCACCGATTTCGTTTTACTGAAAGTGGTTTGGTCACCAATTGCGTTTTACCGAAAGTGGTTCGGTCACCGATTGTGTTTTACCGAAAGTGGTTCAGTTACCGATTTCGCTTCGCCACATTTTGCCACATTCATTTTACCGAAAGTGGTAAACACATGTGGCACATGTGCCACATGCTACCACATGTGGTTCGTACGGTGTGAAAAACTTTTGACAGGGACTGTAGATACTAACCCTATCGTCTTGTTTCTTGACTATCAAAATTAACCAGGGGGTGAAGGGGGTTAGGGTAAAACTAAAGTCAGTTTAAAAGGGAGGGGGTATAAATGTTTATGATACACATACATGTATGAAGGGGGATGGGAGTACATTATTTTTCATTTCTTGTTGTTTTCACATACATGTATATACTGCAGTCTGCAAATCAACTTTTTGCTTGACTAACATGAAAAAATATCTGTTCAATGTACATCCAGTTTGCCCTGATTAGTTAAATGCGAGTCATACATGGGAGAAATCAAGATCAAATGCTTGTCTATAGGAATATATTATATTCAAAAGCCTGCAGCTGTTTGAGTCCAAGTGCTCATCCAGCCTGTTCTACAGGCTGTAGATCCAGCTGCTCAATCTCAAAATCAACCGTGAGTGTAGTGTAGTGTGTCCAAACCAGTTAATGTAGTGGGGGAGTGTGTGAGGAGTAAAAAATTAACTTACAGATGCATGGACATTGACTATGATAAACGTGTGACCACAATATGCCCTTTGCAGGATACAAATCATGTGGTTGTATTGGCAGGCTAGCAAAAAATATATGACTACATTTATTTAAAGACATTGTGCGAGATCGGTAGTATATAGCAAAACCTGTTTGTAAATGCTAATTTCCACCTTCAATTGATTGTCAATCTTTCTAAAACTGAGATTTAGCCAGTAAAAGCCTTTCCTGTGGGATCACAAGCTCAATTCATTTGTTAATGAAGTTTAGATATCAAAATGTGACTAGGGCCTATTATTAGCTATCAGTTGACTAATTTAATAAAACTACACATGGGTGAACACGAATTTTTAAAATTGAACACAAATGAAACAAATGTGAATGCATGCAGATGAACACAAGTGAAAAAAGGTGAACATGATGGGGGGGGGGGTAAATTTTAAACCCTGGGCATTATCTAGGAGGGGGGTAAGTTTTTTATATGTATTGAAGTTCAAAGGGGGGTCATTTTTTATGTGCTTGGGTTGATAAGTAAACACTAGTCCCCCCTTAGCCATAAATAACAAACAGTTTTTTTGGGGGCAGTGTGAGTGTGTGGTCTGCCAGTTCAAAATGTGTGGAGGTCTTCAAGTTTTTGGGGTTTTAGAGTTTTTGAGTCACCTGGTTGTTTCAAGCCCAGACAAATTTACATGAGGCGAGTCATATCCATCAAGGGACTGTTAAGCATTGAAATGGTGCCATTATCAAAATGGCTGCTATACCACTGCAACTCATGAAGTTTTTCAAATCTTTCATCCTTGAATTGCATGTTGTTAGATGTACATAATTATAACAAAATATCAATCAATTACGGACTCATTTGCTGACTTATTTCAATCAAGTGAAGTTACTGCAAGTCTGGTGAATGTGATTACATTGCAAATAAAATCAGCCTGTCAAAGCTGAGCCAGCCTGCCTCACTTGGCTTAAGCAGCCTGTTTCATGTAACCCGTAGAGTTGATTTTTAGCATTCATGTTTAAACAGCCAAACTGGGATCTTGGCCGGCCTAATTTTGTGTCCATATCATGTCATGAGGGGCGCCTTACGGTTATGGCCACATTTGGTCATCTTGTGTTTTCCTTATGATATTATTAGTCAAAGTGTTCCTTCAGATCTAAGGTTGGCTGGCTGGACAAGTATCAGTTCAAACAATTAACCGTATGTCACCGGTACTCCATTACATCTGAGTATTCGAAGAATATTATTAATGCCATTCGTATTTGCAAGTATATATTTATTAATTTATTTCCAGATGCAACATGGCATGAAGTCCCAACTAGCTGCCAACCGAACTTCACCAATAGAGATAATATGAATTTCAGCAACAGCCAAACCCAACATATTAAACTCGACACTCGCTTTAAATCATACATTTTCAACAAAAACTTGTAATACTTTCTCTGTTCACTGTTAATTTTTAAGTACTGTTTAAAACACGAACAGCAGTGTTTTATCAAGTTTAAAAATTCGAGGGCGAAGGCCGAGAATTTTTAGACTTGATAAAACACGTGCTGTGACTGTTTTGAACGGCTTCAAAAACTTATAATGTACTTAATGAACCATTGAACCTTTGTATTCACAACGGCATGCAAAATATTCTAGTAATCACCGCCTGCAATTACGAACATCTCAAGGGAATGACATGAAGAAATTACCATACTATGTTGTTTGAAGCGGCGTTTTGCAATGCAAGAAGAACCTGCACTTGAAGGATTTGGTGTTGTGGTTTACCTCGATAAAGTTCAAGACTTGGAAAGCGATGTGACTGACATGACGGCAGACTCTAAATTTTTGACTCCGGCACAAAATATGTACATGTAAGTTTAATGCACGTTTTTATTATTTTACGGCTTTGAGTTTGGTTTAATAATTGGAACTAAACAGTGGCTCTGGATAACTTTATTTTAAAAATATTATCTGTGTATCTCGGTAGTCTGCTGATATTAGTAAATTTAGTGCAAAATTTATTATCTAGGTACCTTATGTTCTGTGTACTTTTTGCTATCTTTGGGTCTTTATCAGTGAATTCTTAATTAGGATGAAACTTTATATAAAATTTCATGTTCATTAGTATTCTTTATATAAAACGTTCATCCTAATTAGCAATTCAATGAGAAAGCTGAAACATCAATAGAAATTCCAAGAGTTGCAAGGTGCTTATCCATTTTCTCAATCATTAACCCCGTTAACCCCTGGGACAGAATTCAAATCGCTCCGTAGGCCTTTTAGAATGATGAGATTTTATCAGGTATAAAGGAGCATGCACATGACTGATTTGCTTCATCTGACTGGACAAAATGCTCATTAATTATTAATGAGTTTTTGAAGGACTTATAAGACCTGAAAATATTTTTAGAGGTCAAGTCAAAAGTCAGTTGACCCTGTGTTGTTTAATGCGAAGAACTGTTTTTCTCTGTAAAAGGGGCATTGCATTGTATTTGAGTCATGATATAATTGGAACTTTGAACTCTAAATTAATGAAAACTACCTAAATACACTTATTGCCATTTTCGTTGAGGTGAAGAAAGGGGAATTGTCATAATTTTTAAACCCCCTCAAAATAGAGGGTCAAAAAAATGGGCAGCTGAAAAGGGGTTGGTTATATGGGGAAAGGTCAAACATTCCATACTTAGTCTGGCGAGGGTTATATATTTTTTGACTTTGATTTCAGTCCCCACCCCCTCCCCCCTGCTATTTCTGACCAGTCCGTAATTTGTAAATTCAATTATTGGCCATTCAGAAACTGTTCAAAAACTATTAAGAGCTATTTTTGATAACTATTCAATAAACTGTTAAATGGTGATGAGCATGAAAAGGAATTTAAATAATAAAAATGCAATGTATTTACAGTGCTTCAAGTGCAACTGATAATAAGACCCAGTTCCCGACTTCGGCTCTTCCAACACACGATCACAGTTTCAGCGATAAAGAAAGTTACCTAGAAGCTTAACTTCAAAGCAAAGTTATAAATATTTTCCTGTAGTGTAAATACCCAAGGTATACATAATGTATGACAAAAAAATAGAGATTGGATTGCTCGGATTTCTTCTGTTGTCATCACAATGGCAGCCGTCGCTCGATCATAAGCAAAGTTCAACTGGTGATTTCAACACTTTGGCAAGTGATTTTTTTCCAGATCGTTATTGTCATTATCTAAACCAATCATTGTACTATTCGAAACTGACCATAGTAACTCAAAATCGACAAACAATGCCGCTTGGTGGGACTCAAACAATCCTTTGCTTCGCACAATTTTCTATTTTCGTGCATCCCGCTGGACTATCCCGCTGGATTTTCCTGTGGAAAATTCTCTTACAATAATCCAAATTTAGACAGCATTACCTTATATAGATTTTCCTCAGGGGGTGTGTGAGTAAAACCATGGTAAAATTCATTATGGCGGACCAGATGGCAGGTTAAATCTTCGAAAACAGACGTTTTTCTGAGCAGAATGTCGGGCACATGCCTCGGTTTCTGAGTTCGACTAGAATGGTGACGGTCGCATTCATGTCAGAGGACTTTTCCCCGGAAAATAACCAAAAAACCCCGCAAGAAAAACCTGTCTTTTTGGATTCGATCTTTGATATGTTGGAGAGAAACACCCAAACTTTCGAAATCGGGCGTGGCAAATATTCCGAAGTGCTGTCGCGATGAACGGCTACAAGGAGTTTGAAGGATTTTAGGTAAGATTGTCAAATTCCTTCACGTTCGTAAATGGTCCGAAGGTTTTTAGAATTGAAAAAACCCCGCACTTGGATTTCATTTTTTCTGATTAGTTCTTGCAATTAAAGAAATATTGACCACTTTCGTTTTGTAATCGAGCGCGGCAAAACGTCAATTCGTTCGTTTATAACAGCTACAGTGGAAAAACTCTTTATTCATGATCATTCTGAAAGAAATTTGAAAGTCAGGTCAGAAAGTGACAAATTTATTGCGCATGCACGAGTGCCATTTCTGGCAATGACAACATTTCTAACTGTTTGAATACCTGGTCTTACCTCGTTCAGTCGTTTGACATAGGTCGCTTCGCCTGGCGATAGGTTTTCCCTAAAACATTCCCGTAAACTCGATGGCTTGCTTGCCTAGGTTTTCCCTTAAATAGATTCCCGTAACCTCGATGGCTTGCTCGCCCAACTAAGTGTAGAACTTGAGAAAACTCATTTCTTTTTAACATTCTTTCCTCAAATGCAACCAAGACCAAGACTCCTAAGGCCAAGAGAGAAAGCAACTTTTTGCATGATTCATCATCTTCATTGGGATACCTGTGGCCGTCACTTTTGGGTGCCATTTTCAAACGCATGCGTATTAGGATGTCGATCGAGGGAGCCTGGGAAAGAGCGTTTCACACACACACACACACACACACACACACACACTCTTAGGGTATTATTATATAAGATATGTAGTTATGATATAAAATCATGTTTGCCGCATAGCACTGGTAAGTGTAGAGAATGTGATGTAAAGTGGTAAGCTGTAGTGCTAAGTGTGCACGCCCTACGAGGGAAAGAGAAAAAACCTCTGACCCAAGTGGGACTCGAACCCAACGACCTCCAGATTACATGCCTCTTGCGCTCTACCAACTGAGCTATCAAGTCAGATGAGAGCAATCGTGGGTACACTTAGCACTACAGCTTACCACTTTACATCACATTCTTTACACTTACTAGTGCTACGCGGCAAACCTGATTTTATATCATAACTACCTATTTTTTTACTAAACTCTCACTAAACAACAGATAAATATAATGCTACCTTACATAAAAAAACTAAAAATTACCGTTTGGGCAAAAATAACCTAGGTTGGACATAAAATAACCTAGTTTGGACAAAAATAAACTAGGTTGAAGCAAAATAACCTATTTGGACAAAAATAATCTAGGTTGAAAAAAAAAAAAAAAAAAAAAACTAGGTTGAACCAAAATAACCTAGTTTGGACAAAAATAAACTAGGTTGAAAAAATAAACTAGTTTGGACAAATTTAACCTGAAGTATTTTTTAAACTACAACATATTCAAATATAAAGTATTTTGCCGGATATTGTAGACTGTCTATGAGTTAGTTTCTGTCATTCGAAATTGCAGACTAACCTGCATGATTGCAGTGCTTTGCATAGCATTGAAATATTGAATCGGACCTCCATGCTAGCTCACTTCGAATCCGATGAAATTGTTTTCCAAATTGAAAATTCCTGGATTTTTTATACATACACTGAATTTTCACCGCATTTTTTCTTCTTGTTGAGAGAGTAAGGTCGCGGAATCAAAAGCCACTACTTTGATAAGACTACTACCGTGTTTTAGAAGCTTTTCAAAGCCGATATTTGTTGACTGCATGACTTGTTTGTACCTGCAATGCTTGCAAATCAGCCATTTCCTAGGAGCGATTATGCAAATGTTCGTCTCGAAATATATATTCTGTCATTCAGAAGAAACAGAATATAATCATGCTGTTACTTTTCTGTTCTTGGTCTTTTCTTGTGGATTTCATAAAGCAAATATTCTCCTTCAAACCACAGAATCAGTAAACAGTGTCAACGATGCATGCAGTTGTTGTAGAAAATATACAGCAACCTCAACTTGCGTATCCAACGCAGCTGCCTCATTTATACTCCTTGCACTATCACAATGTACAGTTTAACTTCTCCAGTCCTGACCAGAAATTGTAAAAACAAAGCATTTCAGTTGTTTCCTGTAAGTTTTGCCGGATTAAGTGACAGTTTTACAGCCCATTTGCTGGGGAATGTTTTGTATTTTAGTTTCACTTTTATCGATTCACATTTTCTCAAGTTCCTTTGCAGCAGACTAGCAGGATATTTGATCAAAACTGCGACAGAGGATCGAATATGCTAGCCGACTCCAACCTCTATTTAATCCGTGGGGATAGTTAAATTCCGCTAGTGGATTTGATCCGGAGGGACTTTCCTCTAACGGATTTGATCCTGGGGGATCGCTGTGACACCGTTCCTTTACATTTATAGTTCTCAGTCCATATGACAAGTCTACTCGTGTCGTTCTTCGCTAGTTTCACTTCTAGAGCAAACAAAAACTTGTGAAATGTCTCATTTTAAAGCTGAGGATTTCAAAACTCCATTTTCACACCTGTCTGTGAGTCGCTAGCTCTTTCTGTGTTGTTTTGTTAGTTTTGGTATTCACTCAGTCCATAGTTAATGGAGATGAATGGTTCGCTTTTTTCAACCGTGACCGTGCTTGGCTTCCGGAAATTATTCCTGAAAATTTTGGGAATAATCGAGGTATTTTTTCAACAAATAACATTGGAGAAGAATTGGAAGAATTTCAGGAAGAATTGAAGAATAATATATTATTACAACTAAAATGCTAAATGTAGTAAATATGGCCTTTCAATTCGTATCTTAGCAATTCCGAGCCATTTCCGTGTTAATGTTTGAGCCGGTGTAATTGATGTGTTAGTGGTCAGTTAGTGGTTAGCGGTGATTCAAAATGGCGGACGAACCACCAGTCATTCTCATCGAGGAGGCTATAATCGGGAATAAAAGAATATAATAATTGGAGAATAATTTCCGCAGGCCTAGACCGTGCACAAAGCACAATATATATTGGATATGTTAATCAATCAGCCAATAGAAACGTGTTTGTTTAGTCGTTCTGGGAACGCTAATGAACTATGACCGTGCACAATCTTTTGTCTTAACCCCTTCCAACATAAATCGCAGCGCCTTTGTTAGTACCTTTGTAGTTTGCCCGGTTTTCTTACCGTTCCCCTTTATTAACTACGCTCAGTCAAACCGGCTGAGTGCTTTGAATTCAAAACAGTTGATACTGTTCCTTTGGAAAGTTTGCAAAGTAACAGCCTTGACTATTCAACCTGATTATTCTTTAGAGATACAATGTAGCACGGTAAGTGAAGCCTCTCAAATGTACATTTTTAACCTGTCATTCAAAAAATCCCAAGGGAGAATCCTAGGTTGATTGACAGGCCACAATTTTAGTAGCGTGATGCCACATGCGCTCATAAACCAATCAAATAGTGATTTCTGAAGGCCATTGTCAATACTTGTGTTATTTGCATATCTTCAAAGAACAATTACCATTCTGTGCAGTGGAATCGAAGCAAAGGCAGTGCAAACCTGTATCACAACTACAGATCACATCGCACTTTGATTGCCCTTTGATTGCCTTTGCTTTCCTTCATCAGTTATTAATAAGTTTGATAATCACAACTTCTGTTTCTTGCTATAGGACATGTCGGAGGAAACAATGGCCCATTTTCCTACTCAGAGAAGTTCACCCTGTGCTACCGAGAAACGTCCACAGTCAGAGAAACTGGGTAATCTTGAGGACAATAGGACGCCATTCCTTGACCATAAGGACCATGTTCCAACCCAGATTGAGCCTACAGATCATGTTGGGATACACTCTGGAGAGAAACCATATAATTGTAAGCAGTGTGGAAAGTGCTTCAGCAACTTTAGTGCCCTAACTATACATGCTCGAATACACTCTGGAGAGAAGCCATACAATTGTGAGCAGTGTGGAAAGTGCTTCAACCAGTCTGGCAACCTTATTGAACATGTTCGCATGCACTCTGAGGAGAGGCCATACGAATGTAAGCAGTGTGGAAAGAGCTTCAAGCAGTCCAGTAGCCTAACTCAACATGTTCGAATACACTCTGTAGAGAAGCCATATAAATGTAAGCACTGTCAACGGTGCTTCAATCACCCTGGTAACCTAACTAAACATGTTCGAATACACTCTGGAGAAAAGCCATATACTTGTAAGCAGTGTGGAAAGTGCTTCAATCAGTCTTCTACTCTAAGGAAACATGTTCGAATACACTCTGGAGAGAAGCCATATAAATGTAGGCACTGTCAAAGGTGCTTCAATCACCCAGGTAACCTAACTAAACATGTTCGAATACACTCTGGAGAGAAGCCATACACTTGTAAGCAGTGTGGAAAATGCTTCAATCGGTCTTCTACTCTAAAGGAACATGTTCGAATACACTCTGGAGAAAAGCCATATAGTTGTAAGCAGTGTGGAAAGTGCTTCGGGACGTTAAGTAACCTCACTAGACATGCTCGAATACACTCTGGAGAGAATTAAGCCATATAATTGTTAGCAGTGTGCAAAGTGCTTCAATCACCCTGGTAACTTAACTAAACATGTTCGAATACAAACTGGAGAGGAGCCTGGAGCCATACAATTGTAAGCAGTATGAGAAGAGTTTCAAGCACTCTCGTAACCTACATTGTAACTATACATGCTCGAATACACTCAGAACACAACATTGAAATGAAGTATGTGCTGGTAGTGTAAATGTCGAGTTCAGTAGCTTAGTGAAAGATAGTTGGAAACAGTTTGAAAGAAATCTTAACGACAACAATAGAATTGATCATCGCTTGTGATTTGTATACATAATCACTTGGGTCTGCGAAAATTAAGGATTAATGATGTGCATTTCCATACCTTTAAAGTGCAACTAACCCCTTTTGCAATTTTTATACATATGAATCTTTGAAAGGTTTTGGGTACTTCTGCGAAGAAATTTTTGGCATACAAAGAATACTTTATGTTCTATGCTTGTTTGAAATGGTGAAAATTTGACCTTTCCTGACCCATGACCTCGTCAGAAAAAGACTGGGTCGATTCTTGATCTTACGTCACCTCATTAATGCATTATTCTCCATGTCGCCTTTCTATCACAACAACATCAATATATAGATAATATACACAGTCTGTGAGTTGTTAGTAAAGAAAACTGTTATTTTAGACAAGCTGCTAAATATTTATTCAAATTATTGCAAAGTTGAATGAATTAGATGACGTAAGATCAAGAATCGACCCAGTCTTTTTCTTACGCGGTCATGGGTCAGGAAAGGTCAAATTTTCACCATTTCAAACAAGCATAGAACATAGAGTATTCTATGTAAGCCAAAAATTTCTTTGCAGAAGTACCCAAAACCTTTCAAAGATTCATGTGTATGAAAATTGCAAAAGGGGTTAGTTGCACTTTAACAAATTGTCTGATGTCCCGACACAGCCAATTTGCTGAAAAGTTTGAAAACAAAGTTGGTAGTTAGTAGTTTTCGTTTGTAATACAAGGTGGAAATTTTCCGAGACAGTAATTGAAAACAAAATGTACAATGTACATTACATTCTCTCCACATTATGATATTAATATATACATAGGCAAACCTATGGGTGGAGCTCCAATTGTTACATTGAAACAATGCTGTCTTATTCCCGGATCTCAAAAAATCATTTGGCACTGTCGACCACGAAATCCTTCCTGAAAAAAAGTTAACTTGTATGGATTAGATCAAGCCTTTTTCAACTGGTTTGACTCGTATCTTAGTAACAGGCAGCAACGATGCAGGATAAATAATTAAACATCTAGTCCCACGATCCTCAATTGCGGCGTGCCCCAGAACGATCCTAGGGCCCCTACTATTTTTACTCTACATTCACGATCTACCCAACTGCCTATTAAGATCTTTTCCTCGGATGTACGCTGATACTCTCATACTCCCTCATTTTGATTACTGCAGTGTTGTATGGGAAAACCTAAACAAAGGACTTGCCGAGAATCTACAGAAGTTGCAGAACCAAGCTGCCAGAATAATAACTGGTTTACCCTTTGATATTTAGATTGATGAGCTCCCTAGTACTCTAAATTGGGACAGACTATGTATTCGACGAATCAAACAAAAAGCAATAAGACTTTAAATAACCTGTCTCCTGAATATTTATCCTCAAAATGTATACCACGTTCAGCCTCTACAAATTACAATCTGAGGGGCTCATCAACAAAACTAACCCTCGTACGACCACAACCAATTTTGGTAAAAAGGCTTTTCGCTTTAGTGGGGCAAAGTCATGGAATGAACTGCCTGAGGATATAATAGGCTAGCTACGTCCCTGTGGTACAAGCAAGTGGCCCCAAACCAGGCAAAAATTGGGGGGGGCGGGCGATGTTTTGGTCGTGGACTCGAACCTACGAGCTTGCAAACTGGGTACCCTTAAGTTCAGAGCATGGCTAAAGGCCTAAAAGCCAAGCCTGATCTACCTGTATGACAAAGGGTAATTCACTAGCTTGGATAGACACTAGATTTTTTAGTTTGTAATAGATACAGAGCGAGTGGCCATGTTTTATCAGATTTACAAACTTGAGCCAGAGTATATGGTTTATAATTATTAAAATCACAGCAAGTTTATGTAAATCAAGATGAATCTGTATTAGATTTACAACTACTCAGTAAACAAGTGTTGAAGTCCAAGTGCCAAAACAACTAGAAACATTAATTTTCTTTGTTTTCCTTCATTAATTATTAACAAGTTTTATAATAATAATTTACGGTATTACTTTTGCAACTTACTCTGATACTGGATGCTTATTCTTGTTATAAGGCTTGACAGGTACTGGTAATCATTCATCATACAGTTCTTTTCATCTTGTATTATTAAGGGTCATAGACAAATTTTGAAAATCTTACTGTCATTTGGATGTTAAGGCCTGCTCCCCCTTAACATACACTTCATATAAAATTGTGTAATAAAGTTATTCCTAAAGTTCCAAAAAAAATATTTTCTTAATGCCCAGGCCAATACCCTTCCTCCCCAGATGGTAATATTTTTTTTAATTTGTTGATGACCCCTAAGTACTAGAGAAACTCAGTTTTCAAGTGATATTTTGAGTAGAGGGGGTTATTCTGCAACTAAGCCATTGATTCAAGGCCCAAGTTTAACGGTAGACAAAAATCCAGGAAGACACTGCAAAATATTCATGTTGATAATAAAAATAAGTCACCACCAGAACTGTGAAATACACAATGCTTGAAATTCAAAGGTTTGTTTCTTTTTCTACCCACATCCAATAGTGTACAGTACCAATCAGTTTCAACAAGAAAAATAAATTCTAATCTAAATATGAATGCTGTGTATAAATTTAAATATAAAGTATTAAGCCTCAGCCTGAAATCTGCTGAAATACAGCCGAGTGGACCCTTGGAATGAGCTGAGAAGGCAGCTGTACATGCATAATTTTCAGGCTAAGACTACCGATCTGTGATCATGACCGTCCAAGAATTGGCCTCGTCCATAAAATTCCTTATTGCCTTTGATTGTTGATTGATCATCACTGCATGGTAATCAGGAGTTCACTTATATATATCTGGTCCTCCGTTGTATAGCATCCAAAGACAAAGGGGATATAAACGACTGTTCAAAGCTGTATAAAAGCTGCACTGCAGTCGAACTCGGAGACCATTGCAGACGCCAGAAGCTGGTAAACAAGTGGTTTCTGTATCCCGTAGCGGTAGGAAAAACACAAAGACAGTCCTTACGCTCCTGTGCAACCACATAAATAGCTTGAACTTATTCAGAACAGAGTTCAACGTTGATATTTCTCTTTTCTTTACATTCGGTGGCTTCACAAATCGCAATCCGCCATTTTCGATGAGCCTCTCTGTACTTCGGCCAGCATGCCCTATGCGCGAACTTTATTATTTACATGACAAGTAACAATTATCCAATCACGGTTAAGTATTTTGATTGATTCTTACGCATGCGTTATCATTTCAGCCAATCAGCAAGGACCAAAAAATGGTTGTTACCAGAGCTCTCTCTGTGGAGATGGGTTCTGGGGGACGGGCGAAAAAGTGGCGGGAAAATTTGCGCCGCATGCGCTTACCTTTTAATCGTCTTTGCTGATATATGGGGCGCCGTTTTGGACATTATTACGAACAGTATAAATAGATCCGTAACTTCAAATATTCATGGCAAACTTTTTATTGCGTGTAGTTAGATTACGTTTTTAATGCCAAATGTAAAGAAACATGCTAAACTTTTTGTCGTATACTTAATTTTCTTGTATAACCATGGCAAACTTAAAACAAACGTGCCATACTAAACTATGACACATTCGGAACACAATACAACTATACGTGGTCTTTCTCAAATATACATGCTAAACTTTTCATTCCGTATGGTATGATGCACCGCGCGCTTCACATGCAAACACACTAGTACCTAGGTCTCGCGCGGCTATCTCTCCTCGTGATCTTTCTTGTTCTGTGGCTGCTTCAAGTTGGCTGATCGTCCAGAGAATTTCAGAGAAGCACTAAGCAACATAGCCCGCCAAGCCAGATTGCTGCTGGCCGGAAATGCCAAGTACGCGTGCAGCAGAAAAACTCACATCAGTTGTAAGCTTTCGTGTAACTATTTGTCCATAGCAGGACTTAACGAAATTGAACCCTGTACAGTACCCTGTAAATCAGGGAACAGCTCCCTCATCTTTGCTCCAAGATCTTCCTCATCCATTGACTTGTCCAGGGGAAATCAGTGCACAACAAACCCGTCATTTTCGAGGTGACAACGGGGTTGATGTGTCGGCATAGCTTTTGTGCAGGAAGAGGGAAGCAGCCCCGAAGCAGCACACAATCTTTATATACTATAGACCCTATGCATAATTTCTGGTGACTTGTATGTCAACGAGGCTGGTAGGTCCTCTGGAATGTTGAAATTGAAGCGCTCAGGGAGATGTGTGAAATGCACTGAACATATGTTCAGTGAAACAATGCCATTATTTTGCTATGCTATACCAGCCTCGTTGACATGCAAGTCACCAGGACTTATGCAGTCCCTTCTTCGAAGGCGGATTTTTGTATACGTAACAGTTCTAGTCGAGGCTATCCCGTCCCGCTCAGTCGACAATTAAATGTCGGAAATGAGCGAACTAGCTCTGCAGCTGCTGCTCTAGCCGGTCTTCAGTGGCGTTGTACATGGCTGATTCGTAGTTGTGTTTATTGTGCTGGTACTGCTAATACTGGAACGAAGTGATGGCTCACTAAGCCTCTGCTCGATCGGCAGTACACTCCTATTGCTATAATTACCCAGCAGCAATCTGGCTTGGTGGGCGATGTTGCTTAGTGCTTCTCTGAAATTCTCTGGACGATCAGCCACTTTGATCTTGAAGCAGCCACAGAACAAGAAAGATCACGAGGCGAGATAGCCGCACGAGGCGAGATAGCCGCACGAGACCTAGGTACTAGTGTGTTTGCACGTGAAGCGCGCGGTGCATCATACCATACGGAATGAAAAGTTTAGCATGTATATTTGAGAAAGACCACGTATAGTTGTATTGTGTTCCGAATGTGTCATAGTTTAGTATAGCACGTTTGTTTTAAGTTTGCCATGGTTATACAAGAAAATTAAGTGTACGAAAAAAAGTTTAGCATGTTTTTTACATTTGGCATTAAAAACGTAATCTAACTACACGCAATAAAAAGTTTGCCATGAATATTTGAAGTTACGGATCTATTTATACTGTTCGTAATAATGTCCAAAACGGCGCCCCATACTGATAACCTGTTGTTTTGGACGTTTTCAAAGTCGACGAGATGGCAAAACTCTACATTTCCACCGGTTAATGCCTCTTGTCTTTCATCTAGGGTCTTAAATTGAATATTAAGTGTATATGAAACGAAAATTGTTTTCACTTAATTTTATGAAACAAGGTTATCGGCTTTTGTTGCTAGAACTGAATATCCTACCGTCCAAAACTGCGAAAGATCTGTCGAACATGGCAAAATTCATGAGACAAATTTCGCTCGGTCAGAAGCATGTAAAATAGGCCTGTAAACGTAAATACCTTTGCACGCACTTTTCTTTTCAAACTCTAAACAAAAGCGACTGCAAAGGTATTTACGTCACAATTGTGTTCCAGGCCCCTTAGAATCTGTCGCACAAAAGGTGGTTATTTTGGGTCAGGAAGTATTGTTTTTCCATTTGAAATTTTCTTTTACATCTATTTTTGTGTATAGTTGTGTAATTTTAAATAATTTCCCCTGAAAACTGTAAACATAAATTTCATTTCATAGACACTTTAAGTAGTTAAATAGTCTGAAATTTTGATAAAAGCGTAAAATATAGTTTGAGTCAAGGACATGCGCAGAGTGCACAAAACAGGTCCCACATTGCATTATCGACCACAGAGCCTTCTCTTATTTCTTACTGCGCATGCTCGACGAGATCGGTAAGAAATAAGCGAAGGGTCGGGTCGAGAATGGTCCCACATCTGCATGCATCAAGATAGGTGTTCTAAGAGGTTTGGCTATCCAAAATGCACAGTCTGGGTCAAATTACAACCGACATTTGTAAGTAAATACAAACGTTTACTACAGGCTCGCAGTGGGCTTCAAATACAGTAGAAATTGGCCCGATTTCTCAGTTCTTGGATCTTACAGTTTTTTCGCGGTCAGGAGTACTTCATTACAGTCGGGCAGATCTATCACAATTTGGTGTGAAGACAGATACCCCAATGATTTGCGCACAGCTAGGAAACATCTCCAAATGTCAATCTGTCAACTTGTAAAATTTATACACACTTGTAAAATCCGTATATATGAATCCGATACCTACCTTAGTACCATACATATGTAAATCAATGACAATACTTACTCATAAATTGTCTTATTTAGGCCAGATCAAAAAAATTGCTTGTTTAGCGTCCCCGCCCGACCTGAGAAATGTCCCCGACCTTTTTCATAAAAAACTTTAGAAAGTGTAATGCGCCCGCGAACACCAATTCTTGTACCCAGACCCCTACATGTACCACTTAAAATATGCGCCGGCGCATTAAATATTTTAACATCGACGCCATTTTGTTTCTACAACACGAGGTGAGTGAATAATGTCAAGTCAAGACAAAATAAGCTTCACATAGGAAGGAAAAAAAAAAAAAAAACCTCCCTCCCTACCTGGAAAAATTGAAACGGGTGGACGCTAAACAAGTAATTTTTTTTATCTGGCCTTATTTTACTTTTTTTCCTCGACTATCTTCTCTGTGGTAGTGGTCAACTCGAAAGCCACTGGCTACTTTGATCACGACGCACTTTTCCCCAAAGCTGGAAATATCTATTTCTCTTTTTCCCCCCATATATTATATTGTAAACTTCATTAATAATTCATTAGGGTACTAGCCAATCCCATGTGCTGAATGACACCACATGATCGCCTCTGTATACCCGCGTACAAACCTGATTAATAAAACATCGGGTTCTGTATCGATATACAGAACCTTAACTGTTATACCCACGTAAAAAGTAAATAAAACAACCGCAAAATGTTATTCGATTTCTAAACTGTGACTGCGTCACTTCATAGCAACCAGACCTCACGCTGATTTGGACTTCTGATGATCTCTTCTGGCTCATTATGAATTGTTTCGAAAATGTGATAACTAGCTTTTAAAAAACGTTTTACTATTAAAGATATATATCATGTACGTAATTTGTTATGTTGTTTTTGTCTGTATTTGCGACTATTTTGGGCTGCTTAGATCTATATGACATCCCTTTGCACTTTTCGTCATACAGCCGCCATGTTGGTGTACAGTTCCTGGCAATAGATTCTTCGTTAGCTTCTTTTGTTCTGTACACCAACATGGCCGCCATGCCCTTTGTCATTTGAATCTCTGGGGATTGAGTGCAAACCATCTTTTGAGACTTCTCAGTTAAAGAATCGATCCCTCACAATAGTACGTCGAGACAAATGAGTAATATTCCGTCGCCCCAGTAACCCCAATTAGCCGTGAATTGTCCTTAAAAAAGACGTCCCATTTGTCTTCCTTCTTTTAAATGTCCGAATTGAAGGATAGGTAACCCTCGAGCCAACCTCGTTCCCAGGTAGGGTTGTCCACAAGTTGCTCCTAAAAGTCCAAAAAGTTGCTCATAATTTCTCAAAAAGTTGCTCAAAAGTTGCTCGAAAAATCAAAAAGTTGCTAAAAAGTTGCTAAAAAATCTAAAAGTTGCTAAAAAATGCTCTCAAAAAAGTTCATGTGCACAATCAATTTGATGATTTCATAGCATAGAATTGAGTTAGCTTTAACAATTATTATTTTGCTTTCCATCATTTCGTGTACAAATAGCTTTCGTAGCATGTACCTTTGTCGGCCATTTTGTTTTACATTTTCCAAGGACAACCGCTGACCTACATTTACCACAGGTAGACCATTTCTTCACAAAGTGTATACAAATCAGTAAAAAAAACTAATTCTCTGCTCTTATTCGACCCGTTGATCGGCTTGAATTCATGTAAATGTAAAAACAAAGTAAAAGAAACGAAATAGTTGCTCAAAGTTGCCTTAAAGTGAAAAAGTTGCTCAAAGTTGCTTTCAAGTAAAAAAATTGCTCGAAATCGGAAAAGTTGCCCAAAAGTTGCCGAGCAACTTGTGGACAACCCTATTCCCAGGGCCCTTTCCCTTCGCTTGGGGGCGAGGCGGCTCAAGTGAAGGGAAAGGGCCCTGGGAACGAGGTTGCCCTCGAGCAAAATACCGAACTATAAAACAGCCAACTTTTAACTCCCAGATTGTTTTCTCCCAGATTCTTTCAGACTGCTATCTATACTGAAAGCTGTTAAATTTAGTCTTAAAACGTATTTATTTCGTCAATTTTATGCTGTATAATTATTTTGTTTTAGCTTATAACTCTGTGATATTGTTTTTAGTTATTTTTGTCATTTTTGTTTTAGACATTTTTATATCATTTGTAAAGCCCCTTTGAACTTTGGAAAAGAGCACTATTAAGTTCTATATATTATTATTATTATCAGTATTGTTATTATTACTCCGGCCCTGCTATGGCAGCAGCCGGAGTCTTAAAATGCAGTCTGTGTCTTTTTTTTCCTTCTTTTTTTTGTTCTATCAGCGACAGAAGTTGATCAGTTCAGACCTTTGCTGCTAACAATGTGGGTCGGAGACACTGTGATCGAGCGATAAAGCAGGAGGCATGCGCATTAAACGTTATAGATTTATTTAACGCTGTTTACATCACATAATATCATCACCGTATAATTACCACTGTGGGAATGTGAAATGAGCAACACGTAAGACTTCGAGGCGCTACAGTTCTTTTTAACTACTTTTTCATCTTCTAATTCTTGTAAAAGAACTGTTATAGACCTAAAAATACACGAACAATACATTAGATCTGCGCTGTCTGGACAGATATAAAAACGTAAGCGAAATACAATCTCAGCTTTAAATGTTTCTAAACACGTATTGATATAAAAGGTATCGAATTATAATCTCAGGGTAGACAGATAACAAAGGTCAAAGCTCTCAGACAAGGCGAGACAAGGAGATATCGATTTCTATGAGTCATTGTCAGAAATCTATTCCCGGCCGTAAAATTAGGCAATACGTCTGTCAATGGATAACTGAACCGTCAGGTCAACTACACAGCTAAGGCATGTTTTACGACAGAATAACCTAGCTAGAGAGTCTTTCTACTGGATTGAGAGTTACATGTCTGTTAATATGGGAAAAACTGAAGCCAACCCTCATTGCATTGTCCCCCCATTGAGTTTGATAACTAGCCTGAAATATAGCCGCCTTCTCAGCTCGTTCCAGGGTCCCTGATTTTTCAAATGGCTCAACTCGTCGCGAGTGCGAGTGAACTTGTACTGTTCGCAGTCTACATCACGCCGCGTATACAGTCAAGTCTGTTTGTCTCGGAAAGTATTTATTGTAGTTTATATCTCTTCCCTAATTGCACTGATGAAGGACTCGAAACCCTAAACGTCCCAGCAGCTTGTGTTACAGCTGATAAACGGAGGAAATGGCTCTATAAACAAAATCAAAGCGGACGAGTTTCGTGTTGTTTAGCTTTGCGGCCGAAGTCCATCATTGTCTGAGTTTTCTAGACACCCTTTGGTTGTGCGAGTTGTGACACTACAATCAGTGACACATGCATGTGTGCATCTTGGTTATACGAATGTGGAATGAAAGGAAACAGGTTAGCTGAAAGTTAAGTTCGAGGTAGGCTTCGAGTTTCATTCCGATTCAGTGCATATGTGCACGAAGGTGGCGGATGCTGTCAACAACACTACCAAAAGATCCAAAACGAAAGATTCAGTTACGTAAGTACTGTAAGTAAACTCTTTTTGATTTGAATAAATTTCCTCTCAGTTTATCTGTTAATGTACTTTTTCTTCTAATTATCGCTTTATTTAACATCTCTGTGATTTAGAGTATGCGTACCTCAGAATAAATTATTTGAAAGGTCAACTGAACTCTTGTGTCGATAAGCGCAAATGTTTTTTTGTGAAACAGTCTGTGAATTTGATAAGCGGCTTAATAGAAGAGCATTTCACATTTATTCATACAGTTTTAGCCGGACATTCCCCCGAGTTTTTGATCTATTTTCAATCAAATTCAAAGTCTGAATATGTCATTGTATTGCATTTATACACTTGAATTGCCAGTATTCTGTTGTTCAAATACCGCGTTATCATAGTCATGTCATAAAATCAATCAATAGATCAGACGTTTTTATGCCGTTCTCACTGGCGAATTAAAGCACGACTAGCTAGAACACTCGAAATGCTTGAAAATCACGCGTCTTCGGCTTACGATTTTCAAGCATTTCTCTCAGCAACCGATAAAACAAGATTTTTTTAATATTATATTTTTTGTTAATTAAATTAATTGATCGACTGTTAAAGCAGGAGGCATGCATATGCGTAACACAACGATACGCACAACGTTCGTTCAGCGTTTAAAGGCACAACATTCGAACAGTGACAACATTCGAAATCGTAAGTAAGCTCTTTTTGATTTCAATTCCTCTCAATTTGTCTGTTAATGTACTTTTTGTTCTAATTATCGCTATATTTAATTTTAAGATCTCTGTGATTTAGAGAACCTGGATAAATTATTTTAAAGGTCAATTAACTAACTGACATTGAATTCCAAACCGTTTGTGTTTATATTAAAGATAAATTCGTCTAACAGTCTGTGAGTTTGAGAAGCTGGCTTAAAAGGGATTTGTCATTAGGAATTACACGTTTTTTATGACTAAGAAATTGATGTTTTTCATTCACACTCATCATTTATTGACATAGTTTTTGCTGGATATTTTCCAAAGATCAATAGAATTCAGAGTCTGAATAAGTCCTTGGATTGAATTTATTGCAGTGCATTACAGTTGAATTGCCAATATTCTGTTCTTCAAATCCACTGATTGTGCGTGTGTACTAACAGTGAGTTGGCTGTGTGCATACTAATAGCGATGTGAACACAGGTAGCCCGAAAATACAAACAAAGGGTACCTTACTGAAAACACAGGGAACCCGATACAACTGGGCCAAGCTAGGATAACACACATCGGGCAGAATGGCGCGACACATCCGGGTCCTAAAAATTACAGTACGCCGCCAAATTCGAAAATTAATTTGAACAGGACGGCCAATTTACAAAGGAAACAGTTCAAAATGGCGATAGTGGCATTGCATTTATAACAATAGGACAACACAGGTAACCCGAAAATATAAAGACGGCACGCACTGATACCACAGGTAACCCTGAACAACTAAGGCGATAACGCAATTTTATTATCATGATAATTGCGTTCCCCTGGGATAACACAGATAGCCCGACAATACATAGAGAATAGTAATGTACCGCATTGATAACAATAGGACAACACAGGTACCACGGCACTCACTGATACCACAGATATCCCGAAACGACTAAGCCGATACCACCATTTTTATTATTTTATTCTGATTCTAATTTTGTGTTAATTAAATCATGAAGCGCTAGTGCACTCATGTTCACTCGTGTTCTGAATCGTGGAGTTATATTTCAGATCCTACTTGTATTTGGATCCTAGTATTTTTGTAATCCTAGGTACCCTGGCTTACGTGAAGTTGCTCGTGTTGATTCGTGTTTTACTTGCGTGCACTCGTGTTCTACTTGTGTTCACAACATCTAAACGAATATGTATTATAAATATATAACTTCTGCTATTATATTTGTCTGTGTTGCGCGTCTTTGAAGAGAAAATTAGTTTTCAAGTTAGTTTTCAAGTTCGATTCTCCGCTGATAAATTTAGATCGGTGTGGTGGCTCAATTCAAAGCAAATTCCCCATATTCAAGAAAACACAGTGGTTCGCAATTAGGAGCCGTTAGTCCAGCAAAAAAAAACAGACTTGAGCCGTCTGAGCGGAGGGTGCGAGGAAGGTTTCAGCTTTTCTCCTCATAGACACGTAACATAGAAAACCTGATTAGCACAATTTATTTATTTGGAATACATCTTTGTATAGATATTGAATGGATTTAGGCTTTAGTTCCTCTTTAAAGGTGCGTGCAGCTTCTTGTTACTCTGGCGCTGCTATGTGATGCAACTGTGCGTGTATACTTTCGCATCTGATTGTGCAATCCAATATGACTGATTGTGCGTGTGTACTAACAGTGATATGGCTGTGTGCATTCTAAAAACGATGTGAACAAAAGTAGCCCGAAAATACAAAGAGAGGGTACCTTACTTAAAACACAAGTAGCCCGACATAACTAAGCCAAGCTAACATAACACCGGTAGCCCGGAAATACAAAAATAGGGTACCGCACTGGTAACACAGGTAACCCGATAAAACAAACCGCTGTGCACTCGTGTTCACTCATGTCCTGACTTATGTGGAGTCTTAGAACAGATCATATTAGTATTTGGATCCTAGTATTTGTGGGCTACCTGTGTTACCCTAGGGTACCCTGGCTTACTTAAAGTCGCTCGTGTTCTACTTTTGTTCACTCGTGTTCTGACTCGTTTTAGATGAGATCAACTGTGTGTGCGCACTTTCGAATCTTTCGAAAATTGGCAAACACGCAGTATCTGAGATAGTCCGCATTACACAAAATACGCCGGAGTTCAAGCTGCGTGCAGCTTCTTGTTATATTAGCAGAGGACAGATGATCAGTCTAGACACAATAGTACAGTAATTGGAATTCGGCTTCCGAATTTTGACAACATTGCCGTGAAGGCCCCAAACTCTGATCTCTTCATTCGTATTACAGTAATAAAATTAGTTTCGGTTTCGATCCGTCCCTACTGACGTCCTAATCGATTGTTCAAGGTTGTCAGTCATCTGTGCGAAATTTCTTCCGTTCCATGTATCGTGCGGTGAACATCGAGCCATTTGTCGATAAATCTTGTATACTCTTGTTTTAGTGTTTTGAAATAAATAATTTCACCAAAGAATTGGCCAGCAGCTCTCATCAGAAAAGGAAGAGATGTTGGTAGCAAAAAAAATCAGATTTGTTGAAACGGAACCCGGTTATTTCAAAATTCAAATTCGGCCCGTGCGGGGTCTGAGTCCGAGTCCTCACACCATTAAGAAATTGGCTTCCTGTGGTAAAATGCAGACCACAGCAATCCCGGTATTTTTCTTATATGCATACCACAGGGTTCCCGATATATTCTTTCCGTGATTTTTCTGGGTAACCCCACACCGACACCGCGGCAAAACGGTATGGTCCGCTGGCCAAAAGAACGAAGGCGCTGCTATCAAATACAAATTACCGAGGGTTTCAACTTTTTTAGTAAATAATTTTATAACTTAGTAAACTCACAGTGAATTACAAATTAAGAAAACTTCAACCTGTTAAAGTCTTAGGCTTAGCTTTTAAGTAGTTTTCTTATTTTTTTACAAAACAGTTCACATATAGATACTTTTAAGCAGAACTTTTAAAATTACGGGTATGTGCCTGTTGTTTCATTTCAGGTTTCGCGGGAAACTGGGGGCGGCCGCGCGCCGACAAGAAATAGCAAATACGCATGCGCGTAACGTTTTGCCGCGGTGTGCCCCACACCGTACCTTTGGGTTTCCACCTAATTGTGGGGCGGATATGTGCGATAATTGTTCACTTTTGGCTAAAAGCACGAAATTTGGCACAGAGATGGGTTTTGATGTGCTAATCAATATCTGATATGGTGCCATCGCGAAAATTAGTGCGTAGTCAAGTTAAGAGGATGTTTTCAAAATGGCCGCCATCTTGGACCGGAAGTAAAATTTCATTTGATTAAAAACTCTTAACTCTTGTGGTTGTACTTAAAACGGCCAAATAATGTCTTCAACCATCTATACCAGCTAGGTAAATATTTTGTTTGATATTTCAAGCAACACAGGACAAGATTTGTACAAGTAAAACCCAATGTTTATAATGGCTGCCATCTCAAACCGGAAGTAGCTGCAGGCAGTACCGGAAGTACATTAAAAAGCCGACTTACTGTGACATATTTTTACCGAAATTGATCCCACTATTATAAGTAATTGATTTAACACGATAGCTGATCTTCGAACCCTACAATAGCAAAGAAATAACAGTACTCAGATGTTCTTCATATGTTTTATATGGTATTTACTTACACTATGGCAGTAAATCAGTTTAGTCAGTGTACATATACTAAGAACATTCTTGATATGTGCAATATGCACCATGTTATTCATGCATGTAGCTCAAATGCATTTTTCTAAAGAATACATCTTTATTACTAAATCTAAATGGTTACGACCTTTAAGCCCTTCAAACCAGGCTGTTACCATGTAAGAAGAGCGTTCTACTCATCTGTTTCCACATTCATCAGTGCACGAACAGAGTGCGGTGCAGTGCAGGTCAACCTTCACACAAGAACAGTTTCCCCGACATCCTCTCTTGCATCCACAGCGGACGAGCTACCGACACGACTTTGTGATCTCAGGAAGTGCTGTCCAGAATGGCTTCCAACGGCCTTCATCTGATGTCCAACCCCACTGCAGCGGACTTGGTAGCACTGGACGTGGAGTAAGGGCTTGTTCCCAGCAGTAACCTGCCTGGTAAGCGGTGCGTTTTGCGTGTTCTACTAGAGATGCTCTGGTTGGGGGTATTGCATCCAGGGCCCTACCTTTCTGGGCAAACAACTGCTTCTTTGCCTCGTTCACTGTGGTCTTGCTGCTGGTCCTGTCATACAAGAGTACCACGAAGCGCTCAAGGTGCTGCATGCAAGTATCGTTAATGGTAGTTGGGCAGTTGGCTAGAGAAAGAAACGCCTCAGTGACCTCTGGGTAGCATTTCCACGCTTCGAGAGCTGTTTTCTTCCCTCTTCCACCAAAACAAGACACGGTATCACAGCCAGTGAAGGCGTGGAACACAGGGAGTGCCTTTGATACTTGTGGACCCAGACTGCTAGACAACTCGTGTGCAGGGATATAGCGCAAATGAGCACCAGTTCCCAACGCCACCCACAACTCAGGTCGAGCATGCCCTGGAAGCTGTGTGAACACCGCGACTGCCAGCACAAGTATATCGGTGTCTACAGTTCTGAGCAAGATCTTATGGTAGCCCTGTTGAACTGCGTCCTGTACGTGAAGCAACATTCTGGTGTCAGCTTCCTCATGCGTGCACGGGGACAGGCTTGATACATTACGTGGCAGAGTACATAGCACTCCTTCTCCACATGTGGTGATCACTTGCTTCTCTATGTTGATGGCGGCAATACATCCTGCCAAGAACTTGAATAACTCACTCTTGTTCTCATTCACGCTTAGGAAGTCATTCCATTTCCGCGGAAGCTGGTTACTAGCTGCAACACGCCACCGGACTCCAATTCCTCGACTGAATCTTGTGGTGGCTTTCAGGCTGTTGTCAACATATTCGTCCCACACGACATCTAGACGATCAACACGACGAGCTTGCGCCTGTATGTAGGGTAGAATGGACTGTGTCGCATAGTCGGAAAATGTTCTCTCTGTTGCGCCTGGCCTTATCATATTCACGAGTACAGCTCCGTCGATGATGATCACATCATTTTGTTCAGGCATCTCACTTCGGACTGTGATACTAGCTTGGAGGCAGTCCGCCAGCTCTGACTTCTTCCTTGGAAGACGTAAGGTGCCCAGACTAGAGATGGATGGGGGATACGCTTGGTTCTCGTGCCTGAAGAAATCATCAATGTCGCCATCCCTTGTCTGGCAAGATATGAATAGCCTTGCAAAAAGAGAACAGTCACTCTTCACTGACGATAACTGCTGCGCTGCCTTTGACGTCTTTGGCGGAGATGAACAGAACAAGCTGATTTTATTTCGCTTTATTGGAACTTAGATGGATTTCTTGCGTTGCATCAAGCACTCAGATATAAAGCTGTCACGCTGATTTCTGCCGACTGATTCAATCTCATGCAATCGAGTCACCGCATCTGGCCCTGCAAGCTGCTTAGTATCGATGGTGAGAAGGTCTCGACTATCTTCCAGGAAGGGATTTCCTAGGTCTTCTATGCTTGCCACCAGAGATTTTACATCTTTGAAAAAGGATACTTGATGGCTTCTCTGCGTCTCATGATGACTGTCTTTACACACATCTTCTGTACTTGTGGACATGCTTGCTTCAAACTCGTTAACAAGCCTTGCTATCTCTGGGACGGACGTCATCCATCTCCGAAGAGCAGCTGGGTTTTCCGTGAGACCTACAGCGCCGCCATCACCTTTCACCATGGCATTATTTTGCTCATGAGCCTGGTCAATGGCAATTGCCGAGAAGCGTCTCGGCGACTTGTGGACAGTGAAACATCCCTTCTCAAACTGCCAGGCGACGTCTGGAGCTGTCTTCTCGAGGGTGACCATGTCGCGAAAATGGACGGAAAGCCAGCGCGCATAGTTCGTATGGTTAAGGGCAAAAAACCAAGGCAGCATGTCATAGATAGCGTCAATGTAAAGTGCGAAGTTCCATTGACGAAGTGATTTAATATACGTCAACAGAAGCAGCTCAAGCTGGAATGTGGTATACCAGTAGAGGAATTGTGGCGCGGCTGAGGCCTGCTGCTTACACCAGTTGTCAAAGGGAAGGGCGTTGTCTTCACTTGTCACGTCCTCTTTGTACTTGGTATATGCCTTTTGGAGCAATATGTACAGACTGCTTGCCGTCACTTGATGAGCTCGTCGAGTACGGGTAACGCTTGCCGCCTTAAGAAAAGACTCCGCTGTTCCAGCTGATGCAACATCTGCGTCTACCAATGCTGCAGTCCATCCGCTATCCTCCAGCCAATTGCCGATGGCTTTTAGAAAAGCCATTTCGATATGCAAGCCTCCAAACATGATCACAAACTTCTGCTCCCCATAACGTTCCGGCCAGTTCCACTGAATTTATTTTGCTACAGCATACAGCGGCTGATCAACAGCAATTACTGGACGTTGACCAGGATTCAGGTAATGCACAGCTGCCTTGATCACATCCATAGCATGTCGGATCATTGATACTGGCTTAGCCTGATCAGGGAAAAGAGGCAGAAGAGCAGATATGGTAGATGAGCGTGTGTGATGCTCTTGATCCCTGGTCGAGTGATACGCTGACCACGATACATTTGTGCCATCCTCCAGACTCTCTCTATCAGCGACATTCTGCTCTGCATTTTGCAGCCACCCCTTTTCTTCTCCGAGGGCGCGGTCAATTGTACTTCCATCTCTTTGAAGTTGGTTACTGATTTCTGGGACCACGGGTTTGGTGCTTTGCATAACCGCCGGTGTAACTTCCGTGTAGGACTTGGGTAGCTCTGCCACGGTTTTGGAACCAGCGCTCACTGATTGCTCAATACCAATTTGCGCTCGAGCAATCCCAGGAGCGTCGGGAGTGACATTCTGGAATAGAGATATCCCTGTCCCGTGGAATGAATCGTGTGCAGTAGTAGAACTGGGATTGTGATCAATGTTATCGACAGCAGAGGTGGTAAACAAACCCAGGCGAAGATTTGAAGGGCAAACAACATTATCTTCTTCATAGCGTCGACAAATGGCATTCCCCAAATCTGTTGAGATGGCGAGAACTCTGTCGTAGGAAACACTGAGACCCAGACCAGCATTATGACAATTAGATCACGACTGCGCGTCTTTGCATGGATGGACAATCCAGTGTAATATGGCCAGTGGCGTTTCGCGGGCTTTGTTCCTGCGCTCTCGCTTTACGTCTCCTTCCCGCCGACGAAGGTAGCTGTTGAATTGCATCAACTGGGCTATAGTGAGACCTGCTTGTGAATTAGACGCAGTGCTGGCTTGATTTTCAATATTTGGGCCGTATAGAATCATATTCATATGCAAGTGCCAGTACTTTCTACAGAGACAGAAGAGGTGGAGCGTGTGCACTTTCCCCCGACTTGAAGCTCCTGTTCTTGTGCGCGCCTCTTCTCCGCTCTTTTGAGTTTGGTGGAATTGAAAAGGGCGTAGCAGCTTTTGTGCCAGCAAGCTTTATGCCGTGAAAAAGTATCCTCGATCCCCTCCCCTTCGTCAAGCCTAGAAAGATTTACATCGCTTGGCATACAATCGAGGTCGTGAAACTTTGTTATATTGGAAGCCAAAGTTCTGTAGCCTGCCCCAGCATCAGACTGGCGCTTGGTATCAGCTGGGCACTGCAACGGCTCCTTGGTTATTTGCTGGCAAATAACACAACGAGACCAGTCTGTCTTCTCTAAGCCTTGGTCACCGCTATTAGACATTGACAGTTCCTTCAATGAAATCGAAAATTTTCGATTATAGGCTAAGCTCGATGAAAATTAATCTGAATGAATTGTCAAACACAATTCAATGAGCTCCATATCAACAAAATTAATAATATAATAACTTCATGACTATGCCAGAAAAACGTCTTTTTTACCATCCGTTTATATCAGTAGTAGTTTTAACTACAATTTTTTCTCCCTAATGGTGAATTTCATTCTTTAATTACATTTCCTCGAGTGATATGAGAGAATCTTTACACAAGAGAACGCTCCATTTTGAATAAAACAACTCATATAGCAGGCGTAAAATATGTACTTACAGTGCATCCAGTGTAGTGATATGTTCAGGTCTTCTTACGATGCATGCCAAATAACTAAAAACACTGTCTCTTTTACATCTCTTATCAATTTACATACTTACATGTTGCGCTATTTTTTGTTTTCTGACAATTAACCTAGCTTATAGCTTGCAAAAATCCTTCCCTACTTTCGTCAGAGAAAAAGATGGCGGACTTGAAATGCAAATTAGTTTCCCGCTAGATTTCTGGGTAATTTACCAGTCTATCTCGGCATCATTTCTTTAAAATTTAATAACAGGAAATCATATTTGATAATTGTGGATTAAATGTTTGATACATGTTGTAAATGGTACTGTTTCGTATCACGTCCGGTTACAGTGCAGCACACGCAGTATTTACGTAAATCACCAAGCATGCTAAGGCTTGGCTTGCTGGCGAAATATGCTAATTAGGTGCAAATTTCAATTTCGGTTAATATCTCTTTAGGTTTAACAGTTAGAGCAACCAAAATTGGCCACAAGGTGTTGTTTGTTACATTACAATTTTTCCAGTACGTCGTTACCATGGCAACATCAATTAAGGGGGCTCAGCCGGGAACTTCTGATTTTGTAAATGGGGCACAAGAACACCAATCTTTTTCTGATATCAGTTCCTAAATGTGTTAGTTAAACAAAGAGACAACTTTTGGTGCTTGGCATGCTTGTACTTAAATCACGTGACCGTGAGAACAGTAGCCATAGCAACATACTTCATTTAATATATCTGTTACTAGATATACTGGATAACCATACGAGGCAGAAATGGATGTAGACACACTCTTTACTTGATACTGAAATAAAAGTTTGGAGAATGGAGTATGTTCTATAGACCCCATTTTTACTTAAACGCTGAAATATTAAATTGAGAAAAGAACACCCTTAAATCTAGTTTCCATGGCAACCAAGTGTTCAGAAATTATATGGGCCACGAGACCAAGATAACTGCCAAGTTTAGTTCCCATAGCTTATTCCTGTACCGAGATATTGAAAAAACACTACTTATCCGCGTATAAGCCCCTAAACAAAGCCTTGACATGCTTGAAATAAGGGCCTGTTTCGTTTTTTGGGGCGATTTTGAAAAAAATACCCTCAAACATTAGAAGTAAATTACTTTTGCAGAGGTTAGGATAAACTGTAGTTATTTTTTGCTAAGTTAACACAACTTCCGGTGACGACAACTCTCACTTCCGGTCCAAGATGGCGGCCATTTTGAAAACATCCTCTTAACTTGACTACGCACTAATTTTCGCGATGGCACCATATCAGATATTGATTGGCACATCAAAACCCATCTCTCTGCCAAATTTCATGCTTTTAGCCAACAGTGAACAATTCGACCTAAAATCTGCACCTATCCGCTCCACTACCAAGAGAAGGATGGGTATCTCATTCACTGTTTACGGGAAACTCTCCAGGCAGAGAATACCAGAAAATATCGGGATTCCTGTGGTTTGCATGTTGCCACAGGAAGCCCATTTCTTCATGTCCCTCCACCGCCATTTTGTTTTGCCTGTCGAGTGTTGTGTAGTGTTTCTTCTCTATTTGGTAAGTTTTATAGCATGCTTCACAAAATGGTAAGCTATAGCTTTATATACTCATTATAAACTTAAGGTTAAAGCTTAATTTTTAATGGCTTACGTTTATAATTTCATAGTTCTTTTAGTTTTAGAATTAGATTCTTCTTTAATAAGTTTTTATATCGCTTCTGTAGTTCCAGGATGATTTCTGAGTTCTGAATCTGAGACTTATACCCCATTCACACCACACATGTTTAAAAGCTGTTTAATTAAACAAGTTTAAAACGATACCTGTTCACACCGCATGCTCGCTGGCGCTAAACTAGTTTCAAACTGACCTTTCTGAACTAAACAACCTGTTCGACGTGTACATGTAGTTTTAACCCACTGACTACCTAAACACATTCAAGATAGGGGCTAGATAAACTCAATTTAATTAAACAGGTTTAGTTGGTGTGAAAGGGATATTAGTTATCTGCTAGTCTGGGGACAAGGAATCATAAAGATCCGTACACACGAAGGGACAAGTCCCGGGGACAAAATGTTGTCCCTGCGACAATATATTTCCTAGTTCAGACAGGGGACAAGTCCCTTAATTCTCATAGATAGACTTTTCTTCAAAGAAGAATGAAGTTTGGTTACATTTTTACATTGCAGAAAAAAAATTATGCCTATATGTAGTGGAGGAATTTTTTTGGCACCTTCTCCCTGATCACAGGTAGCCCAAGCTTGGGATCTGTATAATATTTAACAGCATTTGTATGGGATTTTTTAGTTTTCCATGTACAACGTAAATCTTAAATAAAACTCGACAAAAACGTATACAGTGTCTTCTTGTGTTCCTTAACTATGTCTGTGCCATGTTACAGCGAATTTCAGCAAAATTTTCCCTTAAAACCCTAACCCATGGGAAATTTTGCTAAAATTCGCCGTAACATGGCACAGACATAGTTAAGGAACACAAGAAGACACTGTATAGGTTTTTGTCGAGTTTTATTCAAGATTGGGTTAGGGTTTTAAGGGAAAATTTTGCTGTACATGAAATGTTGTACATGAAAAACTAAAAAATCCCATACAAATGCTGTTAAATATTATACAGATCCCAAGATTGGGCTACCTGTGTCCTGATCTGCACAATTTTTTTTATACTAATTTTTGAAGTTCCAGGTTTATTACTGTAAAGGAGAGATTTGTCACAATACAGCACTAAATAGTTCTCAAGGGTTCTCAGTCTTTATTTAAATAAAGGAACTATAAGAACTGGAGTGGGAAATGTTTGAATTTCAGGTTCTTGGATGCACCTTTTGCACTTTCTGGCACAATTTAATGCATTGTAGGTGCAATAATGTGTGTGTATGATTTTGAATCCAATTTTGAGCAGTTGGGGGTGTGGCTTATAATTGCCATGCATGAATCTTTCCTTAAAATATTAAAATACATGGGGAGGGTACTCAGGGTAGGGGGTTGGAGCATTTGAATATGAAACCAAGGTACATAATATCTGACCAACCCTCCCCCCCCCCCCCCCCCCCCCCACCCCCCAAGCTGAAACCTTGTTGTCCACATTACCAGCTAGAGGAGTCCACTGGGACATGCTCCCTGAAATACTTTTTATGAAGCCTCAGAAATGCTATTCTAAAATTTTGACTGCATAACGCGCCACCATGGTTTTGCATGAATTTTATTTTTCGGACTGTGTGCATGAAAATTATCTCATCATTTTTTCCTTTGCAAAATATTTTTTTTGCTTTTGGCCAACCCTATAGATGCAGAATAGGGTCCATCCCTATGCAGAATATTATAAGTGTGGTAAAAATAATCTAAAATAATCTAGTCATGGCCAGGGTTTTTTGCATCCTCAGTGATCGTGAGTCACTCCAGCTAGCTGCATGATTCCTTTTGATTACACTTAATTACTGTGAACTACAGAATGGCCAGTATTGATAGAGAAGAGATATATCACAAAACCTTTCAACAGTACATGTTGAAAATCTCCTAGTCTGACAGGCTCAAGCCTAATAAGTTTTACTAGCCTGAGGGACTAGTAGACTGCTGCTAGTGTCGAGCCCTGCATTTAATATACAGTGTCCAACCATCACGATTTGTTTGGGATTATCAAGATTTTGCAGATCTGCTCCCTGTGACGAGCAACAAGCCCAGAAAGATATTTTCGTCGAATTCTCATAATACTTGAATAAATATCTGATTTCTTGAACTTTTACTCAGTGAATATGCCTGAGAAATTACGAGAATTTTATTGCAATACCAATTTTTATGGAAAACAATTAAGCCTCAAATGACGATCAATTTACCGAGCCTTTTTGACAGAAATATTCGTCTGAGAGTGCTGGAAATGATGTTTCAGGGCCTCCAGATTTCAAAAGTTTCCCTCCTAGAGGCTCACGCCTCTGGCACTCGCTAAAGTTTCCCCTACAATTTAAATCCCGATTTGGGAAGGTCCATAGGTTGGTCAAATACATGTACATGCATACCGCTGTCAGCAATGTAATATAGAACAATGGATATTGCAAACTCATGCACTGATTGGCTATAATATAAATACAATAACCTATTAATTATTATTTTGTGGCATCAAAATATGCCCTGATATTTTGTCCACAGACATTAATCGCTGATATTTCTCACTTGCGGAGAGAAAATATCGGATCATGTGATAAATTCAGCCAATCATGTGCGAGAGAAAATATTTGATTGGTTATAATTTGTGTTATTCAATGGTTTGAAAAGCTCTAATCAGAAATGTAAAGGAAACCGGCCACACGTAAGTATTTTGTTTATTTTAATTTATTATCTTGAACAGAGACAAAATCGTGTTAAAATTCCAAACCTGACAATTAGTTACCAATAGACAAGGAATGTGCAAATCATCTTTCCTCTTTTTCACAAGAAATGACATGTTTTGGCACTTGACTGAACAAGAAGCAACCAACTCTCTCAATTACTGTATTAAATTAGTCCGAGGAATCGATAAAAGCAACTGCAGCAAAAATGTGTGATTTTGAATAGAAACGTTTGGGCATTATGGATTTGCTGATTTAACTCTTGTGAAAGGAGAAATTTTATTTAAAACACAATGCTACACCATCAAGAACAATAGGAAAAAACTATGGCTTGGTTAGTTTCTAAAAAAATACACTTTTTAATGGTTTATCTTTAGTTACCCTTCAAGCTCCTAGATCACCTTTGAGCTTTTACAATTTTTATGTTATTAAATGAACTGTGAACTCCAACCAAGAGTAATTATGGTTTTTGATGCTTAATCCCAGCTGTCATGCAAAGCACAATAAACTTGTATCTAACTTTAGTCGTAACTCATCAGCCTTATAACTTAATGTTCTGTAGTTCTAGTTTACATCGACTATACTGGTAGATCTACGGACTCTACAGATCTACGGACACTTTGACTCACCTAAGTAAAATTCTGCATTTTAAATTCATGTGGTATATATACATGATATATTTTGCATTTCTGTTATATTTCACATGACCGTCTCTAATTTATTACCTGTGCTACACAATGCCAGTGAATGACGAGTATACTACAAAACCAGCTCTGTTTTTAAAACTAGCCTTATCGAGAATATGAAATTCATTGTTTACCTAAAACCTCATCTATTTGTTTTCAAAATTTCTTCTTAAAATCGTCATTACTTACAATATTTTTGTTGCTTCAATCATTAAAACGTGCTAGTTCAAGCATTACTTAACTACATTGTATGTTCATCTAAATAATGTTTGCTTTATGTTTGTCTTTATTGTGTTAAGTGTGTACTGTAATATCTTTTGTCACATAATTAGTAGAGACTGAGGTTAACTTGAAAGCCAACAGGCTACAATGTATATCAACCCTCTGCATATCAACCTCTTTTCACCTACACTGTAATTGTAATATCCATTAAGAAAAGTGCAAATGAAACAAAAGTCTAAAGTCAATAATTTTATGATTTTTGACTAATTAAATACTTCTTTTTTCTCCTTGCAGATTATTTAAGGATGGAGTCTTACTGGAATGTTACCTTTTATAAATCTGGTGAAGTTCTGTGTGATTACAATACAACCACTCATGAAGTTAGATGGCCACATGTGCCAGATTCCTCTTTCAAGGTACAATTCCTGGTTTGTATTATTACATCAGTTGAATACAACTATACCAGTGAGAATCCTTTTCGATTTTGTTTTCTTATTCAGATTTTTAACTTCTCTGAGGCACTGTGTTAGTTTTATTCAATTGACATAATAGTAAAACCATGTATTAGAGAGTAATTCTTTTTTGATAGCCTTGTTTTACCTTGCAAGTGGCAATCACTCTGTCGGCTAAAGTGAACATGTTGCACCGTAAATACGTTGTCGGTAAGTGGTCGGTAAGTGGTCGGTAAGTGGTCGGTAAGTGGTTGGTAAGTGGTCGGTAAGTGGTTGGTAAGTGGTTGATAAGTGGTCGGTAAGTGGTCTGTAAGTGGTTGGTACATGTAAGTGGTCGGTAAGTGGTTGGTAAGTGGTCGGTAAAATTGTGTCGGTAAGTGGTTGGTAAGCTGTCGGTAAGCTGTCGGTAAGCTGTCGGTAAGCTGTCGGTAAGCTGTCGGTAAGCTGTCGGTAAGCTGTTGGTAAGCTGTTGGTAAGTGGTTGACTCATTTGAACCAAAATATGCTTTATACCTTCTTAAGTTTCCAACGTTCTGGCAACGATAAACCGCTTCGATAACAGATAACAAATTAAAATATCCGCGGCACTCACTGTTGGGCCTCTCCTGTTGTGTCAAAAACCAGACAATCAGTCTGAAAGCGCATGAATCGTTATCTCATACTGGCTCAAGAATATTTTCAACCAAAATACGCTTAATAGTTTCCAAAGTTTCCAACGTTGTGACAACGATAAACCCCTTCGATACAATGCGATCTCACGGCAAATTAACAGATAACTACAGTATTGTGCTAAAGTCATGCAAACATTACGACGAATTTCGCTCTTAACGTTCCTACGAATGCCAACGCGAATTCGAATTCATGACAAACAGTTTTACAAACGTACAGTAAGATGGTTTTGGTAAATACCCTGCATGCCAGAGGCGTCAAAAAGTCAGGATTCTAAAATAATAGATTTGCCGCAGTTTGCCGCAGTTAAAGAACACGTGATATCACGTGGGAATCCAAGATGGCGCGGGTTCACTAATTTACGGTTGAATCGAGAATACATGTATGCTGCAAAGAAGAAAAGACAGATATAATGAGTACACTATTTTCATCAATATCCAACTATCTACAACGTAGTAAGAATATGCTATTGACAAATTTCGTTCTAACATTGGAAAGCTACGTGATATCAAGAGCATAGCGAGTATGTACGCACATACGCACACTTTGAGTTTGAGACGAAAATTCCCTATTTGTACTATCAGCTGGATTTTACTTTGAGACGAAAATTCCCTGTGGAAACCATTCGTCAAGTACTGTCGGTAAGCTGTCGGTAAGCTGTCGGCCGACCACTTACCGACAACAAATTTACGGTGCAACTTGTTCACTTTAGCCCACTCTGTCTGTCACCACTGTTGCCAGGGTTTGAGCCCCAGTAACATTTGAGTTGAGTTTGTTAATAATTTGCTATCCTGCACTCAAATGCTCTGAGGATTTTTCACCCTCCACAAAAGCCAAAATGCTAAATTCTAATTCAATCTGTGGTTTAGCCGGGTCCTGACTTTGATCAGTTTTAGGTCCTGTTAAAATATTATACCCACTCCCACACGGAATTGTGGTGGGTTTTGGAGATCTTGGAATCCTTGTGTTCTTCATAAGGTTCATTAGTAAAAGCTGGTTCCAACAGTTATGCTCCTAGCTAACTGTGCCTCATGTCTTAAATTTGGCATAGAGAGGGCTCAGAGGCAGCTAGCTGAACCTGACTGACAGTCTGTTAAAAAAATTACCAGGGTAGAATCGCTCATACAGTGTATCAAACGTTCAGTTTTTTGGAATATTTCCTCTTCCCGATCACAAAGAAGTATCCAGTCTCTGTCAAACACTTCACATCAAAGAGAGATAGAGCCGTGCCTTCCAGAGGTGGAACTCTTTAAGTATTGGCGTTTTACAGGTGATCTGTTTGATATTTTGACCTTAATATATCAGTCAATTCCAAATGGTACATGCTCCTACTTCCCCCTGGCAGTCCCAGGGCATTGATCAGTGGGTGACTAGTTCCTGTAAAAAGTAGTGTTGATCTGCATCGGCAGGGAAGAATAACACTGGTATCATCAAAATAATAATAGTCGATTAAGGTATGCTAACCGCCATGGGGAGCGATTAAAAGCTGACGTTTCGAGCGCTAGCCATTCGTCACAGCAAAAGGTCAATGGTTTCCTTCCAATAGAGGGGCATTTGACAATCATAAAGGGGACCCCGAGCAGGCCTATAACCATCATGGGGCTATGGTTTGGGCATTTGATCCAGTATTACAACTTCTTATCTCGACATGTGCACTGCAATGGCAATCAGTTGACAGATTTCAAGGGAGAAGAATGGCCTTTAATTTGTAGAGGCCTTAATTGCTGGATAAGATAAGTTTGCAGGTCTGATGGATATTTTTGGTGATATCCCGATGACATAACAATTTTACAAGTACATGTATATGAGAGCTTTCCAGCCAGCTTTCTAAAGATTTTCGGGTGTGCAGAAGCGATGGTGCGGAACCTCAGGTCAAACCAGAATTGATTGAGGCATAGGGTTGTCCAATAAACACGAACTGAGACAGGTCATCATGATGACGTCACGGCCGTCTAAGAAATAGTCAGGTTGACAGCTCGTGAATAAGGGTACCGGATGTCTCAATCCATCGTGAGCTGAAGAGTAGACGATCCGTCTTACCGAAAGTCAGGTCCTAAAACATGGAAAACAGATTAAAGGAAGATACTAAAGATATTAAAGGAAGATTGTAAGGGGATCTGTATGGGCGAGGAACCGACTATAGACCCAACATATGGGTAGCTGTCTAGCGGAAGTCAGATAATGAACCATGGAATACAGAAAAGGAGGATACGGGATTGTAACGAATCGTACGAGTCAACATGACACGTCATGTGAGGTAGACGATCATTTCAGTTATTCATAACGAAACTATCCAACACTGACTATCTGCTTAGTTAGTTGGTTGTTTAAACATTTGAGAACAACGTAATTCCAAGAGTTGCTATATCTTGCCCTATCACAATGTGCAGTTTAACTCTCCAGTCCTGACCAGGAATTGTAAAAAGAAAGCACTTTGTTTCCTGTAGCGGATTTGTTCCGGGGGGATAGTTTCCGTTAGCGGATTTGATCACGAGGGATAGTTTTCGCAAGCGGATTTGATCCGGCGGGATCACTCTAACACCGTTCCTTTACATTTATAGTTCTGTCCAGATGACAAATCTACTCGTTTCGTTCTTCGCTAGTTTCACTTTTAGGGCAAACAAAATCTTGTGAAATGTCTCATTTTAAAGCTGAGGATTTCAAAACTCCGTTTTCACACCTGTTTGCGAGTCGCTAGCGCTTTCTGTGTTGTTTTGTTAGTTTTGGTATTCAGTCAGTCCATAGTTAATAGAGATGAATGGTTCTGAAACCCAGAGACCTCTGTGTTCGCTTTTTTCAACTGTGACCGTGCTAGGCTTGCGGAAATTATTCTGGGAAATTTTGGCAATAATCGAGGTATTTTTTCGACAAAGAATAATGGAAAAGAATTGGAAGAATTTCAGAAATAATTTCAGAATAATATATTATTACAACTACAATGCTAAATTTAGCATCTTTTTTGTACTATCTGCAGTAAAAAGAACTGACAACTTTGATGGATATTATCATTTTTACTGCTGGTTCAGATGATTTACAAGTGCACGCGCATGCGTCATCAATGCCATTAATTATTACACAGGTATCCTGAATTATACTTTCACGACATTCTCCTGGGCCACAAAGCGAAATAAAAAATAAGGTATTATCAAAAGTTTACGTGTTCAGTGTTCATAGTGTTCAAGAAATTTACTGTAAATGCTCGCTCAGCTGTTGGATCTTTAGTTTGGCTTTTTGAGCGGCACCACGTGTTGGTCTTGGTGGTCTTGCTACACTCTCCTGCGGCTTGTTTTTCCCTAGCATGACTTCCTCTTGCTTCTCTTCTGTTACCTCTAGTGGGTACAGTTTCTCTATTGGCCGTTTTAACTGACCATTTGCAGTGCGGATGATGACAGACCTGACTAGTCCATCTCGTCCGGGTATGAGCTCTGTAACGACTGCTAACTTCCAATTATTCCTTGGCAGATTATCGTGTACCAGTACGACATCACCCACCTTGATCATACTATCCGACACTGCTTGAATTTTCTTGCTGTTGAATTGACGTAGATTTGTTAGATACTCTTTACTCCACCTGCACCAAAAATTTTTCAGTACTCTCTTGTGGTATAATGCTCTGGTGGTCAATTTCTTTCATGTGGGTTCCATTGGGGTATACTCGGAGTCTTCTTCTTCTTCTTCTTTCGTTTCTGGTAGTGTCATCAATCTGTGACCGCAAAGGAAGTGCCAGGTGGAGTGAGAGGCAGTGCGTCATCGATGTCGGAGGAAGTATAGGTTAATGGTCTGCTGTTCAAAACTGCTTCGACCTCTGTTAGTACAGTAACTACCTCTAGAGTTTTCAAGGAAGCGTGTCCCAATACTTTCTTGATACATCTTTTCGTTGCTGCGATCAAACGCTCATAAAATCCTCCCCACCACAGCGCACGTTCTGCTATAAACTCCCACCTCATGCCATGGCTTGCAAGATATCGTGGCAATTGTTCTGCTTCTAATATTTGATTGTCTAAGGCAGTTAATCTTGACTTAAAGTTTTTGGCATTATCCGATATAATACGTTCTGGGAATTCACGTCTACTTATGAATCGTCTAAAAGCTCTGATGAATGCTTCTGCAGACAAGTCTTCTACAAGTTCCAAGTGAACAGCTCTTGTGTTCGCACATGTGTACAAGCAAATGTACATCTTAGAAGAGTTGTTCGCGGTATCTCTAACATATAATTGACCGGCATAATCAACACCTGTAGTTTGAAATGCATGACTTCCCCCAACTTTGGCAATGGTGGTGTCTTGACCGAACGAAATGGCTTTCCCTCGACTTTTCTGCAGATTGCGCATTCACTAAGAATTTTCTTGATGCACTGTCGTCCTTGTGGTATCCAAAAACTTTGCCGCACTTGTGTCAGGGTCTCTCAAACTCCATTATGAAGTGCTTTCATGTGTGCGTCTAATATTAGTAGCTTGGTTAGGTGATGGTTCTTTGGAAGTAATATGGGAAACTTTGTTTCATGCGGTAGGTCTGCGTGTTCTAGTCGGCCTCTGCATCTGAGCAAAGCATTTTTATCTAGGTATAGCCCCAGCTGGCTTATGAGTGAAGGATGTGTGGATTTTGGTGGAGTTATGTGAAGGGACTCTATTTCACACTTGTAGCATGTCTGCTGGACAGCTTTTATAAAAAGGTGTTTTGTATTCTTGAGTTCCTTTGGAGTTATTGCTCCCTCTCTTTCAGTCTGATATTTTCTACAAGCGTTCTTGAAACGTATTATCCAAGCAATCACTTTTAGCAACTTCTCAATGCTGCTGAATTTATCAATATCGATAACGTTGAAGATACTTGGCTCGTTTTCTAGTGCAACGTTGCATGAGATATTTGTTTCGGGCTCTGTTGTCTTTTCCTTTTCTTGTTTCCTGATTGGCCATTGACTTTGTTCTTGCTTTAACCATGCTGGTCCAGTAAACCACAATGCATTATCTATAAATGATCTAGAGGAAATTCCACGTGTTAGGAAGTTGGCCGGGTTACTTGCAGTCAGGCAGTACTTCCATTGGCATCCTGATGTGATTGTCTTGATTGTCTCTATCCTGGGCTCGATCGTTTTGTGCAGGGCTTTGTTACTGGATAACCAGGAGAGAACAATTTGTGAATCGCTCCAGAGGAAGACTTCGAACTCACCAAACTTTGACTTGAATTTTTCGCTTACGCATTTGGATAGTTTCGACCCAAGTACCAGTGCGGCTAGTAATTCCAACGTCGGGATGGTTAATTGTTTCAGGGGTGCGACTCTGCTCCTGGACATAACTTGCGTAACTTGTACTTGTAAGTCTGTAACTGACCGCAAGTATATGACTGCTCCATAGGCTTTCAATTGTTCAATGGTTCATTTATTTCACACAAAAACACACAATAGGAAATATACATACATAAAGAAAAGTTTGTGAAGGATACAAGAGATACATGTACAACCCAGAGGGGTTAATTACAAACTCTTGCACCCTATTTGTTATTTATGATTAATCTAAGATGGATGGATAGGCACACAATTACTGTATTTATAATTAGATAAGTTTATAGTTGAAATACGATACTGAGTTCATTCTATTCATGTACAAGAGAATTAGCTTTGTACACAAATATGAATCACGGTGTGGAAATTAGATGTTTTTTGAAGTGTTTCTTAAAATGTTTATTTGAAGAACTGTTTTTAATCTCTATTGGAATGTCGTTCCAAATTTTGACGGCTGCATATTTAACGCCGAATTTGCCATAGTTTAGATTTTGTCGTGGCAAAAAGGTTCTTATTTGATTTAGAGCGAGTGTTATAATTATGAATAAGGGACACGTCGTTGAAGTAACTCGAAAATATATCTGGAAGTTGATTGATAGAATGCCTATGCACTAAATCACCGAGTTGGAAGTCCACTATTTGAAATATATTAAAAATATTAAGCTTGTTGAATAAATGTTTGCTTGGGATTTTGAAATCGGAAAAAGTAATGACTCGAAGCGCTCGCTTTTGTAAAATGTGGATAGGTTTAAGCTTGGATTTATAATTACTGCCCCATATTAATGTACCATATGATATACATGTATATGAATATATAAGGTTGTAGTAAATATTTTTAAGAATATCCAAGCTAAGATAATGCCTGACTACATAAGACTCGTGATAATTATAGTGAGAGTCTATTTGGGAATTCCAGGTAATATGTTCATCCAGGAATTTAGTTTGTACTACTCTGTTAATAGGCTGACCTGCTAATCTAAATATTAGGTCCGACTCGTTAACCACGGTATTATTAAGTTTTTGTTTGGAACCAAATAAAACAAGAGCCCATCTGGGCTTCCACTCAGGCCACATGAGATTGAAGATGAAATACACTTTAATTTGAAATCCTCTTAGTAATAACCAAAGGGAAGAATTATTAGCTGAATTTAGCAGTCTTTAGGACTCTGTGGCCGGTAGCGCGGTGACTTTCATTCTCTGCTCCCCTAGTATATATGTAATTTAATATTTTTGTTTTTCTCGTATGTAAATTAAAGAAGTTGACATTTTAATTTAAACACTACTTATTCAAGTAACTCACATTTACAATTTAGTCTTCTGTTCTGTTATACTGCAGGTTCCGATTGTCTCAAATGTATGTTTATATTTGTACCATATTATAAGTTGTGTCCTGTCCATCCTATGATGGAGCTAGCTATGTCAATTTGTGTGCCTCTATGTAACTTTATCTGCTGTTCTTGCTATAGCGATTCTACTGTTTGTAAACACGATGTCATTTATATATTTGCATATATATATATACTGTGGTTGGCAAAAAAAAACGTGTGTTTGTATGACTTGTATGGATGTATGGGAACTAACGATTTGCGACTCATAAAATACATCTAAAGTCTCAATTCTGCTTCCAAGTCCAAACATGGTTATCAAGCTAATTAATGAAGGATTCTTCCGTTTTTCCCATAGTAACAGACATGTAACAGTATCTTAATCCAGTAGACTCTTTATCTAGGTTATTCTGTCGTAAAACATGCCTTAGCTGTGTACATGTACATGTAGTTGACCTGACCCAAACTGTCAACAGTTTTACCATTGACAGATTGCCTAATGTTATGCCCGGGAATAGATTTCTGACAATGACTCATCGATCTATATCTCCTTGTCTCGTAATGACAACAAGAGGCCAAGGACAACCTCAACAACAAGTCTTTAAAATAACACATGCAATGTTCATTTTAACTTCCTCCCAGTGATTTAGCATTCAGTTTTGAACTGTATCAGTACCTTTGCATATTTACTGGCAGCTATTAACCACAGCAGTGTTATGCATGCATGTACATTGTATCAGTGGCTTCCCCCAGGGGTCAGGTACCCTGGGGATTTGTCCAAATGCCCAATCAAACCCCCTGGTATACATGTAGGGCACAACGTTAACAAATAGTAAAAATTCATACAAGGTTGGTCCCCTTGGTTCCTAATCCATGGACCAAAGTGAGCTTTATGTTTTCCCCCTGAGCTTAAGGAAAACATATATTGTTCTTAGTGCTGCATTGACTGGGCTAGTTTACTGGGCACCACTAAACAAAGCACACACACCAAATATTTGGAGTAAAATGGCTAAGGACAAAAGCCCAAAGCCGCTTTTAATAAATATCGAAATTATCATTCTATGAATATTGACAATCTGGAGAATGATTATTTGGCCCAGTAAAGGTGAGGGCCACAAAAACGCCAAAGCATCATAATTTTGATTATGATGCCGCCCCACCCAAAGGAAATGCAGCACTAAAATCCGAGCAAACCGCGTAAAGAGGATGAATATCATGAAACAGATAACTGTTGACAACTATTGTCATTAACCAAATGAAATGACGGAACTGCTGCCCTTGCATATCAGTTCCATAAACTATAAATTACAAAGAACAACTCTGAAGCAGTTGCTAAATACAGAATAAGGTAACATGGGAACTGCTGCCCTTGCTAATCAGTTCCATAAATACCATAATTTATAGGTAAAGAAAATTAAATGATAAGGAAAATGGAAACTGCTGCCCTTGCTAATCAGTCCCATATATCCCACAATTTGTAGGTAAAGAAAATTAAATGGAAAGGGAAATGGGAACTGCTGCCCTTGCTAATCAGTCCCATATATCCCACAATTTGTAGGTAAATTAAACTAAACGATAAAGGAAATGGGAACTGCTGCCCTTGCTAATCAGTCCCACATATCCCATAATTCATAAGTAAATCCAAATAAATGGAAATGGGAACTGCTGCCCTTGCTAATCAGTCCCCTAAATTCCACAATTTGTAGGTTTACAAATTAAAATAAAAGATAAGGGAAATAAGAACTGCTGCCCTTGCTAATCAGTCCTCTAAATTCCACAATTTATAATTAAAATAAAATAAGGATAAGAGAAGTGAGAACTGCTGCCCTTGCTAATCAGTTCCCTCATCTCCTATTAAAAGGAGATGTACCTAGGAGAAATGGAGGCTGCTGCCCTTGCTGATCAGCCCATCTCTCCCAATGCACTGCACAAACTTCCCCCGCAAGTTGTGAATGGATAAAAATTAGTTCCAACAGCTATACAGTTAAGGAAGCAATACGAATATATTTTTGGAACGCATTAGATTTCCACCGACCCAGAATTCTTATCTGGGCATCAGACATTCCCCGATCTGCAGCATGAGAGGCAGCCCCGATGCGAAAACTATGGCCCTTATACCGGGCAGGATCAAGACCACAATGCTTAATTGCTAGGGAAAGCCTGTCAGTGAAATAAGTCCTAGAAACAGGACTATCAGCTATTGAAATGAAAAGAGGACCTGGCCTGTTTCCTCTGAGTACTAAATAATCTAACAACAATTGTACTGGGCAAAATGCTGCCTGTCGGTTTATAACCATGGAAAAAGGATGCTGATTGTAGCTATGTTTGAAGTCTAAAAATGTAACTTTCAAGGCTACAATTTCTTGTTTAGTATTAACTAGCTTGGCCAGCTGATGAATTTGTAAAGGAGAACCAGAAGCTTTTTTGGATGTTGAAGTGATCTCGCCAACTCTTAAAAAAGCATAAAAGGCAATAGAGCACATAGCTTGAAATTGGCAAATTTCGTATCTAGAACTGGAAAAATGTGAGGCAGAGTCAATCAACCTATGTAGAATTGGAAGTGTAATTGGTAATCGACTATCCAAACGTGAACCCAGCTTTCCATAACCTTTAAGCATTTGGACAATAAAAAAGGCTTTAGCAGGATCGGGAAATCCTGAAAGCTTGTGAGAATAGCCTAATGCCGAAACATATGTATAAACTGTTGATGAAGCGTAATGGTGATCATACATGTAGGCAATAAAAAGTGCCAACATAGGAGGCGAAATCGGAAGAGTTACAGAAGTTTCAATAAAAGTAGAATGTAAGAACTGGTGAAATAACTTCCAAGATCGTTTATAGGTTGGAATTGAAGAAGGTTGAAGGCTCGAGTTTACGAGAGTGGCTACTATGGTTCCCAACTCTGAGGCTGCAGATACTGGGGAATCTCTGTGGGGGATACGTCCATATGAGCTGGTGCCAAGTGTCTGAAAGTCTGAACCTGTAATCGAGACAAAGCATCCGCTAAATCATTATGAATTCCTCGTATATGCTTGGCTTTGAAAACAATGTTGTGCTGTAAACAAACCAAAACTAGCTTCCGTACAAAAAACATCAAGCTCTTGTCCCTGCAAGATTGCTTATTGATTACATGAACAAGAGCTTCATTGTCGGTGAAGAATAGGATACAGTGGTTGCTCATTGCCTGACCCCACAGGTACAGACTTAAGACAATTGGGTAAAACTCTAGAATGGCAATGTTGCAGTGAACCCAATCATCAGGCCATTTCCCATAGCACCAATGACTTCCAAAAATAGCACCAAAACCAAGTACACCTGAGGCATCTGTAAAAAGGTTTAACTTTGTAGAAGAAAGCCATGTTTCATCGAGGAAAAAGGACTTCCCATTGAATTCAGACAAAAAAGAAAGCCAAAGTCTTAGATCCTCCTTCACCTCTTGGGTAAGTCTTATGTAATGGTTAGGTGATCGCATCCCTAGGGTAAGATTGATTAATCTGCGTAAAAATGCCCGACCAGGTTTAACAACTGAACATGCAAAATTCAAAAGGCCAGTTAAGGACTGTACCTCTTTCAATGTTACCTTCTTACGATGTAAAAAGCCAGAGATTATTGATACACATTTTGTGATCTTGTCCAGAGGTAAACGAGCTTCTAAAAGAATAGAATCTAATTCGATGCCAGCAAATGATAAAGTAGTAGCTGGGCCGCAAGTTTTCTCTGGTGCTATGGGAATACCTAGATAGGAACATAAACTTAAAAATAAGTCTAATTGGTCCTGACAGAGCTTATCAGAAGAAGAGACTATAAGAAAATCATCTAAAAGATGCAAAATGTGATTGATATTCAATTTTTGTCGGGCAATCCATTCAACTGCAGTACTAAATGTTTCGAAAGTTAAACAAGAACTGGAACAACCCATAGGCATACAACGGTCATAATAATACAGCCCCCTCCATTGCATTCCAAGCAATTGATAGTCACCTGGATGAATCGGTATTATCCGAAAAGCACTTTTGATATCAGTTTTAGCTAAAAAGCACCCTGGTCCAACAATCTTAATAAAATGAATGGCATTCTCTATTGTAGCATACTTAACACTAGTATGCTCGGACGATATACCATCATTAACTGATGAACCCTTAGGGAAAGACAAGTGATGGATTAAACGAAATTCACCAGGATTTTTCTTGGGAACAACACCCAGAGGGGAAACCCGAAATGGAGAGAATGGAGGAAACTGAAATGGACCAGCAATCCTATGGGCCTCCAGCTCTTTCCTAATTTTTGTATCCACAACTTCAGGATTTTGTAAAGCTGAGGTCAAATTGGTAGCCATTGAGGATTCCCGAGAACCTTCATAATGAACAGGAAAACCCTGTGTAAAACCAGATGAAATTAATTCTGCAGTTGAATGGTGATAACCAGTGAGAAGAAAATTCAACCTCTCAATTCTTACTGGAGTTGGCATGCTGGAATTTGGCAGGCTGAGGGTGTTTACTGGAGGCTTTGCTATGGCCACGAAAATTACACTTTGTTATTGGGTGGTGTTCCCCACACTTAAAACAAGTATGTTTAAAAGCACACCCCCCACATTCACGGCTCCTGTGAAATTTAAAACAAAAACCCCTGGGAACATTTGGAGAGTCTAATTTACCCTTGGTTTGAACAGCATAGGGCAGTTGTTGAGGCTTTCTGCTCAAATTAGCTTGGGATCGAAGCCACAATTCCCCATGAATGTTACCCCAGGGAAGAGAGGAAGCTTGAGCCTGTCGTAAAAACCTAAAATTCTCATCATAATACCTCCAGTTGTGTCCCCGATCTGCCAAATCCTGAATAATCTCACCATACTTCATGAGGGCGGGGGCCTCAGTTGGGTATTTACTGGTATAAACACCGACAAAAACCCGAAAACTGATAACCCAGGACTCTATAGAGAAAATTCTTTTCGTTTTTGTCACTGGTTCTAAGCAAAGGGAGGGAACAGGTCCACTCTCTGCATTTTGTACAATTAGTTGGTATTTGTTATCAAACATCGGGCATGTCAAAAGAGCTCCAAAGTCTATAAACTCCTGGTTCCATATCTTAGCTCTTAACTTATCAGAGACCCGAGCATCAATTGGCAAACCAGATGATTGAAACAACTGACCCGGAATATAGGCATTTGGCAACATACCCGACATTGCCTGATGAGCAGCATCTATCGACCCTTGTACAATAGATGCTGCAATCCCTGTGGTACTACTGGAGGATGGCTGTATGATCTGTAGTGGAACCTCTGTCAGGTTTGACTGGCTGGCCAACTGCAGAGTGGAAGCACTGGCTACTTGACTTGGTTGGTCTGGATGAGGTGCTGGAGATAACCGCTTGGTTACCTCATCTGCCACTCTTGCCACTAGGGCATCAAGCAGACCAGGCGGGAAGGTATATGCAGACTCCTGAATGGCTGTTTGGGGCTCATGATTTGGAGCTGCTTGCAGTGGAGGATTTATCTGTACAACCTCTTGTGGTTGTGAACTACTGGTAGCAGGCTCTGACCTCTTCAACCTCTTTGCACTTGATTGTGCCGAAGCCTTGGCCGAAGGCCGCCTTAGTCTTTGGGAAGAACGTTTAGGAGGCATTATTATGTTCTGAAATGAAAAGGAAAAACCGGCAGAAACTGAATTCTCTAGATCCATATAAAAGCTTAACAACAAAGATTGTGGGCAGTAAAATTAATAATAATTTAAAATGGCAGGGATACGTCATGTCAAGACAAAATGTCGACGCTGACAGCCCTTAATTGCCAACAAAACAAATAACACCTTGAGGGCGAAACCTCGAAGGTAACATGCTAGCATAACTACGTATGACTAGCAAACATATGGGCAAACCACATAGTAACACCTTGAGGGCGAAACCTCGAAGGCAACATGCTAGCATAACTACGTATGACTAGCAAACATATGGGCAAAGCCAAATAATAACACCTTGAGGGCGAAACCTCGAAGGCAACATGCTAGCATAACTACATATGACTAGCAAACATATGGCAAAGCCAAATAATAACACCTTGAGGGCGAAACCTCGAAGGCAAACATATGGCAAAGCCACATAATAACAAATTGAAGCGAAATGCCCACAAAATCAATAATTAAAGATATACAGGGTACCCTGTAGTATAATAGGGACAAAGCAATAATAATGCAACGTAAATGCTCTAAAAACGAGGAAAAACATGCATGCCGAAAACTAAAGCATGCTCAAGGCTTTGAAGATGGCGCCACGATAGCTACGGTACAGGAAATACTGCCCCAACGGATTAACGTGAACTCCATCATTCAAATATAAATCCTTTGCAGGACTGGAAAAATCCCTATGCGACCAACAAAAAACGTTTGGCAATTAAAAACTACAGTACAACAAGCCAGCAGAAAAACATAAAAATTCTATTCGCAAGCAAATATTTTTTTTTTTTTAAAGTAAAAATCTATTATGCAAGAGAAAATAAGACTGAGTTTGTACCCTTTCTCTTCATATTTATTTATTTACTAGAAGTAATCATAGATTATCAAAGTGCGTTCAACATATTTTTGAAAGAGAAAGGACTGTGGTAACAGTCTGAAAAGCTGAAAATTGCTGTAATGATGTGGACGGTGTACGTTAATGTGAAAATTTTGATGTCTTGACTTATATGTTAATATACAAGGGGATGCATCTGGGTATAAAACTGTAATTATCTTTGTGTAACATTAAATCATTGGATGCGATGCTTATGGGGCTATACATGTATGTATACATGTGTGTTTTATATGGTTATGGCATTGCAATTGATTTGAGAATTAGTAGCACATTTTGCTGTGTGGTATACAGTGTAAAGCAATAATTGAAGTTAGTGTAGAACACAAATCAACTCAGGCTATAGCTACATACATTTACATACATTTGTACATACATGAACTTTATTTGAGTGTCAATAGTATTTAGCTGTAAAGCTAATTGGGGACACTATATTACAGGATATATAAAGGGATTAATATAAAGTACGTATAAATAAATATTACTATTCAGATGTGTATAAACTGAATTCCAGTATAAACTGAAAGCCATTGTTAGTTCCAGAATAAGTTCCAGATCAGCCTTGTTTCAGGTCCATTAGAAATTCAGTGTAGATTATTATTGAACACAGCAATGAAGTCAGTACTTTAAATGTCCCTCACCTTGTACTGTGTTGATATTCCAGTTTCTTGGCATATCAAAGTGTCGGTATAGATTAACTCTCTGTCTGAATGTAGTGTTAATTTGAATCCATTAATTTGTATAACCAAGATGTACACAGTGTCGCAACGCACACAAGATACGCCTAATTTTTTTTTTTTACGGGTATCTAGAAAACTCAGACCTTGTTTCTCTTCAGCCAGGTCATCTTTAGTTACTGTTTGTAGTTTCGGTATCTGTATGTACAGCGAAAAGCAGAATCCAGTACAGCGAGCAAGCCAACAGAATTCACTCGGTTGTTTTTAAATTATGGTGAGTTGATTTGACTCAGTTCTCTGTTCACCTTCGCTGGTGTCGTCACCCCGCCGACAAAACAGACCATGTTTGACTTAAACCACCACGATGCACACGTGTAGTATTTAAAAAGCTTCTTCACAACTCACACGGAAATATTCATATCCATGTATTTCTCTTCAGCCTTCAGGTATGATTTATAGCATCTTGACCATTTGCAGTTTTGGTATCGGCAAACCGAACAATGCAGCGAGCAAGCTAAAAGCCAAGCATATTTATCGATCGCACATTCACTCGGGTTCAGCATAAATAAATAACAAGAAATATCCTGAGCCTGTTGGAAGGCTTTCGCACGAGTGAAGTTCAATAAAACATTAAAGTGCTTACATTTGAGAGATGGGACTCCAGATTAGAGAGAAAGTTCGTCGCGGGTCCTCCGCCATCTTGATTTACTGTATTGAATTATGTAAATAAATTAACCTGGCGAGTGTTGCGTGACCAGCACAGTGCAATCTGATTGGTGGTGAACTTGACCTTTAACGCATGTGCAGAAATTTTGCGACACCCAACAAAAAAAAAACTGCTTGCATTTTAACAATAAACTTTGATAAATTGACGGTGAGCTTATTGGCAACGAGCCATTCTTGGAGAGAATTGAGATCCTTATTTAAGACTGATTAAAAAATAAATTTATGTCGTCGGCATATAATACTAAACAAGAGCCCATCTGGGCTTTCACTCGGGCCACATGAGATTGAAGATGAAATACACTTTCATTTGAAATCTCTTAGTAATAACCAAAGGGAAGAATTATTAGCTGAATTTAGCAGTCTTTTGGAGTGGCCGGTAGCGCGGTGACTTTCATACAATTTCTCTGCTCCCCTAGTAAATATGTAATTTAATATTTTTCTCGTATGTTGACCTTTTAATTTAAACAGTTTAACACACTGCATTTGAGCAGGCATATATTCATTGTTTTGAACCCGAGAATTAACCGTACTACCGTACTTCATGGTCCCTTTCTTTAGTAGTGGGTTGTCGGTCAGGTAATTATAAACTCTCGTCATTTAGCACAGAAAATGTATTCTGATGAATAGGGATCGGGTTGTCGTGAAGAATCTAAAGAATTCGGTCTCTTCCGGTTTGAATTTGACTCATGTGTATGTTGCTTTTGGAGTTTCACGGATATGTTGATCCAAAACTACAGGCTCTTGGGGTTTTTCATTGACTTGTGAACTTGCAGGCTCTGTAATTTGTTGTGTTTTCTTAGTATAACATAAAGTGTTGAACATGTTCATTTTCTCAAGCATGTTGCGCGTGACCTCTGTTTCTTCATTCGTTAAGTTCTCTACTTCCATCTGTAATCTGGGAAACTCGATCTTTTCCCATGCCTTGGCACATAACTATTCCTGTTGTGGATGATTATAAGTAAAATCCTTCGACAGCTTGTACCGTTTCCGCTAGGTCAATATCCTCGCTGGAACGAAATAACTTGATCTCAATACTCTCTGATCCAACTTACGGTAAATTTAAATCTCTGACAGTTTTTAAGAGACTCCTAATATTGGTCTTGAAGTGCCTTCACCCAAAATAAGATGTTCTTCTCGGATGTTTTAAATGCAGCACAGCGAGCCGATGGCTTATAGATTCCAATATCTATTTCTTCGAATTTTAGCTTTCCGGATCCTGGCCCCTTTGCTTCAGGTCGTCGTACGTGTCGTATATAAAAGCACTGGCCATCTGGATAAAAAACGCGGTCCTTCGGCTCCGACAATAGCGCCAGTTGCAATATCCTGAGCCTGTTGGAAGGCTTTCGCATGAGTGAAGTTAAATAAAACATTAAACTGGCTTACATTTGAGAGATGAGACTCCAAGTTACAGAGAAAGTTGCTCGCGGATTCCGCCATCTTGCTTTACTGTATTAAATTATGTAAATAAATTAACCTGGCGATTGTTGCGTGACCAGCACAGTGCGATCTGATTGGTGTGAATTTGACCTTTAACGCATGCGCTGAACGCTTGCTACACGGAATAAAAAAAAACAAGAGGCCCTGATTGGCCTTAACTCGGGCCACCTATAAATAGGTTAATACATGGAGTTCTAGTAATATTTTTGTGTCCTACATGGTTTGTGCTAGGGGACCGGATAATTGATTCACTTCTGATGCTTGTGATAATTTATATATAATGCAATGGACCTTTTGCAGTAATGCAATAAGTGGTTGTACTAGATGGCAAACAAATATTTAAATGCACTTGTACGAGATTGGTAGTGTTATTAGCAAAACCTGTTTGTAAATGCTATTTTCCACCTTCTTCCAATTCTCAACCTCCAAAGGTGGTCACGATCACTTACAGGAGCTTCTAATGACAAAGTTTTACTAAAAATTAAAACCAGGTTGCATAAGGGTGGTCGCTGAAGGGACTGGTCAGAAATTATCAGGGGAAGGAGTTGTGAAAGGGGAGGATTGTATTGTTTTGAATCCCCAAAACTGGAGGGTCATAAATAATGGGCAACTGAAAAAGGATTGGTTATGAGGGAGAAAGGGTCAAAATATTTCAAACTAATTGTCCAGGGAGGGTTTTACAATTTTTGACTTTTTTTATCTCCACCCCACCCCCACCCCCTTTGCACCTCCCCTGCTAATTTTTGACCAGTCCCTAATGTTGAATAAAATATTGTGTGCATTGATTTCATGCATGTAGACCACTTTGAAAATAAAATTAACTTTATTTAAAGAGGGTAACACCAACTAGTACAAACATAGAAATGTGTAGCCTCCCCCAGTCATTTTTAGGGGCTAGGTATGAGCCCCTAAAAACAACTGCGGGGAGGGGGGAGGCTAAGAAATGTGTGGCCCTCCTTATAATTAAAAATTCGAAACATGATTTAGATTAATATCAATTAAAATATGTCACTAATTAAGCTAAATATTGTCTCAGTGTTCGTGACTGTAATAATAATATCAGTATACAAGTGAATGCATATAAATTATATATCACTTCAATTCGTTATCTGAAAACATAAAAACATAAATACTTCTGAAATACTATAAAAGTAGATTGGACGGATTGGGTTAGGCTTGGAGGATCAGTAATATGCCCCCAAGAGAGAAATGCACAGGAAATCCCATTGTCCCAATTTCAAAACCTAAATTATTCTATTTTTAGTATTATTCAATTTTCTGATGATGGTCATTCCATTTTTCGAGTCAGCTCTAATTCAATTTTCTTTTTTATTCTTTTTACAGTCCTACATTTGTCTTCTTTCTTCAGTATTTCAAGTTGACTTTTTCGACATATTTTTCAGGGCAACAGTGTTCGCTTGGTAAATAAATCTCCAAACCCAATTCTATTTATGATTGTTCTAATCAGTTTCAGTATCTGTGTATAGCTCTACCAATTCCAAACCTGCCCATCCCCCAAGGGTGGGGGTCATTTGACTGAGTTTTTGTCCCAGGGGTGAGACATTTTGGAGCAAACAAAAGTTGGCAGGGTGGGGAATTCATTAATTGTAGAAAGAGAGTCAAAATAGCGAATTTGATAAGAGATTTGCACCCGTACCAAAGCCCCACCGTGGAGCATTTGACCCCACAGTGGGGCATTTGCAACGTTCTGATGCAGGTGAGGGGCAGGTTTGGAATTGATAGAGCCATAACTTATATAATTGTACTCTCCAGTATGGCTTTACACAACAAATCCTGCTCTTCTTTTGACAGTTTCACATCCAATTCAATTTTAATTCGGTATTCTCGGTTTGTAAGTCATATCCAGTTCTGTTTATGGGTATAATTCGTAGTAAATTCGAATGCCTCTCTGTATCTTCTGAGTTCTGTTATTGTTTTGACGATCGATTTTAACTTTTTCTTCTTGGTCTCTATAAAGTCACATACAATTCAACTTACGGACGATTTCATATCCAGTTCGAATTACAGTCACCATTACACTTAATAACATTTTAAAAGTAGGGAACAAGCAAGATTTGTGTGCGCATATATAAACACATAATTTCAACCTCACCAGTTCTGATTTCCGTTCGCGTTCAAAGCGGGGGTCAATCACTGTTCACTTCCAGCTTTTGCGACTCTTGAGTCGAAGTTAGTATAAAAGCTCAGCATTGGTTTGACTGGCTTCAAGACTTCCCAGCAGTATAATCTCAAGACAGACAAGAGTACTTCAGGAGAGTAGTCCTATGGCACTTAGATGCAGCAGTACAGGCATTTTCATTCAGTTTCCGTGGATCATTCGGCCAGACTAGCACTAGACTAGTGACTAGCACTAGACTATGCGATTATCGCCACACTCCTTTCGTAAATGTAAGAATTTTCCATCGAAAGCACCTAAAAGTCCTGCTAGCCCTAGAATAACTGAACATCTTGGTATTTCAGTCGAAGAGACCTTTGGTTTGAGCAAAATAATGTGTAAGAATGGTTCCAATCTTCGCTCCCGTCCAACTTTGCCTCTAAAAATATCTTTGGTAAAGTGTCCCCGAGCGGTGTCGAATCTGATTGGTTAATCTTGTCACGTGTTGAGTTGTTCATCGAACAATGGCTCATGTGTAATCTGATTGGTTAACGGCGACTTCCGGAGCGACACAAAAAATAAAAATTAAAAAAAGAATAATAACAAGAGGCCCTGAGTGGCCTTAACTCGGGCCACCTAGAAATAGGTTAATTTATAATACATGGAGTTCTAGCATATTTTTGTGCCATAACATGGTTTGTGCTAGGGGAACTGGATAATTGATTCACTACTCATGCTCATGATAATTTACATATAATGGTATGGACCTTTTACAGGAATGCAATCACATGGCTGTACTAGATGGCAAACAAATCTTAATTCATATATTTAAAGGCACTTGTATGAGATTGGTAGTGTTATTAACAAAACCTGTTTGTAAATGCTATTTTCCACCTTCTTCCAATTCTCAACCCCCAAAGGTGGTCATGGTCCCTTACGGGAGCTTCTAATTACAAAGTTTTACTGATAATAGGCCCTTTGCAGGACAAGAGCAAGCCAAAATTAGTAAAAAGCCCAAGTTTTAGGTTCATTTCTTTAAAACTGAAGCAATGAGAATTTTTTGAAAACTCTATAATTTAGTTTACTTTAACAGAGTTTGTGAGGCTGTTCTTTGCTGACTGGCAAGACCCCCCCCCTGCATCTCCCCTGCTAGTTTTTGACAAGTCCCTAATGTTTAATAAAATATTGTGTGTTGATTTCATGCATGTAAACCACTTGGAAAATAACTATTTCAAGAGGGTAACACTAGGCTGTTTCCTATTGTTGGGTAGGCCAATACTATCGCTCGTTTCGAGAAGTTCAACCCGACTTCTTTACTTGCCGCCGAAAAACGATTACAGCGCCAGCCGAGAAAAACGAGACGGTAAACATTGGAGGTTCATTGTAGATTTCAGATTGTCCATTTCCTATTGTTAACGGAAAGAGAAGGCGAAGGAAGAAAGTAAAATAAATTCCTTCTTCGAGGGTATATAAAATCAAAAGTTTCTTTAGGATAAATAAGGAAGATTTATTGAACGGTAATTTCAAGGTCTTCTGTGCGGTCCAGAAAAATAAGATGAAGGCAAAGCCGGAGTTTGAAGCCAAAGCCGGAGTTTGAAGCCCGTTCGTATCAATCGTCGGCAAACAAAAAACTGCGTGACGCAAAGCGAGGACAAAGTGTCGAGGAGCAAGCGTCGCTTTGCTCCTCGGTGGAAAAGCTTCGTGCCTAAGCTTTGCGAAGTGAGAACCTCTGGTACCCAGGGTAGAGTTCACGCCATATCCTGCTAGATTTTCGTTCCCGAATTTATAAAAACATGTGCATATAATATTTTAAAAGGACCCTGTCAGATCGAGAACTGAGAAATAGCGAGACATAATTTGGGTCATTTCTACTATACTTTCCGAGAGGTTAATAACAATGAATAACAACACAACCACAGTCAATTGGTATAAAAGTTATCATGTTCAGTTTAGCTACTTACATTTACAAACTGTTGTATCACTGTGTTGATCAGATCTTAGCCATCTATGACTATGTCACGAGTGGATCCTTGAGTGGATCTGGATATGTGATAAATTCCCGTCCAAAGCCCGTGAAACACCTCTCAGCTTTAGAAAAGACAAAAATCTTGGTATTGCATTTGAAGGAACTTTTGGTTTACACAAAAAAAAAGCTGATATTAAAGGTTTTGCTAAGTCAAAACTCCCACTCGTCGCCATCTTGAAAAACCACTCTGCACGTCACATGGCTGGCGCAACGTACGTGTCACGTGACCAGTCGAAATCTGATTGGTCGACGGCGCAAAATCTCGACACAAAAAATAAAAACTTGCGATTTCTGACTCGAGCCAGCCGAAGGCCTGGCCCGAGTAATAAACACTTGCGAATTCTGACTCGTGCCTCGGCCGAAGGCCTGGCCCGAGTAATAACGACTTGCATTTTAAGACTCGGTGCTGCCACAGGCAGCCCGAGTAATGAATGAATTTCGTACAAAACTGAACATCATTGATGAAAATAAAAATAAGAAACAAAATTGGTCCAAGGATAGATCCTTGGGGGATGCCATAAGTTATTGGAAGAAGATCAGATTTAACTCCATCAATACAAACATATTGTTTTCTGTTTTCCAAGTAGCTTCGAAACCATCTGTTTGTCTCATTATTAATGCCATAATAGGAAAGTTTATCTAATAAAATATCGTGGTTAACACAGTCAAAAGCCTTTGATAAATCTAAAAAGATACCTATTGAAAGATTCCCATTATCAATCGAGTCTATAATTCTATTTACGAAATCGAGGATTGCCAAGTGTGTATTTCTTTGTTTTCTAAATCCAAACTGATAATCGAACAACAGATGGTTCTGTTCTAGGTGGTGTATTAACATTTCACAAATATTTTTTTCAAGTATTTTTGACAGCGTTGGAAGGAGTGATATGGGTCTGAAATTTGACACCAAAAACTTATCACCACCTTTAAACAAAGGAATAACTTTGGCAATCTTCATGAGGTCTGGAAAAGTACTAGTCTGAATAGATGTATTAAATATAAAGCTAAGTGGTTGAAAGATAGACTCAGCAATTTTCTTTAAATACGTTACTGAGATGTCATTATGACCTATTGCCTTAGTACAATCAAGACCATATAAATGATCTAAAACTTTGTAGGGTGAAATAGGCTGAAAAATTAGCTCATTAGGGGAGAAGATTTTCATCCATTCTTTAAAACATTTTTTTACTTGATGGAAGTTTTTTTGCTGGTAAAAAACTTATTAAAAATGTTTACTATATCTATCTTTTTATCATAGCTCTTACCATTGTTAAGAATACTTGAAATATTTTTGGGCTGTGTCTTTTTTCTATTCAAAATCTCGCTGATAATTCTCCAAGTAGCTCTCAAGTTTCCACGAGCTCTATTTAACATTGTCCTATAATAATCTTTTTTAGTAAATCTAATTAAATGATTCAACTTATTACGATATTCACGAAATTTATTCATGTTTTTACATGCCGGGTTCTTAAGTTTCACCCTATAAAGTTTGTTTTTTCTTTTGATAGATCTAAGGATACCGGGAGTCATCCATGGGTTTTCCTTAGTTCTAGAATGAATTCTCACATATTTAATAGGAAAGTGTTTCATACAATTCGGTAATTGTATTAATTAGATACGTATATTAATGTGCATTTGAGTCGTCACTGCTATAAACGTGTGACGCGACCTGTCAATAATGGATATGTCACGTCTAAACTTTTCTTCACCTTCTATGGAAAATACCCGCTTAGTAATGTTGATTTTATTGTGGTTCTTGTTTTTAGTACCGTATTGTATGATAAACACTGGGAGGTGGTCCGAAATGTATGTATATATAATATGCCAGGATGAATATTGTCAGCTAAATCAAAGGCATTTGTATAAATATTGTCAATTAGTGTTGCTGACTCAGAAGTTATTCTTGTTGGTTTTACTATGGTCGGAAAGAGAGAATAGGACAATGTTCTATTAAAAAAAGAGTGAGTTTCACTGTGAATTTCACTCTTTAGGAGATCAATGTTAAAATCTCCAGCAAGGTAACAATGTTTACTAGTTTTATCTATTTTGTCAAAACGTTCTGAGAAAGGTTTTGAGTAGTCTTCGATATTCGTTGTTGGGGGGTTTATATGAAATGCCTACTAAACTACTAATATTTGTTTTTTGAATTTCTACGAAGAGAAATTGAGTCTCGTTACTATTATAGACTATCGCAGAATACATGCATTTGCACCTTTTATGGGTTGGCTGTAGTGAAATATCTGCGGTTAATAGTTATTGTTGTTAGACCTTCAATGTCTTACAGCCAAGCTTTCCAATCCTTTGCAAGATTTTCTGGCAGTTCGTCGTCCCAGTCTAATTTAGATTTCCACAGTTCCTGCATCATGATTTTTGCTTTTACCAGGAATGGCTCTATGAAACCAAGGGGGTGAAACAGTTTTGCTGCTATGCTAAGCACTATTCTCTTCGTCATTTTTGTAAGGTGTTTTGAATCTTGCATTGCCTTGTGGAATGCCATAGAAAGAGTATCATTATCTGAATCCCACATAAGACCCAAAACTTTAATCGTAGAACTTGGTACACCCATTTTGTCCTCTAAGATGTTTTGTTTCAGAGCATGGGAACTTGTACACCATTGACGAAGATTCATTCCTGCTGAACTCAGTAGCTTCCTGGATTGGACACAGTACGTGCTTGCCTGTGTTTCGGTGGACACACCAGTTACAACATTATCCATGTACATAGTTTCCATTAGATCCTTGGCTACCCAATCCTCTTTATAATGATCTTTACTCAAGTGGCTCTTTACTGTAGCTTGTAAGAGGAATGGAGAAGGCGCTGCTCCAAAGAGCACTCTACAGAAGCGATAGATTTCGATGTTATAGTTGCTATTGGCTGACTTTGTGATGTCTTACAATCATTTCTGTGTGGTCCTTTAAGTTGTATATTGGTTCCATGGACAAAGGAGGACAGATTTTGTCAGACACCAATGCTTTAACTTGTATGTTCTCTCCTTTTGAAGACAGGGTAAAGGATACAACTTCGTACTCGCGCCTCTCACTTTGGGTCGATCCAAATGTACTCACATTCAGTATCTCTTTTCTCAATGGTTTTAACTGCAGCGCTTGTAGTAAACGCTTAGCAATAAAGGTTCTATGATAACCTGTTTCAAATAAAACCCTTGCTTTACAGCTCACATTGTCGCCAATAACAGAACAACAGCAGATTGCATCACGATTTCGGTTTATCGTTCTGCCACGTTTATTACGCCCGCGTGAGTGTTTGGTTCTTTGTTGGTTTCGGGTGCGATCAGTACGGGGCTTGGTGGTTCTTCTTTATTGTATATTGTTGTTGCGCTTTGGATCATTTTGTGGATTGACACGTGATGTTTTCTTTTGCATTTAGTACATCGTTTCTTAGAATAACATGTGGACACTTGGTGGTTTCTTCCAAGACAATTGAAGCATTTGCGTGCGCGTAAAAGAATGGCGATTCTATTTTCTACAGAAAAAAACGTTTTCACAATTTTCTGGCTTATGTGAGCCGTTGCAGTAAACGCATTTTCTACCGTTATTTTGATTGCTCCGGAAAGTAGTGCGTTAGCTGTTGGTAGAAATATTTCCTCTGATGTAGATGGCATCGGTCCTTGTGCGCATGGCGCGTGACTTCTCTCTCTAGTTTCTATTTCCTGTCGGAGTCCAGATCTCAGATCGTCTAGACAACTGTCAGCCTGGTTATTTGCTCGGATGGAAGTTTCTTTATCAAAATAGGGATGAGTAGACTCCCGTACGTATCCGTCGTGACCCCTAAAGCTTCTAATCCGCGTAAGTAACTTTCACATGAATTTCTGAGACATTTAACGTCCAATGACGGCTCTGGGATCTTAGCTAGTGCATCCATGTAAGCAGTAATAGGTGTTTGTTTTTGACCAAAATGCTCTTTCAACATTTTTACAGCTTTACTGTAATTTGCATTTGTAATGGATAAGCCAGCTATAGTATGTGCGGCATCTCCTTTTAAAAATCCACAGAGGTAATTCATTTTGTCGACATCTCTTATATGTGGGCTTGTGGCTACCGAGGAGCTGAAACTATCCCAAAATGGTGTCCACTGAAGTGGATTTCCATCAAAGAATTTCAGAGTTAGTCGTGGTAGATTAACTGTTACTGTCTGTACGGGAGGCTCACTAATACTAATTTGGAACTTGCTTACCGGTTTGGCGAATTCAGTGGTCTCAGTGAGAAACTCTTTAATAGCTACTAGTATATATCCTACTTTGTCATTAAACTCAAGAGTTTCTTCTACTTCAATTTCTATTTGCTTGGGATCTTTAATGTTGTCCCGAATCGCGTTATCCATTTCTTTCATTTCTTCCATTCTTCTAGTTAGTCTCTCATGAATTGCTTTCAGCTCCGTCGTGTTGGGATTTTCCGAGTCCATAATAGCTTCAGCTTTTTTAATGTCGCGGGTACAGTGCCCTCTGTAGGCTCCTCTTACTTGTTTCGTTGTCTCGGACATGTTGTTCTTAGGCTCGAAAGACCATGTCGTAACTGAATTATTTTACGAAAAGAACTGACAACTTTGATGGATATTATAATTTTACTGCTGGTTCAGACGATTTACAAGTGCGCGCGTACGCGTCATCAATGCCATTAATTATTACACAGGTATCCTGAATTATACTTTCACGACAACAACTACAATGCTAAATTTAGCATCTTTTTTGCACTATCTGCAGTAATTATGGCCTTTCAATTCGTATCTTAGCAATTCCGAGCCATTTCCGTGTTACTTTTTGAGCCGATGTGTTACCACATTACCACTTGATATTAAGTCAGTTAGTGGTCAGCGGTGATTCAACATGGTGGACGAACCACCAGTCGTTCTCGTCGACGAGGCTATTATCGGGGAATAAAAGCTGGATTTTCCCGCATAGAAAAATAATAATTGGCAGTTTTAAGAGAATAAAAGAATATAATAATTGCAGAATAATTTCCGCAGGCCTAGACCGTGCACAAAGCACAACTGATATATATTGGATATGTTAATCAATCAGCCAATAGAAACGTGTTCGTTGAGTCGTTCTGGGAATGCTAATGAGCTATGACCGTGCACAATCTTTTGTCTTAGCCCCTTCCAACATAAATCGCAGCGCCTTTGTAGTTTGCCTAGTTTTCTTACCATTCCCCTCTATTAACTACGCTCAGTCAAACCGCCTGAGTGCTTTGAATTCAAAACAGTTGGTACTGTTCCTTTGGCAAGTTTGCTAACAGCCTTGACTATTCAACCGGCTTATTCTTTAGAGATAGCACAGTAAATGAAGCCTCCCAAATGTACATTTTGAATCTATCATGCATTCAAAAAATCCCAAGTGAGAATCATAGGTTGATTGACAGGCCACGATTTTAGTAGCGTGATGCCACATGCGCTCATAAGCCAATCAAATAGTGATTTCTGAAGGCCATTGTCAAGACTTGTGTTGTTTGCACATCTCCAGAGAACAATTACCATTCTGTGCCGTGAAATTGAAGCAAAGGCAGGGCGAACCTGTATCACAACTACAGATAACTTATCGCACATTGATTGCCTTTGTTTTCCTTCATCAATTATTAATAAGTTTGATAATCACAACTTCTGTTTGTTGCTATAGGACATGTCTAAGGAAACGATGGCCCATGCTCCTACTCAGAGAAGTTCACCCTGTGCTACCGAGAAATATCCACAGTCAGAGAAACTGCGTAATCTTGAGGACAATAAGATGCCATTCCCTGACCATAAAGAGCATGTTCCAACCCAGACTGAGCCTACAGATCATGTTGGGATACACTCTGGAGAGAAGCCATATAATTGTAAAAAGTGTGGAAGATGCTTCAGTCACTTTAGTGCACTAACTAAACATGTTCGAATACACTCTGGAGAGAAGCCATATAATTGTGAGCAGTATGGAAAGTGCTTCAACCAGTCTGGTAACCTTACTGAACAAATTCGAATGCACTCTGATGAGAGGCCATACAAATGTAAGCAGTGTGGAAAGAGCTTCAAGCAGTCCAGTGGCCTAACTAAACATGTTCGAATACACTCTGGAGAAAAGCCATATAATTGTAAGCAGTGTGGAAAGTGCTTCAATGAGTCTTCTACCCTAAAGCAACATGTTGGAATACACTCTGGAGAAAAACCATATAATTGTAAGCAGTGTGGAAAGTGCTTCACGCAGTCCAGTAGCCTAACTAAACATGTTCGAATACACTCTGGAGAAAAGCCATATAATTGTAAGCAGTGTGGAAAGTGCTTCAATGAGTCTTCTACCCTAAAGCAACATGTTGGAATACACTCTGGAGAAAAACCATATAATTGTAAGCAGTGTGGAAAGTGCTTCACGCAGTCCAGTAGCCTAACTAAACATGTTCGAATACACTCTGGAGAAAAGCCATATAATTGTAAGCAGTGTGGAAAGAGCTTCAAGCAGTCCAGTAGCCTAACTAGACATGTTCGAATACATTCTGGAGAAAAGCCATATAATTGTAAGCAGTGTGGAAAGTGCTTCAATGAGTCTTCTACCCTAAAGCAACATGTTGGAGTACACTCTGGAGAAAAACCATATAATTGTAAGCAGTGTGGAAAGTGCTTCACGCAGTCTAGTAACCTCACTAGACATGCTCGAATACACTCTGGAGAAAAGCCATATAATTGTAAGCAGTGTGGAAAGTACTTCAGGACGTTTATAAACCTCACTAGACATGCTCGAATACACTCTGGGGAGAAGTCATATAATTGTAAGCAGTGTGGAAAGTGCTTCAACCAGTCTAGTAACCGAACTCAACATGCTCGAATACACTCTGGAGAGAAGCCATATAATTGCGAACAGTGTGGAAAGTGCTTCAATCAGCTTGGTAACTTAACTAAACATGTTCGAATTCACACTGGAGAGAAGCCATAAAATTTTAAGCAGTATAAGAAGAGTTTCAAGCACTCTCGTAACCTAACTACTATACATACAATACAATACAATACAATACTTTATTTAACCACGTGTCACCTAGGAGCTTATACAACTCGTTTAAACGTGAACGTGAACAAAAGATGGGCAAATGAAAATACATACAAACTTATAATTTAAAAAAAAGTTTAGATACACTTGATGTTTAAGAGTATTAAACAGTCTTCAAAAACTCATGAATAATTAATGAGCATGTTGTCCAATCAGATGAAGCAAATCAGTCACGTGCATGCCCCTTTATACCCGATAAAATCTCATCATTCTAGAAGGCCCGCGGAGGGATTTTAATTTTGTCCCAGGGGGAAACGGGGTTAATGATTGAGACAATGGAATTTCTATTGATGTTTCAGCTTTCTCATTGAATTGCAAATTAGGATGAACGTTTTATATAAAGAATACTAATGAAAATGAAATTTTATATAAAGTTTCATCCTAATTAAGAATTCACTGATAAAGACCCAAAGATAGCAAAAAGTACACGGAACATAAGGTACCTAGATAATAAATTTTGCACTAGATTTACTAATATCAGCTGACTACCGAGATACACAGATAATATTTTTAAAATGAAGGTATCCAACTTGTTTACCGAGCCACTGTTTAGTTCCAATTATTAAACCAAACCCAAAGCCGTAAAATAATAAAAACGCGCATTAAACTTACATATTTAGTGCCGGAGTCAAACATTTAGAGTCTGCCGTCATGTCAGTTACATCGCTTTCCAAGTCTTGAACTTTATCGAGGTAAACCACGACACCAAATCCTTCAAGTGCAGATTCTACTTGCATTGCGAAACGCCGCTTCAAACAACATAGTATGGTAATTTCTTCATGTCATTCCCTTGAGATGTTCGTAATTGCAGACGGTGATTACTCAAATATTTTGCATGGCGTTGTGAATACAAAGGTTCAGTGGTTTATTAAGTAACCATTCCCTTGAGATGTGCGTCTTTCTTTCATTGCATTCTTAAAGCGTTTTTGAAGCCGTTTAAAACACTCACAGCACGTGTTTTATCAAGTCTAAAAATTCTCGGGCTTCGCCCTCGAATTTTTAAACTTGATAAAACACTGCTGTTCGTGTTTTAAACAGTACTTAAAATATTACGAAGTCTTGAAATATTACAATATTAAAAATGTATATTAAACTATGCATTTATACTCATTATAATAAAATTATATTAGAAATTTCCTGGTAATTATTTATGACGATAACATATGTGATCGTAAAGCGCTTTTAAATGATATAATTTCTTTGCATTCCCTTATTTTAGTAGGTAGTTTGTTCCACAGAACACTTGCTATATATGAAAACGATTTATGAAGCCATTCCAAATTAAAACGAGGCTGTTCTAGTCTGGTACCATTTCCGCGCAAGTTGTAGCTTACCATCTTAAGCTTGAAGAAGTCATTTATATAAGCTGGACCCCGATCGTTCATGCAATTGAAAATTAGAATTAGAGATTGACGGTTCCTACGTTCAGCCAATGTTCCTGTGTTGGCGTATTTGAGAAGATAATCGTATGACAATGACTTGGACAAACCCAAAATAGTCCTTAGTATGTAGTAGTTAGTGTCCTCCATCTTCCTAGTTTCGACCTTTCCAATTCCTAACAGGAGTGGACCGCAGTATTCCAGATGGGGGAGAATATAAGCTTTGTAGAGGCTAATCATAACGTCTTGGGGAATGAATCTGCGCAGCCTTCGCAGTGCTGATGCCTTAGCGCAAGCCTTCCTCAATTGCTCTGCAATGTGTACCTTGAATGAAAGCTTGCGGTCCAGAGTGACTCCAAGGATCTTTAGAGTGTCAGTGGCTTTGATGTCCGAGTCATCGAGTTTGAAGTCGTATGCATATGACGATGGTCCAATGGCCATAGCTTGTGTTTTCGCCGCATTAATCTGTAAATAATTACTCTCAAACCATGTTGAAAGTAGACTGAGATCAGAGTTAATGAGGAACTGCAGTACCATTGGAGACGCATCAGAAGCATACTCAGTTGTATCATCCGCATAAAGCCTCAAAGAGGTATTAGATACACAGTAGTTCAGGTCATTGATATAGATATTGAATAACAACGGACCTAGCAAGGATCGTTGTGGTACTCCGGTCTTTACAGTTCTCCACTCAGAGTAAACGCCATCCAGCCTAACGCGCTGTCGTCTCCCTCGAAGGTAGGCAGCCATAAGCTGCATAGCATCATCTGAGAAGCCATATGCTTTAAGCTTGGCAAGCAATGCCTTACTAAGATCAACGGCTACTACTGCAACAGCTTCGTGTTTATCCAGGCTCGAATACACTCAGGAACACAGAACTTTGAAATGAAGTATGTGTTGGTAGTGTAAATGCCGAGTTCAGTAGCTTAGTAAAAGATAGTTGGAAACAATTTGAAAGAAATCTTAACGACAACAATAGAATTGATCATCGCTTGTGATTTGTTTACGTAATCGCTTGGGTGTGCGAAAATTAAGGATTAATGATGTGCGTTTCCATACTTTCAACAAATTGTCTGATGTCCCGACACAGCCAATTTGCTGAAAAGTTTGAAAACGAAGTTAGTAGTTTTGGTTTGTAGTACAAGGTGGAAATTTTCCGAGACAGTAATTGAAAACAAAATGTACAATGTACATTACATTCTCTCCACATTATGATAATAATATTTACGTAGCCAAGCCATAGTTAATAGAGTGGAATGGTTATGAAACCCAGCGACCTTCTTTGTTATATGTCTTTGTTAGCTTTTTTCAACCACTACCCTGCACAAAACACAATAGAAATTCCAATGTGTTAATCAATCAGCCAATAGAAACGTGTGAGTTCAGTCGTTCAGGGGACGCTAATGAACTATGACCCTGCACAATCTTTTGTCTTGCCCCCTTCCAACATAAATCGCAGCGCAGTTGGTAGCCCCTTTGAAGTTTGCCGGGTTTCATAACCATTCCACTCTATTAACTATGGCCAAGCCTATGGGTGGAACTCCAATTGTTACATTGAAACAATGCTGTGTTATTCCCGAATCTGAAAAAAGCGTTTGGCACTGTCGACCACGAACTCCTTCCTGAAAAACTTAAATTGTATGGATTAGATCAGTATCTTAGTAACAGGCAGCAAGGATGCAGGATAAATAATGGATCGACTATGGGTTAGCATAAATCCATGCTTCCTTGGAGAAGGACCTTTAATCAACTCCAAAGCGACTGTATAGACGTTTTGGAGCAAATCACTATTATAATACTGGTATGTAATCAACTAAAGTCGATTGAGGTATGCTAACCGCCGTGGAAAGCGAGTAGCAGCTGACGTTTCGAGCGCTAGCCCTTCGTCAGAGCTCTGACGAAGGGCTAGCGCTCGAAACGGCAGCTGCTACTCGCTTTCCACGGCCGTTAGCATACCTCAATCGACTTTAGTTGATTACATACCAGTGTTTATCTTCCCCGCCGACGCAGACCAACACTAGTTTTTACAGGAACTAGTTGCCTATCGCCACTATTATAATAGCCTGCCACTTTTGAAGACATCTTACCTAATGTAAAATTAACTGCCACCAGCTGTGGTCCTGAAGTCGATAAATTCAAACATTTTGAGAATGTCTGATAAATACTTTAATTAAGCCGTGAAACTAACTGCATATACCACTGTGGTCCTCATTTGGCCTAAGTTCTTGCATAATAAATAACAATTATAGGAAGGAAAGTCCATTGTTAACCGTTTCGGTAAGTTCAATTTGATGTTTTTAGCACTGACGATTCCTCCAAAAATTGAAATGTTAGTTGATGGATATCTACCGTTTCATTGAGGTTTTGGTTCGGAATATGTTCGGGATATGAGATCAGTTCATGGCTAACTCGCTTAATATTACTGGCAGGTGGCTCAAACCTGGACAGACATGGTAGTGGGTCCCTATCAATCACTAAGTGGTGATGTCGTAGCGAGACGTCATCGGTCATGTCAGGAGCCCATTACCAGGAGCATCCATCTCCCATACCAGGTCTGTGAGTCAGCGTATGACCGGATTAATTGAGCTATATTTAGAACAGATCTCACGGGAGTTCACGTGCCCACACTTTGGGAATCCAATCAAACCATAGTCGGGACAATGCAGCGTTAGTAAAATCACCTCAAAGAACAATAGAACATTCTTAATCTCGATAATTACGGCAAGCAGATGCACGATTACAGCAGAGTCAGAATAGTATATATGGACGCTCCTGGTAATGTGTTCCTGGTCATGTGACTTTTATTATATGCCAAAATAGCTCACTGACCACCCGCGAGTTGCCCTTAGGGGCCCTATGTTCTCATATACTTTACTCTCAAGATTTATCCACTTCTGTTGATCAAATATCCAAGCTACAGAGGTACTGATAACGACAATAATACAATACTTTATTTAACCACGTGTCACCTCGGAGCTTATAAAACTCGTTTAAACATACTTATAGTTTTAAAAAGTTTAGATACACTTGATGTTTAAAAGTATTAAAAATTCTTAAAATATTACAAAGTCTTGAAATATTACAATATTAAAAATATATATATTAAACTATGCATATATACTCATTATATTAAATTTATATTAGAAATTTCGAGGTAATTATTTATAACGATAACGTATAAGATCGTAAAGCGCTTTTAAAATATGTATTTTCTTTGCATTCCCTTATTTTAGTAGGTAGTTTGTTCCACAGAACACTTGCTATATATCTGGTACCATTTCTGGTACCATTTCCGCCCAAGTTGTAGCTTACCACTTTAAGCTTGAAAAAGTCATTTATATAAGCTGGACCCTGATCGTTCATGCAACAAAAAATTAGAATTTGTGATTGACGGTTCCTACGTTCAGCCAAGGTTCCTGTATCGGCGTATTTGAGAAGATAATCGTATGACAATGACTTAGACAAACCCAAAATAGTCCTTAGTATGTAATAGTTAGTGTCCTCCATCTTCCTAGTTTCAACCTTTCCAATCCCTATAACGACGGTCCTTTGAAGCAAACTACTCTGCGCACAGCTTCAACATTCATTCCGGCTGCCTGTCAACAGGGACTTGAATGGCGACTAAATCAGGACTAATACATGACGTCATCAACAGAACTCGTCTCTTCGCGGTATAAAGCGTTCACTTGGCTTATTTGCAAAATAATTGAATAGACTAGTATACCTAACAGGTAGTGAATGCTGCTCCGCTTAGTTAAGGGAGTGTATTAGAAGAGAACCTACAGTAGCACTTTGGCAGGAAAAATATATTACTGGGTGATAAAAATGCCAAGGTGTTAGATGAATATATAGTTTGTAGTTTTGGGGCTATTGTGCGACTGAATACTGTTTAAGCTGAGGTGTGTATCTCAAAAGTTGTCCCGATTTATTTTCATTTTGTCCCGACATATCAACGATCTCCCGGTAAATCCCCTGAGCCTAGCAATTCTCCCCGGTGAAGTTTAAACACCGGAAATAAACTGTTATTGAGAATATAATTGTAACACAGAGTTCGCCTACACGTCAACAAATTCATGATTACACAAGGATTGCAAACACAGAAATGCATCGAAGAACGGTTGAACGTAGTTAGCTTCCACCTCGTGTAATGTCACGTGACGATCAGATCCGTGCAAGGCATTGTGGTAAAAAAGACAATAGAAGTGATGCATTGTGGTAAAAAAAGAAATCGAGATTTGGACCCGCTTTTAGATTAGAACTGCTGCCTTGCTCGCTCGCTTCATGCTCGCTCGCTGCGGCATCAATAACTTGAAATCCGGAAAGGGAGTGAACCGGAAGTGGTTAGTATAGCCCCACTAGTCCGTTGTGCGGGAAGTCGTGGGTTCCATTCCGACCGGGGGGTGGGGGAGTCCCATATAGAAGCTATGCGGGTATGTGCCGCTAGATGGGGTCGGGTTTTTGACCTTCTAAGGCTGAGGTGGGGTCCCAGTTTCACCCGGCCTATTTATAAGTCTAGTTAAGTTGGAGGCAACGTTTTGCAATGTTTTGGTTTTTTGGTTCCTCTTATGTTTACCGGGTACTATTAGTACTAGCGATTTCTAATAGAAAGTGAAGTGCTGCGAGTTTGTGGATTTCCTGTAAATGTGTGACATAAATGCAGACCACATTGAAAATCGTTTCAACAATGCTGAACACTGGGTACTAGATGCCATCTACAACCGTAGGGTAAGGACGACTTTTAAAATCCAATCCTTTTGGGGTTATCTGTTGACCATCTGTCACCAAGTTTGGCATAAATGAAATCATTACATATGAAGCATAACTTTTTTTGTATTCATTAATGCTAAAACAAAATGCATGTTGCGCGCAGCCAAGAATTGTCGTCAACTTTTATATCATTGAAGTGTTAATAAAGTTACATTTTCTGTTGAAAATAGAGTGTTCAGTAGTCAATTCAGCTCCATCGATCTCATTTCGTGCAAAATGACGGGGGATTGTAGGTCGTGGAAGACCTAACCAGGGGACTTTGAAAGGGACAATTTCCCTACCCCTGGGGGAAATCATCAAGATTGTTTCTGTCTTTTTACAATCCCCCTGGTTACCCCGGGGGTCGACTCCTCGGGGAAGCCGCTGATAGGTGCATTACACCAACGTATAACCATGTGCTTGAGCCAACATGATTTTATGTAAGCGACTTCATGAGAAATCATGCGCGCGCATGTTCAGACATGATATGGCATGATAACGAGGCTAAAACGTTCGGAAATTCTTCATCGAATCTCAAAATGACCCAGCATCTAGCGATCACCACAGGCTACCCAGGGGGAAATGTCGAGATTAGTCTTGCTGCTCGCTTATCGCTCGCAGCAATAACCGGGAAAGATGATAATATCGCGCTAAACGTTTCGGAGTGCATTATTCGGCAAACCTTCAATGCAATGGTGCATCGAGCGTGTTCTGTTGACGTTAAAACTAGACCCAGTGCCAATTTTATAAAGCGCGCTCGTTCGCTTGATTTTCGTCCACAGGCAACCCCAAGGCACGTTTTTGGGCAACTTTGAACGGTCAATACACCATTACAAATCAACTTTTTTTCCTGAATCCTGTGTCTATGGCCTCTAATCTCTTCGTAAGAAATATATTTAGCTAGGGCTTATATGCACTTTAAGAATCGATCCCTCAGAAAAGTACGAGACAAATGAGAGGGTGGCACAGGAGGTGGGGGGTCGTCATCACGTTTCACGCATCAATATTTCTAAAATTAACGCGTCACGTATAATTTTGAGGCACATTCACGCCACGATAAACTCGGAATTCACGAATTACGCTCTAAATTTCGCTATTTTTACGTATCACGCACTTATTTTAGCCCCAATCACGCGTCATGCGTAACCCCTGTGCCACCCTCAAATGAGTAATATTCCGTCGCCCCAGTAACCCCAATTAGCCGTGATTTTTTCTTAAAAAAGACGTCCGATTTGTCTTCCTTCGAATGCTCGAGCCAACCTCGTTCCCAGGGCCCTTTCCCTTCGCTTGGGGGCGGGGCGGCCCAAGCGAAGGGAAAGGGCCCTGGGAACGAGGTTGTACTCGAGCAAAATACCGAACTATAAAACGGTCCAGGTTTGTTGGTGCCGCGATATCTAGCGCGCTCTCTGTGGCAGCGCCCAGCGACTGTTATCTATAGGCGAATCCTTGTTTACGTTTTTACCTCATTAGCATACATCAAACTTCAAGCGACATATATACAAACAAACAGAGTGCACAAATCTAAAGAGCTTGTCACACTTGATAATCACCGAAAATTTGAGTGTGATATGATAAATATATTTTGAGGAATGAGCGTTTAAAAATCTCTAAATTTACAAAGAATGTATGGCTGTCAGCAACTCTTGCCCCCCATCCGATTTTACAGTTTTGAAAAGTGAATTTATTTAACATAGATTGTTTGTTAGTAGCTTGAAGTTTAATTTATGCTAATGAGGCAAAAATGTAAACAATGACGTCAGCAAGGATTCGCCTATACTGAACGCTGTTAAATTTAGTCTTAAAACGTATTTATTTCGTCAATTTTATGCTGTATAATTATTTTATTTTAGCTTATAACTCTGTGATATTGTTTTTAGTTATTTTTATGTCATTTTTGTTTTAGACATTTTTATATCATTTGTAAAGCCCCTTTGAACTTTGGAAAAGAGCACTATTAAGTTCTATATATTATTATTATTATTATTATATTAGCAGAGGCCCAGATGATCAGTCTATACACAATAGTACATAATTGGAATTCAGCTTCCGAATTCTGACAACATTGTAAAGGCCCCAACTCTGATCTCTTCATTCGTATTACAGTAAATAAGTTTCGCTTTTGATCCATCCCTACTGACGTCCTAATCGATTGTTCAAGGTTGTCAGTCATCTGTGCGAAATTTCTTTCGTTCCATGTATCGTGCAGTCAACATCGAGCCATTTGTCGATAAATCTTGTATACTCTTGTTTTAGTATTTTGAAATAAATAATTTCACCAAAAAATTGGCCAGCACCTCTCTTCTGAAAAGGTAGAGATGTTGGTAGCAAAAAGAATCAGATTCGTTGAAAGGGAACCCGGTTATTTCAAAATTCAAATTATCACTTTCCTTCTTTGCCATACTAACTAATTATGCCCGTGCGGGGTCTGAGTCCGAGTCCTCAGCCAGCCGGAGTCTAATCATTAAGAAATGGGCTTCCTGTGGTAAAATGCAGACCACAGCAATCCCGGTATTTTTCTTATATGCATACCATAAGTTCCCGATTTATTCTTTCTGTTCAATCACGGTTTCTGGGTAACCCCACACCGTACCTTTGGGTTTCCACCAAATTATGTATACCCAAAGAGAAGGATGGGTATCTCAATATCGGGATTGCTGTGGTTTGCATGTTACCACAGGAAGCCCATTTCTTCATGGCCCTCCACCGCCATTTTGTTTTGCCTGTCGAGTGTTGTGTGCCAGTGTGGTGTTTCTTCTCTATTTGGTAAGTTTTATAGCATGCTTTACAAAATGGTAAGCTGGAGCTTTATATACTCATTATAAACTTAAGCTTAAAGCTTAATTTTTAATAGCTTACATTGATTTCATAGTTCTTTTAGAATTAGATTCTTCTTTAATAAGTTTTTATATCGCTTCTGCAGAGACAGAGTGCAGTTCCAGGATGATTTCTGGCTTCTGGTTTCTGAGTTATGAATCTGAGACTGATACCGCATTCACACCAAAGCTTAAACATGTTTAAAAGCTGTTTAATTAAACAAGTTTGAAACGATACCTATTCACACCTCATCGGCTCATGCTCGCTGGCGCTAAACTAGTTTCAAACTGACCTTTCTGAACTAAACAACCTGTTCGACGTACATGTAGTTTTAACCCAGTGTACCTAAACACATTCAAGATAGGTGCTAGATATACTCAATTTAATTAAACAGGTTTAATTGGTGTGAAAGGGATATTAGTTATCTGCTAGTCTGGGGACAAGGAATCATAATTCTCATAGATACATTGGCAGAGTGTCGAACCTGCGGGAGGGGTGAGGGGGGGGGGGGTTTAAATCTGGTTGCCCTAGCTGAAACACCATTTCCAGCACTCTCAGGGTCGGTAAATTGATCTTCATTTTAGGCTTGTTTGCCATTAAAAAAAATTATTGCAATAAAATTCTCATAATTCCTCACATATTCACTGAAAAAAAACTCAAGAAATCCGATATTTATTTAAATATTATGAGAATTTACGAAAATATATTTCTGGGCTCGTTGCACGTGGGAACAGATCTTCTTATCCCTGCTGACATTTTAAGCTGAGGGCTCAAACGTTTCCCACAATGCCATTTGGGAGAATTCTGTGCACTCGTTAGCTGTAGGTATGGCTGCTTCGGTAGGATTTCCAACCAAATGTGCTCTAATTTTGTACAAATAAGCCACTGTAGGAGAGCTTGAGGACATCATTAAGTCTGATGACGGCTGGAAAGTACTTGGTTTGCTTTTAGTAGGCCTTGTGAGGGGTTTCACAGGGTTTTTCTGTTGTGTTTCTGCTTTGGGACACATGAAATAATTCTTCACTGAAACCCTTGAAATTCTGCAGTTGGTTGTGTTTTCCCCCTGCTCAACCTATTAGGATGTGTTTTTGTCACTTTAAAGCAACGGCTTGAGTCCAAATCACCGCTCTTGGTTGTAGGGGTAAAAGACTTATAAAAAAATCCTGACGGAGTCCCAGAGGGGGGTCCCCCTTGTGCATTTTTTGTTGATTACCCAGCATGCAGTTGGAGGTGGGAGCAGGGAAATGTGGTCGAGTGAAATGCAGTGTAAACATCGGCGTGGTTCACAGTCGTTTGGTGCATTTTATGCAAACAAACCTGCTGGTTGGAAAGATTAAACAAGGTACTGTAACGACTGAGTGGTGATTTTGTATTTGCTTTTGATTTCAAGTGTGAATGGGAAGGGTTTTTTGAGCCGATTTTCAGCTCCTCAAAATTCGTGATAAGCGAAGAAATGAACAACAATCCCCAACACAAATGAGTTTTTCTCCAAAGTGGGAGACTCAAGTGATCCCCGTTACAGCTGTGGCTTCGAAGTCATTCATCCCTTGAAATAATATCACAACATCGTATTTTCAGCAGGTCTAGGTTTGATGCAATAATTTTCTCCAGGTACATGCTTCATATTGGGCGGTTACGGGAGGTGCAGGAGGGAAAGGGTTAAAAAAGCAACTAAGAACTGGAGTGGAAAATGTTTGAATTTTAGGGTCTCCGATGCACCATTTCCTGCACTTTCTGGCACAATTTAATGCATTGTAGATGCAATAATGTGTGTGTACGATTTTGAGCAGTTGGGGGTGTGGCTTATAAAAAGAAAAGTATTCATTTATATCGCGTAAATTATATATGAATATATCCAAATGCACTTCACAAGGTTATTTTTGTGATACGGACTGCTATTGTGGCACAAGTTGCTGCCATGCACTTTACAATCATGAGTGATTGTTAGTACCTCAGAATACCAGGCTGTTGTGTTGGGAGACAATCCCCTACTCTTTCTCGAAATAACACAACAGGTTCTTTCGCGTCCCCCTCGTATAGATTAGAAGAGGAAGGAGACAAGGCCAACTGTTTAATTACGTCCCTAGCTGTCAAGGACGCGGTCAGGATTTGAACCCCTGACCTCCCGCATTCTAGACCGTGCTCTACCAACAGCTAACCAGTGAGGCGGTTATAATTGACTGAGTTTTTGTCCCAGGGATGGGACATTTGGGAGCAAAGAAAAGTTGGTGGGGTGAGGAATTAATTATTTTGTATAAAGAGTCAAAATAGCGAATTGTATGAGATTTGCACCCATACCAAAGCCCCATAGTGGAGCATTTGACCCCACGGTGGGGCATTTGCAATGTTCTGATACCCCACAAATATCGGGGGGGGGGGGGGGGGGGGGGGGGGAATGGGCAGGTTTGAAATGGATAGAGCCATAACTTATAAATATAATTGTACTGTCCAGTTCTGGTTTTAAGACAGTTAGGTTTATAGTTACGGCTTTGCACGACAAATCCTGCTCTTCTTTTGACAGTTTCAACTAGCTCGGTTTCCAAAGTCAGTGACATCCAATTCAATTTTAATACGGTATTCTCGGTTTGTAAGTCATATCCAGTTCTGTTTATGGGTATAATTGGTGGTCAATTCGAATGCCTCTCTCTTCTGAGTTCTGTTATTCTTTTGATTCTTGGTCTCTATAAAGTCTGTTATTCTTTTTCTTCTTGGTCTCTATAAAGTCACATTCAGTTCAACTTACGGACGATTTCATTTCCAGTTCGAATTACAGTCACCATTACACTTAATAAAATTTAAAAAGTAGGGAACAAATAAGATTTTTGTGCATATAAAAACACATAATTTCAACCTCACCAGTTCTGATTTCCGTTCGCGTTCAAATAAAAGGGTCAATCACTGTTCACTTCCAGCTTTTACGACTCTTGAGTTGAAGCTCGGCATTCATGGTTGACTGGTTTAGTCAAGACTTCCCAGTTGTATAATCTCAAGAGTATTTCAGGAGAGGTCTGTACTTGGTGGTAAACATTTGACCTCCTCACAGTGTGTGATGGTAGAGCATTTCAACAATATCAACAACGCAACACTGCAATCCTATGGCACTTTGATGCAGCAGTACAGGCATTTTCTTTCAGTTTCCGTGGATTATTGGACCAAAACCATCACTCCTCCTTCGGCCGGCCAGACTAGCTGACTGTGCGATTGGATCGCCACATCCCTTTTGTGAGAATTTTCCATCGAAAGCCCTGTCGGCCCTTGAATAACTGAACATCTTGGTATTTCATTCGAAGAAACCTTGGGTTTCAGCAAAATAATGGTTAAGAATGGCCCCGAATCTTCGCTCCGTTGCTGACTTTGCCTAGCGCCTCCACGTAAACAACCAAATCCGGCGGGTGTCGAATCTGATTGGTTGATCCTGTCACGTGTTGGGAATTAAACAATGGGCCCATGTGTAATCTGATTGGTTGCCGGCGCCAAACAGCAACACAAAAAATAAAAATAAAAATAAACACTTGCGATTTCTGACTCGTGCCTAGGCCAAAGGCCTGGCCCGAGTAATTATATATCTTCCATAGAACTGTATAAAGATTACTGGTATTAAAGGATTTGAGGGCATTAGACATCTTGTGATATATACCATCTATTACAATCGTAAAGTTTAACTTTTCTTATATGTTTCCTTGTAATTGTTTGTGCTTTTATTAAACAACAAATACGTGTACATGCATACCACTGTGAGCAATATAATATAGAACAGTGAACATTGTAAACTCATGCACTGATTGGCTAATGAAGGGTTGAATATAAATACAATAAAATTAACCTATTTGTGGTGTCAAAATATGCCCTGACATTTTGTCCCTGGCAGTATTCGCTGATATTTCCCACTTGCGGAGAGAACATTTTGGGTCACGTGATGAATTCAACCAATCAGGTGTGAGAGAAAATATTTGACGGGTTATAATTTGTGGTATTCACATGGTTTGAAAAGCTGTATTCAAAAATGTAAAGGAAACCGGGCACACATAAATATTTTGTTTATTTTAATTTATTATCACGAACAGAGACAAAATCATGTTAAAATTCCAACACTGAGGATATTATTTGACAATGTTAGCAATATTCAAAGAACATGAAAATCATCTTTCCTCATTTTCATGAGAAATGACATGTTTTGGCACTTGACTGAACAAGAAGCAACCAACACATTTAAAAGTTAACAATAAACCGGGCCTTTCATTTAAATTCTAGTAAAACCACAGGTAGTCCTACATTGTAACTACAATGTACATGTACAGTTTAATTTGTATGAGTCTGCTTGTGCTAAATATAAATTACAGCAACTCAAAGTTCTGAAAAATATTTTTATATGTATGAAACTTTTGGAGATTTTTAATCCATTTTTCCCATTTGCTGTCACTTTTCTCTTTTTCCCATTTGCTGTTGCTTTTCTCCTCTCTGCTAAAACATCTGCTTACAGCTTTTTTACAATATAATTTATATGGCTTTGCATAATTCAAGTAATTTCCCGTCATTTATTTTAACTTGTACGTAATTTAACAGTACTTAATATACTTGCAAAGAATGCTGGTAAATCCTGTACTGAGTATATTATGCAGTAGGAAGCAATGAATTGTGGGTAATTACAATGACATGTGCTCTGATTTAATATGGCTTCTCTGTAGGGTTATTTTGATGTTCCTTGCTTTGTTGGTGAATTACTACATGTATGTCCTCTAATACAGAAAGGAGTAGAAATAAATTAAATTAAATAATATAATAATGTATAAGTGTGGACAAAATGTCCCCTCTGCAACGTTCCCTCTGCTTACAGGTCACAGTCTAAATGAAACCAGTTTTGATAAGAATTTTGCAAATGCAGCTGCACTTTTTTACCAATATTAATCTAAAATAGATAAAGTACTCTTTGGCACAAAAAAATATATACATTTAAAATTCATTGCAGAATCACAGAAAATTTCACTTAAACCTGGTAAATGAAGAATAGCAAATTCTCTGAGTCCCATCCGCAACAGTAACTTATCTTATTACAATCTGCCATCAGTACTAAGGAGAGAGAATAACAACATTATAATACATAGATATAATGGATATCCACAATATAAAGGCAACATTGATCAGCTCTAATTATTTTATATCAAGCTATGGCATGAAAACTGCTTCTAAATGTCCCCTCAGCAACATACATAATACCGTGGAATGATATATATCAACCTCTGTATATCAACCTCTCTTTACCTACAGTGTAATTGTAGTATCCATTAAAAAAGTGTAAATGAAACAAAAGTCTAAAGTCAATAATTTTATGATTTTTAACTAATTAAATACTTTTTTTTTCTCCTTGCAGATTATTTAAGGATGGACTCTTACTGGAATGTTACCTTTTATCAATCTGGTGAAGTTCTGTGCGATTACAATACAACCACTCATGAAGTTAGATGGTCACATGTGCCACATTCCTCTTTCAAGGTACAATTCCTGGTTTGCACTAGCTATTACATGTACATCAGTTGAATATTACAACTACCAGAATCCTTTTCGAGTTTGTTTTCTTATTCAGATTTTTAACTTCTCTGAGGCCCTCTGTTAGTTTTATTCAATTGATGTAATAGTAAAACCATGTATTAGAGAGTAATTCTTTTTTGATAGCCTTGTTTTACCTTGCAAGTGTCAATCACTCTGTCTGTCACCACTGTTGCCAGGGTTTGAGCCCCAGTAACATTTGAGTTGAGTTTGTTAATTGGTATCCTGCACTCATTTAATGCTCTGAGGATTTTTCACCCTCCACAAAAACCAAAATGCTCAATTCCAATTCAATCTCTGGTTTAGCCGGGTTCTGACTGTGATCAGTTTTAGGTCACTCCCACACGGAATTGTGGTGGGTTTTGGAGAGTTTGGAATCTTTGTGTGCTTCATAAGGTTCATTAGTATTAAAGCTGGTTCCAACAGTTTAATTATGCTCCTCGCTGACTGTGCTTCCCCATGTCAAAATAGAGGCGGGACAGAGGTGGGATCCCGCCAATCCCAGGTGGGATCCCAGGTGGGATTGGCGGGATCCCATGTCATCTGGTGGGATCCCAGCTATCCCGCCTGGGATGGTAAGAAATCCCACCCGGGATCCCACCTCTAAAGCCGGGATCCCAGGTGGGACATATGGGATCCCAGGTGGGATGGTGGGATCCCACCTATCCCGCCTGGCATGAAAACAAAATCCCACCTGGGATCCTTACTCTAAAGCCGGGATCCCAGGTGGGATGGAGGGATCCCAACTATCCCACCTGGCATGAAATAAAATCCCACCTGGGATCCCATTCTTGACAGAACAAATTGGAACTCCAACCAATAATAAATTGGCTTTCAAACGATCTAAAGTTACTTACAGAAGCGGAGATTTCATAACTTTCTCCGAGAAATAGGAACGTTGATGACTGGCTGAAACATTACAAGATTTATACAGAAATGAAGTACAAGTTGCATGAGTTGGCAGTTTATTTAAACTTGATGTCTACGAGGTACATGCTCAGCAATCGATCGAGTGGACTCGACTAATACATGTATAATAATTTCGTTAGAAACAGCAAAGTCCTGATACAACTCATTGCTGGTTGCACTATAGGTCAAGGCTTCATGCAACCAGAAAAGGAGAAGAAAATATATAATTATAAGTTGGTGTTTGCGTAAAACTAATATAAAAGTGAGAACCAGTTCAGTCCCAGCTAACGACTTACATGCTTTCCAGGCAGACACAGCAAAACAGATGAGGAGTTAGTTGACCAGTTCATTAGCGTTTAGATTCCTTGAATATATAGCCAGACCATTTCGCAAATTAATCCTCAGATGAAGCACTCCCGCCATGCAAGCTCAGCTTTGCCTTTGGTAAAGTTCTCAACAACAAACAAAGATGGCGGCTGTGAACTGATCCCAGGATGCATTGCTTATCTAAAGACCACTGACCTGAATTGTGCGGGCACATCACGCCATTTTCAAAACTTGGCGGCAAGACATGCGATTTCTTGTATAATATGGCTTCCAGACTGAGCAAAGGGTTTTCAAAACACATGGGAGATAAGAAAACTATAAAGGTAAGATGTGATCATTCAATTGTTGTGGATTGTAACAAGAAAAGGGAATATAGCGCTTGGTTATCATACTTTTAGTTCAGCTGTAATGTTTGAACGGTTTCTATCATGTCTCATAATCGTGCACGTGGTCTGCTTGTAGTTGTTTCTTATCCATTTTCAATGACGAAATCCATACAAAAAGTTTACCAAGTTTATGTAGAGTGAATCTTTTAGTTAAATTAAGGATTGATCGAAATCTTGTAGTCATGGAGTACTACTGTTCGAAGAGAGTGAAATGTCTCACTTTTAATTTATACTGAGTTTATACAACAAAAGGTATATATAATATTGCTTTTTATAAGTGAAATTGCACGTGTTTATACATTGCAATTCAAACAAATTCAATTCAGTCAATACTTTAAGTTCTTCTGTAAATTAGTGGACATTGTGCATGTGAAATTTCACTTTATATCTACATGTAGGCCTAGGGGAAATACATTTTTTTTAACAGTATGTGCATAAATAGAACACTGAACTACAATTTTGGAAAATAACTCTTGCTACGTACATCTCTCGTATTCAATAACTTATAACACTCTACTTTCTTCCATCATAGGCATAGCGGATTCGGAACAGCACTTTGTCACTTGATCTCTTGCAAGTGCTTGAACAAGGAGAGGTGTATCGATTTTCAGATCAGATCAAGTACATTAGCTAGAAATTGTGTGGATTAAGTTTTAGTGAGCCAGTGCAGTAAGAGACCATGAAATATAATAAACATTAAATAATTTATAACAGCAAGTTTGGTAGTTTGCAATTAAAATTCTGCCATGTTTTTTGGTAGAGGACTTTTATTAGATTTTATGTTACCAGTCTATAGCCAGGGGTTTAACCATACCAGAATAGAGTATAAACAGGATTTTATGGTATAGGCATAACAACCATTTCAGCTTTTCTGAGCCCTCATCTCTTTATTAAATTGATTGAGACACTGGCTACTGTAAAAGCTTTCCTATTAAGCTTTTTTTATAGGACCCAGCAACCCTAGTATACATACATGTAGCTATAGAAGGTCCTATGTCATTCACTATATAATTTATTACCTGCCAATCATGTTAAGTATCTGCTATCTCAATAGGATATATCCGGTATGTATATTTTTTCTATAAATTAAAGTTTACATACCAGTACAACATATATTATAATGCAAGTGAGAAAATGTGTTTATTTCAATGGAATATTTTCATAGGTTGATTTTCCTGAAATGAAAAAAATTCATAGTATGTAAACAAAACATTTCATGGAATATGCTGGCTTTATAGAGGTAGGATCCCGGGTGGGATTTGTTACATCCCAGGCGGGATAGCTGGGATCCCGCCAATCCCAGGTGGGATAGCTGGGATCCCGCCAATCCCAGGTGGGATCCAGCATTTGCATGGGATGGCAGAATCCCAGGTGGGATATGTCTAATAATCCCGGGCGGGATGGTGGGATCCCGGGCGGGATGGTGGGATCCCTGGTGGGATCCCGGGCGGGATGGTGGGATCCCGGGCGGGATGGTGGGATCCCGGGCGGGAAGGCGGGATCCCGGGTGGGAAGGCGGGATCCCAGGTGGGATTGTCTGAGGCGGGAATTGTCTAATAATCCCGGCCGGGATCTCACAAGATCCCACCTGGGATCCCAGCTGTAAAAAAGGCGGGATCCCAGGTGACTGACTTGCACGTCAACATACAATGCCTGAAGAATTGACGCTGCGCTGCAAGTGCATGGGAAAAGTGCTTCGTGCGGGGGGCTAAGAAGGACTTTGAGAAAGTCTAACCAAACACGCATGTCGTCTCAGACAAACCGTAAATAATATATAGTGCAAGAGCTTTAATGAACCCTTCTAGGTTGTATCTCTTGCATCCTCCACTCTTTATTCTTCTATGTCCATACCTCTTTACTTTTGTGTGTGGAATAAACGAACCTTTGAATGATAGTGTCTGCAAAATCTGGTTGGGGAAACTTCAACAATGCTGTTATCAGATCCGCTGCATGTCTTAAATAAGCTGAACCTGACTGCATGACAGTCTGATAAAAAAATTACCAGGGTAGAATTGCTCATACAGTGTAACAAACGTTGAGTTTTTTTGGAATATTTTCCTCTTCCCAATCACAAAGAAGTATCCAGTCTCTGTCAAACACTTCACATCCAAGAGACAGAGCCATGCCTTCCAGAGGTGGAACTCTTTCAATATTGACGTTTTACATGTAATCTGTTTGATATTTTGACCTTAATATATCAGTCAATTCCAAATGGTACATGCTCCTACTCAGTTCCCCCTGGCAGTCCCAGGGCATTGATCAGTGGGTGACTAGTTCCTGTAAAAAGTAGTGTTGATCTGCATTGGCAGGGAAGAATAACACTTGTATCATCAAATGATAGTCGATTAAGGTATGCTAACCGCCATGGGAGCGAGTAAAAGCTGACGTTTCGAGCGCAAGCCATTCGCCACAGCAAAAGGTCAATGGTTTCCTTCCAATAGTGGGGCATTTGACAATCACAAAGGGGACCCCGAGCAGGCCTATGACCATCATGGGGCTATGGTTTGGGCATTTGATCCAGTATTACAACTTCTTATCTCGACATGTGCACTGCAATGGCAATCAGTTAACAGATTTCAAGGGAGAGGATGTGCAGGCCTTTGTATCAGGCCTGGCTCGATAAGATAAGTTTGCAGGTCTGATGGATATTTTTGGTGATATCCCGATGACATAACAATTTTACAAGTACGTGTATATGAGAACTTTCCAGCCAGCTTTCTAAAGATTTTCGGGTGCGCAGAAGCGATGGTGCGGAACATCAGGTCAAACCAGAATTGATTGAGGTATAGGTCTGTCCAATAAACACGAACTGAAACAGGTCGTCATGATGACTTAATTCAAGGCCGGCTAAGAAATAGTCAGGTTGTCAGCTCGTGAATAAGGGTACCGGATGTCTCAATCCATCGTGAGCTGAGGACTAGACGATCCATCTTACCGGAAGTCAGGTCCTAAAACAACCGACCGAGTGGCCACACCGATATTTGTTGACTGCATGACTTGTTTGTACCTGCAACGCTTGCAAATCAGCCATTTCCAAGGAGCGATTACGCAAATGTTCGTCTCAAATTATATATTCTGTCATTCACGAGAAACAATAAAATCCTGCTGTTAACTTTCTGTTCTTGGTCTTTTCTTGTGGATTTGATAAAGCAAATATTCTCCTTCAAACCACAGAATCAGTAAACAGTGTCAACGATGCCTGCAGTTGTAGAAAATAGTCAGCATTCCTCAACTCCCGTATCCAACGCAGCTGCCTCATTACGCCTTGCACTATCACAATGCTCAGTTTAACTTCTCCAGTCCTGACCAGACTTGGATTCCTGTATTAAAGTTTTGCCGGATTAATTGACAGTTTTACATCCCATTTGCCGGGGAATGTTTTGTATTTCAGTTTCACTTTTATCGATTGACATTTTCTCAAGTTCCTTTGCAACAACAACAACGTTATTTATACCTGGAGATTACAAGTTAACTAAGTACAGTTGTTATTTAAATAGGTTAGGCATTGGTTATCTAGAGTAACTGAAAAGCTAATGTACATGTAGCTAGGTAACACAAATATTAGACAATGTATAAATATATGCAGTCGGAAAGAGGACAATAGGGACCTTTATACGCAACCAGGACGGCGACGGCAGTGACGACGGGAGGTAGAAAAGTGTTTTCTCCCGAAATCTTGTGTTTACTAGTTCCTTTATTCGCTTTTAATTACCTTTCACATCCAGGTCTTCGAAAAATATGATAAGCATAAAGTTTTGCTCACGCCGAAAGAAAAAGTGATTTAGTTTCTTAATACGTTTGCGTTCTCTTGTAAACGTAAACTTTGGGGTTTTGACGTTGTGTTTTTCCAGACAAAGGTTGAAATGAAGGCGACTGCGTGCATTTTCACGTGCAGTTATTGTATTCTGTAATTAAGGGTGTTGTTTTATGCCGTCGTCCTAGACGTTGCCGTCCTGGTTGCGTAAGGTCCCTAATTAAACATAGATAACGATAAGTACAAGTACAGACATCTAGAGTAGACTAATGGGTATTGAAAAGAAGAAAACGTGATACATACATGGCCTTGTGCACGGAGTTGGTGTACATGAGCGTAACATAAAATTCTAACGCTACGTTTTATTATTTTTCTCAAAATCTAAACATCCTATAACCCTAAGACTTCAGAAAATAGAACTTCAGTCTAGGTGCACAGAAAAACGAGCAAAATACTTTCGAAAATGGTTTTATTTAAAAAAAGAAACGAATTTGTTCGAATTCTGTCTGAACAAGTTCGTAATTTTCCACCCGATTTTTACTCCACATCGCAATTAATTTTTATCGTTTAAGAAATATCAGAGAAGACAATTTACATATGTACTTTGAGGTGAAGTACACTTGAAATTCGCCACAAAACGTTGTGGTTTTCTTGTACTTTATGCTTTCTTCAAAAGAAATATCAGTCAAAAACTAGCGTTAGAAAAAAATCAATGTCGGAAAAAAACACTCGTTCCAAGCTTTCATCGTGCCTTTTTTGCCTTCGATCGCGCAAATCACGCATTTCGCGCCAATCGCGCACTTTTTCCATCGCGCCAATCGCGCCCTATTTATATCGCGCCCTTTTTCTATCGCGCCAATCGCGCACTTTTTCCATCGCGCAAATCATGCAAATCGCTCCTGACATGTAATCGTAGGCTGACATGTCTGTAAAATACAAACAGTAAATACAAAATGTTCACCTTAAAACATAGCGGCTTTTTTGCTTGTACTCCCAAATACAGCTCTTGGGAAATAAAGCGGGTGAAATAAACCCTCGTTTTGTATCAAAGATTTCTCATTTGTGGTGTTGCATGATACTTCCAAACTTAATAAAGACTGCGAGCCCTTTCAACGCCCGGGGGAATTCTTCAAAGTTGGAAGTTGTAAACAACTCAATTAGTATTGTGACATCACAAACAATTTAGATTGGCACGTGTAAAAGATCACCTCACTGAAAGTGAAAGTACGTCTTTCTTGGAGTTACCACATAATAGTTCTTGGATTCTAGTGTGCTGGAGTTTAACTTGAATGAACGTCATAGCATTGTGAATTCAGACGGTCGATCTGTGCACATTTTAAGGCTGATTTCAATCGGATCACAAAGATAGCAAAATTTGCATAACGCAATAATATAATTTCTGACAAAGCCGAAAGAGACTAGTCATTAAAAACCATTCATTTGTTGAATATACATTTAAGTCATAATCTTGTCATTCAAATTTAAGTGATAAAATGAATAGTTTGGCATTGATGTAAATATATTTATTGGCAAAGTGATAGCAAAAAGTGCGCGATGCAAAAAGTGCAAAAAATGCAAAAAGTGCACGATCTGCGCGATCTGCGCGATTTGCATGATTTGCAAAATTGAGATTGTGCGTGCCGGAAGGAACGATTTGCGCGATGAAAATTCACTCTGAAATTGAGAGGTTTTGTTACACGGCTTTCATGTCTTTTCTGTCGAGAACGGTTGATATTTTTATTCTCAGCGCCACGTTCATTCCTCTTTCGAAGATAAAGATTCACATTTGAGAAACTACAACAAACTAAGGTCAGAGTGGTGGGAATTTAATAAGATTCAATTCAATAACGACAAAGTTACAACAATTCTAAAACAAATTTTGTCTAAATTTTCTCCATTTTCGTCGTGTACACCAACTTCGTGCGCGAGGCCACATGTATTGTATATATAGAAGAATATATGAAAGGATTTACAGTCAAATGATCAAATTATCATTATTGAAATATATAAATTATACATGTAACCATTATAATTATTATTTAAGGTAGGAGTCAATAAAGTCTGCTTTTAGTTTTTTTAAAGCTTTTTTTGTTAAGTGCTTTGTTTTGTTCATTTATGGAATTCCAAATAACAGCACCTTGCAGCAGACTAGCAGGTTATTTGATCAAAACTGCGACAGAGGATCGAATATGCTAGCCGATTCCCACCGGGGTATAGTTTCCGCTAGCGGATTTGATCTGGGGGGGGGGATAGTTTCCACTAGTGGATTTGATCCGGGGGGTATAGTTTCCGCTAACGGATTTGATCCGGGAGGATATTTTCCGCTAGCGGATTTGATCCGGGGGGATATAGTTTCCGCTAGTGGATTTGTTCCGGGAGGATTGTTTCCGCTAGAGGATTTGATCCGGGAGGATTGTTTACGCTAGAGGATTTGATCCGGGGGGATCGCTGTGACACCGTTCCTTTACATTTATAGTTCTCAGTCCAGATGACAAGTCTACTCGTTTCGTTCTTCGCTAGTTTCACTTCTAGAGCAAACAAAAACTTGTGAAATGTCTCATTTTAAAGCTGAGGATTTCAAAACTCCGTTTCCACACCTGTTTGCGAGTCGCTAGCGCTTTCTATGTTGTTTTGTTAGTTTTGGTATTCACTCAGTCCGTAGTTAATAGAGATGAATGGTTCTGAAACCCAGCGACCTCTTTCTTCGCTTTTTTCAACCGTGACCATGCTAGGCTTGCGGAAATTATTCCGAAAAATTGTGGGAATAATCGAGGTATTTTTCAACAAAGAATAATGGAGAAGAATTGGAAGAATTTCAGGAATAATTTAAGAATAATATATCATTACAACTAAAATGCTAAATTTAGCATCTTTTCTGCACTATCAGCAGTAAATCAGTATGGCCTTTCAATTCGTATCTTAGCAATTCCGAGCCATTTCCGTGTTAATTTTTGAGCCGATGTGTTACCACATTACCACTGACCACTTGATATTCAGTCAGTTAGTGGTCAGCGGTGGTTCAAAATGGCGGACGAACCACCAGTCGTTCTCGTCGAAGAGGCTATAATCGGAGAAAAAAAGGGAATAAAAGGTGGATTTCCGCACAGAAAAAAAGAACAATTGGCAATTTTAAGAGAATAAAAGAATATAATAATTGCAGAATAATTTCCGCAGGCCTAGACCGTGCACAAAGCACAATATATATTGGATATGTTAATCAATCAGCCAATAGAAACGTGTTCGTTCAGTCGTTCTGGGAACGCTAATGAACTATGACCGTGCACAATCTTTTGTCTTAACCCCTTCCAACATAAATCGCAGCACCTTTGTAGTTTGCCCGCTTTTCTTACCATTCCCCTCTATTGACTCGACTCAGTCAAACCGTGCTTTGGATTCAAAACAGTTGGTACTGTTCCTTTGGAAAGTTTGATAAGTAACAGCCTTGACTATTCAACCTGCTTATTCTTTAGAGATAGCACCGTAAATGAAGCCTCTCAAATGTACATTTTTAACCTATCATTCAAAAAATCCCAAGGGAGAATCATAGGTTGATTGACAGGCCGTGATGCCACATGCCCTCATAAGCCAATCAGATAGTGATTTGTGAAGGCCATTGTCAAGACTTGTGTTATTTGCATATCTCCAGAGAACAATTAGCATTTTGTGCAGTGAAATCGAAGCAAAGGCTTCGCACATTCATTGCCTTTGTTTTCCTTCATCATTTATTAATAAGTTTGATAATCACAACTTCTGTTTGTTGGTATAGGACATGTCTAAGGAAACAATGGCCCATGCTCCTACTCTGAGAAGTTCACCCTGTGCTACCGAGAAACGTCCACAGTCAGAGAAACTGGGTAATCTTGAGGACAATAAGACGCCATTCCCTGACCATAAAGAGCATGTTCCAACCCAGACTGAGCCTACAGATCATGTGGGGATACACTCTGGAGAGAAGCCATATAATTGTAAAAAGTGTGGAAGATGCTTCAGTCACTTTAGTGCACTAACTCAACATGTTCGAATACACTCTGGAGAGAAGCCATATAAATGTAAGCACTGTCAAAGGTGCTTCAATCATCCTGGTAACCTAACTAAACATGTTCGAATACACTCTGGGGAAAAGCCATATACTTGTAAGCAGTGTGGAAAATGCTTCAATCAGTCTGCTACTCTAAAGAAACATGTTCGAATACACTCTGAAGAAAATCCATATAATTGTAAGCAGTGTGGAAAGTGCTTCAGCACGTTTAGTGCCCTAACTATACATGCTCGAATACACTCTGGAGAGAAGCCATACAATTGTGAGCATTGTGGAAAGTGCTTCAACCAGTCTGGTAACCTTATTGAACATGTTCGAATTCACTCTAAGGAGAGGCCATACAAATGTAAGCAGTGTGGAAAGAGCTTCAGGCAGTCCAGTAGCCTAACTCAACATGTTCGAATACACTCTGTAGAGAAGCCATATAAATGTAAGCACTGTCAAAGGTGCTTCAATTACCCTGGTAACCTAACTAAACATGTTCGAATACACTCTGGAGAAAAGCCATATACTTGTAAGCAGTGTGGAAAGTGCTTCAGTAAGTTTAGTAACCTCACTAGACATGCTCGAATACACTCTGGAGAGAAGCCATACAATTGTGAGCAGTGTGGAAAGTGCTTCAACCAGTCCAGTACCCTAACTCAACATGTTCGAATACACTCTGAGGAGAGGCCATACAAATGTAGGCAGTGTGAAAAGAGCTTCAAGCAGTCCAGTAGCCTAACTCAACATGTTCGAATACACTCTGTAGAGAAGCCATATAAATGTTAGCACTGTCAAAGGTGCTTCAATCACTCTTCTACTCTAAAGCAACATGTTCGAATACACTCTGGAGAAAAGCCATATAATTGTAAGCAGTGTGGAAAGTGCTTCAGTAAGTTTAGTAACCTCACAAGACATGCTTGAATAGCCATACAATTGTGAGCAGAATGGAAAGTGCTTCAATGACCCTGGTAACTAAATAGATAAAGTAAATGTTTTATTTGTTTTAGCAGGCTAGTGTTTACAGCTTACACACACACTCCCCACTACATTCATATATTCTGTACATACTACGCTCGACTCACCAGTTGATTTTTACCTATCTGAACATGTTCGAATGCACTCTGAGGAGGGTCCATACAAATGTAAGCAGTGTGGAAAGAGCTTTAAGAAGTGTGGTAACTTAAAACTAAATATGTTCGAATACACTCTCGAGTGGAGCCATACAATTGTAAGCAGTGTGGGAAGAGTTTCAAGCACTCTCGTAACCTAACTATACATGCTCGAATACACTCAGGACACACAACATTGAAATGAAGTATGTGCTGGTAGTGTAAATGTCGAGTTCAGTAGCTTAGTAAAAGATAGTTGGAAAAAGTTTGAAATAAATCCCAACGACAACAATAGAATTGATCATCGCTGGTGATTTGTATACGTAATCGCTTGGGTTTGCGAAAATTAAGGATTAATGATGTGCGTTTCCATACTTTTAATAAATTGTCTGATGTCCCGACACAGCCAATTTTATGAAAAGTTTGAAAACAAAGTTGGTAGTTAGTTTTGGTTTGTAATACAAGGTGGAAATTTTCCGAGACAGTAATTGAAAACAAAATGTACAATGTACATTGCATTCTCTCCACATTATAATAATATATACATAAGCAAGCCTATGGGTGGAGCTCCAATTGTTACATTGAAACAATGCTGTGTTATTCTAGGATCTGAAAAAAGCGTTTGGCACAGTCGACCACAAAATCCTTCCTGAAAAAAACTTAAATTGTATGGATTAGATCAAGCCTCTTTCAACTGGTTTGACTCGTATCTTAGTAACAGGCAGCAACGATGCAGGATAAATAATGAAATATCTAGTCCCACAATCCTCAATTGCGGCGTGCCTCAGAACGATCCTAGGGCCCCTTCTATTTGGAAGGGGTTCTATTTTTATTCTACATCAACGATCTGTAACACTATAAAATGTAACCGTTTAAATATTGTAGGAAATGATTGGTGATCAGAATAAGGGTTTTTAAATAAACAGCTAAACATGGAAGCAGCAGGAAACATAGTCAAAATTATGGTAAGGGAATCTTCAACTTCAGAGTTTTTAAGTATAGCTTTGTTTGCTCTGACGCTCCCAAATGTCACGATTAACGAGCCATAAAAGTAGTAATGAAAACATAGTATTTAGTTAAAGGGTCGATATACATTAGCAGATATAATCTTCGCGGGAAATAAAATGAGTTGTCCCTTCTTTCGAGTATATTTAATCAAACACCCATCAAAGTAGAGTAAACATAATGTCTTTCAACCTCATTAACTCTACGAAACTCGTTCTGTTTGCTCTTCTAAGGAAATAGATTAGTAGTTGGGGGCAAATGTAAAATCAATTATGGGATTACAAAGGCTATTAGTATATGCATTTGATATGTCTATCTTTTAGTCGCTATGCATGGGTTCATATATATGTAGCAACAAACACTATTATCAGATTTAAAATGACACTATAATTATGCCTTGATTTCCGTATGCAAAAGCCATTAGTTGTTGTTTTGATTCAATTAACAAAAGGGCTTAGGAGGAAGTCATTAAAATATGTCAGAGATAATGGTGTTGGGTCAAGACTAGTTGACCTATGAAAACATAAGACCTCTTATCTTTGTTGGTTTTTGTGATAAACTAATTGATATCCTATTTACAAGTACTTACGTACAGGCAACTTGTGTGAGCTTTGAGTAACGTGCAATATCAAGTTTAGGTGACCATTTCACATGAACCTAAACTAGGCGGTCCTTGATTTAGCTAAGGCTAAAGCCCCGCTTCGTCCCACCAGATACGGTGCGTACTTAATTGAATTGGACTTTGTTCTAAAGTCACCTCTTCCTAATATTTTCAGTTAAGACTTAACTTTCTCTGCGGTAGAATGAGTATCAATGGTTAAGCAAATCGTATGTTAAGTTTCTTTGCAAACTTTGTCTGCTAAATATCTTTTATTCTTGTTTTGTCAATCTTTTCACTGGTTACTCCCACTCACTAGTTGCCTTACATCAGATACATTAAGAGAGGATAGCCAATAGGAGCCAAGCCTTAGATTGATAGCTGTCTGTCCATAAGATTGACAAGAGCTAGCCGATAAAAGGCGAAGACCACGTTGTAAGAGAGGAGTTAGAAGGAGTTGGTGTTGGAGCGAACGAATAAAGAAAATCCAACTCAAGTCTCGTCTTCTCTCAGTAAGAACGATCCCGGGTTCCGAGGGAAGCCAAAAGAAGGTTTTGGCTCCTGAAACAGATCTATCCAACTGCCTATTAAGATCTTTTCCTCGGATGGACGCTGATGATACTCTCATACTCCCTCATTTTGATTACTGCAGTGTTGTATGGGAAAACCTAAACAAAGGACTTGCCGAAAATCTACAAAAGTTGCAGAACCAAGCTGCCGGAGTAGTAACTGGTTTACCCTTTGATATTAAGATTGATGAGCTCCTCAGTACTCTAAATTGGGACAGACTATGTATTCGACGAATCAAACAAAAAGTAATAAGGCTTTAAATAACCTGTCTCCTGAATATTTATCCCAAAATGTATACCACGTCAGGGCCGGCGGAAGCATTTTTGAAGTGGGGCGGCGGCGAGCGCCGAAGGCGCGAGAAATTTTACTTATTTTTTAAATGATTACGTCAGCTAAAATTTCAAACTTGGCCGAAAAAGTGGGGCGGCCGCGGCCGCCCCAGACGCCCCTGTTCCGCCGGCCTTGCACGTTCAGCCTCTACAAATTACAATCTGAGGGGCTCATCAACAAAACTAACTGATATATAACCCTCGTACGACCACGACCAATTTTGGTAAAAAGGCTTTTCGCTTTAGTGGGGCAAACTCATGGAATGAACTGCCTGAGGATATAATAGGCTAGCTACGTCCCTGTGGTACAAGCAAATGGCCCCAAACCAGGCAAAAATTGGGGGGGGGGGGGGTGGGGAGGGGGTACGACGATGTTTTGGTAAAGAAGCTAGATGTTGAATATGGTCAGGAGCAGGAGCCGAATGTGCTCCTGATATGGTTTACACTGTCTTCTGACCTATTGCGACGGCTTGTTGGTAGCTCGTGGGAGATTTCTCTGAAACTGGGAGCTTTACGTACTTTAATCGTGTAGTTATGTCTCGCCATGAATTTACCTTTGCAGTCTAATTTTTCTCATCTCCTTAACCGGGCAATTGAAGGTTTTTAACATCACGCGGTCGTCGCGCCATCAGGTTTAATATCGTAAAAATACATTTCCTACAAAGAGCATGTACGATATTTCAATACTCTACGAAGATTTTCAAACGATTTATACCATAAAAATATATGTCGAGATATTATAATAGGATTCATTAAAATGCCCCTATTGCGGCTGATCCACTCTATTATCCCCATTCGTATGTCACACCAAAAATCTATTGTTACAACTGATGCGATAAATCCCATATCCCGCTATGAGAGGGAAATTATATTCTGGGGTAATAAATATGCGATAAGTATTTTAAAATTAGTATGCGATAAGTGGTTATTACCTCTTTTTATCACAAGTCTAGAATATTCTTTTCATGAATATTTAACAAATAAAGAAGCCTCAACCATGTTTTATACTATCATAAAACACGATGGGCATTTGAGAACATGAGAGAAATGTTAAAGCACAAGCCGAAGGCGCGTGCTTTCAACATTTCTCGAGTATTCTCAAATGACCAGAGTGTTTTATGATAGTATAAACCATGGATTTCAAGTACCTATGAACCTTATGTTTTTATTTCAGATATCAATTCTACATCAAGTGAATAGTAGAATGGTACAATATATCTTGCTTTGAATGCTGTGCCGCTGAGTTAAGGAGGTTTTAATATCCAAAATGATAATTACATGACGTCAGGGGATGCATGAATTATTATACAATTTTTTTGTTACAATTAAACAAATTATCAGTGTTATACCCATGGTTGAAATAAAATGATCTGATTAGAAATTTGTTTTCCTATATCAGTAGAAATGCCCATTCACAACCATACAATTGTAAGCAGTGTGAGAAGAGTTATTGAACAAGGCAACTTGTCAAGGAAAACTTGTCAAGGAAAACTTGCTCGTGTGGACTACGCATAAGAGTCTGTCGTGCGGGAGGTCGCGAGTTCAAACCCCGGCCGGACCAACACTCAGGGTCTTAAAATAACTGAGTAGAAGGTGCTGCTTTATGCACTAGTCAATTGAAACCCCGGCCCCCCGACCCCCGGGACATAGTGGGGCATTACGGGGACATGGTCGTGGAATAACGCACATTTAACGCTGCATTTTTCCGGTGGAACGGGGAAAGTAAGGATTTGCTAATTTTGCGGGGATTTTTAGCGGTGGTTGTAACGCCAGCCACGACAGAGCGGGACTGGGCCCGAGCATCAACAACGTGTAGATAGATAGATAGATAGATAACCTTTATTTAAACACGATTAATGTAAAAGCTGAAAGCTTGTGGGGTCGTGTAAAAGAAATGTATATAAAAATAAATAAAAACACTATCAAATTGAGGCGTATGTACATACATCTATATACTATTTACAATATCAATATCAATAATGCTTAGGGCCAACGCCGGACTCCCCACGCGACGAACACCGTCCAAACAAAAGGCGGTGGAAGAAGCAACCTCGCTATCTTGTGTCCTAACGGCGCCCACCCCATGAAAAGCCCAACGCCTGCTCAAAGCTCAGATTAATAAAATATTTGTCTATAATTTACAATCTATATAGTTAATTATATTTGATCTCTAAAGTTAGTAATATATAAATCCTTCAACTCTAAAGTTCGTAGTAGTAGCTGAAGTGATATCAAACATGGTGTATCATAGTGTATCAAACGTGGCGGGAGCTATGGACACGCAATAATCGTAGCTAATTTAAACAAGTCCTGGGTGTTTCCATCAGAGGCAGTGTTTATACTGAGTTAAGTCACGAGTAGTAGATCAGGAAGTGTTTATTATTAAACACTTTGTTATTTGCAACAACAAAGCCGGTTTTGTTAAAGTTTGCGTCACGGCAAAATATCAGATTAAGTAATGATTCGTGTAACAAGTACGACACCGAACGGCTTTCAGATGGCAAGGTGTTAATTTTGCATTGTGAAAATTCTTTATCTGATTGGTTGAAACATGAAAATCGCCTTAAAGGTTAGGAAGACGTTTAATTTCCTCCAATTTTTCAAACTTTTAAACTACGATTTGCACTGCGGTTCCAAATGTCGTTTGTAAAGCAAATCGTATCTTCGGAACCTTATCAATAATGCCTGTTTCGTAGCTATTGTTTTTGGCTGTTCCTATTGGTTGGAAGATAATTTGTTCATAAAAATGGAATGAAACTAAGACTTCATACTACTTTTATTTCAGAATAATCATAATTATCATAATCATTCACCATGGCCTTACACGATACACATTTTCCTCCACCGGGGAAACCCGTTTCATTAAGTCACACATTACTTGTAACACCAGAAACGTCATTTACATGGTACAATGCAATCGCTGCCACTTACAATACATTGGAGAAACTAAACGACGACTTAAAGACCGATTTAATGAACACAGACGAGCAACCACAGTCTCTGAACATTTCCTTTCCTGCTCTAACCACTCTAACACTGACATACAACTTATTCCCTTAGAAATAATTTACTCTCCACGAGACTCTATTCGTAAAGCCATTCCTTATCATTCCTTATCGACTTAGCTAAAACTCTTGAACCACTCGGAATGAATAAGCGTGATGAAACTTAATATGTATATATTTTTTCGCGGGTTATTCTATTTACGTCATTTCCTTTTCCCTCTCATATGTTGTGTAATAACTTTTTATATTTTTACTTACCATTGTGAAATATTATTCACTTGTAAGATCTAGTGACCTGAAGAAGGCTGGTTTGGCCAGCCGAAATATTGTTAGATTATCAATATATACGTTGTTTGATCAGCTTTTCTGTAGTCCTTGGACTTGTTCACTTATTACTGTTTTTGGCTGATCAGATCTCTCCGCAAAATCCAACGTACCACCGACAGAATTGTCGTATACGGTTTTTGCTAGCTTTCATTAGCATTACATAATTATCACCCATTGTTTTCGGTCTAAAACACAGACAAATCACATTTGAGGGAGGCTCAATGCCACATAACAATGGATTTTGTCGTACTTTTACACGGATCATTACTTAAATATATTTAAACGCAGCTGCATGACATTTCTTTTATATTCCTTTGTCGCATTGTTGTTTTTTGTTGACAGACAACGGGTTCTGATAAACAAGACAATGGTTGAGACTGTAAAAGTGCGGATAGCATGTATAGTAATAGAAAATGTACAGGGGCGGATCCAGGATTTTGTGAAAGGGGGGTTTGCAAAAGGATTTTTTTTTAAATCTAGAGATTTAAAATTGAATTTACAGTGATTTACAGGAATCATAGTGGGTGTTGCAACCCCCGAAACCCCTCCCCTGGATCCGCTAGTGGTGTGCTTCAGAAAATGTATTTTTTTCAAATAATGGAGCAACAGATTTCAAGAAGCTTATGTATATTCAATTTCTCAATGCCTCCTCCCAATTGAAAATTCTGAAGCACATACCGGGGCCATAGGGGCGGGTATTGTAACAGCCAACTGTCCCCGATGGGCGGGGAAAAGGTCAAAATGTAACACTGTATAAATGTTACATTCCCCGCTATGTCCCGGGGGTCGGGGGGCCGGAGTTTCAAGTGACTAGTGCATTACGTAATCCAACAGTAAACGATTAGACCTTCACTAGTGTCCCCAGTTAGCTGCAAAGCTATATACATTGACACTTAAAGTGCCACAACGACGAAAATTTACCATTTCGATTTGCCACATTTTCAGTGTCAATAGGTCAATCAGTATTAGAAATATCCGAAATAGTAAAAAAATATTTCCAAATTGGCATGTTAAACCACAAAATGTTAGGAGAGTTTACTGGTAAGATCCTGTCCGCCATTACTGGAAGCCGTCCTCAGTATTCAGCGGAAGTGATGTCATACACTTAACACAACAATTAGTGTGCATAAAAAAGTATAGCCAACCTCGCAAAGATAAATATAATTTTCTTCTTATGTACGTGAAGACGTTTTTAGTAGAAATATTCCCCAGGAGTTGTGTTCTGCAGGCGAGCGTTGGCGAGCGCTGAATAAACCTTTGTTTAAAGCTGAACAAAGGGAACGGCCTCCAGTAAAGGACGTTTAGATTCAATATTCGGAGCTCAAAAAATAAGACTTCCTGTCGTTGTATCGAAAAACAAAATTCATAAAAAGTTATCTATTGTTAGTGGCAAAGGCTATGGCGGGAAAAATACTTTTCAATCTCTGGGGAGAGATATATTATCGTTGTAACATAACACGACCGTGGCAGCAAGTGCCCGTCGGAGGGACGAGATTATGTAGACCTGGTCATGGCTGGCAGACCTTCTTATAAACATCTTGTAGCATAAGATTTGCCTCCTTTCGTCACATCGCAGGCCATTACATGCATGTAGCAAGAATGAGTGCATCAGAGTTGTGTGCCCAAGGATATACCATTCGTATTAGGGTTTAATTAGGTTCGGAGCATGAGAAATGGGCCTTTAATAGATAAAAAACTCGTTGCATGGCACTACACAACATACGCTATGACGTAGCTAGCGTCTAATACGCATGCTCACATCTTATTACCGGTAGAGTGGCAACCATGTACAGCTGTTTCGTCCTTGTTAGGACTCATCAGCATGGCATTTAATAGATGCCTGCTCCTACAAACTCTGCAGTAAATTTTAAAGTTTCATTTCTTTCTGGGTTAAACGGCATATTAAGATAAATTGGTAAATCGATCGATGCCTCTCGTGTGATATGGAATTTCAGTTATCATCGCTCGTAATGCTTAATGGCTGCAAGGGCTTCGTACGAATCGTGATGATAAATCCCGATGTCACATGAATGACCATTGTTAACCCTTGCTTATCATATATAGCCCATCATAAGCTACGTAACTCATTGTTTATAATTGGCCTTCGCAATGGTCACTGTATTTTGCTATTTTTCTTTCATAAAACTACTACAGCTGAGACTATTTAAACTCATGTATCGGGAAAAAAATTGCTGGCTACAAGACGAAATTTAGAACAGTTTTACTTAGTGGGTAGGTCACGTCATTCGTTTATCTCCTCTCCCATGGCGTAAAGTCAACCAGCCTGTAGTGTGCGCATGCGCAGTTTATAGACAGATAATTGTAAGTCCTGCTCTTTACTGAAAGGTAATCATACTAAATGAGAAGTCGATATTATAATAGATTTTTCTTGGGCTCCTTAAATCTTGGTGGTAATATAGGTATCAGATGTATGTATAGTTAAATGTTATGAGTAATATTAGGGTTAAATAAGAATACAAATATATAATATTATACTACATCTATGAACTTAACATTAAAATTGAAATACATAGAAAGGATCGATAGAAAAAGATAAAATGGAATATGACTGAATAAAATGAACAAAACCCCAAGAGAACGACTAAAAACGCACACGCAAATACAACACAAATTGAAGTTTGAAACAGATGCTCGTCGGTTGAACAAAGGCTAGGGCTAACCGTCACTGAGAATGATTTCAAATGCGCCGACATATTTATGATGAGTCATTAATAGATAATGCAAATTAAATAATACAAGCCGGACCTTTCAAGTACGACGACGAAGCACTCAACAATGAAAATGGCTAAAAGTCAAAGCGAAAGAAATAACCTTTGATCGACAATATAATTTTCTCATACGAATCATCAAGAGTTGCGTTAATTTTAAAATAGAAATTACTTCCCTGACAACAACCTTTAGTGAATGGACTGACCCTAATCACACCTGATAGAAATACTGCCGCATAAAATACTGAAGGGAAGGGTAAAATATGACAAGATCTAGAGTCACTTGAGTCATGTTGACTATATTCTTCTTTTATTGTTTATGTTTGAGCTGATTATATCCTTATAGCGGTTAAATACTTCTGGTCAGTGTTCCTATGGGTTAGTTTCATAATTGTTTCTTGTGTTTAACGGCTTCATTTAACACACGTTTAAACTAGAAAAAGGCAAATAATGAATTTAGACGTCATTTTACGTATTCAAATCCCAATATCTATTTAGCTAACCGCTGTGAGACGTAGGCTTGATGAATACATATATTAAAAGCCTGGAAAACATACCGCCGGAACCCTTTTGCAAACAGGTGCTCTCATTAAACCGAAGGGTAACGGCTACACACTGCATTACCAGGAAAGCTCTCTCGTTTTTTTCATTTTATTATTGTTCATTCGGAAAATATGTACATGATAGATTGGCCCGCATGTAGCTTTAACTAATCTACCTCCCAGTCTTCTTATAGAGAATTTGTAAATTCGAAGGTTTGTATCTTAGTCCTGTTGTTTCCCTTTAGGCAGTGTTTGTTTAGGCTAACCTAACCTGCGATATACGATAATCAGTCGGAAAGGCTTCACAGTTGAATTACAGAATATGGCTGCATACCGTGTCAGTAAATGGTTCTGTGCATGTTCCATGTAGCGCTGAGTTATTCAAAGAACAAATGATTATTTGTCAAAGGCAACAACATAATGGAGCTTAAACCAACAAAAGGCCCGGTTCACTTTTATTAAGTGAAGTCAGTTCTGTAAAATGACATTTTGAGACAGTTGTGGTCGCATAAAAATACATAACATCTTTAGTCTCTCGTCATTGATTGGTTTCGTATACATATATCACGAACAGAGAAGAGAAATGACTGTTTTAGAAAACCTAGCTGGTGAAACTGAAGGAGTTTACTGTGGAAATGTTTGCCGTATGTCGATAAGCGCAAAGTTAGTGAGAAAGCATATCGGAGAACACCAGCTTAAAACTGTTCATCCAGTCCATAGCGGATAAAACGACGCCGACCGTTTGGAAAAAAAAAGTTTGAGAGAGGGAGAAGCGATATAAACGTTGAAACTTCACTGAATTATCAAGAAAACCAAAGTAGAGGCTACAAATACAAGAAGAAAGGGGAAATACAAGAGTGAAGATCAATAGTTGTCTACTACTCTGCATGTTCAAAGGCGAAAGGAGAGGAGAGAACAAATTATACACTACTATCCTACGCAAAGACGATCGAGCACGTCAAGTACCTGAAAAAGCAGGGTCGCCAAGGAAGGAACAATTGATTTTGATCTCTTCAGTGTAATTGTCCATTGAATGTGAAAACATTTGCAAGGTAACGACTATAATTTACCTCAGACTTTTATTCACCCAGTAAGTAAGTACAGTTTCTGAACCTGAAATTACATATCGAAAAGTAGATGTCGAAAAGTCAATCGAATTGAAAAAGGGTATTATCGACTAGAAATTTGTTCATAAAAATAAGATTTTAATAGAATAAAAACAGTTTTTAACTCAACGTTAGTCAAAGGGTAGAAAAGGCATCCAAAAACTCAGTTGTGGTTTTATATTCAAACTGATTATTTATGAATGGAAAGTATATACACACACAATACCACTCTCGATACCGTAATATATCCGGATTCTTTAAAACAGTCAAACCCAAACATTCAACCTCGTTTTCCATTGGAGGCGTGGTTCTGGGTATTACTTGCAATAATTGCAGTCAATACCGTTGTAGGAAATGGCCTTGTAATATACATTATCTGCTCCAGGAAATATCTTCTTGAACAAGTCTCACCAAATGGCCGCTTCATTTTATCTTTAGCAGTGGCAGATTTCTGTGTTGGGGCATTCTGTGCCCCAGGGATATTCACATGCTTCGGATTTTGGCACAAATGTAATCATACTGTCTCGGCCTTATATCTATTTCTGGCCTTTACTTTCGTGAATGCTTCAGTCCTAAACCTGTGTGTATTAACATTTGACCGTTACATTGCCGTTGTTCATCCATTCAAGCATCGAACGTTACTAACAAGACCACGATCTGTTACTATTATATTAACAGTGTGGGTGATATCACTAGCATTACATATACCTTACTTGATGAATAATCTGCAATTTGGAATACTCGAATACCTCAAGTATTATAAAATGATACGGATAGTTTTCTTAAATATTCTTCCTGTGCTCTGGGTGCTGTATGCTTACACTCGAATCATTATCGTTGTTAAAAAACACAGAAGACAAATACAAAATCAACAAAGACAACTTGCTTGTAATAATCCTGAAGATAACGCTTCTACAAGAACTAACAATGTAGCAAGATGGAAAGGTTTCAAAGCTATAGGAGTCGTAGTACTGATATTTCTTGTCTGCAACAGTGTGGATGTATACGTTCTTATATGTGAGAACCTTGTTACATCTTGCAATGTTTCGGTGAATTTTAATGGAATTCGTTGGTTGCTGTGCTATATCAATTCCGCTGCAAATTTCTTCGTTTACGCGATAATGAAAACTGACTATCAGAGAGAGCTTCGAAAAATTATCCGCTGCTAATTATTTTTAAAACGAACTGAAACCCATTGCGCTTTCTTACCTTTCTTATAATAAAAATTACCTTTATATCTCGATTTTCTAAGCTGCTGTGACACAGATCATGGTAATCAATAGAGAAGTTGTATCAGGGACTGAATTAGTGAGATGCGTCCATGACGCAACGAGACTCCAGTAGATGATAAAGCTGGCCAACAGTCTAAAACAATCAACTTGTTGCATGTTTGGTCATACACTATTGTTTTCTCGTTCAGTTTATTGATTTATTTCTTGTCATTTTAATGTTCTATTTTATGTTTTAAGATAACATGTATTTCATTTTAATTGTCAGCGTTTCTTTGCTAGTAAGGGATGTAATTAAGTTTGCAGAAATAATTTTACCACCTCAGTAGAATTTGGATTTCCTGTAGTTTCATGGGATAAAAATACAAAACCGCACAGTTCATTTTATCATAGTGATATGTATATCAGGTTGTTTAGCTTTGTAACGAGAATAGCTAAGTTCCTTTCTGGAAATGTATCTAATATATATTAAATATGAGGCCCTGAGTGGCCTTACCTTGGGCCACCTAGGAATACAGTAAAAACCTGCATAAAAGAACCCATGATTTCTGATGCAGGCTGAAATGGTTCTTATATATTGGATGTCTAGTGAGAAATCAGGCTGAATAGGTTCTTCTTAAACAGGTTCTTGGACTGGACAATTGTATTAGCTTTGTTACGGTATGTGTTTCAAAATTTATTTGTTGTGCTTGATTTGTGATACAGTACAGTGTATCAGAACAAGAACGAGATACATATAGAGGACCATATTGCTTTGATGGAGTGTCTGGTTAACAAAAACAAGAGTCCACATTTTCTGATTATGTATACATCTATACAGAAAACAGAAAATCAGATTCATATGTATTGTACTTTGTGTTTCCAATGGCCCTTGAAGCACATTTGTTCTGCACCAGTGTTTTTCTGAGCTTTTTTGAATAAGAACCTGCTTCATTTGTCAGGCTGAAGTGGTTCTTATCTATTGGGCGCTTTATTGGTCAAATTTCAGCCTGGAGGTTCTTAATCCTCAGTTTATTTTATGCGGGTTTTTACTGTAGGTGAATACATGTAGTTCTAGCATATGTTTGTGTCATACATGGTTTGTGCTATGGGAGCCAGATAATTGATTCACTACTAATGCTTGTGATCATTGAAGGGCTGTGTGCAAAAATGGTGCGACTCTTGATCACATTCTAAATTCTTCTTCAATTTCTTTGTTTTGTAAGGGAGAATTTAGAACGTGATCAAGAATCACTTATGCCCTTTTTGCACACAGCGCGCCCTTCAATTTATAAATAATGGATGACCTTTTGCAGGAATGCAATCACATGGTTGTACTCAGGATGCACACATATATTTAAAGGCACTTGTATGAGATTGGTAGTGTTATTAGAAAAACCTGTTTGTAAATGCTACTTTCCACCTCCAATCAATCTTTCTAAAACAGCATTATAAAAAAACAGCCTGCCATCCAGCATCCATGGCAACGTCTTTCCCATGGAGATCACAAGCTCAATTCATTCGTTACCAAAGTATTATACCAGCACATGACTATTTCCTGTAAAACGCCTATTACAACTACTCCCAGTAATTAATTAATAAATCAACTTCACATAACACTGTCTCTGAAGTAATTAAAACTTGCTTAAAAATATTACAGTATTAATTCAGTTGGGTTTTTTGGTATTTTAGAAAACAATTCTTTTTAGCAGGGTTACCAACCCATACTTTTCAACATTTTTTAGAAATCAATGCTTTTCAGTAGGATTCATGGACTGATATTATTTTTAACTTCACTGTCCAAGTACAGGTGCTATTGTAGCATACATGTAACTTTTCCTTTAGCTAATAGCTCAGTTATTTAAAATTAAATATCCCTTGTGAATATTTAGAGTGTGTCGTTCTAAATGTGAAATAAAGCTGCATGCAGTTTTAATTTCGAGTAGAGTGGTGACTTTTCAAATATTAGTGCTCGTGTTCATTTTCTACATCTTGAAGGAGACTGAAATTTATAACGAAACATGTGGTGTGATTTCCACTCGTTTTTTTTCGATCACTGGGTCTGGGTTAGCCGATCGATTATGTCATGAAGTGACCGAGTGAAGGTGCCGACGCTGGCCTGGAACTACTGAGGAATCGGTCCATTTACTACTATATTTGATGCCATTACTTTTAACAACAACGAATATTAAATAACAACAACGCAACCTGGTAAGTGTTATGTGTATATTACTTACAAATGTCATTCCACTTGCGCCGGGTTTACAAGCGCCAGTTAATCCATAATCCTTTCGTAAAATGTGAGAAATTTCCATTCAATGCCCTCCTAGAAAAACTCAACATCTTGCCATTTCTATCAAAGAAACCTTTGGTTTCAGTATTGAGTTATATAAATAAATTAAGCTGGTGCAATGTAATTGGTTGCCGGCGCAAAACAGCGACACAAAACTGAAATTAAGAAATTAAAATTTTGAACACTTGCGATTTCTGACTCGTGCCGGCCAAAGGCCTGGCCCGAGTAATAAGAGGGCTTTGGTTGATCTGGTTAACAAAGAGAAAAGAGTTCATCCAGCAACAGATTCTGAGCCGCATAGCCAGGAAGAAAGCGAAGCGGGATCTGTCGAGGAGGTACCCTCGGTGCCAGATGTTCTACTACCCTCTCTAAGCCAAAGTTTAGGATCGACTTTGGCTTAGAGAGGGCAGTAGAACCTCTGGCACCCAGGGTAGCGAGGAGGAGTCAGATGAAGAAGAAGAAAATGAAGAGGCCTGGTCTGATGGAAAGAGTGAAGAAACCAATAAGCGTTGTAATTTTTGTGATAACCCAGGCTTGAATGTAATATTATTTTTGGATGTCCCAAGTGTCTATTGTATAACTTATAATACTTTCCTCTAGTCGGTAAAAACACACCTTGTGAAACAGGTTCTATATACCTGAAGCGCTCAGGTAGACTAAGCTGCGAGGCCTTCCCGCTGGATGAACCAACTCAGGAGGTATAGAACAAAAGCTTGAAATAAGTATTACTGGATTCTCTACTTTCTAATGTCGATATAAGCATAATAACTCGATACTAGTTAGTTTTTTTTTTAAATGGTGTTGCGGTTCCCACTGAGTCACGTTTCTCTGACTTGTTTATCTTGGGCAGCATTTTTATTTATAGTCTATCCAACTCCGGTCTGTTATGTTCGTCGCTTGAACGTACCGAAGTGTTTTTGAGTCGGAATCTGTGGCATGAGCTTGTTTATTTCATCTCGCAGGGTCAATGTTTCCTCGAGTATGCTTCTATTAATACCTTGCGGTCAGCGGATTCTGTGTGAGCATGCAATCATAAGACTTGGTTTGACGGAAATTTCTTACCAGCTTCGGAAATATAGTCACTAACGTTCAATCCAGGGAATATATCCTAATTGTTTGTTCCAAGTAGCGCGGCTGATGCGGGGAAGCAATACGTACTGGTTTAGCCGTTGTACAATCCGAATGCCTGTATCCTTTTCTGAAGATGTATGTTAGTAAAATTCGTACCACGAAATATGTTCGGGATATAAGATTTTCATGGCTAACTCGCTTAATATTACTGGCTGGTGGCTCAAACCTGGACAGACATGGTAGTGGGTCCCTATCAATCACTTAGTGGTGATGACGTAACGATGACGTCGTCGGTCACGTGATTTTAAGTACATGCCCATATCTCCCTCGTTTTTAATACCAGACAGCTCAAACTTGGATAGGCATGGTATTGGGTTCTCATAAATCACTTAGTGGTGATTACGTAACGATGACGTCATCGGTCATGTGATTTTATTATATGCCAAAATAGCACACTGACCATCTCATGTATTTGCTCTCAAGATTTATCCACTTCTGTTGACAAAATTTCCAATTAGCTATAGAGGTACTAATAGCGACGGTTCTTTGAAGCAAAATACTCTGCACACAGCTTCAACATTCAACCTGGCTGTCAACACGGACTTGAATGGCGACTAAATTAGGAATAATACAATACATATACTAATTTGCTGCCGGAATCAAAATTTAACTTCCCTACATCCCTGATATTAGCCAGGACTAGCTGTTACACTCACTTTAATGGTAAACAAAATGTTATTCGATTTCTAAACTGTGACGTCACTTCATAGTAACCAAACCGATTCAACTTGTGGGGTCTCATGCTCGAGGATCCAGCGCTATTTTTTCTCGGCCACAACAATTTTGGGTCTCGGAGACCCCTAAAAGATAGCAGACCTTTGGAAGACCCCTAAGAGATAGCACTGCTAACAATTTTAACCCCTAAAAGATAGGTCGAGCACCCCCGTCTATTTTTATGGGGAGTCCCTCTCCCGGGAACCAGACCTCACGCTGATTTGGACTTCTGATGATCTCTTCTGGCTCGTTATGAATTGTTTCGAAAATGTCATTATTTGCTTAAAAAAAAGGTTTACTATTAAAGATATATATCATGCACCTAATTTTGTTATGTTGTTTTTGTCTGTATTTGCGACGATTTTGGGCTGCTTAAAATGAGATCTTTAAATATAGAGACTTCTTAAAAATCGATCCCTCACAAAAGTACAAGACAAATGAGTAATAGTCTGTCGCCACAGTAACCCCAATTAGCCGTGAATTTTCCTTAAAAAGAAGACTTCGGCCATCTTGTGATATGATTTTTTAGCGGGAAAATCATAATATATGTGACCGATCCGATCCAGGTTTTGTCGGTGCCGCGATAGAGCTTTCTCTGTGGTAGCACCCAGGCTGTGGAACGCTCTCCCAGACTCTATCCGACTCTTGTCTACACTGAACGCTGTTAAATCCATTCTTAAAACGTATTTATTTCGTCAATTTTATTCTGTATATAATTATTTTGTTTTAGTTTATAACTCAGTGCTTTTTTGTTTTTGTTTTAGATTTTTGTTTTAGACAAGATTAAGATTTTTATATCATTTGTAAAGCCCCTTTGAACTTTGGGAAAGAGCACTATATAAGTTCTATATATTATTATTATTATATTAGCAGAGGCACAGATGATCTGTCTATACACAATAGTACAATAATTGGAATTTACAACATTGTAAAGGCCCCAAACTCTGATTTCTTCATTCGTATTACAGTAAATACAGTTTCGCTTTTGACGTCCTAATCGATTGTTCAAGGTTGTCAATCATCTGTGCGAAATTGCTTCCGTTCCATGTACCGACGGTGCGGTGAACATCGAGCCATCTGTCGATAAATCTTACATTGTTTTAGTGTTTTGAAATAAATAATTTCACCAAATAATTGGCTAGCACCCGTCTTCTGAAAAGAAAAAGATGTTGGTGGCAAAAAAAATCGAATTTGTTGAAACGGTTATTTCGAAATTCAAATTATCACTTCCTTCCTCGCTATCACTTCTAACCACAGGCAGCCCAAGCTCACGATTTGTGGCTCTTACAAATCCTACGTAGATTACGTGATCACTCGCGCAAGATCCATTGCGTGATAGCGCGCGCTAGAGTCACCGTTTTCTCCAGAAATTTTCCTTGTTATCTCACTAATAGAGTTTGCATTGATTTCTTATCGTGGTAAAATAAAGGTAATGAAATAACATTTTGCAATAAATGTACCTCGAGTGTCCTTTTCTTATGTCCTTGGGTATTCTCTTCTATTTTGGGCTAGTTTGGATCTGTTTTAGAGAGTTTTTGATTTTTGATTTTATGAGATCTCTCTCTATAATGAAATGACAAGGCTGCACAGTCCGTTGAGCACATCAAATCACTCGAAGGGCAAAAACACACTCTAACATCACTTCAATCGTCGCCAGACTCCACAAAAGGACGTACCGAATATCTGTCTACGTTTATTTCGGGGTGGAATTCCAAACTTTTACATTTTAGCCCTCGTAAACCACATATTTGTGGTATCAAAAACCGCTATTTGAAAACCCGCAGATGCTGGTAACTTAGTCCCGAGACAGCGGGACGTCCCGCGGATGGGAAATGCGCTCTGATTGGTTGGTCTTTGTCACGTGGGGTTCATCAGAATACCCAAGGACATAAGAAAAGGACACTCGGGGTACATTTATTGCAAAATGTTATTTCACTACCTTTATTTTACCACGATAAAAAATTGATGCAAACTCTATTAGTGAGATGACAAGGAAAATTTCTGGAGAAAACGGTGACTCTAGCGCGCGCTATCACGCTTATCGATTTTGCGCGAGTGATCACGTAATCTACGTAGGATTTGTAAGAGCCACAAATCGTTAGCTTGGGCTGCCTGTGTGCAGCCTTGTCATTTCATTATAGAGAGAAATTTCAAAAATCAAAAACTCTCTAAACCCGATCCAAACTAGTCCAAAATAGTAGAGAATACCCAGGACATAAGAAAAGGACACTCGAGGTACATTTATTGCAAAATGTTATTTCATTACCTTTATTTTACCACGATAAGAAATTAATGCAAACTATATTCTAAGGAAAATTTCCGGAGAAAACGGTGAAGCGCGCGCTATCACGCAATCAATCTTGCGCGAGTGATCACGTAATCTACCGTAGGATTTGTAAGATCCACAAATCGTGAGCTTGGGCTGCCTGTGTTCTAACTAGTTAGGCCGAGTTCAACCTCGTTCCCAGGGGTCTTTACGCGCCTAATCAAAGATGGCGTCGAAAGTACCCCTGGTACAGGCTGGTCATGTGACCCAAAAATATGCCCAATATGTGGGCATATTTTGAGGAGCATCCGCCATCTTGGATTCATCATCGCTGAAAAACGGTTAGCGGTTGAAGTGTGATCCCAATGAATTCCACCCGTACATTGTTCTACTTGTACCCAGTTGCGAAGTGAGTATAATAAAAGGCAAAAACGCTAAGTTCTGATGAATTTGTAGTTGTTTTCAACGAATTTTGAACGCGCAATGCGAAAGACGACATCACCAGTTTATTTTCAAAGCAAAAATGCACGCGCTATTTGAAATTCTCCAATCAGCGCGCGCTTAACGTCTAGCCAATCAGTGGCCGAATCCAACCAGCCTGTACCAGGGGTACTTTCGACGCCATCTTTGATTAGGCGCGTAAAGACCCCTGGGAACGAGGTTGGGCCGAGTTCACACCGCGGCACAATCTCGTTCCCAGAGCCCGCGCGTTTTTCGGCCAGCGGTGACCAAACGCTTTGAGGCTCTGGGATAATCCATAACCGGAAGCAGGATTTTATGCTTCCGGTTTGAGAGCGCATGCGTGAAAGGTCGTTTACTGAGCATGCTTCGTGTATCTAATGTACTATGAATATGCGCAGAGAAAGCAACCGCTGTGGTAATAGAGCGCTGGCTTACTAAATTGATAAAATGGCCGACTGCTGAGAAAAAATTGTTCGTCCGTCTCGTGGGAAAAAAGAGAAAAAGATCCTAACGACAGTGGAACTGCTAAGGTACCTTTTTGCCAATCGATACTAGGTTCCCTCAGAGACAAGAAAGGTATGATTTAAACTGCCGTGCTCCAAAATTCACGAGGAGGTGTTAGGTATCAGGATGGGTTCTCAGGATGCAGTAAGTGGAGTTTGCTGAGAAACTTTTAAAAATGTACAGTGTTGGTTCGAACAAGAAGTTTAATTGCTCCACGGGCAGTCCTTTTCGTGTCCTGGACGTGTAATTTTCTTGAATCGGTTGAATAAATGTTGTTTTAGTTGATGTGGTATAGTGGTATCCGGTCGTTTCGCCAACGAGTCGATTCGCCAACGGTCAGTTCGCCAACGTCTTAAGTCGATTCGCCAACGTCTTAAGTCGATTCGCCAACGTAGTAGGTTACATTCATGTATGGTATATTTATATAATAAAGACTACAACGACTTCATGATCATATATGAGTACTGTGATTGATTCTGCACTACGAAATACCTAACTGACCCCGTAATTATAAAAAGACGTTCACAATGTTCACAACTTTAATATCTGTCTTCTACACCACAAAATACCCCATAACTTATATCATTTCAAAGCTTATAATGTATACTATCCCTTTTAAAGCATTTTAGCGATGCGATTTCAATAGAGAGTCCAAAACTAGAGAAAAAGCTATTCAACTCGTTATGGCGTCCTTGGTTGTTATGACGCCAAAGCCGACCGAATTAATCTCACACGGATCGGAATATTAATCCTGACTCGAATCCTGACTCGGAATCCTGACTCGGATCCTGACTCGGATCCCGACTCGAAATCCTGACTAGAGACTTAGTTGTTGTTAACTAATGCGTAACTCCATCCCCCACCCCCTAAAATGCTACAAGCTACTTGCTACAAGTTTACAATAGTTCTCTTCAGAACTCTATGGCCCGTACCAACAGCCAATCCGACAGCGAAATCGCTGCCATTCTAACTAGAGATGACAGACAGCCAGATACTGCTGCGATCCATCTCGCCTATTAAGTCCCCTACTAAGAGGCAACAACCTTCTGATACAAAAGATGAGATCCCCTCATCCCAGCCACCCTCTAAGCGTCTCAAGACCAGAGGTTTTCCGTAATATCAGAAACAAGATTGCCAGCCTCGAAACCAGACGGGCTAAACAGAAAAAATCCCTGCTAGTCCTGCGGGAACACACCAGCAAATCCACTTGTCCCTACGGTCTCCAGTACCGGCCACAGCCGCACATGAGACAGGACAGTGAGTTTCAAGCTGAAATGAACAAGATCTGCCGCAAGGCCCAACAAGATCTTCTGCATCTTATGGTCAAACAACGAGAGCGAAACATCAGCACAGATATCGAGACTTTAAACAGCCTCAACAACCAGCTGAAAATACACTATCCTGACCAGCCGAAGCTAATAGCTCATCAGCAGATACGATCCGCCACCAACAGATCTAACCACAGGGCGACCAAACCGAACTATGCCAGAAACACACCAGCCAATGACATTGGTACCATCCAAGCCAAGTTCAAAGAACTAGAGTCTATGTTACAATCATTCAACTCATCCAACGTATTTTCTAGAAACGAAAATAAAGCCAGAGTTGAAACTTACTCAAATGTCTCGTTCATTGTCTCACCTAGCGCTAACACAGCGCCGGCTTCACTCCGAATCTTAAAAAGATTCTTATCAAACACTGGCAGTTTATTGCTAACTATCAAAACCTTAACAGGATCTTTTCAGATCCACCGATTGTTTACTTACAAGAAGGAAAAATAATTTACTGACTTTTTAGTCAGAGCCCAACTTCCCTCTAATACCAGCACTCTAAAACGAGTCGTAGAAGGCGAGGCAGTGACAATATTTACAAACAGAATGTAATGTACCTATCAATGGGGAAATTTCAGTCAAATTCTCAAGGGTGGTGAAACATTGCTTGTTTAGTTTTTAATCAAAATGTACCACCCAGAACCTAGTTGTTCGAAGTAAGGGTAAGCATACCCTGGGTACCAGAGGTTCTACTGTCCCATTCGCGAAAGTTAGGCGCCGAGGAGCGAAGCGACGAGAGTCGAGGAGCGAAGTGACGAGAACCTCTGGTGTCACGGATAGCCAATCTCACTTCCATGTTCGAACTAGTATCACATTTCTCAAATAACCGGTTTTGCAGTCATGACGTCTGTTAGCTGTCAAATACATGTTTACACTTTTCCGCACCACTGATTTGCGCTACACGTGCCGACTACTTGTGTGTTCGAAATTCAGATAATGCAAAAGACTCCACTGAAACCTGGACTGAAACCTGCTTTATAGCGAACATGCCTTGATTCCTCGACTCTCCAGCTCTCTAATGTGTGATTCTACAAGTCAATTTAAAGGTACAACTATAACAGTGGCTTTCTGAGGACAATGCAGACCACGAATCGAACGCTACGCGGGAATCATTTCAAACACCAAAGACTTTCCCCAACCAGTAAGCAGCACAGCAAAAACATCTTCTGCATGAATTTCAAAATTGACTCATCTTGTTGAGGTTTGAGATTTTCGATCTCTGGGAAAAGTGACTTTGAATGTTACAGAAACTGCTTCAGAGAAATACTTTTGCATGGAGTCTTCTGTCGTCATCTTGATTAAATGTAAATCCAAAACCGGTTTTTCGTTCGCTAAGTTATCTAGCCAATCATATCGACGGATATCATTCCTAATTATAACTAACCAATAATAAGCCTGGTACAAATTCTGTACCAAATTCGAACATGGAAGTGAGATTGGCTATCCGTGCCACCAGAGGTTCTCGTCGCTTCACTCCTCGGCGCCTAACTTTAGCGAATGGAGACAGTAGAACCTCTGGTACCCAGGGTAGGGTTAAATTGCTAACCAGATGGTAAACTGTACAGTTTTAGCACTATCCTAGGGATAAAGTTACCCTTGCTTCGAACAACTGGGCCCTGGTCCAGAAAGACTACAAGCTTATGCAGAAATCCAAAAGAGCGAGCTCAAGCACAGGAATAATAATATTGTAAAATGTATAGTGCTTTAGAAATGGCTTCAATTTGTTTAACCCAAATCTGAATGAGAAAACAAATTTACCAAGCTTAAAGCCTTATATTTTGGGAAATATAACACCAAGGCCTTGTTTTAAGATGTTCTGTTTGTCTTATATTACTGGGAACTTACTCAGAACTATGAAGTGCAACAAAAATATGACGCTCGGTAACCATTATTGAAGGTTGGGCCCATACTTTTACTTTTACCAGTCAAAGTCTTCTACAGTTTGTAATGCCTTGAGTGACCCTGGGCCACAATTCAGGATCAAATGCCTGACTCTGGGGATTCAGGGGTGGATTGAAATGGGGTGCACCATATGAGCACCATAGACACAGGGGGGGTTGGCCCCCAATATTTTTTGAAAATCAGGTCTCTGAAGTAGTATTTTCTGAATTTTGATACCACTTGAATCTCAAAAGGGGGTGCATCCTCCAAATCACCTTGCCCTCCCATAGATGGCGAGGTCTAGAAAGTACAAGTGGGTCAGATGTTCTTTCCTAGTTCTTTTACAATCCAGGGTGGAACTTATATATAGTTGATACAATGCATGTGCAGCCATGGCCATGGGGTCCTAAACTGGACCCAGTTTTACACAAGTTTGCTCCAAACCCTGGATTTCCAAGTTGTTGTGAAAATGAACCCATTTTCAACCTGATGGATAATTTTGAGCTGTCTATATAAACTCAGAATTCCACAGTTTTACACAAAAGCTAGACCCTAAACCCTAAAGTAGGTTCAAATCTGACACAATATATATCATAAGTAAGTGTGCCCCTGGAAACAGACTGCTGGACCACACCATGTATGTTCACAAGCTGCCCTGTTAGTGTGAAGTCTGAATGTACACATATATATATTTGTTTCTGCTACACAAATGTTTGAATATTTCCTACTAGACATGCTGGAATTCTGATAATGCAAATATTATTTCAATGGCAGATAACATTGATTGATAGGCCTTTTGCAGGGCCTGGTCGTGTGACCTTTTTAGCCTGTCAATCAAAAAAAAGTTGGTGCTAGAACAACATGAATGCCAGAAATGGAATTAAGAGCAAGCCAAAATTAGTAAAAAGCCCAAGTTTTAGGTTCATATCTTTAAAACTGAAGGAATGGTAAATTTTTGAAAACTCTATAATTTAGCTTAATTTAATAGAGTTTGTGAGGCTTTTTTTGCTGACTGGCATGGCTTGCCATGGCACAAACTCTGTTAAATTAAGCTAAATTATAGAGTTTTCAAAAAAATGTTTTTGATTGACAGGCTAAAAAGGTCACATGACCAGGTCCTGCAAAGGGCCTATTGACTCCAATCTTCGTAAAAACACACTTTTAATTTGTATTTCATTTCTTTGAATTTTACCAAGTTCAATATGCTAAAAATAGGTTTAAAAACTCTTCCAGTTCGCAATTAAAATCTATTAAAAGCACTGAAACACAATTTAATCTATCCAATTACCATGTTTGTTTACAGAAAACACATCAAGTGACTGTGAACCCACGTGGCATTCTGACACTGCATTTCTCTTTACAATTTTGTAGCACCAATCCCAAAATGCATTGTGGGTAACGGACAAAAATCCCATTGTCTACTGTGCCAATTTGGGTTAAATACATAGTACTAACTCAACTAACCCCCCCCCCTCTCCCCTCAGTCCAAGTTTGGCTAGCCCTGTTCAGTTACAAACTGCCAAACCATAAAGTCAATGGCTCAAGCTTTCCCCAGAATGCCATTTGGGAAGATTCTGCAGCTTTGCCGATGGCCTGCAGCAATTTCTCTTGTAGGATTTTGAATGGAAACTGCTCTAATTTTGGTCAAATAGGCCACTGGTAGAAAGCCAAAGGACATCCTGAGGTCTGAGGGTGGCTGAAAAATACTTGGCTTGCTTTTAGTAGGCTTTGCGAGGAGTTTTCATTGGGGTTTTCTCTTGCATTTCTGCATTTGACACACCAATTGGTGATATTTTTACTTGTGAGATTGTAGGAAGAATAACCCTAAAGGTGATGTAATATATCCACTTCCACCACAGTGCAAGTGCAAAGGAGCAGAAAAATAAATTGTGCAGGCTGACTGGTAGGGATCAAGCGAAGCAGCCTATACATCTGTTGAAGTGATCAAAACGTCCTTGTTTGACGATCAAATACTTGCATTGGTTTCCAATAATGTCAGAGATTTTTTCTCTTTCCCTCGTAGGGCGTGCACACACTTAGCACTACAGCTTACCACTTTACATGACATTCTTTCCAATATATAATTATGATTGGCATCTAAAGGTATAAAGAAAATAATTTATCACTGGTAATGGCTCTATCGATTCCAAATCTGCCCATCTTCCCAGGCATACATTTTTGTATGTGGGTATTGACTGAGTTTCTGTCTCAGGGATGGGGCATTTGCCAGCAAAGAAAAGTTGGGAGGTGGGGAATTGGTCAAAGAGAGTCAAAATAGTAAGTGTTTATAACATGGTTGCCACCCATCAAAAAAAAAAAATCCTGACTTTTCCCCGACCAGAAAACAATTTTCACTGACCATAATAAGACTGTTCAACATTCCCTCATCCAAAACAAACGTCATTAAATATCAAAACCTGTAGCCTCCCCTTGCAGACACTTTGAGGCATGAGAGGCCATCATGGAAACCTAAATATAAAATTCCCCGACTTCTTCGTGACTTTGAAAAGAAATTTAGAATTTCTCTGACCAGATGCAAAATTCCCTGACTTTTCCCTGACCTGTGGCAACCTAACCTGAGTATCAGGCCTTCCCCTCCCCCTGATACTCAGGTTAGTGGTAACTCTGTATAAGAGATTTATACTTGTTCCAAAGCCCACAGAGGGGCATTTGCATAGCTTAGCTGACCCCCACGAGACTGACCCAATGAGGCACTTGCAATGCTCTGAATTCAAAAATATCAAGTGCCCCACAAATGCCGGGGTGGGGGAGTTATATGTGTAACAAGAGCCCATCTGGGCTTTCACTCGGGCCACATGAGATTGAAGATGAAATACACTTTCATTTGAAATCCTCTTAGTAATAACCAAAGGGAAGAATTATTAGCAGTCTTTAGGAGTGGCCGGTAGCGCGGTGACTTTCATTCTCTGCTCCCCTAGTATATATATACATGTATGTAATTTAATATTTTTGTTTTCTCGTATGTAAATTAAAGTAGTTGATCTTTTATTGAAAACACTACTTATTCATGTGTGTATGTATGTTCAGACTACTATCGTGCAGCTAGCTAGAGTCTTGAGATATCTGTCAGCAACTCGCAGCTAGTTAATAAATTAGTACTGGTCAGACCTAGTAACTTAGTAGGTTTTACTTTTTGTTTTTCCCTTTCTGGTCTCTAAAGAGGCCGGCATGAATGGGGTTAACTGACTACTGACAAACAGCCTTAAAAATAACTGACAACTGACAAATGACGATTTTTTTACTGACAACTGACAACCGAAAAATAACTGACAACTGACAAATTTGGTTTTTGTGGGTCAAACATTGTAAATTTTCTCTAGTAATGATTAACTAGGGCTAACTGACAACTGACAAATGGCCAACATTTTAACTGACAACTGACATGTAGACCCCCCCATTCAGACCCTCTCTAAAAGATAGAAATTTGGTCTATAACTGCCCTTGGCGCAAGTGTTTCGTAATCGCAAATAATTGACCGCCAAAGTGCTCAATTGAAATTTCAACCAAAATATTAAAACTGTGCGAAAAACTGCTACTGACTGGTGTTTGGCGATCCTCGTTATCCATGATGGCTCAATTGACGTACAATACACCCGGTAGTTGTCATCGATGGGCTTTTAGCGCGCTAGATTCTATTCAAGCTACCTCGCTAGGTAGCCTGGAACTTCAAAGTATTCCACCGACCACTAGCTAGCTAATCACCAGAGCAGAAAAACTGTTCAGACTAAAGAAGCTCGCTACCTCCTGTGGTTAGCTAGCTAGATTTACTAGCCTGTACACGGCCACACGTTTACAATTTAGTCTGCAGGTCCGATAAAACTGCAGGTTCCAGTCGTAAACAGTCCGAGTTTGACCAAAGTGAAACGATCGAGCTGCTCGCGTCCGTAGATATATATTTCTTCGTTTGCACTTTTGACATGATATAATTCTTCAAATGGCACCATTGTTTTATTTCTTATGTTTAATAATACAGTTCTCAGCTGTAAATAAAATAGAACATTCTATGGAAGATTTCTTGTCCTAAAGTTTGGAAACGTAACACATGCATTTGACGCTAGAAAGTTCAGTACTCGCAAGGTCAATTTACTAGTGGCAGTTTACTAGTTTGCACTATCGGCTGTTATGGAATGGAAACATACTTTCACAGCTTAATATGTATGTCGATTGGTCAGAAGGATATCTTGTTTAAATGCTACGGTCCTTTCGGCATCAGGAAATTTTTAAACGGGAGTTTTCGTACAATATTTCAAGCTATGCTGTAGTGCGAGTTCAGTTACGCCACAAATGTCGGTGAAACTAATACCGTGTTCATTATTATCGGTTTTCTCTATGGGTTCTCATGTATTCAATAATTACTTCTGGAGCTTCATATTTATGTCGATTGGTCACAATGATTTCCTCTTTCAGTTTTTCCCTTTAGTTTGGACATTAGGGATATATCCTTGGAGATTTCGTACAGTTTAGCGACCGTTGTGTCGAAAGTAGAAACGTTCGTTTGTCATGAAAGTGCGTAAACAAACTGTCACAAGCGGTTTCATAGCAGCTCGATGTTTGACTCCCATATAGTCGATGATAACTTATATAGCTTCATATGTACGTCGATTTCTCACAAGGATTTCCTCTTTCAGTTTTTCCCGTTAGTTTGGACATTAGGGATTTATTCTTGGAGATTTCGTACAGTTTAGCGACTGTGTGTTGAAAGTAGAAAAGAGCCCATCTGGCCTTTCACTCGGGCCACATGAGATAATTTGAAGATGAAATAGATTGTTTTCCCCATATTAGCAGACTTGTATAATGTCTCGAGCTCTCCGAATCCAGTAGAAAGACTCTGGTTATTCTGTCGTAAAACATGGACCTGACCCAAATTTAGGTTGTATTGCATCATTGCCCACGATGGAATAGATTTCTGACAATGACTATTTGAAATTGATATCTCCTCGTCTCGCCTAGTCTGAGCTTGGAACAACTTTCTTATCTGAGCGCGCCTGAGGAAATCTAACCTTTGTTTGCGTGACCAGCACAGTGCAATCCGATTGGTTAGAATTTGACCTTTAACGCATGCGCAGAAGCCGTCTGACACCAATTATAAAAAATAAAAATAATAACGACTTGCATTTTAAGACTCGGCGCTGCCACAGGCAGCCCGAGTAATAATAATAATAATAATAATAACTTTATTAACGTGTCTAAAGGTATTTAGCAAAAAAAGGGAATTGGGGACACATTAAAGAGTAAATTAAAACAATCTATGTATCTATATCTATGATTAAAAAGGTAAAACTGATGGATATACACATTCTTCTGTGACCTAATTCTAACTAAGTTGTAAATACATATATCTGTATGTCTATCTGTGACTTAAAAACATTGATAAAATAGAATAAAATAGAACAGTATAAAATAGAAATAATATAAAATAGAAATAATATAAAATAGAACCGTACCAGTATATTACATGTTGCTGTTATCATTGTACTGAAGTGGACTTTCTCAGTTTTCTTCTGCTCAAGGCTGAATGATAGTTATTATTCATCTACTACATGTAGGCCCGGGATGTAGGCCTAAATTATAGTAAATACTTATGCAAAGATAAAACACGTTTTATTCTTGTTTTCACTTCACAAAAAAGATGCACACACGTTTTATTATAGTTTTCACTCATTGTTTTTATTTCCGCATCTGCCCAGAGTATAAAGTCAGGTATTCAAAACTAATTTCAATCACTAAATCAGCAATTTACCTAGTGGCAATTTTCCCCTCGCAGTTCTAATTAATCTGGTAAATATTTCAGCAGTTGATTCTCCCGAACATCTGACCTGACATATCGTTCTTAAAAGCCTTCAGAATGTGTCTCTTCTTGATTTTTTATCCAGACAGTTCAACACGATGCTTACTTACTTGACTGCAGCAACGGCAAGAATGACAAACTTGATTTTTAGCTTTTTTTTCACCACTTTTTAGGCCGGTCTTTATATGGCCGATCGAACGAAGCAACTCCATGGCGTCGTTGTTAATTTACTTCCGGTGAGATATGCTAGCCAATCAAATTTGACCTCGATATAGATTATCAAGATGGCGGCGAATCAACTGTGAAAGTGTCATTTTGGCGGTAAGTCAAACGCTGGTCATGAGTTTTTCTTCTACGTTTCGTCACATATTTTAACATGAATAGAAATTAGAAGTATCGGTTTATCGATTTATCTTGATCATCGAGTCATTTTGGTGGTGTTTATAGTACTTTTAGCCCTATATTTTACGGTGGAAATTATTACTTCTCAATGTGAATGAGATTCTTAAAAGCACGCATTAGAGACTTGGAAACTTTGACAAAACCCATCGACGAATCTTCCTCTAAAGTTGGGAAATCATTCCCCAAATGTGTATGATTAAAACTGTATAAAAGCGCCTCTAAGCGCCACCTATCTTCGATCTGAATTTTTGACTTGAATTTGTGAAAATTTTGGCGATTAGGCTAAACTGCATAATACAACACCGCTGCAGTGCCACTTAAAAAGATACTTCAAAACTTAGCTAAATTCTTCATTATAATTCAGGTGTATTTAGACTCGTTCTATGAATGATTTTGGGTTGGAAAAAGATTTTAATTTTTAATTTTGGGGGTTCAATTTAGGTTTGTATGAAAATTTGAGAAAAGGAATTATACTGAGCAAAGTGGCATTGTACTGTTATTCAACTGTCACTACATGTCAGCTATTACATCAATTTTTATTCATTTCATTATTTTAACAGATGACGGAATAATTACCAGCCCAGCAAGAGAGGTCACGGTGGTGCTACATGAGATACCCCTGGAAAGCCAGCTCAAAAATCTTGAGGTCGGCTAGTGCAACAAATGAGAGGTCAAAGCAAGAGCTATTCACAACTTTTTTAAGCAAATAATTTATTTTCAAAATACCTTTCTTATGCACTTACCGTAAATCCTCTATTTAGCCCCCCCTCTCTTTTAAGCCCCTCTCTTCTAATAAGCCCACCTTTTTGAAGACAAAATTAATTAAGCCCCCCCCCCCCCCCCAAAAAAAAAGTCAGTATTACTACAGTAGTTGCGTTACTCCATTCTTGAATGTAATTAAACCTTATGAAGGTACCATACTATTTAAGCAATATTTTATTCTTGAACTTTCGCTCCTTGACGGTTAATGTCATATGTTTTAGTTTTCCCGCCTTGTGTCCCAGTTCCTTGTGGAGAATAAAAGGGAATTTTACACTGGTCTCTACTGAACATTGGCTCTTCCATTGACATAAGCCCCCCCTCTCTAATAAGCCCTCCCAGGCCGAGCAGGGGGATAAGTTGGGGAATAAAAGGGGATTGAATGTAAGTTTTGCCCCTGGGTAGGGGAAAATGCTTGACTTTGTTTGAAGTTCCAAGATAAGCGAGGGGGAATTTGTAAGATTATAATCTCACATAAGAGGGATTTTCTGTTTAAGGAAAATGGGACCCAGGGGACTTTGACTAATAACATTTCCCCACCCCTGGGGAAAATCATGAAATTTGTTCCACCCTTTTGGCAATCCTCTTGATCATCCTGGGGTCTACTCCTGGGGGAAGCTGCTGATAAGTGCATTATTTGATTCTGTGCACCTACATTATAATTTAATATAAATGGTAACAATAAAAAAAAAAATCATGTACAATGTATGTACCGTAATTATTTCATAGGACAACTCAACCTGAATTATAGAAAAGCTAATTAATGCTTAAATGCTGGGGCATAGGGAGGGCCTTAAAATTGGGGAAAACTGGGGGGGGGGGGGGGGGGGGGGGAGATGAATTCTGAGACATTTTCATTGACAACTTCTGTCTTCTCTTCATAAGTTATATTAATGATCTCCCCTCTTGTGATCTATTCTCAGAAGTAAGAATGTATGCTGATGATACCAGCCTTACAGTAGCTGATGAAGACCCAAATGTTCTAGAGCAACAAATGAACCATGACTTGAATAAGGTGCACATGTGGTTAAAGGCAAATAAACTCAGTTTAAATATAGTAAAAACTAAGTTTATGATACTAAGTTGCAAGTCGGCATAAAATAAGACACCTTGAACATAATTTCATAATCAAAGTTGATCACAAACCCTTAGAGAGAACAAACTTACAAATATCTTGGAGTTAGATTGATGAGTCCCTAACATGGAAACAACAGGTGGATAACATTTCTAAGAACATTTTAGGAGGGATTGGAGCTTTAAAACGAGTTAGAAGCCTTGTACCATTTGAAACTTTAAATACTATGTACAATTCCCTTGTACTACCATATCTCGATTACTGTAGTGCAGTATGGGGAACCTCGTGTGGTAAAGGGCTATTGGATCACCTTCAAAAGCTCCAAAATAGAGCTGCCAGAGTGATTAACTTTTCTAATTATGATGAACCGTCATCTGGGCTACTGGATGAGCTTAAATGGGACAATGTTGAGAACGGAAGATGCAAACAACTTGCAACTTTAATGTTTAAAACATTAAATGGGACTTCACCAGACTATTTGCATAAACTATTTGCAAATTCAAACACTGTACACTGTCTCCCATAGTTTAAGAAATTCAGCACATAATATTTTCATAAAACATCCACAGACTGAAGCTGGTAAACACAGCTTTCAGTATCAGGGGGCCGTTCTCTGGAATAGCTTACCAGCTGCAGCCAAAAACCAGCCAGACCTATACAATTTTAAGAGGTACTTAGGTCAACTGTAAATAAATTTAATGATTATATTAATTAGCGATTAGAACATTTTAATATCTTAGTTTTAGCTTTTATATTTTTACTCATTATCGTAATTTTTACCTTTATACATGGCTCCCTTGGAGAGCATGTAACATGAAGAGACTCCGTGTTTAAATAAAAACTATGTATGTACATGTGTGTTTGTCTCTCTCTTCTGAAACTGAGCAGAGGGGGGGGGGGGGGGGTGGAGGTGGGGGCAACTGCCCCTCTCCCTCCTGACACCACTGCTTAAATGTATTATTGAACAGGGCAGGGTTGTTCAAAGCCCAATTAGTGTTAATCCTGGATTAAATCTGCACAGAACCTATTGGTTGTCATGGAAATTAACCCTGGATTAGCGCTAATAGGGCTTTGAACAACCCGGCCCAGGACTATAGCTAATGTGAATCTTGTTCTTAGCCAGCACAAGGAGCTCCACTGTCCCCCTCTCCCTCCCTTGCACTGCTACACAGGCTATATATTCTGTAATAATTATTTGTCTCGGTAGAATTATATGCTGGTTTAGTATCCCATCTATATAATTATGCACAAGCAGCTGGAATGTCACTCTCTTCTGTTCCTGTATCAAAAGAAACAAAAGCCAAATGTTATAAAGGGTATATAGGCTCATCAGAAACCATTGACATCTTACACTGCTTATGTACCGATGAAATAGAAACTTGTGTGATTATCCTTGAAATATCAAATCAGTTAGGAGGGGAAGTCTGAGCATTAACTGGGTCTCATCTCCTAGTCAAAGATGAAGTGTTGGCTTATCTTTCGAAATATAAAAGTTTATAATAAATTTATAAACAATATAAACAAAGGCTGACAAAATGAACTCTCCTATTAATTTAGTACCACTTCAAGCAGTACTACATGTACACCGAACTAATTGCAAGCTTCGACTCAATATTTTGAGCCTTGATTTATGCAAGTAAAAGGGCGAAGGAAAAAAACTAAACTCACCTGTTAAAAGCTGGCAAAAGTATTCAACTCTCATTCATAAATATGACGTTTCGTGGAGCTGGAGACTGTCGCTTTTTTTCCTTTGAATTGCTCTGTGGCGCTTTTCACGCAATTTTTGATAAACTGTAGGTGGTAATTCATCCCAGTGAGGGAACAACTTTCTTTTTAATACCCGAACACAAACGCTCTTCGCCGATCGAACCGATTCGAACAGCTCTCAGAGGTATTTGCTCGACGGCAGCTTATGCGAAATGAGCCGATTTTTGAAATGGACCAACGTGCTTTGCGATCGTAGCGCCCACACCACCTGGATTATCCCAGAGCTCTGTATCTTGGCGCTGGCCAGAAGATCGCGGGCTCTGGGAACGAGATTGACCGCGGCAAAACGTTACGCGCATGCGTATTTGCTATTTCTTGTCGGCGCGCGGCCACCCCCAGTTTCCCGCGAAAACTGAAATGAAACAACAGGCACATACCCGTGATTTTAACATTTCTGCTTAAAAGCATCCATTTGTGAACTGTTTTGTCAAAAAATAAGAAAACTACTTAAAAGCTAAGCCTAAGACTTTAACAGGTTGAAGTTTTCGTAATTTGTAATTCACTGTGAGTTTACTAAGTTATAAAATTATTTACTAAAAAAGTTGAAACCCTCGGTAATTTGTATTTGATAGCAGAGCCTTCGTTCTTTTGGCCAGCGGAGCATACCGTTTTGCCGCGGTGTGGGCCGAGTTAGGCCCATGCGGGGGATGCGGGGTCTGTGTCCGAGTCCCTCTGCCCGCGCGGAGTCTAAGCCCGAGTTTAGGGAATATTGGATTACAGCCATTAAGAAATGGGCTTCCTGTGGTAAAATGCATACCACAGGAATCCCGGTATTTTTCTTGTATGCATCAGGCCACAGGGTTCCCGATATATTCTTTGTGTGGGTGGGGGTTTTTGAACCATACCAAGGGAAGGGTGGGTGGAGAATTTCCCGGAAATAGCAGAAAATACTAGAAAATATCGGGATTCCTGTGGTTTGCATTTTTCCACAGGAAGCCCATTTCTTCATGTCCACCGCCATTTTGTTTTGCCTGTCGAGTGTTGTGTGGTGTTTCTTCTCTATTTGGTAAGTTTTATAGCATGCTTCATAAAATGGTAAGCTGGAGCTTTATATACTATTATAAACTTAAGCTAAAATCTTAATTTTTAATAGCTTACATTGATTCCATAGTTCTTTTAGAATTAGATTCTTCTTTATAAGTTTTTGTATGTCTTCTGTCAGTTCTGAGGCCCGTTCAAACGGTCCAACATCGTTCAGTACAGTATAGTACAGTAGGGCTACCGAATGGTCAGTCAAAATTTGGAAGTGCTCGTCCTTTTAGGCCTTTGCTCGAATGCTCGCAAAAAAGATGGTGTGTGTTCGAATTGCTCGTACTTGCTTTTTCCCAAGCCCAAGGTACATGTACTCGTTTGCTCGTTTTTCGGTGGTCCCTTCGCAACACATGAATTGCTATCAAAGTACAAACGCTATTAAAATACAATAGAATTAACACAATACAAAACAATAGAACAAAATACACAATGCAATAGAACACAATGGGTGTGTTTTCACGAGGGCATTTTTCGAGTAGAACATTCCTTGAGGTGTTTCAGTTTGTTTACAGACCGACTTATACTAGTATAACGTGCCTGACTGTTTTTACTATGAAATTTGAGGTGTTGGTATGATAAGTGGTTCTAATTACCAACCGCAGCATTTGAAAAAATGGCGGGAGAGCAAGCATGCATGTTTACCGCTCTGCTTTTAATTCTTGCTGTATTTATGTGAAAACGAAGGCGACTTTTACAAAAATTGCGATCAATGTCTCTTCAAATGAGTTGAAGAAGAAGAATAGCAGCATTACAGCAACAGAACGGAGGTAATCGCAGAAGAAGGAAATCAGTCTGGGTATATCCAAGACCACAGTTCTTTTTTGAGCACCTTTTGGTCGACAATTATCAATACCATCTGTGGCGTGAGCATTTCAGAGTAAGCAGGGAAACATTTAATTAATTTGATTTGCGGCCTCGTTGGCCCACAACTTATGAAGCAAAATACAATCCTGCGTGAAGCGATGATCGTAGAGAGGCGGGTAGCTGTTGCTCTCTGGTGATTCTAAGAAGCGACACGTGCAATGCAAAAGGTCTGCTAAGTGCTTGCTTTGACAGCTGAATAAATAATCAGTTCATGTGCAGTGATCGGTCACGGCATGCAGCAGGACAAGTTATACCATCTCCCGAGGTAGTATAACTTGGCCGTTTTTTGTATACTTTTTAGAACATTGTTCATAGCTGTGATAAAATAAAATTGCTTGTGCTCGCCCTAAAAACAAGATGCTTGCCTGCTCGCCAATGCTCAAATTTATCATTCAGTAGCCCTTACAGTGATACCGCAAAGGCTAAATCTGGTAAACCAGATCAAGTTGTGGCACATGTTTACCTTGCAGAAATAGTTTTTATTCCATATATGTGATCTGCACAATTTTTTTTACTAAATTTTGCAGTTTCCAAATTTATTTACTGTAAAGGAGAGATTTCTTACATGACAGCACTAAATAGTTCTCAAGGGTTCTCAGTCTAAGAAGAAACTAAGAACTGGAAGCAGCTACATCTGACAGCCAGCTGAGTTTCTAGGTGGAGCTCCTGGTGTTACCAGGAAAATTTTGAATTTCAGGTTCTCGGATGCGCCTTTTCCTGCACTTTCTGGCACAATTTAATGCATTGTAGATGCAATAATATGTGTACGGTTTTTAATCCAACTTTGAACAGTTGGGGGTGTGGCTTATAATTGTGTGCTAGAGTCTTTCCTTAAATTCTTTATAAATACATTGGGAGGGGTCCGAGCATTTGAATATGAAACCAAGGTATACCAATCAGTGGCGGATCCAGGATTTGAAAAAGGGGGCTGACTATTTTGACCAGTACAGTTTCTGGTGCAAAATTTATTAAAAAATTTGAACGAATGTATTTTATTTTTATGAATTCTTATACAGAATTTGTTTTTGGCCCAAAAGGGGGGGGGGGGGGGTGACATGTCAACCCCGTAACCACCCCTGGATCCGCCACTGCCAATGTACATAAATTCCCCCCCCCCCCTCCCAGCAAACTTAAAACAGGGGGCAGCGCTGTGGTGAAACCTTGATGTCCACATTACCAGCTAGGAGAGTCTAGGGGCATGCTCCCTGAAAAAAATTAAATCCTAGAAGCCTTAGAAATGCTATTCTAGAATTTTGAGGGCATAACGTGCCAGCATGGTTTTGCATGAATTTTATTTTTCAGACTAACTGTGTGCATGAAAATGATCTCAGCAATTTTTCATTTGCGAAATACTTTTCTAATGGTCAACCCTCAGTGTCAGCAGAGGTTGGCTTGGTGCAGATGTTCTAGGGCTGCCTAGCGCATGATACCTCAACTCCTAACTATAACCACAGTACACACTACAGCCAGTTCAGCTATGCCAAACACTGTGCAGATGCAGATCACACTGCCATCTTGGAAAATATGGCTTTCAGGAGACTGGGAATTAGTCATTACGTTACGTTTTTGTCAGTGGTAGTGGTAGTCATTCGTTATCCAATTACAATAAGAAATCAATGGGTCGATTTTGCATTTGCCTGAATATTTCGACTCATTATTATAAGGGATGTATATTGGAATAGTGGAAAAGACCTAGGACTAGTAATTGTCCACAGTCACTAGTCCATAGGCTTAAGTACCTGAAAAAGTTAGTGTTGAGCCCTGAAATGTTTTAGAAATATAATTTTTGGGCAAAATATTTGACATTAGATTCTCATACCAACACTATATTTCAGCCCAACTTTGTTCTGATTATGGCAACAATAGAACTTTTGCTCAATGTTGTCCCATTACAGATCATGTGACCATCCCCTTGTGTATTAATATTTATTGTTTCTTTTATTCCTGGTTAATGCATGAGGAGATGTACACTACATATGGAAATACTTCTGACAAAGCTTATTCCGGAAAGATTTGAAATGGGACAACATTGAGCTAAGTGAAAAAGACTGCATGGGCGCCCTCTTTCAGAGCACGAAATCACTCTAAAATAGGATTATTTTAGATTCTTTTTACAAGATTTGTAATATTCTGCATAGGGACGGACACTGCCAGGGTTTCTTGCATCCTCAGTGATCGTGAGTCACTCCAGCTACATGTAGCTGGAGAATTCCTTTTGATTACACTTTAATGTGAACTACAGAATGGCCAGTATTGATAGCAAAGAGATCACTAAAACTTTCTACAGTACATGTTGAAAATCTTCTAGTCTGGCAGGCTAGCCTAATATGATTTTCACTAGTCCTAAGCAAACTTTTACTACATGTAGTCAGAGACTAGTAGACTTACTGCTAGTGTTGAGCCCTGCATTTACATTTAATATATATCTTCCATATATATGAAGATGACTGGTAAAGGATTTGAGGGCATTTATAGACATCTTGTGATACCATGTATTACAATCGTAAAGTTTAACTTTTCTTATATGTTTCCTTGTAATTGTTTGTGCTTTTATTAAACAACAAATACATGTACATGCATACCACTGTGAGAATGAACATTGCAAACTCATGCACTGATTGGCTAATGTCAAGGGTTGAATATTTTGTGGTATTCAATGGTTTGAAAAGCTGTATTAAAAGATGTACAGGAAACCAGGCAGGTGTAAATATTTTGTTTATTTTAATTTATTATCACAAACAGAGACAAAATCATGTTAAAATTCCAAACCTGAGGATATTATTTGACAATGTTAACAATAGACAAAGAATGTGAAAATCATCTTTCCTCTTTTCTGTTTTTCACGAGAAATGATATATGTGACCCTGCACGCGAAAACGTTAATATGGCTTTGAAAAGCCGTTCGCTACCCGTTCAAACGGCCTAAAAAGCCGTTCAAACGGAAGCAAAAGTCGTTCGAACGGAAGCAAAAGCCGTTCGAACGGAAGCAAAAGCCGTTCAAACGGAAGCAAAAGCCGTTCAAACGGAAGCAAAAGTCGTTCGAACGGAAGCAAAAGCCGTTCAAACGGCCTAAAAAGGCGTTCGAACGGAAGCAAAAGCCGTTCAAACGGAAGCCAAAGCCGTTCAAACGGAAGCAAAAGTCGTTCGAAACGGAAGCAAAAGCCGTTTTTTCCAAATTGGGAAGCCGTTCGCTTGCGTTCGAAAGCCGTTTTCTCAAATTGGAAAGCCGTTCGAAAGAGTTGGATAGTCGCTCGAACGAGTTGGGAAGCCGTTCGCACGAGATGGAAAGCCGTTTTCTCAAATTGGAAAGCCGTTCGAACGAGCGGCTCGCTGGTGTGGGAAAGGACGCCGTTGTTTGGTTTATGACAAACCTTTGCCGCTTCTGTAGTTGTATCGTATCTTTCTAACACGGAAAAGGATTCTCATTTTATTTCAGGCTTTACTTTAGTATTATCCACGGCGTGATCCGAGAAGTATACGAGCAATAAAGCTAGTCACATAAACCAACGAGCGTCTTGTTTCATGTTTTGATAGAGAAAGAACGCTGTTGTTTGGTTTATGACAAACCTTCGCCGCTTATGTTCGCGCTTCTGTAGTTGTATCGTATCTTTCTAACACGGAAAAGGATTCTCATTTTATTTCAGGCTTTACTTTAGTATTATCCACGGCGTGATCCGAGAAGTATACGAGCAATAAAGCTAGTCACATAAACGTTTTCTACTTCGTTTTCTACTTCGTTTTCCACTTCGTTTTCTACTTCGTTTTCTACTTCGTTTCTACTTCGTTTTCTACTTCGTTTTCCACTTCGTTTTCTACTTCGTTTCGCAAAATACAGTAAGCCATATGCTGCCTGTTGTTTGGTTTATGACAAACCTTCGCCGCTTAATATGTTCGCGCTTCTGTAGTTGTATCGTATCTTTCTAACACGGAAAAGGATTCTCATTTTATTTCAGGCTTTACTTTAGTATTATCCACGGCGTGATCCGAGAAGTATACGAGCAATAAAGCTAGTCATAAACCAACGAGCGTCCTGCTTCGTGTTTTGATAGAGAAAGAACGCTGTTGTTTGGTTTATGACAAACCTTCGCCGCTTATGTTCGCGCTTCTGTAGTTGTATCGTATCTTTCTAACACGGAAAAGGATTGACATTTTATTTCAGGCTTTACTTTAGTATTATCCACGGCGTGATCCGAGAAGTATACGAGCAATAAAGCTAGTCATAAACCAACGAGCGTCCTGCTTCGTGTTTTGATCGAGAAAGAACGCTGTTGTTTGGTTTATGACAAACCTTCGCCGCTTATGTTCGCGCTTCTGTAGTTGTATCGTATCTTTCTAACACGGAAAAGGATTGACATTTTATTTCAGGCTTTACTTTAGTATTATCCACGGCGTGATCCGAGAAGTATACGAGCAATAAAGCTAGTCATAAACCAACGAGCGTCTTAAAGCTTCGTGTTTTGATAGAGAAAGCAGGACGCTGTTGAGTGTTGTTTGGTTTATGGACGAAGTGGACGTCTACCGTTCGAACGAACGGAAGCAAAAGCCGTTCGCATTGCTTGGCAAAACCGTCGTTCGAACGAACGGAAGCAAGAGCCGTTCAAACGGAAGCAAAAGTCGTTCGAACGGAAGCAAAAGTCGTTCGAACGGAAGCAAAAGCCGTTCAAACGGAAGCCAAAGCCGTTCAAACGGCCTAAAAAGTCGTTCGAACGGAAGCAAAAGTCGTTCAAACGGAAGCAAAAGTCGTTCGAACGGAAGTAAAAGTCGTTCGAACGCCTCGAAAAGCCGTTTGTTACCCGTTTTTTTGCGAAAGCCATATTAACGTTTTCGCGTGCAAGGTCACATATATGTTTTGGCACTTGACTGAACAAGAAGCAACCAACTTTCAATTAAGTCTGAGGAATCGATAAAAACAACTGCAGTAAAAATGTGTGATTTTGAATGGAAAAGTTGGGGCATTGTGGATTTGCTGATTTATTCACAATGCTACAATGTACACCTGTCCATCAAGAACAATAGGAAAAACTATGGCTTGGTTGGTTTCTAAAAAAATACTCTTTTAAATGGTTTATCTTTAGTTAACCTTCAAGCTCCCGTGCATCAACTTTGAACTTTAACATTTTTTATGTTATTAAATGAACTGTGAACCTCAACCAAGAGTAATTATGGTTTCTGGATGCTTGAAACTTGTATCTAACTTTAGACATAACTGGCATCAGCCTTATACCTTAACTGTAGTTCTAGTTTAAGTCGACTATACCAGTCCAGTAGATCTACAGACCCTACGGATCTATGGACACTACTCACCTAAGTAAAATTCTGCATTTTTAATTCATGTTGTATACATGTACATGATATATTTTGCATTTTCTCTTATATTTCACCTGACCCTCTCTAATTTATTACCTGTGCTACACAATGCCAGTGAATGCCCAGTAATTACTACAAAACCAGCTCTGTTTTTAAAACTAGCCTTATCAAGAATATGAAATGCATTGTTTACCTTAAAAACCTCATCAATTTGTTTTCAAAATTTCTTCTTAAAATCGTCATTTACGATATTTTTGTTGCTTCATTAAAGCATGTTAATTCAACTATTACTTTAAAACTATATTGTTCATCTAGATAATGTTTGCTTGATGTTAAACTTTGTCTTTATTGTGTTAGTGTGTACTGTAATATCTTTTTTCACATAATTAGCAGTGGTTGACATGAAAACCAACAGGCTATAATGTCTATCAGCCTCTGTGCACTTCCATCCTATTTTTATCCAATGTATTGTCTCATTTGGTCTGATTTTTTTCTCTTTTCACCTAATTGTAATATCCATTAAGAAAAATGCAAATAAAACAAAAGATCAAGTCAATAATTGTATGATTTTTGACTAATGAAATACTCCTTTTTCCCCTTGCAGATTAATTAAGGATGGAGTCTTACTGGAATGTTACTTTTTATAAATCTGGTGAAGTTCTGTGTGATTACAATACAACCACTCGTGAAGTTAGATGGTCACATGTGCCAGATTCCTCTTTCAAGGTACAATTCCTGGTTTGCACTATTACATCACTTGAAAACAACTACCAGAATCCTTTTCGAGTTCTTTTTCTTATTCAGATTTTTAACTTTTCTGACTGCACTGTGTTAGTTTTATTCAAATGATGTAATAGTGAAACCATGTACATGTATTAGAGAGTAATACTGTTTTGATAGCCTTGATTTACCTTGCAAGTGGCAAGCACTTTGTCTGTCACCACTGTTGCCACGGTTCGAACCCTGGAGTAGTATAGCCGGAGTCAAAATGATACCCGCTAATTTGACTGTCCACTTGGTCAAATGGTCAAATCGGTTGCTGGCCCCTCCCCCACTATCTTTTTTTGGCCTTTGTTGAAATTTTAACTAGACCCGTATTTTTTTCCTTTGGCGACCCCCTTTTTCGGCAACCTTTTTGCAGCCGGAGTCAAAATGATACCGCCTAACATTTTTTTTTTCAAACCCTTCGATGACCCCCTCTCTCAATATCTTTTGTGTTCTTTGTTCCAAAGCCCAACTTATTATCTCTGGAAATACCATAGATGTTGTGATTGGGTACAATAAACACACGTATTGTGGGCAAAAAAAATCAACAAAGAACACAAAAGATATTGAGGTCGGGGGCCATCGAATGGTTTGTGAAAATGGCGCATTCGTGTCTAAGTATAACGTAATACGTAAAAGAGTAAGACTACGAAAATAATGGTGGGTATCGCAAGACACTAAGCGAATTCTCTGAGGTCGTCCTCACCTAGAGGGACGTCGTCTTGGACGAGAGGGGGTTCCATGGAATTAACGGCGTTGGTTGCCTTCCATTCTTGGAAACGATTGCGCACAGCATCCTTCTGAAAATCAGTAAATATCTTCGTCCAAAGACACCTTCCTTCCGCCAACATTCGTTCGTTATCGTTGTCTTGCTTCTTAATGACGGTTTCATCGCTCGCAAAAAATTCTTTAATGTGTTGAATCTCAGTCTCATTATTACCACCAAATTCCAGTCGAAATTCGGAACTATTGGCCCATTGGAAGCGAGTAAACAACAGAGCGTTCCTAACCGTATTAGGGATCCCCTACGTTCCAATTAGAGACAAGCTAGGTATAGGTATTACCAAAGAAACTGGTTATCCTAAGAAAATTACGTATGCAAGCAAAGCAGTTTGGTATTCCAGGTTTTGGAAAGCTCAACAAAGCCAGGCTCGGACAGGCAATATCTGAGGTTCGTGCCACTGAATGGCAGAAGAGAATCAAACGAGCCGACCAAACAGGTAGGTTCCCAGCTCTTCGAGGTGATCCTGAAAATCCACACAAGCGTGCCCAACGCGCGCGTGAAACCAAACAGTTGGATGAGGAGGTCGAGGCAAGCCTAAGGGCAAAAGCTGTCGAAGAACGGCCTACAGTAAACCCTCAAAACCGCTTACCACATCTACGACGAATCGAAAGACGAACCAGCAAAAGGCCCGTAATGAGTCACTGGCACGGAGTCTTGCTCGAGAGGCAGCCCCTATTCTCAATGAGAGAGATGGTATGCTCGAGGGAGAGGAGAAAGGTAGGCGCACTATTCAATGGCGCTTCTTTCGAGGTGTGGCAGGAGATTTGACGCCTAGGATCATGAAGAAATTTGCTGCGAATGTAGAAACGAGCTTCTACCTACGCTACAGTTACACCTACCGCATTCGCAACATCAAGGATGGTCGTGTAATGATATTTTCAAAGACAGGCTCAGGTTCTCCATGGATAAATATTTTAGGCGATGCGGAGGAGTGGGTTGCCAATAAGGAGATAGCTCGTTTGAACCCTGACAACATTGATCGTCCGAATACTCAGTGGGCATTCGTGCGTTGGATCCACGTGGATGTCAGAATCGTGCTCGATCGCCAGTCCCTGTTGGGAACAGGCCCCCTTCCCAATTGGCTTCGCCAGAAAAAGGGAATGATTTCCCTCGACCAATATGGTGACAACCTATGTCTTTGGCGCTGCCTTGCTGTATACAAAGGGGCACGCGCAGACGAGTGTACCATCGCAGCCAGAAAACTCGCTCAGGATTTCTATCACTTGGTAGTATCTATACCAGATGTCCCCAAAACGTCTTTAGACCAGCTGGATAAGGTTGAGTTACAATTCGGAATAGGCATTCGGGTGTATGAACCTACGGAGGATGGTGACTGGCATCTGACACGGCAGGCGCCCCACTACTCTCATGTGATGATAATAGGGGTGTACAATAGGCACGCCTTCTATATCAAGAACACTAGCAAGCTCGGGCATATCTACGTATGTAACGATTGTAAGTAAAGGTTCACAAAGGTCTCAAACCTTCAACGCCATGCAGATCGTTGTAGTCGTGGTGAAACAAAGATTGTTTGCCCGGGAGCCAAAATCACAGCACCGCAATCCGCATACGAAAAAGCGTTCTGGCCAGAGAGCAACTCTAACAAATCTAGCAAAAAAATCTCTACGCTGGTTGAAACGCGAATCTGAAGCACGCCAGCAGCATATCCATCACGCAGCTTGTGGTCATGGTGGAGAACCGTGGGTCGAAGAATCGCCCGTTGATGGCTACGAACCGCTTTCCAAAACCATCTTCCAATTTCATTGGTGCTACTATCACGGTTGCCCAAAATGCTCCCCTAGTGGTAGAGTTTTGTACCGTAAAACTTGTGAAAGAACAGCAAAGCTACGAAAGGATGGCTATACAGTAGTGGAGGCGTGGGAATGCTCCACAAAGAAGACTAACGAACCAGTTCCAACTACAATACAAACTGCCTATCCACATGCCATAGTTTACGATTTCGAGGCCTATCTCGATACAACAAAAGGAAGCCAACCAACAACCAGATTGACCATCGAAAACATACATGTTCCCATATCAGTATCAATTGCCGACACATATAACCGAACCCCAACCTTTATCTGTCGACTCGATCCAAAAGAACTCATAACTGCTTTCGTCGAAGAACTCCAGCTAAGAGCAAAGGTAATCCGAGAAGTCGTCACATCACAGTTCTGTCCCAGGACACCCGAATTCTCTTTCGTCACCCTATCAAAAGAACAACAGACGAAAATCAACGAATGGACCCACCAAGTTCCTGTACTAGGATTCAACTCTGGTCGGTACGACCTCAATCTGATCAGAAACTACTTTGTCAAAACTATTGCAGATACGTGCAAGAAGGTCCGGGTGGCAAAGAAGGCTATTCTGTAAGCATCTCGATTTCTAAAAGAGAATTTAATCTGTAGAGAATATTTGGTGCGATCTCAAAGCAAAACAAACACTGCGGATCGAGTCATTAATTATTCAAATCAGTTCGCGGAAATTGTCACACTTCTGTGTCGCGGAATTCAAGACCTCGTTACCTTTGAAAACGGATCCACATTAAATAAAAAGAACTCCAGAATGTTATGTTTAGTAGACGTTATCATTTGCAAGCAAAGTTCAGAAGCTTTGTGATGATTTAAACTACAATGCAATAAAATCACACTTCCCGCTAAGCTCGCGGCACTCTTGACGTCTTGCATTGTTGTGTGAAAAACCAGACAGTTTAGTCTCCACGGCTCAAAGCACATGTCAACAGAGAATCCTTCTATCTCCAAAAAGCTGGCTTCTTCAATTGAAAACATACACAATTACTTCAACAAAAATTCTGAAGGATTGTCAGATCTGAGTTGAAACTACAGAAGCTAAAGTTTATCAGATGAGCTAAAAAACACCAAACCAGCGCTGGGAAGGACTGTTTCGTAACGCAATCCTGTATTTTGGTGACAGAATGCACAAATGTCAAGATCACCGTTAGAACGTTTTTAGTTTTTTAATAGTCCTTCGTGAAAGCTCCAGAGGCTTTGATTGAGTAACAGATTGAGTGCATCGTTCGAACGGATTGCTTGAAAAGTTCGAACAGTTTGAAAAGTTCGCTGGAGTTCGCTGGAATTCGATTGCTAGTTACTGAGATGTATTATTCACTTACATGTAACTCACGGAAAGTTTGGTTATCAGATGTACATTTAGTAAGGCTGCCTTTATCGTTAATGAGCAATGAGGATTGCGAAGTTTCAAATCTTGCTGTACAATCGATTCGAAAATTCGACCCATCGTAATTTCGATTCAACATTTCGAATCGAAATTTCGCTCGAAATTTCGCCATAATGTTCGAAAGAGTGGAACGAAATTTCGAAGTTAAAGACAAAAGGCAAATCGAAATTTCTTTGAAATTTCGGAAACTCTTAAACTTCGAAGTATTTCTTCGAAATTCGACGAATTTCGTCGAAATTCGCTTTCATAACTTTCTGTCAGTAGTGTATGTTTCTCTTGACCCCCGAATTCCGTTTCCTCGATGTGATGAATTATCTTGGTCCCGGTACTTTCTACGAACGTTGGATCACCGCATATGGATGTGAGCTGCAGAAGAGTTTCTTCCCATATGAGTGGTTTGATTCTCCAGACAAGTTGGATCATATCGGATTACCAGACTATCAAGAGTGGGGATCTAAGTTAAAAGGAGGCCACCAACTATCTATGGCAGAATTTGATGCCTGTAAGCGCACCTTTCGTGATAAAAGAATGGTGATCTTTGCTGACTGGCTACGATATTACAACAACTTGGATGTAGTCCCCTTTCTAGAGGCTCTCGAGAAGATGCGTAATTTCTACTACGATAAGGGGGTAGACATGTTAAAAGATGCAGTATCTATTCCAGGAGTCTCACTACAATTCCTCCTTCGAGGTAGTGTAGAACGTGGAGCTGAGTTGTATGCCCCAGGTGAGGAGGCTTATCATATGCTGAAAAGTGCTGTTGTGGGAGGCCCAAGCATAGTGTTCACCAGATGTCACGAAGCAGGAGTGACTAAGATTCGCAGCCATCAGGGGGGAACCAAAATTTGTCGCAAGATTCTTGGATACGATGCCAATGCCCTATATCTTTCTACTATGGCCCTCGAAATGCCTTGTGGAAAAGAAAAGGTTGTACACTATGAAGAACCTGGTCTAGCCCCCGAAGGACTTACCGAATGCATACGGAACGGTTCGTGGTTTGGTTACGCAGAGGTAGATATCGAGATACCTAGAAAGCTGTGGAAGAAATTTGAGGAGATGCCTCCCTTCTTCTACAATCGAGAAATTCCAGACAAAGCAATCCCTCCAGAAATGTTGGCCTACCTCGAGAAGACAGGTCGAAAGAAATCTAAGGAGGCTGCTACTCTATGCCCCTCTTCTACATTGGTATCTAGATCATGGAGCAGTCATCACTGCCGTCTATCGCACAATAGTCTACACACCAAAGAAAATCTTCGAATGGTTTGTGGACCAAGTCACTGAAGAGTAAAGCTTTGCTGGCAGATGTGTTCAAGTTACTTGGAAATAGCGCCTATGGAAAGTTGATCGAAGCTTTGGAGCGACAAACAAATGTCACCTATACCAATGATGAGAAGGTTGTGGACAAAGCTCTACGCAGTGCTTGGTTTTCAGACCTGGAGGAAGTTGGTGATGCATACGAACTAGAGAGTTGAAAAATCAGATCCGAATCAAACGTCCTTTCCAAGTAGGTATAGCTGTGTACCAGCTTGCCAAACTACGCATGCTCGAGTTCTACTTCGACTTCCTTGACAAGTATGTTGCTCGAGAGGATTTCGAATACATACAGATGGATACGGATAGCGCGTACATTGCCATCTCAGGCAACAGCATTGACGAAGTGGTATGACCAGAACTGCACAAGGATTTCACGGCCTATCGAAAAGATTGGTTAGCTTGGGACAAGTGGAGTGGTCGCACCCCAGGACTCTTCAAACTAGAATTCGAAGGACAACGCGCTATTGCCCTATGCTCCAAAGCCTACTATGTCGAGGCAGATGACAGTAGGAAATATTCCACCAAAGGGATGTCTAGGCGTCACAATAGCGTTTCGTGGGATCGTTTCAAAGCAGCCCTCTATGGCAGCATCGACCTAGCAGAAAACCGAGGCTTTCGTTTGCTACCAGAAGGTATGGCCACTTACGAACATCATAAGCTTGGGCTTTCAGCTTACTACGACAAGAGGTGAGTGCTTCCAGACGGTATCCACACCGAGCCTATAGAATACAATTTTTGAAATCTCTATTAGAGGCGTCTAATCGAGGCGTATACATGGAGGATCCTCTTGGCCTGCTTGGGGGCCTTAAGGTGCCTAGTGGTTTCAGGTTCGACATTCCTACGTACTCTCAACTAGTAAGCAATCCCTGGGAAACGTGTCCTGAATGTCTCTGCCCAATGGAAGTGCAAGGAATGGAGTTCGTATGTTCGACCTGTAGTCGTGTTTCCGAGGGGCCTTTAGAGATCGAACTAAGTGCCTGTATGCGTGAAGGCAGCGAAATAGGCCGTGTTGTGCCCCGGTTGCGTATCGTAGGACCAAATAGCACTTGGTATCAACGCGACCTAGATCGTACAAGCATAGTAGTTGAGGGAACTGCTTGCATACAACGCACAATTGTGCAGGAACTGCTGGCATACAATACTGCTTATAAACAAAAATACAAACTATCGTTTCCTACGAACGTATTGTCAGTCGTAGCCGAAATATACAGCCAAGTGCAGAGAGTTTGCGTAAAGCGTAGTCGCATGAAACAGTCCATTTTGGCCGCGCTACTATTCTATGTATGTATACAAACCAAGTTTATTCACTCCAAGAGTGAGGTCGCTCATTTCATGCAACTCAACATCAAAGGTATTTCTCGTGGCGACAACTTTCTGCGCTCGCTACGTGCCGATGCCAAAATCGAAATAGACTTAGATGCCGATCAACTAACCCCTCATATTGCAACGACTTTTGTTAAACTTGAACTCACAGGCATCCATGCTAGCGACCTCGCCACAGTACCAACCAGATTGTTAAACAAAAATCGTTCTTGCAGCGCCACTACTTTGCTGCAAAAGATAGTCCACGAGGTTGTAAAAAAAAAGCAATCGACGCTAATATCGGTATCCACTCCATAATACGCAGCAAAGTCGTGGGAGCGAGCTACGAGGTACTACATCGTGCAGGAGCACAAATTACTCTCGATGATGTCATCAAACGATGTGGTACTTGCAAAAATACGACTCAGTTTACGTTTTACCCGCGAGTTGCTTGCGTACCATTCCCAGTTCGAGCCAATCTATGCGACACATGGGTTAAATAGTACTCGCGAAAAGAAAAAAAAACAACTAGCAAAGCCTCTTCCTATTAGATAATACGCCCGTACGCATATATACAACATGCCGAAAACTACGCAACTATCCGAAGAGCAGCTATAAGAGATAGCTGCAAGCAAGGGCACGATGTCTGGTGCAGCTACGAAGAAGAAGTATGGGATAGGACAGGCACGACTCAAACGCATATGGGGTGAGACCAGGAAGACTCAATCATGCGCACTCTGCGGAAAAACTCAGAAGAGCTTCAGAAGGAGCAAAAGCGAAACTTTGCAAGGCTCGAAGGGAAGGAGCCGCAGCCAAAAGCAGCAAAGAAGAGGGCTAGCCCGAAGCCAAAAGAAGAAGCGTGCGCAATCGCATAGAGATAGACTTTGGAGTCCCACTATTAAGTAATTAGTCTAACTATTAGGTAATTAGTCTAACTATTGAGGTAATTAGACCAATTAAGTTAAGCAGTTAGTCAACTAGTCAAGCAATTACGAAGGATACAGCACAATGTTAGCGTAATGCTTAGCGTAATTAAGCGTAATGCTTAGAGTAATTAGCGTAATGCTTAGAGTAATTAGCGTAATGCTTAGAGTAATTAGCGTAATGCTTAGAGTAATTAGCGTAATGCTTAGAGTAATTACGCGTAATGCTTAGAGTAATTAGCGTAATGCTTAGCGTAATTAAGCGTAATGCTTAGAGTAATTAGCGTAATGCTTAGAGTAATTACGCGTAATGCTTATAGTAATTAGCGTAATGCTTAGAGTAATTAGCGTAATGCTTAGAGTAAAGTACTAGCCACAATACTAGCAACTATCTAGCAACTATCTAGCACAATACTAGCACATCAATAGTATCGCCCTTGCTTTCGTCCTTTACTTTTTGTCTGTTGCTTTTTTTTTTTCGACTAAATTCTTAATCAAAGTTTTTTAGTTTAGATAATAAGTACAAGCCTTAAGGTCACGCAACAGGTTGTCTAGAACTGTTTGAGATATGTCCTCGTGGTTCTTTCTACAACCGTAGAGGTCCTTGATGCTGAACTGGAAGCGATCTAGAAACCAATCGAAACACTCCTCGAAGGAAACCCCTAAGAACGGAAGAAATGGCATGTTGCCGGCTAGCACCTCCTCTTTAGTGAACTGAAAGTGCTTAATGAGCCACTTAGTGACCCCAAAATGGCGTTTTCGAAAGATAATGAATAGCGCATTCGCTTTGGTGAGCTGGAAGTGTTTAATGAACCACTTAGCGACCTCGAAATATCCATTTTGGCAGGCAATGAATAGTACAGCATTATCATCGGCGCATACATCCTCTATGGTGAGCTGAAAATGCTTGACAAGCCACTTAGCAATGTTGAGCCGACTCCTTTGGCAGGCAACTAATAGTACCGCATTACCATTAGCGCGGACATCCTCTAGGGTCAACTGAAAATAGTTGGCGAGCCACATAGCGACACTAAGATGCCCATTTCTGCAGGCAACGAATAGCGTAGCATTATCTTCAGCGCGTGCCTCCTCTACTGTGAGCTTGAAGCGCACAGCAAGCCAAGTAGCAATGTCGAGATGGCCCTTTTCACAGACAATGAATAGTAAAGCATTATCTTCAGAGTGTACATCCTCTATGGTGAACTGAAAGTGATGGACAAGCCACTTAGCGACACCAAGATGTCCATTTTCGCAGGCAATGGCTAGTATAGTATTGTCTTCAGCACGTACATCCTCTATGGTGAGCTGAAAATACTTGACGAGCCACTTAACAATGTTGAGATAACCATTTTCGCAGGCAAGGTTTAGCGCAAGCGTAAAGTTATAGAAACCACACGCCTTCTCTATGGGAAGTTGGAAATACTCTGTGAGCCACTTAGCGACATTGAGATGCCCATAATCGCAGGCAATTAATAGAACATCGTCAGCGTGTGCATCCTCTATGGTGAGTGGAAATGCTCAACGAGCCACTTAGCAATGTTGAGATGCACATTTTCACAGGCCTTGCGTAGCGCATAGTTATCCCAAATGCATGCGTCCTCTATGGTGAGCTGGAAACGATCAGTGAACCATTTAGCAACATCAAGATGGCCATTTTCGCAGGCATAGCCTAGGGGATAATTATATTCCGTGCGTACGTCCTTGGTGGAAATACCAAAGATTCTAGACAATTTGTCTCGTTTACTATCATCATGAACGGCTTTGAAACCATAGAAGAGAACTCGTTTACAGAACGTTTGGTCTATATTTTTGTATCGCGCTAGAGATGCCGCCTTGCCTAGACGTTTGGAAGTTAATGAAATATCCTTGAATGACCTAGGACCTGCCTCCTCTACGATCTTAGACAGGAGCTCTAAAGGGAGGTCTAATATATTAGCCATAGCATACTTAGCTCCCTGCATGCTTATACCTAGCTTCTCTCTAATTGGCACGTAGGGGGGTCACTAGTTTCAATTCAGCTAACACCCCCACGAAACGCTTTTTAGTACGGCGTTGTAATGCACGGAGGCGATGGCACTGTGTTTGTCCGCACTTCGAGCAAAGTCCATAACTCGTAAGACAGCCGCGACCACACTTCGAACATGGGGTTGGTGAGATGCCTCCACCTCGTATCTGGAAATTATGCTGAGCGCAGTACTCTGTATTCGAACGCTTTCTTACACACCTCTTATCCTTTCCAAACATTATCCAGCAACAAAGGTCGTTCTCCATTACTGAACACTTTAGCATATATATACCCTACAACAACATAATTTATTTGTGTCAATGAATTACAAAGTGATACTTAATGGAGAAAGAGAATAACAGGGTTGACACGAGCTGTCTGAAATAGCTAAATAGCTAAAGAGCTAGTCGAGTCAGACAGCTTACATTGATAAGATAAAAATTTGTAGGTCGTTTGAAACAAATATTTATAAACACACATACACACACACATATATATATAGAATCAGGAGATGGAGGAGATTAAACTTTAAATAACAATAATGGTTATAAGTCAATTCAACTAATAGCAATTCAAAAAATCTAATTTTAGATTATATTTAAATGCGGATTTTTTTAGGGATTTATAATCTTCTTTTATTTCATTCCATATTTTGACTCCAGTGAAGCGTAAACTGAATTTGCCGTAGTTAGTTCTAGTGGAGGGAAGATAACAATATTTTCTTGAGGCCAGTCGGGTGTTATAATTATGAATTTGATCAACTTTGGTAAAAAAAAATGAAAATGCATAAGGCAGCTTATTTGTATAATAGTCATACACAAATAATGCATTGCTTAGAGCTATCAAATCAGTGAGTTTTAGAATGTTAAGGTTTTTGAATAGGGGGCTACTATGTTCACGAAAGTCAGAGTGAGTCATAATTCTCATTGCCTTTTTTTGAAGAATGATGACTTGCTTTAATGTGGAATGATAAGTATTTCCCCATACTAGTAAGCCGTAAGTTAAGAAAGGGTAAATCAGAGAATAATATAATTGTTTTAGGATATTTATAGTTAAATATTTACGAATCGTAGATAATATTCCTACCCCTCTACGAATTTTAGCGGATATATGCTGAACTTTACTCTTCCAATTCAGATTTGAATCTAAGTAAACACCCAAATACTTTAAACTTTGTTTCTGTGTAATTACTTTTTGATGAATAGCCAAATTGATGGGAAAGAGGATTTTCTTTTGAGGGGGGTGGAAGATAACAAAATCAGTTTTATCTATATTAAGTGAGAGTTTGTTACAGGCTAACCATGTACTGACGTACTCCAGATGACTATTAATATTTGACTCTAGAACAGTTATGTCCTTATTATCATCTGCAAAGAGATGAAAGTCGAAAAGATCTGAACAGTTCATAAAATCATTTATATATATAAGGAATAGAAGAGGGCCAAGAACTGAACCTTGAGGGACACCACATGAAATAGGTTGCTTGTTTGATGATACACTACCAATAGAAACAAACTGCTTTCGATTACTTAGGTAGGAAACGAACCATTCATTTGCTATGCCACGAATGCCATAATGGTTGAGTTTTCTTAACAAAATTGCATGATTGACAGTGTCGAATGCTTTGCTAAAATCAAGAAAAATCCCACAAGAGTAATTGCCCTCTTCTATTGCCTTTTGAATTTTATCGACAATTAAGATCAGGGCATGAACAGTAGAATGGTTTGATCGAAAGCCAAATTGTTTATCAAATAAAATATTCATCTTATTGATATAATTAATTAGTCTATTATACATTACTTTTTCTAGAAGTCTAATTCCTACGTTTCTATCTGAGTCGTATAGTAGTGTATCCGGGATTATAAATGATTGCGCCTCCTATTTTATCCAACAGAGATCCGTTTTTAGTCCCCCGACCTCAACATATTTTTTTGGCCTATACCGACTTTTAGTCCCACCACAATAATCAAATTGGTTATGTAGGCAACCAAGTCGCATCCGAGCCCGTGGTATTGTTCATGGGATTGCTGTGGCCACAGGTAGCCTGAGGGGTGTTTTATCCGCTTCCGCGCTGGGTACGTCATTGACAGGCGTCGGGTTACCAATAGGGCTTTCTTTAGGATCGCTCGGATTTTTTTGTGCCGTCGTTTCGGCTTTGTCGGCTGTTGCCAGTAAGAAACTTGGGGTTCACGTTTCGAAGCACGAAAAGACTTATGTTGGCAAGGGCTAAGGCTAATTCGTGGAAGTCAAAGTTTCGAAAGCCCTAGACGATGGTAACATTTCAGAAGCCGAGTTTGGAAGTGTTATTGGGGAGAAAGTGAAATACGAAGCGCTTAAGCTCGAAATACGACAAAAAGACAGGCGAGAAGGAGGGTTAAAAAACGTCAAAGAACTTCGCTTGGAGATCCGAAGAGAGATGAGAGCAAAACTAGGCAGTCTAGTGGGGTAAAAATCGATATTTCCTATGAGAGAAATACGCGGTGATTTTATTTCAACTTTACAAAGTTCTTCGTATAAATTAATTCGTATGTCGGGTTCGTATGCAAATTTCAGTCTCGAATTCATTTGACGCCAGATTTAATTTGCATTCCTATCGCGCCAAATCGCCCCTGTTTTACTCGTTAAAGTAAGATTGCGGCGTTTAGGAATTTTTGGGGCGCTTAGGAATTTCTGGGGCGTTTAGGAATTTTACAGGCGAACTTCAGTTTTCATCCTAAAACTAGATATGAAGCCCCATTTGCCTCACATCCCACCAGTCAGAACGAGTTTTCGGGTCCTGAATGTTTTTTTATTTCAGTCAAACGCTAGAGCTATTTTTAGCCGCCTACGTAATTATTACATCAGCTGCGTCTTATATAGCCGAGGTGCTACTGACTTCGTCGGGCGTATTTTCAGTTATTCTCAGCAGTAAGATCGAGCGACATGGAAGGAGAGCAACCGAGAAAACGCGTCCATCTGTGTCTTGAGAAACTTGCCAGGGAAACTAACGTTTCAAGATCACAAGCCAGGGTAAAGCTTTCCAGACAATTAGCGGAGAGATCTCGCTTGTTACGGCAGCGAAGAAAACTACGAGAAAGACTCAGAGCCCTGGCAAAAGATCTCGAGAGGAAGGAAGCCGAAGTTCAGCTTGTAGAACAAGACATTCAGCGGCTAGAAATTGCTGTCGAAGAGGGGACTGATGGTGAAGATGACTAAGCGGGCCCTAAGCTCTGGAATAAGTTACCTCTGGATATTAGGCAGAGCATATCAGTTAATTTATTCAAATCTAAATTGAAGACTTACTTGTTCAAGGAAGCATATTAGTATCGATCATTAGTTATCTATCTATATGTAGATATATATTTGTATTGACTTTAATTTACTTGACATTAACTATTCTATCCAATATTTTAGGTTTTTAATATAGTAGTGTAAAGTGCTATGAACAATTCGTGAATATAGCGCTATATAAATGTTTTTATTATTATTATTATATCGAGACGATCCTTAGTGCAGGAACAAAATAGTATGTAATTATAGTTGCCACACTTATCGTCTATGATGAGATTGAAATGCTCTACGAGCCACTTAGCTACATCGAGATGATCATTGTCGCAGGCAAAACGTAGCACATAGTTATTAAAAGTGCCTCTCTCTAGGAACGAAAATGGCGAAGGAAGGAAAAAGGTGAAAGGGGGTTCCTATAGAGGTTCTGGCTCGAAGCTCGAAATGTGGTGCAACCTCGTATTAGTAGTATGAACCCTGGGCGTTATGGCAAAGCGAATCAGTAGTATAGCCGGAGTCAAAACTGATACCGCCTAATGTTTTTCTTTTCACAAACCATGCGATGGCCCCCGACCTCAATATCTTTTGTGTTCTTTGTTGATTTTTTTTGCCCGCAATACGTGTGTTTATTGTACCCAATCACAACATCTATGGTATTTCCAGAGATAATAAGTTGGGCTTTGGTACAATAGACACACGTTGTGGTCGAAAATTTCAACAAAGAACACAAAAGATATTGAGAGAGGGGGTCATCGAAGGGTTTGAAAAAAAAAAAATGTTAGGCGGTATCATTTTGACTCCGGCTGCAGAAAGGTTGCCGAAAAAGGGGGTCGCCAAAGGAAAAAATACGGGTCTAGTTAAAATTTCAACAAAGGCCAAAAAAAGATAGTGGGGGAGGGGCCAGAAACCGATTTGTGGACAGTCAAATTAGCGGGTATCATTTTGACTCCGGCTATACTAGTCCTGGTAACATGTGAGTTGAGTTTGTTAATTGGTATCTTGCCCTTAAATGCTCTGAGGATTTTTCTCATGCAGATTCTAATGTTTTCCTCCGGCCTCCACAAAAACCAAAATGCTCAATTCCAATTACCCTATATCATTATGACGTCACGGCTTGTTTATGAGGGGGACAGAATCGACTTGAACAATAAAACTAAATCTGCTCTGCTGAGGAAAATTTAACTTCGAATTGTCTGGTTTCCAGATATCAGCTGTAACAATGTTTATCCCACAATATTTACCGTATTTGGTGGCTGTTACCGCTATTCTACGTTCTACAAAATGCATTTCATAGCGATTTCCTTTGTGTTGTTGCTGTTTTGTCCCCCTCCCACGACCGTGAACCTTAGCGTTTAAACAGTAGATTGTTTTGATTTGACGTCATAATGATATAGGTCAATTCAATCTGTGGATTAGCCGGGTCCTGACTTTGATCAGTTTTAGGTCCCACATGCACTTGTGGTGGGTTTTGGAGAGCTTGGAAACCTTGTGTGCTTCATAAGGTTCATTTATTTAGTAAAATCTGGTTCCAGCAGTTATGCTCCTCGCTGACTGTGCTTTACGTCTTAAATGGCAGCTGAATGTGACTGACAGTCTGACAACAACATTACCAGGGTAGAATCGCTCATTTTCCTCCTCCCAATCACAAAGAATTATCCAGTCTCTGTCAAACATTTCACATCCAAGAGACAGAGCCGTACTACCTTCCAGAGATGGAGACGTTTTACATGTAATCTGTGGTTTTTTGACCTTAATATATCAGTCAATTCCAAATGGTACATGTACATGCTCCTTTAAACTTCCCCCTGGCAGTCCCAGGACATTGATCAGTGGGTGATTACATGTAGTTCCAGTAAAACGTAGTGTTGATCTGCATCAGCAGGGAAGATAAACACTGGTATGATCAACTAATAGTTGATTAAGGTATGCTAACCGCTGTGGGGAGCAAGTTACTACATGTAGCAGCTGACATTTCGAGCACTAGCTCTTCATCACAGCAAAAGGTCAGTGGTTTGCTTCCAATAGTGGGGCATTTGACAATCATCGAGGGGACCCAGGAGTAGGCATATGACAACAATAGGGTGGCTTAAGGGGTCGGGCTTTTGATCCAGTATTACAACTTCTTATCTCGACACGTGCACTGCATTATGGCGATCAGTTGACAGATTCGAGGAGGATGCTGTGGCCTTTTGTAGAGGCCTGGTTGGATAAGATCAAGTTTCCAGGTCTGAATGATATTTTTGGTGATATCCTGATGAAATATGAATTTTACAAGTACATGAAGCATGTTAACACGAAAGGAGCCTTCTTGTCTAAGACTGTTTTTGTGTTAACGTGCTTCATCTTGTGTACCCTAAACTCTTCAAAGTGCCGCCATTTCTCGAGCTTTTAATGGATTGCGATGTACTACACGTCAAAACAACGGTCTCTTCCAGTACTTTAAGACTACCGTATTTTGATTAGAAATACCCGAAAATGTGTTTTTTCTAACCTAACCTTAATCTCTCAAAGTTACTTGTGTAACATAAATTTCAAAGTGGCGCCATTTCTCGAGCTTTTAATGGATTTCGATGCACTACACGGCAATACAACGTTGTCTTCCTGTAGATTAAGATTAATGGATGAAATGTTGCCGTATTTCGAGTTGAAAATGGTGTTTTTCTAACCAACATGTAACCCTAACCTCTATATAGCTCTCAAATGAAGAAATTATGGGGTGTCTAGAAAACGAATACCTAGAAAACGAAGACCTAGAAAACGAAGACCTAGAAAACGAAGACCCTTGAATTTGACTAAGTTTGCCGTTCAGTACAGGAACAAAATCCCGGCTGTGCAGTCCGTTAACCCAGTTAAACATGTAGTGTGCTGAATGGTCCAAACATTATACAGGATCAAGGAGAAAAAGAGATTATCAAAAATTGATCTCTCCTCTTATCAACATGATTAGCAACAAATAATGTTCTTCTATTTTAAAATTTTGATACAATTTGAAAAGTGACAGCGGGGTTCAAAATACACAAATTAGCATATCTCAATAACAGTTCATTTCCTGACAGTTTAGGCTTCATCGGATGTTAATTTTCAATACATGCATGATAATTTCCGGAGATCAGGTAATGCTAAGAAAATATTGTGAATTGGTAGATTCGGAGAATTTACCGGAAAATTATTGATATATTGGGACAAACTGAAAATAAATCGGGACATGCATGCAACTTTTCAGGAAACATGCCACAGCTCAGACAAGATCTAACACACATACATCACACTTGACATTTGTAACCCAGTGATATATTTTTCCTGCTTCCTGCCAAAGAGCTTAACTGTAGGTTTTCTTTTAATACATGTCATAGACTGAGCAGCAGCATTCACTACCTATTAGGTATATTAGCTTAATCCAATTATAAACTACACAAGAAGGAGGATCAATGACACGGCTTTCTTAAATAACAAGTACGTATAAAGACGAATGCCATTCTCCAGTTACACAAGACGAAAATGAGACCATGCGTGGTATTGCCAGGATAGAGATGCTACAAACCTTGAAATAGATCCCCTGATAAAGCTCCTGTTGTAACTTGCAATCCAGGAGAGAGAACTGTAAAGAGCAGTTGTTAATTAGAGCCGGTCCGTCTAGGCTGTCAAATCTGACAAACTGCACTTCTCAGGCCTATGCCGTGGCCCTTGTCCAATCAGAGTTTCGTGTATTTACACGTGACGCGCTCAGTCAATCATGAAACAGTATGCACTTTCTAGCACATTATTGAACACAATGGCGGTGGACAATAGGCTATTTTTCTCCACTCGCGACTTCATTCTCGCGCGCCGGTTCTCGGCTCTCGCGGTTCGCCCCCAGGTGTGTTGGCGGGAAAAATAACCTCTGTGCGCTGCCGCTTCTGTTCATAAACTTTGCGGTCTCCTGCTTTTCCTTGAAGTTTCCAGTGACAAAAACCAACACATTCGAAACCTACAAAGTACTAAGCGATGATTGATCATGTAATGTTATTATTTTAACTTCATTACTATGCCAACACTGAAATTTAACCCACATCCCGCTGCGAGATTCAGAGTCCGAGAAAGTTTTGTAACCAGACATCCGGCAGGTACAAAATGCAGACTGAAAAATGCAGACTGCAGACTGAAAAATGCAGACTGCAGACTGAAAAATGCAGACTGCAGACTGAAAAATGCAGACTGCAGACTGGAAAACGCAGACTGGAAAACGCAGACCGGAAAATGCAGACCGGAAAATGCCGACCAGACAAAATCAATAAGAAACATCTATCGGTCTGTAACAGGGCGACTCTGCAAGGCTTTAGATGACTTAGATCCTTATTTTTTTTGGGTTATACACGTCTTATGCCCGGGGGGGGGGGGACTCCCCATAAAAATAGACGGGGGTGCTCGACCTATCTTTTAGGGGTTAAAATCGTTAGCAGTGCTATCTCTTAGGGGTCTTCCAAAGGTCTGCTATCTTTTAGGGGTCTCCGAGACCCAATTTTTTTGTGGCCGAGAAAAAATAGCGCTGGATCCTCGAGCATGAGACCCCACAAGTTGAATCGGTATTTACGGCTTCGATATAGAGTTTGATCCATCCGAATATTAAAGGCGAGGTTATGGGGCAGAGCTTTGTCTCTTATTTCCTTTAGTTTGCACAAATTTGTCTTTTGGAGTGCTATCTTTTAGGGGTAATTTTTTTGTGAGCCACGCCCATATTGCTATCTTTTAGGGGTGAATTTCATTTCTCACGTCGAGCACCCCCGTCTATTTTTATGGGGAGTCCCCCCCCCCCCGGGTCTTATGCGGGGTCTTGCTTTTTTCTTGACTGCATGCCAGCGTGACAATATTTCCTTAAAAAACAGAAAGAAAAAAGCTATATATTCCGAGGTATTTTGAATTATTTACTTACTTTTTAATTACGTTCGTATTTAGCCGGGTCCTGTCTTTGTTAAATTGATTCAGTCCCATCTTCTTTAGCCTGCTTGCAGGCGGTGGAGGGTGTTTTTTCGCGCAGCAATCGGATCATCGAAGCGGCCGCCATATTGGCCGAGCGTGATTGAGACCTGGGATCGAATGACAAATGGAGGGGGGTGGGGGAGAAGAAGCAGATCTGAAGCAGGCTACATCTTCTGTCCACCATTTTAAATTTATTGTTATGCACAGGAAGCCCAAAGCAGCCTCTCCGATGACATATAAATGTGGGTTTCCTGTTTGGTAAAGCGGACACCCTTGGGAAGGGGTGTGCCGCGGAGACCTCAAAACCCTGACCCTATCCCAGACCTAAAAATGCCGTTTACCATACCCTATCCCAGACTTGAAGCAAAAAATATATACCCTATCCCAGACGTGATCTTGTGATGTTTACACAGCATAACATTAGATACATGTATCAATGAGTCCAGATACCGAACAGTTTTTAATTACAATTACACTACGAAAGCCGTTGTTTTGTTTTAATATGGTATTTTAAGCTGTAGTGTAGTCGATAGAGCGCTTAGCATGGCGTCAACGACAAGTATATCAAAATCCATACCCTTTCCAGACCAAAACCGTAAAAAGGATACCCTATCGCAGACCTCGGCAGCTCAACTGACCATACCCTATCCCGCGGCACATGTACCCGTATAGCCCATATAAGGGAGTACCCCCCCCCCCCCCCCAAAAAAAACACCGGGAATACAGCTGCAGGGATATGATGTCGTCATCATTGTGAGCTCATGTCGGTACATAAATCTGTACACACAAGAATTAGAAGATATATTTGCAAATGGAAGACTGCTTCATTGCGCTTAAAGACTTGAGTTGCATGTCCACCAAGATATCATTGACGCGTGCAACGGCTTGAGACAGTCGCTCTTTTCCTTGCCAGTCAGAGAAGTCTGCAACTTCTTAGCAAGTTCCATCGCACCTTGTACAGAATTAACTTCTGGAACTCTCAGCGGCTGGTCAAAGTCCTCGATCGTCTCTTCATACAATACACAAGATTATTTGGATGACAGTTAACTTTACAGCCCTGTTTACAATACTGTAATTGCTCTAGAACTGTATCAAATAAACCGATAAAGCGAATTGCGGAAAAGTTCTAAGCTAACACCGGTGTGAAGTTGATTGATTGCAACATAATACTCATAATCGTTCTAGTAATGGGATTATTCTGCTGGGGTGTCCACTTTATACGGATTGGGCGAGGTTTGTTGTTGGATCATGGGTGACTGGCCGCGAAGCAACAGATCTCACGGAGCAATACCTATGGCCGATTTTTTTTTTAGGTCTTAGATCCGTCTTTGAAACGTGGATAAGAGAGTTAGCACTCGTTCTCAAAAGGAGGTTTATTACGTCACATGAACTAACCCTAGGCCCCTACGACTTTATACCCCGTCAACGTTAACCGTTAACTGAAAAACGTTTCAAGCTTGAGCGCCCAGGAAAACGACGTTTAGTGTTGTAAAGGACGATCGTTTTAATAGACAAGAAAGTTCAAGAAAGTCTTTAATTGACTTAATTTAATAGCCTCTCCAAGAACAATTTATATATAATTGGAGAGGCTGATTTGGGCTTCCTGTGCATAGCAATAATTTAAAAATGGTGGACAGAAGAAGATGGGACTGAATCAATTTAACGAAGACAGGACCCGGCTAAATACGAACGTAATTAAAAAGTAAGTAAATAATTCAAAATACCTCGGAATACATAGCTTTTCCTTTTTATTTGTTAAGGAAATATTGTCATGAAAAGCTCGTATTCGGCGTGGCTCGCATACACGGCGTGGCTGGCGCCGGCATGCAGTCAAGAAAAAAGCAAGACCCCGCATAAGACGTGTATAACCAACAAAAATAAGGATCTAAAAGCCTTGCAGAGTCGCCCTGTTACAGACCGATAGATGTTTCTTATTGATTTTGTCTGGTCTGCATTTTTTGCATTTTTGAGTCTGCATTTTCCGGTCTGTATTTTCCAGTCTGCAGTCTGCATTTTCCAGTCTGCATTTTGTACCTGCCGACCAGACATCAGCATGGCCAGCAAGGTCCCACTCTTTAAGGGAGGACGGCCTTCTGATGTTTCGGCCTTCGCCGGGTTACCAACATTTAGATGAAATTGCAAGAGGAAGCTTTGGTTCTGTTTTGAGTGCGAAACGACGCTGCGGTGAGGTCAGTGTGGTGATCAAGAAGCTACTTCGCGAGCATGAACGTGAGAAGCGTCTGTTCATTAAAGAAGCAAGAATTCTCAACAGCGTTACAAATTACGTGACCGCTTTAAATATAGAAACGACCACTTTTGAGAGATGATTGATAATCTTTTTTTCTCCTTCCTGTATAATTTTGGGACCATTCAGCACACTACATGTTTAAGTGGGTTGACGGACTGCACAGCCGGGATTGTTTTCCTGTACTGAACTGCAAACTTAGCCGTCAAATTCAAGGGTCTTCGTTTTCTAGGTCTTCGTTTTCTAGGTCTTCGTTTTCTAGGTCTTCGTTTTCTAGGTCTTCTTTTTCTAGGTCTTCGTTTTCTAGGTCTTCGTTTTCTAGGTCTTCGTTTTCTAGGTCTTTGGTCTTCGGTCTTCGTTTTCTAGGTCTTCGTCTTACCTCGTTCGGTCGTTTGACTTCGGCCGCTTCGCTTGGCGATAGGTTTTCCCTAAACTCTAACTAAAACATTCGCGTAAACTCGATGGCTTGCTCGCCCAGGTTTCCCCTAAAACAGATTCCCGTAAGCTCGATGGCTCGCTTACGGAAATCTGTAAGCAGTGCGTTTGAACTGAAATCAGTTGTCAATAACCAGTTCAAAAGAAATCGAAGGTTCCGGCTTAATAAAATACTTTTCGTAAATATCTCCACATAGAAATGTCATTTCAATAGACAATGAATAAAACAGAAATTATGTTATCATTCTAACTGAGGGACTGGTCATTAATAAGAGGGAGGCTGGTGCAAATGAAAAATGTCATGCTCAATTCTTGATGACCCCTCCCCCCAATTCCCCCTCTAGCTTACTATGCCCTCCCCCCCTCCCTAATTTGCTGCATGAAAACTGGTGACCCTCTCCCTATTTCCACCAGCCCTCCCCCTCTAAGTAATGACTGGTCCCTGAGTAGATAACTTTGCAAATAATCATATACTTTCGGCGTTCGGTCAGTGAAGTTGACGGAAAGAAAACCTACAACATGAAGCCGTATTGTGATTTAATTTGAATCAGTATTGGTGGTGTGCAACCCAATCTCCAGAAGACGTGACCGCCATGTTGGATGAACTGACAAGAGAAGCTAACGAGGAATCTTTTGTTATTGTCATCCAACATGGCGACCATGACGTCACATGCACACGAAGAATTGTACATAACTCGAAAACGTTTCTCTTGGAGTCGTGTATTCAAATATCAAGTCTTTAGCCGGATTGTAGACTATCTATGAGTTAGTTTCTGTCATTCGAAAATGACTAACCTGCATGATTTCAGTGCTTTGCATAGGAATTGAAATTTTGAATCGGGCCTCCATGCTCGCTCCGAATCCAATGCAAATATTTTACAAATTGAAAATTCCTGGATTTTTGACACATACAATGAATTATTGCCGCATTTTGTCTTATTATTGAGAGAATAAGCTATGAAAATAAAAGCCACTTTTTCGATAAGTTTACTACAATAGTCTTTTATAAGCTTTTCAAAGTGGATATTTGTTCACTGCATGACTTGTTTGTACCTGCAACGCTTGGAAATCAGACATTTCCAAGGAGCGATTATGAAAATGTTCGCCTCAAAATATATATTCTCATACAGGAGAAATACAATTCAATACTGCTGTTACCTTTGTAGCAATTATCTGCCATTCTCGCTACTAAATATGATGCGGTTGGAATGTGGTTGGAATTAGGTTTTCTAAACATGTATCAGGTCTCCCTCGGTTTTACACAAAGGGTAAGGGAGGATCTGAGTCGAGTGCATTATTGGTGTAAGGAGTGCTTTGTTCACCAATAAAGCACAGTCATTAGCCAATCACATGTCTAGATTTTGGAAGTACTAGATAAAGAGTGAGCGGACAATCTTTTATCGGACTTATCAAACGTCTTGATGAATAGAGTCATGTTTTCAGTTATTTTGGCGATACGATTTATTTCGGCCGAGAAAATCGAAGCCAAAGTTTATGTAAATCAGGACGAAATCTCTAGTAGAATTAAAGACACTGATGTTTTATTAATTTCCTTTGTTTTTGCTTCAGGAATTATTAATGAGGTTGATAAGTTTAAGTGTTGATTTCTTATAATGCTCGCTCGAGAAAAAAATAAACCAAAACTTACCGGTGTTTGTATTTCGCGTGTTTAATATGGATAACGGAGATAATTTCATACACTGGGAAGACAAAATGTCCGATTATGGGTCGTTAAGGTATGTTAAGAAGAGAAAAATAAATGTTTCTTTCCAAAACTAAAAGAAAAAGATGAGAGAGTGTAGTATGGGCTTCGTACTCTAAAGCGACAACAAAATTGGCTGCTAAAACGTTTGAAATTGAGAAAAGCCATGTCCATATTCTAATACAGTGTTACTCATTGACAATTTGTTATAAAAATTGATTCAAAAGAAGAAAAATGCAGTTTTTCTAACATCCTGGTGTATTAAAATAGAGGAAAGTGTAAACACAACTACAACACATGATTCACCAAGAAGTCCACGATAAATTAATTATGCCTGTTTTATGCTAAAGCTACAACAGTGAATGGCGAATAACACACTGGGGGTTTCTCTGGTTTCATGTAGAAATTCGTTTGAGAGGTTCCTGAATGAGATTCAGAAGAATAGATCAAGTTGAAGTTTATTAATTTACTCAACAACTAAATAGTTGTAATAGGAATATAAATTGAAATAATAATAATTGGAAAAAAACATTGACATTAGCTTACAATAAACAGTCTGATGAGGGTAGTATCGTCGTGTACCGTTTAACCAACTGCCTCATAAAATTCCCTTTGTTACCCACGTTCGCTATGAATAATTTGAGACTCAGAAATTTTATTCTAACATCGGAATCGACACTTAGAAATTTTAGAACGATTATATGTTATCCTCACTATAAAAAAAAACCTGAACCGGGATTCGAACCCGGGCCGGTTAAGAATCAATGCAATGGCTTACCCACCACCAACCCAAACCCTAACCATTAGACCACGAGAGAATTCGCTGATTGGAGTCGTTTCTTTTACCAGATTTATATCAACTTCATTAGCATGTTCATAAAATATTCTATTATAGTATAATATATACTATAATAGCGGTACGACAACCCACCGAGCGCGCGAGGTGTGATTCCCCACGGATTTCAACGGTACACGACGATACTACCCTGATGAGATGTAAGTTGATAAGTGAGGGATTCTCGAATAGCAAAAGCTAATCGAGAGAGAATCCCTCTATTTCAAACACGAATTGTAGTGTTTCATCAGGGGATCCAAATATTGAGAAAACAATTGAAACCCGAGAGGCGTAGCCGCGAGGGTTTTATTGTTTTCGAAATATTTGGATCCCATTTCAAACAATGTTTGAAATGACTTCTCATGCGAATGGACTAAACCGAAAATTTACATACGCTTCTTTTCAAACACCATTAGCAATTATTGTTTAACGTTCCGACTGTTGTATATAATTATTCAATAGATGGCTTATTATTATTTTTTTGCTAGCAGCTGTGATTCAACTAGCGTACCAGTAGTGTAGCTGTGAAGAGTTAGTACAAGCAGTTGGAAGCGTCGAGTTTCAAACTCCAGTGGAGGCACACTTTTTATTTCTTTGTCGTTTCTTTACTTCTTCACTCCTTACTTGTAGTTTATCAGTATGTAAGTAGTTAGTGGTTCATGAATATGATGATTAACAACAGTTTCATCACTAGGGATGAAAATCAGTTGAAACACTAGTGATTTTCAACTGGTGTTTCATTGGGTTTCCAAACTCATCCACCTGACCAAATGCAGTCCTCTGATTGACTAAAAAGCTCACGAATTATTAATGAGTTTGAGAATTGTGGTAGACAATCAGCTTTGTAACACTGATATACAAATGAAAGTAAGTAAAAAGAAATTAAATCTTCTAAATTTAATATGTTCAACTGAAGAAATAAGGGTTTACTCTGCTCTCTTGGATGACTGAATATTATTATTATTATTGCTTTCTTTTGAAGGGCTTTAACTGGTTTAAACTCTGACTTAAAGTGCAACTAACCCCTTTTGCAATTTTTATACATATGAATCTTTGAAAGGTTTTGAGAACTTCTGCGAAGAAATTTTTGGCTAACAGAGAATACTCGATGTTCTAGGCTTGTTTGAAATGGTGAAAATTTGACCTTTCCTGACCCATGACCGCGCAAGAAAAAGCCTGGGTCGATTCTTGATCTTACGTCACCTCATTAATGCATTATTCTCCATGGCGCCTTTCCATCACAACAACATAGATATTTAGAGAATATACACAGTCTGTGAGTTGTTAGTAAATAAAACAGTTATTTTAGAGTAAATGCTAAATATTTATTCAAATTATTGCAAAGTCGAATGAGTTGGATGAAGTAAGATCAAGAACCGACCCAGGCTTTTTCTTACGCGGTCATGGGTCAGGAAAGGTCAAAATTTCACCATTTTAAACAAGCATAGAACATAGAGTATTCTCTGTAAGCCAAAAATGTCTTCGCAGAAGTACTCAAAACCTTTCAAAGATTCATATGTATAAAAATTGCAAAAGGGGTTAGTTGCACTTTAAATGTCAGACCCTACACTTCTATATGATATATAAGAAAAGGATAAATAATAGAATTAACATGTGCTTTCATGTTTAGTGGAGATAAATTGACAGTTTTACAGCCCATTTGCCGGGGAATGTTTTGTCTTTTAGTTTCACTTTTATCGATTGACATTTTCTCAAATTACTTCGCCGCAGACTAGCAGGTTATTTCATCAAATCCGCGACAGAGGTCGAATACGCTAGCGGATTCCATCCAGGGGGATAGTTTCCGCTAGCATATTTGAACCGGGGAGATAGTTTCCGATAGGAGATTTAATCCGGGGGGATAGTTCTGCTAGGGGATTTGATCCCGGGGGGAAATAGTTTCCGCTAGCGGTTTTGATCCTACTAACTGCCCCTGGGTAGCCGAGGTGACTATAATTGGCAATTTTAAGAGAATAAAAGAATAGAATAATTCGAGAAAATTCGGGAATAAAATCTGCAGGTCTAGACGGTGCACAAAACACAATATGTTAATCAATCGGCCAATAGAAACGTGTGGGTTCAGTCGTTCTTGGGACGCTAATTGAAAATTACTGTGCATCATCTTTTGTCTTAACCCCTTCCAACATAAATGGCAGCGCCTTTGTTAGCCCCTTTGAAGTATGCCGGGTTTCCTAACCATTACCCTCTATTAACTATGCTCAGTCAAACCGGTTCAGTGCTTTAATTTCAGAACAATTGGTACTGTTCCTTTGGATTTTGAACCCGGAATCAAAAGTATTCCCTATTCTCTATGGCGTCCGTTTTTATCAGACACTAGAAACCTTTATCGCGCGCGGGAATTGACAAAAGTAAACGTGAGGAAGGACATTGCACATTTACAACTCTCCTTCGGTTTACGTGGAAAGGTTTGATGGTCTGATTGGATCGAGAGCTCGAGCGGACTTTTTTCCCCAATCAAGCCTGTAATTTGTCTTTATTTACTTTGACACAAAACTGGTTGAAATTCCATCAACCGACCCATTAGAAGTCTCAAGTCAATCCCAAAGTCGATTCCTGGTCGTCTCGAATTTTGCGGTCAACTCGAAAGTGTTCGAGGAATCTTTTGTTATTGTCATCCAACATGGCGACCATGACGTCACATGCACACGAAGAATTGTACATAACTCGAAAACGTTTCTCTTGGAGTCATGTATTCAAATATCAACTGAAGTCTTTTGCCGGATTGTAGACTATCTATGAGTTAGTTTCTGTCATTCGAAAATGACTAACCCGCATGATTTCAGTGCTTTGCATAGGAATTGAAATTTTGAATCGGGCCTCCATGCTCGCTCCGAATCCAATGCAAATATTTTACAAATTGAAAATTCCTGGATTTTTGACACATACAATGAATTATTGCCGCATTTTGTCATAATATTGAGAGAATAAGCTATGAAAATAAAAGCCACTTCTTCGATAAGTTTACTATAATAGTCTTTTATAAGCTTTTCAAAGTGGATATTTGTTCACTGCATGATCCATTAGAAGTCTCAAGTCATTCCTGGTCGTCTCGAATTTTGCGGTCAACTCGAAAGTGTTCGAGCAGCCTCGTGTACACACGTGAAGCGATTAAAGTCATGTGTACACAATTTAAGGCTGCTTCATGTAAAAAAAATATAATTTCGCTGGAGTTCTTGATCCCACCGACCTCTCAATACTCTCTCTGTAAACAATGACTAAGTAACAGCCTTGACTGTTCAATCTGCTTATTCTCTAGAGATAGCACGGTAAACGGTTTAACGTGCGGGAGGTTGGGGGTTCGAATCCCAACCGCGTCCTTGGGCAGGGACGTAGAAGTCGTTGGCCTTTTCTCCTTCCTCTTCTAATCTATAAAAGGGGGACGTGAAAGAATCTGTTGTATTATTTCGAGAAAGAGTAGTGGTTTGTCTCCCAATACAACAGCCAGGTATTCTGAGGTACTAACAATCATTCATGATTATAAACTGCACGACAGCACATTTAGCCACAAAAGCAGTCTGTATCACAAAAATAATCTTGTGAAGCGCAATTGAATATATTCATATAGAATTTGCGATATATAAATGAATACCTATACCTTTTAAATGAAGCCTCTCGAATGTACACTTTTAACCTATCATTGCAAAATTCCAAGTGAGAATCATAGGTTGATTGACAAGCTAATCAAATAGCGATTTGTGAAGGCCATTGCCAATACTTGTATAGTTTGCATATCTCCAGAGAACAATGACCATTCTGTGCAATGAAATCGAAGCAAAGGTTTATGCAAATCAGGACGAACCTGTATCAGTTTTACAGATCACTTATCGCACATTTATTGCCTTTGTGTTTCCTTCATCAATTATTAATGAGTTTGATAATCATAATTTCTGTTTGTTGCTGTAGGACATGTCTAAGGAAACAATGGCCCATGCTCCTACTCACAGAAGTTCACCCTATGCTACTGAGAAACGTCCACAGTCAGAGAAACTGGGTAATCTTGAGGACAATAAGACGCCATTCCCTGACCATAAAGACCATGTTCCAACCCAGATTGAGCCTGCATATAATGTTCGGATACACTCTGGAGAGAAGCCATATGATTGTAAGCAGTGTAGAAAGTGTTTCAAGCAGTCTAGTGATCTGACTCGACATGTTCGAATGCACTCTGAGGAGAGGCCATATAAATGTAAGCAGTGTGGAAAGTGCTTCAAGCAGTCTGGTCACCTAACTTCACATGTTCGAATACACTCTGGAGAGAAACCATATATTTGTAAGCAGTGTGAAAAGAGCTTCAAGCAGTCTGGTGACCTAACTTGTCATATTCGAATACACTCTGGAGAGAAGCCATATAATTGTAAACAGTGTGGAAAGTGCTTCAACAGGTCTTGTAACCTAATTCAACATGTTCGAATGCACTCTGAGGAGAGGCCATACAAATGTAAGCAGTGTGGAAAGTGCTTCAAGCGGTCTACTGGCCTAACTAGACATGTTCGAATACACTCTGGAGAGAAGCCATATAAATGTAAGCAGTGTGGAACGTGCTTCAAGCAGCCTGGTAACCTAACTAAACATGTTCGAATACACTCTGGAGAGAAGCCATATAGTTGTAAGCAGTGTGGAAAGAGCTTCAAGCAGTCTTGTAACCTAACTAGACATGTTCGAATACACTCAGGGGAGAAGCCATATAATTGTAAGCAATGTGGAAAGTGCTTCAAGGAGTCTGGTAACCTAACTAAACATGTTCGAATGCACTCTGGGGAGAAGCTATATAACTGAAAGCAGTGCGGGAAGTGCTTCAGTCAGTCTTGTAACTTAACTAGACATGTACGAATACACTCTGGAGCGGACACATAACATTGAAATGAAGTATGTGCTGGTTTATTAATGATGAGTTCAGTGTTATCATCATTAATATTATTATTATTTATTTTACCATATAGAATTGATTACAGTACATAACAGTTACAAACATGGATAAGATTACAGTGAATGCACTAAGTTAAGATTACAGAGATAGTGTCTAGATAAGTGAATACTTGTAATGTAAAAGAAGAAAGAAAATATAAGGGGAAAGGAAAAGAGTGGCGAGGAGGTCCAATGAAACCACATGGATTATCTCTGAAGGAACTCCTCGTAGTACTTTTTCTTTCAATTTTAGTTTTACAATTGCAAAGTACGGCATTAATTTAAATAATCATAAATGTGATATTTTGTGTGAGCTAATAAGTAAGTAATGACAGCAAGTAATGCAAGTAATGACAGAAATTAAGAACTGGTTTGCATTCGGCATTGGTTTGCGATAAAATATTTCAAAAGACTCTTTTTAAAGTGCATATGAACCGTGGCTGGATACATTTTTTATTAAAATATTTATGCCCAAGGTTTCTAAATTTTATACCAAAAAATCCCTCCGACTTTATCGTTGTGAGATATCACCGGTTAAAAATGGCCAAAATGCACGATTTGGGTTGTCTATGCCCAACATTCTCGTGTGCGCTCTCCGTGAAAGGCAATAGCTGAGTCTAGCGGAGTAAGCTTCTATGAACTTCTTGATTTATTCCTTTATTTATTCCTAAGGTTTTTTTTTTCGGGTAAAATGACAGGGAGATGCGTGGTGGGACGTTGTTCCAACGTAAAAGGCCAGGAAAACGGGATATACTTATATCGAATACCTTATTTTGGCGACGATTGCCCCGAAGCGAAGTGCCGAAGAAAGAAGTGAGTCGATTTCGTTCTTCGGATGTGGGAAATATGGTCTCCGTCGGAGTATTCGGTTGTGTGCTCAGCACACTTTAGAAACGAAGACTACAGCCGTAATTTTGCATGTGGCCTCGTCTAGGCAGAATGCCTATCTAAACCGAGATAGCTTCGGGTTATCGGCATTTTCCTCGGTGCTGAGTGGCAATGTTGAAGAACTACAACTCTCAAGAAACGGTATGGAACCTTAACTCTATCTGTTGTCGTGTAGCAGGCCGGCTATCGAGATTTTTATTTTGAAGCGCTTATGTGTTAGCGAGTTAAATACACTCACAAACAGCAGTGACATAATCCGGGAGAGAACTCGGAGAAATTTCAATTGCTGAGAGAATTTCCCTTCAGCCTGTTCAGGCTTCAGCTCGCGCACGTGGCACTTTTGTTAAAAAAAAGTAGCCTGCAGAACAGGCGCTTTTCTGAACCAAACGGAGCGAGTTCTGCCGATACGAGCGGAGCGAGTACCCGATCCAAGTCTCTACAGTGTGGGATTTATTCACGACCTGACGGCCTCTATAATAGTCGCTCAGTCTCCGCTCAGTTTTTCCTTCATCAGTTCATGTACTCGACCCTGACTGACTCTTTCACTCGAACAGCCTCAGCAGAAGCGAAAATTACTTTAGGGATCTTCGTAATTTCCTTCAGTTCTACGTCTACATCTTAGAGGGAGATGGCTTTTAGTCCCAGTGTATTTAGTTTCGATTAACTGATCCTTCACAATGCTTTGCAAATAGGACAATAACAACTGCCGAAGGCGCTAAGTCCTGTCTGACTCGACTTCCACGGCAAACAGTTGGAAAATAAGGCTTTTACCAAAACATCTCGCTTAGAAAGTACAAATGTGGACTATTCACTGCCTGCTTTGTTCTTCTAAAAACTTTCCTGAATTAACGCTGGACTGCTCGATCACTTCTCTCTTGTCGCCGCCATTTCAGTCAGTTCGCAGGAGGAATGTGCGACATTTCGTGACACATGACAGCGATGACAGCTAATTGACATGAACATGTATAAGGGTGGCTGCAGGCATCCTTCTTCTCTCTCGTGCCAGTCTCCTTTTTCCATTTTCACGCGGCCAAATCATTTTATTATTTCCTTTGCGTTGAAATAACACTGAGGGCCTGTTTCGCTGGCTACAAAAAAAGCAAACAAATAAGGATTTTAAAACCGTTTCATGACAACAGAAAGTTTATAGGTATGTCATAAGTGTTGTTTTACAAATTTCTAAAGGATATTTTGAGGGAATACACGAATAGACAATATTCGTATTCTCACGGACGAGCTGGAACGAGTACTCAATGGAGGCTCATGCTATTTAGCATTAGAAAAGAATCCCCCGCATGAGCCTCCATTGAGTGCTCGTTCCAGCTCGTCCGTGAGAATACGAATATTGTCTATTTGTCGTGTATTTTGTCACTGCAAAGTTGACTCAGTTTATCTTTCAATGGCTTCATTTTGGCGTTTGTTTGTTCGTTTGACAACGTTCATTTTCTTGAAGTGCGAGTCGTACGGCTAGATCACCTCCACCGTTCGACTTCACTATTCCAAGACAAAGGCATCTCCAAAGTCAAGTTCTGAGCTTTTTCACTTTCTTCAGACTCGAAGTGACATTTTCCTCTGAGAATAGGCTATAAATTCTCGATAATTCTGAAAAATTGCGGGCTGAAAATGGAAAATAAGTGGCTACCGACGGTAAACTTCAGCTTGCTTCACACACTTTCACAAATAGGACTTCCCGAGGTGATGTCACATCCTCTCTCTCCAGGCTCCAACAAGCTCGGAAATACAGAATTTTCATTTTTTTTTATTTCCTGATAAAACGGATAAGTTTATTTCTCAGATTTTTTAAATTATTTGTCCTGATACGTATAAGGTATAAGCTTTTCGAAAAACGTTTAACTGGCGAGCCTTCATATGCACTTTAAAAGAACTTGTAATTAATGATGAGGTACTGGTAGGAAGAGCGTTCCATATTTTTGGTCCTTGAAATATAATTGTATGTTGTTTGATATTAGTGCGACAAGGGTGGGTTCTGTATTGTGATGCATTTCTGGTACTGTAACTGAGATACTGGTCATCAGTTGTGAATAGATTGAGAAATGATGAGGGTAGCAAACGGTTATGATAAGAGAACATAAATTTAGCAATGTTATGAGAGGCAATACTGAAGATGTCAATACATTTTGTTGAGCAAAAAGCGGTGCAGAATATGCGAGGTAATCAGCGTTAGTTATTATGCGAACAATACGCTTTTGCAGGAGGAATAATCTATTTAAGTTAGTATGATAAGTGGATGACTAAACTATGTTACAGTAAATTTAGAATTGTGAGATAAAAATACCTAGACCTATAAAATATACCAATAGATTTGGATACTTTTGTTGATATTTTACTGTGTGACGTTTCCATGAAAGATGTTCATTGATGTATATGCCCAAAAAAATTGTATCATGTTTAGAGTGAGTTGATGCTTATAAAAAAAAGAGTTAGATTGGGTTGAATCCTTTTTTGTTTTGGTCTAAATGAGATATAATTATTTTTTTAATGTTGAAAGGAAAGTTTATTAGCTTTTATCCAGTCACTTATTTTAGTAAGCTCATTGTTTATGGTAGTTAATAAATGATTAACATCTTTGTAAGAATGAAAGAAACTTGAATCGTCAGCAAAGAGCAAACATTCCGATATTGCAGATGCATTAGAAAGATCATTAACGTATAAGATAAAAAAATAAAGGTCCAAGAATAGATCATGTGGAACGCCACATTTAATAAGCTGTGTTGAAGACTGGACAAACTGTTTGCGATTTGAGAAATAGCTTTTAATCAACTGCGAAGTCATACCTCATACTTCAGTATTCTAGGTGTACTGGAACTCGATAACGTATTTAAATTAAGAAGTGCAGAATTTAGTTTTAACATTTCGAATGGTAAAGATATTCCAACAATCTTTTCTGAATTTGTCAGACCAGCAATAAAACGCCACAAATATAATACAAGATTTGCTGCAAAGTTAAATTTTGTTAAACCGAAAGCGAGAACGAATTATGGAATTCATACATTTAAATTTATTTCATCAAAAAATTGGGAAACAGTTGATGTAGATATCAAACGATCAAGCTCTATTAATTTATTTAAAAAACGATATAAAGCCGTTCTTCTCGAACAACAAAAATAAGTGACTATACCTTTTTCAAATATTTATCAGCTTGATCATTAACTTTAGTCTATACAAACGTTGCAGTGATCAACTCGAACGTTTTTGCTCCTTTGGTCACTGCGCACTACCAACTATTTGAAATGTATTCTGTATTTACTTCTTCACTTTTTTTTTTTCTTCAAAATGTACTGTTGTGTTTATTTATGTAAATAGTGCGACATGATTGATGGTATCGAAAGCTTTGGAAAGATCCAAAAATACTCCAACTATAATCTCGTTTTGATTAATTGACGAATATCTGTTATTTAAAAGATGAATTAGAGCTAGAGATTGGATCGATATTTACGGAAACCTACGGAGCCCCACACGGCTCATAACATACATTTTTTCTACTACAAAATTATCGCACTTTTTGTTTGAATATCGCACTTTTTTCAATGTCATACTTTTTTCAATGTCTTACTTTTTTTCAAAGTTGCACCGCTTTTTTTCAAAGTCGCACTTTTTTTTCAAACTCGTACTTTTTTAAAACTCGTACTTTTTTTCAATGGCGCACTTTTTTCACTGCGTATTACGTATCATTAATGCATTATTCTCCATGGCGCCTTTCTATCACATCAAACATCGATATATAGAGAATTTATACAGTCTGTTAGTTGTTAGTAAAGAAAACAGTTATTTTAGACAAAATGCTAAATATTTATTCAATTTATTGCAAAGTCGAATGAATTAGATGACGTAAGATCCAGAATCGACCCAGGCTTTTTCTTACGCGGTCTTGGGTCAGGAAAGGTCAAATTTTCACCATTTCAAACAAGCCTAGAACATAAAGTATTCTTTGTATGCCAAACATTTCTTCGCAGAAGTACTCAAAACCTTTCAAAGATTCATACGTATAAAAATTGTAAAAGGGGTTAGGTGCACTTTAAGCCTCACCTGGTCTAGAGACGACGACAGTCCGTACGAGGGCGACGCCATGTTCAAAAAGTAACGTAACGTAACGTCACGCCAGGTGATACGCAGTGAAAAACGTGCGACATGGAAAAAAGTACGACTTTGAAAAAAGTAAGACATTGAAAAAAAAGTGTGACATTGAAAAAAAGTGCGATATTCAAACAAAAAGTGCGATAGTTTAGTTTCTGGAAGAAGATTTATTTTCGGAAAATCTCTTCAAAGTTTTACTTGGTACCACTTTAAGCAAGCTTTTTTTTATTCAGTGGGCACTTAAATGCTTGTCAAGAAAAACTCGAAGAGGATAGCCTTGGGTGAATCTATATTTAAACTTTAAGTCTGACATTCTATGAAAGGCAGGAAACCGTGTTTCATATAGCTGTTACGCAACGCTTTATTAAGGTAACTAGATTCAGAAACTGGCCTCCAGCACAGTAGTCATGTACTTATGTTAATTAATTGACAAATGATCTCAAGCATCGGTTTCCGTTGAAATATAATAATCGGAGAATCTTTGGACTAGGCTCATGCAACTGAATTTACTTTGTAATAGATATTATCTAGTGGCGTAGTTGAAACGAAAGTTTTGGAAGCTTTTGTGGGATTAGGAAATGAAAACTAGTTGGACCTGTATACTCCAAATAGTTTGGTAATGTGTTAACAGATATTTAGACCATGCCTTTTTGAAAGCTTTTATATGAAGTGAAAAATATTGTATAACACGTCATTAGACGAACGTGCTTTGTAGAGTTATTTTAGTTTTTGATTGACAAATATATTTTAGCCTTGACCGTTTCCATGTGTGCTACAGGCAGGCAGCAACTCGTACCGTTTTCTACCCAATACAAACTTTTAGTGATGGGCATAGTCTCAAGTTGGGATTTAATTATAGGATAGAATAAAAGTATTTCGACCTTATATGGTAAGAATTTCAAATGTTAGGAAACCGACTCTTAGCAAATAACCAAAATGGTGAGAACACCCATGAGGTGCTGTCTGGCTGGACCCACACCGCGGCAAAATGTCACGCGCATGCGTATTTGCTATTTCTTGTCGGCGCGCGGCCGCCTCCAGTTTCCCGCGAAAACTGAAATGAAACAACAGGCACATACCCGTGATTTTAAATTTTCTGCTTAAAAGCATCCATTTGTGAACTGTTTTATAAAAAAATAAGAAAACTACTTAAAAGCTAAGCCTAAGACTTTAACAGGTTGAAGTTTTCGTAATTTGTAATTCACTGTGAGTTTACTTAGTTATAAAATTATTTACTAAAAAAGTTGAAACCCTCGGTAATTTGTATTTGATAGCAGAGCCTTCGTTCTTTTGGCCAGCGGAGCATGCCGTTTTGCCGCGGTGTGGGCTAGACCATACAAATAGAGGCCAGTTTTCAGGGTAAAATAGATCGAAGAAGCTGAAGCAGAAGAGCGTAAGAAAACATATAGAGGAAGAAATAAAGATCCCATTGGTACCTCCCTCAACATAGCTTTAGATAAATCAAACAATTATTGGGAAAGTCTGGAATGTTTTCCAGCTTATAAGGAAAAGAAGCAGGATCTTGTTCAAGAGGGGGGTGGATTTATTCAACATTTGCTAGCCCCTATTCTCGCTGGGCTTTTGATGGTATCAATAATATACTCTCGGGTCTTCCAAGATCATTTGCGACGGAACACAGTCAAGTCAGTGCACCTGACTCGCAAACATTAAATGGGTTGAATCCATCACATTAAATTTAATGTTGTGGGTTGAACCCTGACCAAATTATAATCTCAAAAAAATGTGCTCGCATTACAGTTAGAACACGTTTACCTGTGAACCTTAGGTCTCGGTGTGTGAGAACTCGTCGTTTACCTGGGAACTTGTTTACTGACGGTTAGGGTTACGTTTATCAGGTGCGGGTTAGGATTATTATTTTTAAAAGTGAGAGTCGCAAGTTTCTGTGGCTCATTGGTAAAGTTCTGGTCTTGCACACCGAAGGTCTTGGTTTCAAACCTCGCGGCGGGGAATCGAAAGGTAAGATATAAAAGTAATATATATTAATTAGACAAATTGAACCTAGAGAGGGATAATGCAGAAAGGGGTTAGGATCCTGGATAGGGATATGGGATCGTGAAAGAAAGAAATTTATTTTTATGACTATCTTCATACGTGAGATTGCTTAGATTAAAATTCGGTGTGGGTTCAACTGACAACATTAAATTTAACGGTATAACTGGGTTCAACCCATTTAATGCTTGCTAGTCGGCTGGTCAGTCAGTCAATATGAAGAGAACTAGGAATTCGGAACACGAAGAAAGTGAATGAGTATGAAGAGGAACCAATTATTAAAGGGGCTGTGTCACGGTAAAGCTTTACATTCGTTTTTCCGGGCCGGAAAGAGCTATTTCCACCAATTTTGATATGAACTGACGAACCTCTCGGCCATGTGGGATGCTTAAAATGAAAGCACATATGCAAAAATGACTAACAAACAGTGTATATAAACAGTCTCCAGGGAAAATATTGAAAATCCTTTCAATCAAGCATTGAGGGAGGGAAGTTCAACTGTTTGTATCCAATTAACAGCCACTAAACGAGCGATTACTCGATACACGCGCAGTACCATGACATAGCCCCTTTAAAGTAGTTTAGATCAACTTTCGAAAGCGGTTTCTTTTTAGAGGCCACGGATTTATTGCACAGTATGGCCTCTTCTATTAAGGACATTCTATTTTGGACGCCAATAGAAGAAATGCTTCGCAACAAGCGTAGACTTCCCGTGACGAATATAGCGGACCTCGTAGAATATGTGTTATTTCCGTACCTAACTATAGGCACAAAGCAATTATCTCTCCTTTTAGTACAGTACTGGAAAGTCCGGTTTATGACCAACTTATTTTCTTCATTGATTTTAAGTGTTTTGAAATAAATAATTTCACCAAATAATTGGCTGGCACCCCTCTTCTGAAAAGGAAAAGATGTTGGTAGCAAAAAAAATCGAATTTGTTGAAACGGGACCGGGTTATTTCGAAATTCAAATTATCGCTTTCCTTCCTTGCTATTGTCTAACTAGTTAATTGTCCGAGTCCCTCTGCCCGCACGGAGTCTAAGCCCGAGTTTAGGGTTCAGATTCGCTCGAGAGATATGGGATTCTGAAAGCTTCTTTGTTCAAAAGGACAGCATATAATGACTGTTGGAGTGACATTAAGAAATGGGCTTCCTGTGGTAAAAATGCATACCACAGGAATCCCGGTATTTTCTTTTATGCATACCACAGGATTCCAGAAGATTGAACCAACCTCGTCCCCAGGATCTGACAGAGAAAACACAGGGGACGAGGTTGTGCACACCGCGGCAAAACGTTACGCGCATGCGTATTTGCTATTTCTTATCGGCGCGCGGCCGCCCCCAGTTTCCCGCGAAACTGAAATGAAACAACAGGCACATACCCGTGATTTTAAAATTTCTGCGTAAAAGTACTATTTGTGAACTGTTTTGTCAAAAAATAAGAAAACTACTTAAAAGATAAGCCTAAGACTTTAACAGGTTGAAGTTTTCTTAATTTATAATTCACTGTGAGTTTACTAAGTTATAAAATTATTTACTAAAAAAGTTGAAACCCTCGGTAATTTGTATTTGATAGCAGAGCCTTCGTTCTTTTGGCCAGCGGAACATACCGTTTTGCCGCGGTGTGGAGGTTGTGCTGTGTGGAGAGTTTTCTCTCGGGATTCCTGTGGTTTGCATGTTACCACAGGAAGCCCATTTCTTCATGTCCTTCTACCGCCATTTTGTTTTGCCTGTCCGTGGTGTTTCTTCTCTATTTGGTAAGTTTTATAGCATGCTTCATAAAATGGTAAGCTGGAACTTTATATACTATTATAAACTTAAGCTTAAAGATGTAGCTTACATTAATTTTATAGTTCGTTTAGAATTAGATTCTCAAGTTTTTATATGGCTTCTGACTCTGTCAGTTCTGAGTTCTCTGCCAGTCTGGGGACAAAGAATCATAATCTTAGAGATTGACATACTTTTCTTCAAAGAAGAATGATAGTTTGGGTAAGATTCGGAGCCTAAGATTCTTCAATCAAGCAAATTCTAACCACTACAATCGCTCCTGTACGTGTGCTGCACAATATTTTAAAACAACTCTGCAGCGATAAGAAGTAATTTTTTCAATTGCTTCTTCGAAGTATGGTTGGAAGCGTATCGTCTATAAACATTCCAACACCTCCTGATTCTAAAGTGCTTATTGTTCTTTCAGTTATTCCAATTATGCTAAAATGGAAGTCGAGTTCTTCCAACACTTTTATGCGTATGGAGGTTCTCAAGGAGAGGGGTGGGAGTCAGGGCATAGCCATAGGGTGGGGATTTGATAGTCATTGTTGGCCCGTGGGTAGGGCTTTTGACTGACCTTGTTTTCCCCGGGGTAGAGTCATTTGAATTTTTTTCTTTGCCCGTGGTGGGGTCAAAGAAATGTATTTGACATCGAGCTGAAAGAGAGACTGGTACCAAAAGTAATTTTCCCGTGCCGTGCATGCGTCTTACGTCCTTGGAATTTCGGGTTTGTCACATGGAGTTCGGCAACAACAGAAAGGTGCGTGAAATTACTGCTTTTTTCGTTTGGTTTTGTGCGATTCTATTAAAAAACATTTTCATATCTTTATATGATAATTTAAACTGTGTACGAATCTGTCGGCACATGTCTCAACGATTACCTTGTTGCATTTAGTCCATCAAAGCATTTTTCTTGTGTCTGTATCTTGGGCCCAACCAGGGGACATTTGACCACAACATGCTGCCTATAGGGCAGGGAATTTCTAGTACATTTGATTTAAAATATTCGCCTGTGGGTAGGGCATTTGTAAATAAAAATCTTGAAACTGTCAAATCCCCGCCCTATGCCCTGACTCCCCCCCCCCCCCCCCCCCCCACCAGCTTAACATTGATAGGTGCATTATAAGAGAAAGGAATCTAAAGGCCTATTGAAATGGATCCAACATTGTCCAACATGTTGGATAGTACAGTTAAAGGGCTACCGAATGGTCAGTCAAAATTTGGAAGTGCTCATCCTTTTAGGCCTTTGCTCGAATGCTTGCAGAAAAGATTGTGTGTGCTTGAATTGCTCGTACTTGCTTTTTTCCAAGGTGTTCGTTTGCTTGTTGTTCATATACTTTGTTTCAGCAGCTGTGATAAAATTGTCATACTCACCCTAAAAACAAGATGCTCACCTGCTCACCAATGCTCGAATTTACCATTTGGTAGCCCTTACAGTGATATTTCAAAGGCTTCCGGTAAACCAGATCGAATTATCTCCATGGATACACTGTGAATGACGAATGCCTGTATGTGTGTGGCTGTCCAACATTGTTGGGGAAGCCGTTCAGATGGATAGGATCCATTTGAATGTGCCTTAAATTAGTGCCTATGAAGTGAAAAAAATTACCCTGTTTTAATTTTTTTTTTTTTTAATTTTAGTCTTCCATAAGTCATCTTGTGCAATTAAAAATAAATTTGGAGAGCGCGCACATTTTTAAATTTCCTGTCGAATTCAGGCATACTTGTCAAAATCATGCAACAATTTTTATGCCATAAATGACATGCTACTTACATGCGTGATGTCAAGTGGTTTGCACATTTATTTCCACGAAAGTAAAAATAAGGCCGACAGCAAGGCTTCTTTGAGAAAAAAACGTGACAGTTGGCAAGGCTCCTCAAGTAATACATATTTAGAATAAAAATTAGACAAAAAAAACGAACTGTATTTTGTTCTATTTATGAAGACAAATATTAATGTGCAAACCACTTGACGTCATGCATGTAATTAGCATTTCATTAATGGCATAAAAATTGTCTCATGATTTTGACAATTATACCTGACTTCGACAGGAAATAAAATTTTATAAAATAAATTCAAAAACTCATGAATAATTAATGAGCATTTTGTCCAATCAGATGAGGCAAATCAGTCACGTGCATGCTCCTTTATACCTGATAAAATCTCATCATTCTAAAAGGCCTGCGGAGGGATTTGAATTCTGTCCCAGAGGGAAACAGGGTCAATGATTGAGACAATGGATTTCTATTGATGTTTCAGCTTCTCATAGAATTGCTAATTAGGATGAACGTTTTATATAAAGAATACTAATGAACATGAAATTTTATATAAAGTTTCATCCTAATTAAGAATTCACTGATAAAGACCCAAAGATAGCAAAAAGTATACGGAACATAAGCTACCTAGATAACAAATTTTGCACTAAATTTACGAATATCAGCAGACTACCGAGATACACAGATAATATTTTTAAAATGAAGTTATCCAACTTGTTTACCGAGCCACTCTTTAGTTCCAATTATTAAACCAAACTCAAAGCCGTAAAATAATAAAAATGTGCATTAAACTTACATATTTTGTGCCGGAGTCAAAAATTTAGAGTCTGCCGTCATGTCAGTCACATCGCTTTCCAAGTCTTGAACTTTATCGAGGTAAACCACGACACCAAATCCTTCAAGTGCAGGTCCTTCTTGCATTGCGAAATGCCGCTTCAAACAACATAGTATGGTAATTTCTTCATGCCGTTCCCTTGAGATGTTCGTAATTGCAGGCGGTGATTACTCGAATATTTTGCATGGGGTTGTGAATAGAAAGGTTCAATGGTTCATTAAGTAACCATTCCCTTGAGATGTGCATCTTTCTTTCATTGCATTCTTAAAGCGTTTTTGAAGCTGTTTAAAACACTCACAGCACGTGTTTTATCAAGTCTACAAATTCTCAGGCTTCGCCCTCGAATTTCTAAACTTGATAAAACACTGCTGTTCGTGTTTTAAACAACTTACGTAAAAACAGGGTCGATTTTTTCACTTCATAGGCACTTTAAAGTGCCACTATGATCATATTTTGACATATCAATGTTTTTGCATATTCTTAAAGTAGAGTTGATATATTATTACCAGTTCAAATCATTTTTCGATACAATGCCAGGAAGTTTTATTTTTTGAACTCAGAATATTGAATCTAAACTTCCTCCACTACTGGAGGCTGTTCCCTTTGTTCAGCTTTAATAACAAAGCGTTATTCAGGGGAAGATATGCCATATGCTCAATGCTACATGTAGCCTGCACAACACAATGCCTTGGAGGCATACATGTATTTCTACTAAAAACGTATTCACGTACACAAGACGCACTTTATCTTTGACAAGTTGGTTAGTTTTTTATGCACACTAATTCATGCGACGTGGTTGTCATGTTAAGTGAATGACATCACTTCCACTGAATAATGAGAACGGCTTCCAGTAATAGCGAACAGGATTTTACCGACTCTCCAAAAAAATTGCGGTTTAACTTGCCCATTTGGATTATTTTTTTACTATTTCAGATATTTCTAACACTGATTGACCTAGATTGACACTTAAAATTGGCAATTGAAATCAAAATGGTAAATTTTCGTCATAATTTGTATAATTCAAATCCCTGATATGATAATTTTAAATATAAGATTATTGAAGAACATGCATGTTCTTATATTAGAAGAATTCATAAGCTATGATTTGTCATCCCCAGACAAGCCATATACATGTACTGCTAATTCTTCTAAGGGACAGAACATTAGAAAGTGAAGGGAGTGGGGTGGGGGCACATGTTTTATGCCCATACATGTATGTAGTGGATGAAATGTTTTGCCGCCTTAATTCCTGATCTGCACAAACTTTGTTTTACTAATTTTTGAAGTTTCCAAATTTATTTACTGTAAAGGAGAGATTTCTCACAAAACAGCACGAAATGGTTCTCAAGGGTTCTCAGTCTTTATTTAAACAAGTAACTAAGAACTGGAAGCAGCTACATCTGATGGCCAGCTGAGGACCAAGTTTCTAGGGGGAGTTCCTGGGGTTCCCTGGAAAATTTTGAATTTCAGATTCTCAGATGTCTGGTACAATTTAATGCATTGTAGGTGCATCTGTGTGTACGATTTTGTATCCAATTTTGAATAGTTGGGGATGTGGCTTATAATTATGTGCATTAGTCCTTCCTTAAAATCTTAAAATACATAGGGAGAGGGTTGGAGCATTTAACATGAAATCAAGGTATACCAAGGTACAATATAATATCTGACCCCCCAGCAAACATACAATGTAATGCAGGGGTCAGCACTGTGGTGAAACTTTGACGTCCACATTACCAGCTAATAGAGTCCAGGGGCATGATCCCCAGAAAAATCGAATTCTAGAAGGCTCAGAAATGCTATTCTAGAATTTTGAGGGCATAACGTGCCACCATGGTTTTGCATGAATTTTATTTTTCGGACTAACTGTGTGCATGAAAATGATCTCAACAATTTTTCCTTTGCAAAATATATTTTTTTGCTTTTGGTCCATCCCTATGCAGAATATTACAAGTCTTGTAAAAAGAATCTGTCTTGAAAGAATTTTATTTTAGAGTGAATTCATGCTCTGAAAGGGGCCCATAGACTTTTTCACTGGGCTCAATGTTGTCCCATTTCAAATCTTAAATGGGAATATTATCTTTGTCAGAAGTATTTCCATATGTAGTGTACATCTCCTCATGCGTTAACCAGGAATAAAAGAAACAATAAATATAAATACACAAGGGGATGGTGACATGACCTGAAATGGGACAACATTGAGCCAGTAATTTAATATATATCTTCCAAAGCTATAAAGATGATTGGTAAAGGATTTGTACCTTAATTAACTGTAGTTCTAGTTTAAGTCGACTATACCGGTAGATCTATGGACCCTACAGATCTATATATGGACACCACTCACCTAAGTAAAATTTTGCATTTTAAATCCATGTATACAATCATGATATATTTTGCATTTTCTGTTATATTTCACCTGACCGGCCTCTAATTTATTACCTGTGCTACACCATGCCAGTGAATGACCTGTTTTTAAAACTAGCCTTATCAAGAATATGAAATTTATTGTTTACCTTAATATCCTCATCAATTTGTTTTCAAAACTTCTTAAAATCATCATTTCTTACAATAGTTTTGTTGCTTCATTAAAGCCTGTTAATTCAACTATTACTTAACTATATTGTTCATCTAGTAGATAATGTTTGCTTTATGTTTGTCTTTATTGTGTTAGTGTGTACTGTAATATCTTTTTTCACATAATTAGCAGAGGTTGACATGAAAACCAACAGGCTATAATGTATATCAGCCTCTGTGCACTTCCATCCTATTTTCATCCAATGTATTGTCTCATTTATTTTATTTTTTTCTCTTTTCACCTAATTGTAATATCCATTAAGAAAAATGCAAATAAAACAAAAGTCAATAATTTTATGATTTTATAATATAATTTTTCACTTATGAAATACTCCTTCTTTTCCTTGCAGATTAATTAAGCATGGAGTCTTACTGGAATGTTACTTTTTATAAATCTGGTGAAGTTCTGTGCGATTACAATACTGCCACTCGTGAAGTTAAATGGTCACATGTGCCAGATTCCTCTTTCAAGGTACAATTCCTAGTTTGTACTATTACATCAGTTGAATACAACTACCAATGAGAATCCTTTTCAAGTTCTTTTTCTTATTCAGATTTTTAACTTCTCTGACTGCACTGTGTTAGTTTTATCAGGTTTTATTCAACTGACGTAATAGTGAAACCATGTGTTAGAGAGTAATATTTTGATAGCCTTGTTTTACCTTGCAAGTAGCGAACACTAGCTTTGTCTGTTGCCAGCTTTGTCTGTTGTCTGTTGTCTAGCTTTGTCTGTCAACCACTGTTGCCAGGGTTTGAGCCCCAGTAACATGTGAGTTGAGTTTGTTAATTGGTATCTCGCACTAATGCTTTGAGGATTTTTATCCAGATTCTCATGTTTTCCTCCCTCCACAAAAACCCAAATGCTAAATTCCAATTCAATTCATCTGTGGTTCAGCTGGGACCCGACTCTGATCAGTTTTAGGTCCTGTTAAAATACCCACTCCCACACATACTTGTGGTGGATTAATAAGGTTCATAAGGTTCATTAGTAAAAGCTGGTTCCAACAGTTATGCTCCTTGCTGACTGCACTTCATATCTTAAATTTGGCATAGAGAGGGAGAATCGCTCATATCAAACGTTCAGTTTTTTTCATAGTTAATAGAGTGGAATGGTTAGGAAACCCGGCAAACTTCAAAGGGGCTAACAAAGGCGCTGCGATTTAGGTTGGAAGGGGTAAGACAAAAGATTGTGCACGGTTATAGTTCATTAGCGTCCCCTCAACGACTGAACTCGCACGTTTCTATTGGCTGAATGATTAACATGTTGGAATTTCTATTGTCTTTTGTGCACGTTCAAGGTTGAAAAAAGCTAACAAAGACCTATAACAAAGAAGGTCGCTGGGTTTCCTAACCATTCCACTCTATTAACTATGTTTTTTTTGGAATATTTTCCTCTTCCCGATCACAAAGAAGTATCCAGTCTCTGTCAAACATTTCACATCCAAGAGACAGAGCCATGCCTTCCAGAGGTGGAACTCTTTAAATTTCTACGTTTTACAGGTAATCTGTTTGATATTTTGACCTTAATATATCAGTCAATTCCAAATGGTACATGCTCCTACTTCCCTCTGGTAGTCCCAGGGCATTGATCAGTGGGTTACTAGTTCCTGTAAAAAGTAGTGTTGATCTGCATCAGCAGGGAAGATAAACACTGGTGTGATCAACTAATAGTCGATTAAGGTATGCTAGCCGCTATAGGGAGGAAGTAGCAGCTAATGTTTCGAGCGCTAGCCCTTCGTCACAGCAAAAGGTCAGTGGTTTGCTTCCAATAGTGGGGCATTTGACAATCATCGAGGGGACCCAACGACAGGCATATGACCACAATGGGGCTAGGGGTTGGGCATTTGATCCAGTATTACAATTTCTTATCTCGACACGTGCACTGCAATGGCGATCAGTTGACAGATTTCCAGGGAGAGGATGTGGCCTTTGTAGAGGCCTGGCTGGATAAGTTAAAGTTTCCAGGTCTGGAGGATATTTTTGGTGATATCCCGATCATCGGGAGAGCTTTCCAGCCATCTTTCTAAAGATTTTCATGTAGTGGAGAAGTGATGGTGTGGAACCCCATCATGAGCTAAGGATGGAACACATGGAACACATTAAAGGAAAATACGGATTGTAAGGGGATCTGTAGGAGCGACGAACCGACTCGAATGGTACGAGCTAGTCGACTAGACCCGACAAGACGGGTAGAAGAGGCGTCTAGCGGAAGTCAGGTCATGAAAAATGGAATACAGCAAAGGAGGATATGGGTGGAAATGTTAATTTTCGGATCAGTTGGAAATGTTAGTTTTCGGGTCGGGTGGAAATGTTAGTTTTCGAATCGGGTGGAAATGTTAGTTTTCGGGTCGGGTGGAAATGTTAGTTTTCGGGTCGGGTGGAAATGTTAGTTTTCGGGTCGGGTGGAAATGTTAGTTTTCGGATCGGGTGGAAATGTTAGTTTTCGAATCGGGTGGAAATGTTAGTTTTCGGGTCGGGTGGAAATGTTAGTTTTCGGGTCGGGTTCTAGTTATATAATGGTTTTGAGTTGTATATCCTAATATATAGAATATCCCAAACATCACTTGTATTTTCTAAATATACACACTAGCCTTTAGGCGAGTTTGTATACCGAGAAAATACAAGTGACAAATGGGATGTTCCATGGTATACATTAATTGAGGAAGGCATTGTATAACTATTTAATCCCATAACATAGAAAATACCTACAACTGCAGCACCTGACGGGATAGAAGAGTGGAATACCACCGAGAATATTCAATGGCAATACTGCTATCTGATTGGCTGTATTTTATATGGTGTGAAATCAAAACGGTATGCTCCGCTGGCCAAAATAACGAAGGCTCTGCTATCAAATACAAATTACCGAGGGTTTCAACTTTTTTAGGAAATAATTTTATAACTTAGTAAACTCACAGTGAATCACAAATTAAGAAAACTTCAACCTGTTAAAGTCTTAGGCTTAGCTTTCAAGTAGTTTTCTTTTTTTTTGAGAAAACAGTTCACAAATGGATACTTTTAAGCAGAAATTTTAAAATCACTGCATTTGCCTGTTGTTTCATTTCAGTTTTCGCGGGAAACTGGGGGCGGCCGCGCACCGACAAGATATAGCAAATACGCATGCGCATGACGTTTTGCCGCGGTGTGAGTCGGCACGAGCCTCGCTCGGCCCACAGGTAACCCAACCAAACCCGACCCGAAAACTAACATTTCCTAAAAAACCCGAGACCCTGTCAGCAGGCTACATATTTTCCGTACGGTGGATTGGTCAGCCAAACGCAGCCCTTACAATCCCGTATCTTCCTTTCATGTATTGCATGTTTCATGACCTGACGTCTGCTAAGATGGTTCATCTACCTCCGCTTGGGAAAGTTGATGACTAGATAAAAGAAGAACTGATATCAGGGACAGCGATTTTGAAGCACTTGTCTGCCCATTTAAATCTTAAAGATCCGTTACTACTAGGTGCTATCTATTGCCCTCCGCCAACAACTACTGAAACCGACGTCACTAAACTGGAGCAAAACTATACGGAGAGCGCCAGTCCTACTTAAAATGCGATGGAACGAGCATTGTTGGTGACTTCAACATTGATTATTTACATACGTCCTACGAGAAAACACAACTTGTCACTACTGTTATACGGCCAATCATTGGAATTTATAATATACATTATGGGATGATCTTAAGAATGCGCGGTTTCATTGGATGCTCTGCGTGCTTTATTTAAGGGCTAGAGACTGATGTGTGTTCTTTGTAGGCAAATACAGGCACGCGCGGACTTTACGATGAACGAAACATATAAATGAATACTGCGTGAGGCAGAAGGCGGAATGCAGTATGAAGACATTTTCAGTTGATCGTACAGTCAGCAAGTGCCTTTATTCGGACAAACATCGTTTGTTTACAAAAGTCTCTCGTAATATTCGAACTGAGAGCACAGCAGTGCCTTCACCTCTGAAAACCTTGCATTTTATTGGACCCCATTTGGACTGCATTGACAAAGAATTCCATTGTTTTAGGGTTAGAGTTTGTATTGTTTCAGGGTTAGGCATTGTTTGGATAGCCAGTACTATTCCAGGTTCCGAGGAGGTGAAGGCCGCCCCGTGCGTTTCAACTGAAATCAATTGTAAATAACCAGTTCAAAAGAAATCAAAGATTCCGGCTGAAAAAAAAACCATTTTCGTAAATATCTCGACAAAGAAATGTCATTTCAATAGACTGAATAAAACAGGAATTATTTTACCATTCTAACTGAGTGGATACTTCGCAAAGAATCATTTACTTTCGGCGTTCGGTCAGTGATGTTGACGGAAAGAAAACAAACCTACAACGTGAAACCGTCTTGCGATTTCAGTTGAATCAATATTGTACGTAACTCGAAAACTTTCTCTTGGAGTCGTGTATTCAAATATCAAGTATTTAGCCGGATTGTAGACTGTCTATGCGTTAGTTTTTCATTCGTAAAGACTAACCTGCATGATTTCAGTGCTTTGCATAGCAATTGAAATATTGAAACCGGCTTCCGTGCTCACTCCGAATCCGATGAAAATAGTTTACAAATTGAAAATTCCTGGATTTTTAACGCATGCACTGAATTCTCGCCGCATTTCGAGGTATTTTTCCAACAAAGGATAATGGAGAAGAATTGGAAGAATTTCAGGAAGAATTTAAGAACTAGAAGTAATTATAGATTATCAAAGTGCGTTCGACATATATTTTTATACGAGAAAGGACAGGGCTCCCTGTGCTGACACAATTGCTACAGTGGTGTAGACTGTGTACATAAACAATGAACATCCTGATCAAAAATGTCTGTCTTTAAATAAATGTGAACAGTTTTGGATACGCCTGGTAATTAGCATATTGCACACGCATGCGCATAGAAGCTTTTAGTCGTGTTTACCTCGTGGTCTAACTGAGATGCGTTCGTCCTCAGTTGTTTTCAGTCGTCTTTTGTAAGTTCTCTCGATGAGAAAATCAAATACAAGTCATTATAACACAAAAAGTCCTCCTTGATCTCTCAAATCCTTTCGCCGCGTTGGCGCATCTAAGTTTTGAATGTCTTAACTTATATGTTCTTCAAGGGGATGAACCTGTTCAGTTAAATAGGTAATCAACCAACTCCAAGTGTGATTATAGATCAACTCTTAATTTGCCTAAATGCAGTGTTCACATGCATAAACGCCCAAAAAACGGCAAGATACACACGTGTAATCACACAACCTGTCAAATATTTATCTTCAGGTATGATTATATTTATAATACCTTGATGTTTGTTGTTTTCGTATCTGTTCAGCGAAAAGCACAATCCAATACAAGTTATGCGTGTGTGACGTTGACCTCGAAAAACCGGTTTTTAAACCGGTTTGTTATGTGACTTACCTCCAAAAACTTGGAGCCGGCAAGATCTAAAGAACAGTTCGGATCGTGGCAGAGGTTCCTTTCTCCCTCGTTAGTGGAGCTGGAGAGAGGGTAAGAGAAAAGAACCCGCTCTGCTAGCAGGGTTTCCAATACAGCGTGCAAGCCATCGGGATATTCGATCGCAGATTAACTCGGTTTGGCGATAGTTCCGAGCACAAATTTATATGACGGAGTGGATTCGACTCGTCTACAGAACATGTTCGTCTTCACGTTCCGACAAAACAGACCATGGTTGACTTGATATAGTTCGGACATCCGACTTTGCCAATGCTCCAGAAGTAGTACACACTTTCCTCGGGCATTGATAAATCGTACTTGTGAAATTTTTAAACATCAGTGCATTTGAATGGGGAAAATAAGACCAAGAAACCATGCACCGAATGTTGAGCAACTTCGAGTGAGAGAGCATTGTGTTAGCATTGTTAGTTACCAGTTTCCCGGCCGAGATAATTTATTCTAAAAAGTACAAACATACATGAGGACATTCACGAATCTCGATTTCTTTCGCCTGGGAAAGCACAGGTAGCCCACACATGACCACAGGGAGTCCACTGCAAGATTAGTATGCGTTCTCCTTGGTCGAACGCAATAATATATTACTAGAAGTAATCATAGATTATCAAAGTGCGTTCGACATATTTTTTGTATGAGAACTACGCCTCTCGGGTTTCAATTGTTTTCTCCACATTTGAAATAGTACCGCATAGGATTTAGTATAGAACACAATCAACCCTATTCAGATGTGTATAAACTGCATCCCAGTTTTCATGACCAAGGCTGTCTTCATAATACTGACTAAGTGTCAGTGATTACACTCTAGTGTAGAACATAAAATTTATGTGCATGTGTGTAAACTACGCCTTCAGTGGATTCTAATTATTTTTCAAGTGAGACCAAGGCTGGCTGCAGAATATTGAGTGTCCATTTGCATTGTTATTGCAGAATAATTTCTGATCATAGCAATAATTAATAAATAGTGCTTTAAATTAAGTTCCTTGAATTTAAGTTCCTTGACATATCCAAGTGTGGTTATACCCTGAATGCAGTGTTAATTTGAACCATGATGAAACCACCACGATGCACGTGTCTTCTTCACAACTCGTGAACACTGAAATATTCATATCCATATATTTATCTTCAGGTATGATTTATAGTATCTTGATCATTTGCAGTTTTGGTATCGGCAAAGCGAACAGCACAATTCAATGCAGCGAGCAAGCCAACAGCATATTTTTCGATCGCAGATTCACTCGGTCTTAAATAATTATGGCCGAGTTGAATGTTCAAGGTGCAAAACAGACCATATTGGACTTTGTCAGTCCTCGAGATGTACTACACACTTTCCTCAGGCTTTGCGACCCTTTGAAACATCATTGCATTGGATTGTCGGAAAATAAGGCAAGTAACTTACCGATCGCGAGCAAAACCGAAACCATGCCAGCGGCCATTTTGGTAAGTACGTGTGGTTACCAGTTCCCCGGCCGAGATAATGTATTCTAAAAAGTACAAACATGATGGCATGTAGCCCACACATGACCACAGGGAGTCCACTGCAAGATTAGTATGCATTCTCCTTCGTCGAACGCAACAACTAAAATGCTAAATTTAGCAGTAAATATGGCCTTTCAATTCGTTTCTTAGCAATTCCGAGCCATTTCCGTGTTAATTTTTGAGGCGGTGTAATTGATGTGTTACCACATTACCGCTGACCACTTGATATTCAGTCAGTTAGTGGTCAGCGGTGATTCAAAATGGCGGACGAACCACCAGTCGTTCTCGTCGAGGAGGCTATAATCGGGGGAAATCGGGAATAAAAGGTGGATTTTCCCGCACAGAAAAAAGACAAATTGGCAATTTTAAGAGAATAAAAGAATATAATAAATGGAGAATAATTTCCGCAGGCCTAGACCGTGCACAAATCACAATATATATTAGACATGTTAATCAATCAGCCAATAGAAACGTGTTGGTTCAGTCGTTCTGGGAACGTTAACGAATTATGACCGTGCACAATATTTTGTCTTAACCCCTTCCAACATAAATCGCAGCGCCTTTGTTAGCCCCTTTGTAGTTTGCCCGGTTTTCTTACCATCGCGCAGAATGGCCTTTTTTCGAGGGACATCATTAGTTTTCTGAATATATTAAGGTCGCCTCATTAGAAATTCAATGAGTTAGATGTTGGCCATATGATTGGCTCAAAGGAAATTCGTTCTGGGAGTGGTAATTCCCTGGTCATGCCGTACCGCACACAAAATTAGCTCAAACGAAAACCGTTCTGGGAGTTGGTTTGATCAATGCGAGTGTAAAACCAAGAAACGCTTTGATCCAATGCTTTATTTAAACAGTTCTAAACAGTGTTGATTCTGGTTTTCATTATTTGAAAGACCGCCAAATTGTTCAATGAAAGTCAATTAAATAGAAGTTCGTAAAACCAGGTAAAACTAGTCAATGGAAACGACAAAGCCGTTCGCCTTAAAACTCGTGCTCTCATTTTTTTCACAGCGTGTTCACATCGCATCGCAAATAATTCTAAATACAGTTTCTAAGAAGCTATAGCTTTAAAATGAGATGTTATTAAAACTTATCCGTGCCCTAGAAGTCAAACAAAATGACTCAATGAAACTGAACTGAGTATAGTTGTGTTCAACTCGCGTCGAAGCGGTAAAAAAAAAGCCGGTCGGCAATTCCAACTCGTTCTCAATTTTCTCCCAATAGAGGTAATCGGCTAACTCTGTTGCCACCCAATTCAGATCATGAGATGTAAACACATGCATTACTCTGGAAAATTGACTTAATTTTTTCAGTTTTTCAGGCGTCAGATATTTGAACCTTGCAATCTTATTGAATTATATATATTTTTTAAGTGGAGCTGACATAAAAACAGAGCGAAATGAACTAGAAAAGAGGTCATCGGCTAACTCTGTTTCCACCCAATTCAGATCATGTGATGTAAACACACATTACTCTGGTCTGCTGGAGAACTGACTCTTTGAAAATGAATTTTATTCAGATAGGCATGACTGCATTATGATTAGAATGAAAAGGAATAATTCCCCAGAGTAGCATCTGTTTACATTACATGATCTGAATTGGGTGGCAACAGCGTTAGCCGATTACCTCTATCGTGTTCAAATCGCATCGCAAATAAGTCTGAATGCAGATTCCTAGGAAGATGTAGCTTTAAAATTAGATGTTATTCAAACTTATCAGTGTACTAGACGTCAAACAAAATCACCTCAAACAGAGCTAGTTGCCGAAGCGGTAAAAAGCCGGTCGGCAAAACGGCTAACAGTGTTCCAACTCGTTCTCAATTTTCTCCCAATGGTGTTCAAATCGCATTGCAAATAAGTCTGAATACAGATTCTTGGAAGATGTAGCTTTTAAATGAGATGTTATTCAAGCTTATCCGTGCCCTAGTTTATGATTTCTAAGCAACAAATGCTCCCGCCAGTTCTAATTCGAAATTCGCGTTCGGTTGTTTAAAGTCCCAGTGGGAGTAGTGATTTTATACCTTTACGACAAGTAAGAATTAATTGTTGTTCTAATTATAATAACTGCTAAGAAATCACGTTTTATTTTTAAAAAATCGTTTATTTGAATGACATAGGTTTCCGACCGATTTTTAGTGTAACATATCAATTTAAGTTTATCACCTGGGCTTTTTCTGAGTTTTATAGTTAACGAGAAAAACGACTTAGAAGTTTAGCGGTAAGACTTTTTCATACAAAATTTGACTAAAAGTCACCTTTATTCAGAGAGCTGACATAGTAGTTTTTTTTAGCGGACTGTAGAAAAAACGTCCCCTCAGGGTCAATTGGTGTTTTATTAATAAAAGGCCGAGTGAAGTTTTTTTATTTAAACGAAAATGAAAGCCGCACCAGCCATTTTCACCCGGCAGCTTTCGGCCATTTCTCTGTATTTGAAACTCCCGCTCAGTAGTTAATGAGCTTGACGCATCACCGAATTCGGCAGTTAATGAGATGTGCATATCGATATGTCCAGCCATTCTGGGCGATGCATTCCCCTCTATTAACTACGCTCAGTCAAACCGGCTGAGTGCTTTGAATTCAAAACAGTTGGTACTGTTCCTTTGGAAAGGTTGCTAAGTAACAGCCTTGACTATTCAACCAGCTTATTCTTTAGAGATAGGATGCACGGTAAATGAAGCCTCTCAAATGTACATTTTTAACCTATCGTTCAAATAATCCCAAGGGAGAATCATAGGTTGATTGACAGGCCACGATTTTAGTAGCATGATGCCACATGCGCTCATAAGCCAATCAAATAGCGATTTGTGAAGGCCATTGTCAAGACTTGTGTTATTTGCATATCTCCAGAGAACAATTAGCATTCTGTGCAGTGAAATCGAAGCAAAGGCAGATCTAACCTGTCTCACAACTACAGATCACTTATCGCACATTGATTGCCTTTGTTTTCCTTCATTAATTATTAATAAGTTTGATAATCACAGTTTCTGTTTGTTGCTATAGGACATGTCTAAGGAAACAATGGCCCATGCTCCTACTCTGAGAGGTTCACCCTGTGCTACCGAGAAACGTCCACAGTCAGAGAAACTGGGTAATCTTGAGGACAATAAGACACCATTCCCTGACCATAAAGACCATGTTCCAACCCAGATTGAGCCTACTGATCATGTTGGGATACACTCTGGAGAGAAGCCATATAATTGTAAGCAGTGTGGAAAGTGTTTCAAGCAGTCTAGTAAGCTGTCTCAACATGTTCGAATACACTCTGGAGAGAAGCCATATAAATGTAAGTACTGTCAAAGGTGCTTCAATCACCCTGGTAACCTAACTAAACATGTTCGAATACACTCTGGAGAAAAGCCATATACCTGTAAGCAGTGTGGAAAGTGCTTCAACCAGTCTGGTAACCTTACTTTACATGTTCGAATGCACTCTGAGGAGAGGCCATACAAATGTAAGCAGTGTGGAAAGAGCTTCAAGCAGTCCAGTAGCCTAGCTATACATACTCGAATGCACTCTGGAGAGAAGCCATACAATTGTGAGCAGTGTGGAAAGTGCTTCAGCCAGTCTGGCAACCTTACTGAACATGTTCGAATGCACTCTGAGGAGAGGCCATACAAATGTAAGCAGTGTGAAAAGAGCTTCAAGCAGTCCAGTAGCCTAACGCAACATGTTCGAATACACTCTGGAGAGAAGCCATATAAATGTAAGCACTGCCAAAGGTGCTTCAATTACCCTGGTAACCTAACTAAACATGTTCGAATACACTCTGGAGAAAAGCCATATACTTGTAAGCAGTGTGGAAAGTGCTTCAACCAGTCTGGTAACCTTACTTTACATGTTCGAATGCACTCTGAGGAGAGGCCATACAAATGTAAGCAGTGTGGAAAGAGCTTCAAGCAGTCCAGTAACCTAACTAAACATGTTCGAATACACTCTGGAGAAAAGCCATATAAATGTAAGCAGTGTGGAAAGTGCTTCAACCAGTCTGGTAACCTTACTGAACATGTTCGAATGCGCTCTGAGGAGAGGCCATACGAATGTAAGCAGTGTGGAAACTGAGAGCTTCAAGCAGTCCAGTAGCCTAACTCAACATGATACACACAACTGGAATACTACGAGAACTTAAAAAAATAGGCAGTCTGGGACTGCATGTATCTATGGGGTATAGAATAGGAGTGTTGTAAAAGATAGACATTTCATATAGATTTTGAGTTGAGAGTAATCATTAAAGAGGAAAAGTTAAAGACCTCTTTACTTTCGTATGCAAATTGCTCATTTCAGACCACATGACATTCCGTTGAAAATTGTTCTTTTATGATGAACATCTAAAATATTTAGATATAAAAGAATCAACTCACAAGAGTGGAATCACGTGGTCTGAAATGGGTCAACAAACAACCAAGGTAAAGAGGTCTAATACAGTTAATCACTGTAAAAATGGAGTCAAAATGATGAGCAATTAGCTTCAATCATTTTTAGTTAATTGGGACTGAATAAAACGTCCTTTGTTGGAGGTATTTGATTTCGAAAACCATGCCATTTTTTTATAAACTTTTAATGCAGTTGACTTGAATCTAAACTTACAAATATTAATAATAAATAACTGAATGTCTAATGCAAAATACAATCAGGAGCATTTTGTGTTTGATAGGGAAAGGTATGTGACAAAAATTGACTTATGATTTTCTTTGAACTTTTGATTTAATAGCATTTGAATATATTAGTATTTTCGTAATTGCACTAACATTGACTGTTTCAAAATCAATGAACCTAGAAGCTGAGACCGAAATGGCTCATGGGTACATTAGCAATCATTTTATTTTCATATGCATTTTTCTGTTTTATCTGATATGGATAGGGTACACAATCTCGACTAGAATATGAAAATGTATCTCAGTTGCTGTTTGGACATTATGTGCATGGGTTCATAGCAAAATCATCTAATCAACAGATATCCCGATGGTCATTTTGATCTCAGCTTCAATGATTTTAAAGGGATCAATGTTTGTGCAATTAGGTATATTTGAAATTACTTGTATACAAGATCAAAAAACTGGAAAGTTTCAATATAATGCCGTGTTTGTTAGGTAAACGTATGACAAAAATTAAATGAGTGTCTTTTAACTTTTTATTGGCAACATTTGAATATATTGTATATTTGAAATTACTTGTGTACAACGTTAAAAAAACTGGAACATTTTAATATAAAGCCATGTTTGTTAGGTAAACATATGGCAATAATTAAAGACTAAATGTCTTTGAAATATTGATCAAACACTTCAATATTTGATATTAACTTGAATGTATGCTGTATAACGTCAATAACAACAGTAACGTCTAACATGAAAAATATAATGTTCAATCATATGTGTTCAGTGAAGTCATTTTTCTTCAAAGGTGGATGGCAAAAAGTGAGAAATGACTCTTGTGCTTTGATCTGCAATCATTTTTTGTACTCCAGCAGTGAAGAACAGTTTTGACAAATCAGTTGAAGTAATTGTAGACAAGCTTGTTTGGCATTTGATGTTGGACAGGAAGCTTTGGATGGCGTCATTAAAGGCAGTATAACTGATAATCTTTTCGTCAGTCTTCATAAGTAGTTGACCAACAACTTTTGTCTTAAGAACGTCTTTCATGAGTGACATGTGGCAGTTAGGACATGTAACTGTGTCTTCATCATCGTCTGGATCTTTAATGGTTTTATTGCAACAAATGCAAGAGGTTGTTCGTTTGATGTCAACTCCAACACAGTGACCAAGAATGATGTCGTCTTTTAATTCAGGTGTTGCTAGGTTGATGTTTGGGATTTCATCAATTTTTGCTATCTTGGTAAACTCATTAGTGTTCACAAACTTCACATCGTCAAAGACCCTCACTTTGCAATTTTCAAAGTAATAGCATTCACCAACATGGATTTTATCAATGGTTTGTTCCCACAAAACTAGTTTTATTGCGTCGGTTTCGTCTGCTACTATTGAGTCGGTCTTGTACCTGGTCTTTTCACCATGGAGTATAGGCTGTTTATTCTCAGATTTCATCATTACTTTAACCTTGAGGTCAACAGTTTCGTAAACGTTTGTGTCCAATACTTGTCTAACTGTATGGAGCCTGTTATTAAGAGCATCATTACATTGGTTTTCTAGATCAACAGAACTTATCTTTGACTTCTTGTGGATTGTATATTCGTCAACTTGAGAACTGGATCGCTTTGATGGGCTGTTGTAAGGGCCAGAGATCTTGACTGGTGTTTTGCTTTGTTGAGATTGCTGTAATTGCTGTCGTTTCTCTGGTGAGTAGCATATCATTCTTACGGCATCAGTCTTGGTTGTTTGAAGTTTCAAGTCGAAGAATTTGGTAGTGCCATTTGTTGCTGTTTGCACTGGGCTTATTAAATGTACATAACCTTTGATTGTTTTAGCTGAAATAAAATAATAATTATTAATCAATACTATCATAAAGATTCATAGATCCTACTATATGGAAAATATCAACACTGGAAAATAGACATTAGTATTCTTTAATGGTGGTATTGAAAAGGAGTTATTGTGCAGTTGAACTTACAATTATCATCTGAAGTTTTCTTTGTTTTCGAAGTTCTGTTTGGGAATGAAAAAATGAAATGTTACCAACAATATTGTATGTATGTACATAAATCAATTGTGTTTGTATTACAAACAGGACTATCCTGTGAGCAGAGATGTTTTGATTTAAAATATCTCTGCTTGCAGGATAAAACAGGACAAACAGGAACACAGGTACATTTAAATGTAGAAAAGATACTTACGTTGAAGTTGATGCCATTCTTGCAGTATAGTGTATGTTTGGCCAGAGATACACTTGTGAAATCTACAGTGTAACCAAAATGTACATTTATTAATTTTGATTAAAAGTATTTTAGAACAACTAAAGCTTATGAGATAACATGACACTGTTTCTCTAAAAACAATTGACAATTGCACAAACTGCTTTATGGTCAGAAAAATATGATTCGATAATATGCATCTTTACTTGTGATTGAGGTAGATTTGTATAAATGTGATCTATGCAAGTCTTGTTGTCAGTAGTATAGCATGACACTAGTTGTTTGTAACTACATGTGTTATCTATTGTGAAAAGATTACTTAAAGGTGTCCTTTCTGTTTCATTAAACCAGTTTACTTTGAAGTCTCCAATAAAAATACTATGTTGAGTTGATAAAAGGCATAATACTTGTGTCAATGTAGTACATAACACTGCTGGGTGAGCGATATACTCCTATGTTTGTAACATGAGGAAGAATCATGAATCTCATTATGGTGATCTCATTATGGTGATCTCAATATCATTTAAATTATAGCAGTATGGATAACCAGGGTAATAATCTATGCGATTATAGGCAGCTGTACCCCCAAAAGGCCTTACATTAGCAGTTGATATACCATAATTTCGAAATAAATCATATCCATCAATAGCATACATATTGTCACTTTCTGAATGACTGAATCTAGTCTCAGAGAAAATACTGACATCAGTGCTTGAATAATTTAAGTCGGTACGTATGTCATTAATGTGTTTATGCAAAGATCGTGCATTCAAAAAACATAATCCCTATCTCTGACTCTGTGAGTAAAAACTCTGGAATTTGGTCGAGAATGTACATACATCATCAATGATAGTAGTATCAGAATCAATACTCATATTCTCAAAACCAGACACAGTTCTCATAACTGATTGTATACACAAGCATTTGGCATTCTGAATTGTTTGTTTAGCTAGTGCATCACAGTAGCTATCCAATGTCTCATTATTAGAATTACTGGTATCTTGAAAGCCATTATGTACATCCCGAAGGGCTTGGTATATAACGTGTTACAAGATACAATGATACGGAGATACCAAGATACGGTGATACAGTGATACGAACATCTCAAATTTCCTAGTTTTAAGCGGACGCGAAATGGCCCCGCTAAATACAGGTTTCAGTATGAAACGGACTGTTGTATGGGTAGCCTGCATGACTGCTTTGTCTGACTATTCAGTTTGTTATTTAATTTTAACTTTTTAACGTTACGCATTTAACATTGAACCACTTTATTATTGCCCTTGTTGAAGAAACGTTTTTGCAACACAGATACGAAATTAACGCTGAAAGCTTTATTCTCATTGGCAACTAGATTTAGGGACGGACCATTTGAAAATTGATGGAGAGGGGGCTCTGTTTTTTTTTTTTCTATTTTTTTTTACGACTTCTCAGTTGCTGCAATAATTTTTTTCTGGCATCAGTACCTTGCACGATTTTTTTAAAGTTTCACCCTTGCTTGATCATTTTTCTGGGTGATATTGGCTCGCTCGATTATTTTTCTGTGCAAATTCGGCTTGCTCGTTTTTTTTTTTTTTTTTTTTTTTTGGGGGGGGGGGGGGAGGATTTTGACTTGAACCCGTTCTCCGATCTAGTGAGATGGCTTTCAGAAGCTCCAACTCCATATTTTTTTATGGTTGCTTTTTAGCATTTCGGAGGAATCGTATTACAAAACGGGTAAGGGAATATCAAAATTTGATTTAGTTCAAAAGTTATCATGCTTTCGGTGAAAAGGCGAAAACATAATCCGAGTAGATATGCGGGAAACACCGTCAAGAGCTCTCTTTTTAGAATTTCTCAATTCGCCAACAACTTTTTGCAGCAGAGATATCAATCGACATTTTGTAAAACAATCAGACAAATCGAATATATTCTTCTTGAGTTTAGAGCTTTAAAAAAACTCTATTTTGGTTGAAAATTGAAAGCGTAGAAAATAGCACAAGATTTCCCCACAATACAATGTTGATTTCCGATCAAAGCTACGCGCCGCATCGAGAAAATTTTATAGCCGGTTCTAGTGTTCTTATGACATGGAAAAGACGAAAAGTCCTTGAGGGACAAAGCCAAAGCGAACACCTATAAATGACAATGGAAGGGCACAGAAATCAAAGGCCTTAAATGCCCGTGACAGCGATTTGCAGGAGTCTGAAAGGTCCTGAAACAGCACGGCAAATAGCGAGTTTCAAGCGATTCAGAGTTTTAATATGTTTCCATCTAAGCTTTCTTGGAAACAAATCTTCTCTCGGCTGGTTCCTATCAATTCTTCTTTATGTTCAGATGTGGACCACTCGGCACTCTGTCTGAACTTGTCGGGTTTTGCGTACCCTGGTTCCAGAAGTGCTCAGGTACGGATATACTGTAATGTGCCGCTATCGAAGGAATTATGATTCACGAAGGAGTTTTGTTTTGCGAGGCTCGATTTCAGCTGGTCGCGATTCGCTCAACCGACGATTTCGAGCCTCTGGTATCCAGGGTAGGTTTTGCGAGGCTCGCAGTCGTATGCATTGTTTGGCCTTGTTTTGCTTCTTTCCAAGCTAAGGGTATGCTGCTGAAGCTTAGCCCTGCTGGAGCATTTAGCCCTGCTTGCTTTTTGGAAGACATAAGACCAACAACCCATGGATCGAGGGTGGAAAAACATTTCTCAATAAACATGAAATGAATTTATGCTAGCTTTCCCCACACTTTCGTTACGGGCGAGTGAGCACATGTCATGTGTTAATTGACCTGCTGTCAATCAAACAGAACCTTTTACTTCCGGTTAAAAACTTCCTTTTATTAAAGGGCTATGTCATGGTACTGCGCATGTATCGAGTAATCGCTCGTTTAGTGGCTGTTAATTGGATACAAACAGTTAATCTTCCCTCCCTCAATGCTTGATTGAAAGGTTTTCAATATTTTTCCTGGAGACTGTTTATATACACTGTTTGTTAGTCATTTTTGCTTTCATTTTAAGCATCCCACAGGGCCGAGAGGTTCGTTATTTCATATCAAAATCGGTGAAAATAGCTCTTTCCGGCCCGGAATAACGAATGTAAAGTCTTACCGTGACACAGCCCCTTTAACAGTTTTTGGTATGTGAAAAATTAGCCTGAATTTCAGCCGTCTCAGGAACGAACCAGAGGAGACGGCTGAAATCAGGCTAGCCAAAACTAGATTTCGGTGGGAAAATATTTTAAAGGAAATTTGAGATCACCGTATCATTGTATCTTGGTATCTGCGTATCATTGTATCTTGTAACACGTTATATACCAAGCCCATCCCGAAGGACGTTTTGTGTCCCATTGTTGAGATTATTTCTTCCCCGAAGGGAGTTTTTTGTCTCCGGAAGGAGGTTTTGTGTCGCATTGCTGCGATTATTTGCTCCGCAAAGGAATTTTTTTGCCCCCAAAGGAGTTTTTCTGTCGCATTGCTGCGATTATTTGTTCCCCAGAGGGAGGTTTGTGTCTCCCGAAGGAGGTTTTGTGTCGCATTGCTGCGATTATTTGCTCCCCGAAGGAAATTATTGCTCTCTCAAAAGACAAGTTTTGCTCCCCAAAGGGAATTTTTCGACGCTATAAAAGCGTTATTGTTCGCCACACGGTGTGCAATGAGCCATCGCAAGTACTGGGATGCGCGAACAATCCAACTGCCATGGACGCTAAACAAACGGCTAGAATACATCCCAAGAACGTCAAAGAACTTAAAAAATACCTGGCGAAAAAACACGACACATTTCTTGAAAGCTGTGTCTGATTTTTAGAGGAAAAAAGAATAAATAGATGGCAAATAGTGAGTAATAACTTACCTCCAACAAATAGGTGCGAGGCAAAACGAAGAATCCAAAGCGACCCAAAGCACATGGGAGACTCGACAGACGATGTAGATCACCGAAAAACAGTCGATGATTTGTCGATCCTGTCGACGTGTACCGGTAACATCCGAGAGATGCCGATCGTCGTGCCGATCGTGCCGGATAAGAAAATCGGATGATATCGGAGAAGACCGAACCGAACTCCGACCATTATCCGAAGATTTCTATTGTTACGGACGGACGGACTTACACCTGGATAGCATAGTATCTACGACTTCCACAAGGAAGCCCGTAGATACAAAAATGATGTACGTACCGCGAAACAAACATCGCGACTTTATTCGGAACAAGTAACATGACGCAGTTTAATTGTTTTACACATCCAATCGGTTTCAGCGAGTTGGGGATTCAACATTAGTGACAAGCTTTTTTTCTAAATTTAATGTACTAAATCATGGAAATTACCGAGATGAAATTGCCAGCAGTAATAAAATGTTAGGATTAAAGATCAATATATCACCGGCTAAGTTGACTGAACAGAAGCGTGTTCCTCATTTGAGAACGGCATAATTTTACAATCTTGAGAACGACATAACTCACAGTGTTCCTCATTCAAGAACGACATAATTCATAACATCAAAACATTTGAACCGCCTAATCCATAATATGAACATTTGAGAACGACATAATTCACCACACAGTGTTTAAACATTAGGCCGGTTTCGTTTAGAACTTTACGTAAAGATCATGCAACTTCGACTTTATCTATATATCTATGTGTCACTGCATGGTCAAATTCGACTGCACAGCCTTAATTAAAGTGCATATAAGCCCTGGCTAATTATATTCCTTACGAAGGGACTAGAGCCCATAGACAAAGGATTCCGGAATAAAAAGTTGATTTGATTTATTTGTCATGGTGTAGTTGCCCAAAAACGTGTCTTGGGTTGCCTGTGGACGAAAATCAAGCGCGCTAGGTCTAGTTAGACGTCATCAACAGAACACGCTCGATGCGCTTTTGCATGAAAGGCCTTGCCGAATAAAGCTCTCCGAAACGTTTAGCGCGATATTATCATCTTTCTCGGTTATCTATTCAATTATTTTGCAAATAAGCCAACGTTTCAAAGCCGCGAAGAGACGAGTTCTGTTGATGACGTCACTTTATTCTCGTCCCAGTCCGCTAAGGTGAGCGGAAATTATTCTACGTTTGAAAGTTTAGTCGCTAAAAAAATAATGAAAACATTTTTATTTAGAAATTTCGGATTTTTTTCTCTGCCTTTTAAGGTCTAAGCTATCAAAAAAAGCATAATTGGCCAGGGCTTATATGCACTTTAAGTATTTCGCACCGGCTACTGACTGAACATGAAGCGTTCCTGACACAAAATTGTCGACAATTGTGTTCCTCATTCGAGAACGATCATAATTCATAACACAGTGTTTCAAGCGTTCATTCATACCATGAACATTTGAACCGCCTAATTCATAACATGAACATTTGAGAACGACACAATTCACAACAGTGCCGGCTTCAACAAGCCCGGTTTCGGTAAGAACTATGCAACAATTCAGAGAACTTCGACAAGATCATGCCGCAACTTCGACTAGATCTGTGTGTCACTGGTCAACTTCGACTGCACAGCCTTAATAGTATTTCGCACCGGCTACTGACTGAACATGAAGCGTTCCTCATTTGAGAACGATCATAATTCATAACACAGTGTTGCAAGCGTTCATTCATACCATGAACATTTGAACCTCCTAATTCATAACACGAACATTTGAGAACGACATAATTCACAACAGTGCCGGCTTCAACAAGCCCGGTTTCGGTAAGAACTATGCAACAATTCAGAGAACTTCGACAAGATCATGCCGCAACTTCGACTAGATCTGTGTGTCACTGGTCAACTTCGACTGCACAGCCTTAATAGTATTTCGCACCGACTACTGACTGAACACGAAGCGTTCCTCATTTGAGAACGATCATAATTCATAACACAGTATTTTAAGCGTTCATTCGTAACATGAACATTTGAATCGCCTTAATATGAACATCTAAGAACGCCATAATGAGAACGATGTTAGATCTTAGATATTTACGATATTTCCTATTTAGTTTACACTAATAAAAGGATAAAACAGTGAAAAATACAGCCTAATAGCAACAACAACGTGCAAGTGCAACAATAGAGGTGATAAATATATAAATAAACGCGCAAATAAATAATCAGATAAATAATAATTGCTGAAATAAAGTCAGCTTATAAGTGCTTAAGATATGGAGGCGTCTTGATTGTCTTGATCGCAGGTCTAATAATAGCAATAGCGATGGAGCATTGATCACGTGCTCGGGTAATTTGTTCCATACGCGGATTGTACGTACGTAAAATGAATAGCTAAAAGCAAGAACAATTTGAAGAACGACCGCATAATTCACAACATAGTGTTTCAACTGAACACGGCGTTCATTTACAATTTTTATTCTGACCTGACACGGGAGTGTAATTTCCTTAGTAAGGCCGGTTTATTTTGACATAATTCATAACATTAACATTTGAGAACGACATAATTCAGTCCCGTGTTCATCATTTGAGAACGGTCTTGAGAACGACATACTTCAAAGTGTTCCCAAATTGAGAAGGACATAATTCACACTTAACACAGTGTTTCGACAAGGATGGTTTCGTTTCGGTAAGAACTTTACGTAAAGATTATGCAACTTCGACTAGATCTATGTGTCGCTGTATGACTTCGACTGCACAGCCTTTAGTATTTCACAAGAAGCGTTACTGACACAGTATTCCTCATTTGAAAACGACATAATTCATAACACATTGTTTCAACTGAACACGAAGAGTTCATTCGTTCATTTACAATCATAAATATGTTAACGCACAGACTTACTTCCGTTGATTACTTATTCACGACTTGACTTCCGGTCAGACGAGTTGACTAAACCGTAATCAACTCGTGTCAACTTGATCAAGTTGAGTCGAGTCGTCATAGTTCTACGGCCACCTTCCATCCTGGTGTCTAGGTAATCAAATAGGGACAAGTGAAATTAGGGATCAATTTCACGCGTGTTTGTCAAAATCGAAGTAATAGTCCAGTTTCGTATTCGAAAATTACCGCTGAATGCAATGACTTACAGACCCATGTACGCAGGGTTAACCTCATTCTGAAGTTAAACATTCATAAATACCAGCGAAAGGGTGGGCTATTCACAAAACTACATGTACAACTGTGATAATTTTTACCCCCTCTACCCCCTTCTCTCATCTCTATTCCCTCACCCTCCCTGTTTGATGTCTGGGTGCAAATACATGCACTAACACAAAAACAAAAAAACAATACCGGCACTTGAACACAAAAACAACAACTGTCACAATTTTACCCTCTCTACCCTCTTCTCTCATCCCTATTCCTTCACCCCCACCCTTCCTGTGCGAATACCCACACTGACACAAAAACAAAACTACATGTACAACTGTGATAATTTTTACCCTCTCTACCCCTTCTCTCATCGCTATTCCCTCACCCTCCCTATTTGATGTCTGGGTGCGAATACCCGCACTAACACAAAAACTTGATCACAATACGGGGAAAGCTATCCAAGATCTCCTAGATCCCTAGACATCAAACCCCAATCCGAGCACCATCTATGTTGATACACATCCATACTTTTACATGTATGTATGTAAATATCTTCATGTTCAGGTATACACTTTTTATCTATGTGTGTTTATATATTTGTATGTACGTTTATTTTTGCTGGCTTGACATAATTCACATGTCAGTTTTTCTGTACATGTTTGCATCCGTATGTATAATCACTATACACATATACATGCACACATCAGACCCCAGTCTGATGTTTTATTACTAATACCCATAAATATCCCTATAACCATTTACCAGATCCTACCGGATCCTATTTGTGATATTTTCACACACCCTCCATCCCTTCACCCACCCCCTTGACACCCAAACTATACCGACACTCAAACACAAAAACAACAACTGACACAATTTTACCCCCTCTACCCCTTCTCAATCCAGGGAATTAATCCTAATTGTTTGTGCCTATATATCATGAGATGTGTTGGATTATTTGTTCCCTCATTACTGTTATTGGCGTGCTTTATTTTAGTGCATGTGTTGTGTGAGCGGTCTCGGCGACGGTTTCCTACGCCGCTCGTCTTGTTTTAGTCATGGGATGTGTTTGGCTATTTGTTCCCTCACTACTGTTATTGGCATGCTTTATTGTAGTGCATGTGTTATGTGAGCGCTTTTTGATAAATATTTTTCTACTACGCTCTTCCCGTGCAGATCGTATATCGATTTGACTCTTTGTTCCTTCATTTGGCAGTTCGTTGCCCCTTTTCCGCGTACGTCGTGGTACACACTTGGTTTATTTGGCTTGTTCATAACAACAGTTTCAATTATTGTGCATTGGTCAAGTACGTCTCGCTAATTGGGTATAATCTTGCTTTCCATTGCAATTATCCTCACTGGTTGTCCCGCTGTTCCTGTTGTGCCCTGGCCTGGCATTCATTTGTTAATTACCGTTTATTACCATTGTTTCAGCTGTGTTTCAGCTTATATTGTTTCTCCTGCCTTTTTTGGTAATACTACGCCGCATTCCTCAATTTTGGGGTATACCTCAATTGCTTTCGTCACGCCTTTTTTATTTTCTCGCTCGAGGGTGACAGCTTTAAAAGGGGAGTCTAATTCCCTCTCTGATTACTGAGGTTTAAGGCTGTCATCTTCTGGGCTGCGCTACTTTTTACTCGCTTGTTTCTTTTCCCAGCCATCATCTAAGGGTTTCAAGCCAAGCTCGCTCTTTCAATAATGGGAACTAATCCGACTCGCGTTACCGACCGTTTTATCGCCTGGATTCGACATGACGGCAAACCCCTTTACGCACGCGCAGCCCAAGGGTTGGCAGCTGGTAACACCCACATATCTCGAGATTTCCTCAGCTCGGTGCTTAGTGGCCACGATGTGTGTACGCTGGCCTTCAGGGACCCCAATAGTTTGTCGCCGGAGGTTCCCAACAGCGTCGCAAGCGTAAGTCGACCTCTTTAGCCCTTTTCAGTTCTGGGCCTCTGTGGGTCTCGGACGTTTGAGTGTTGGGTTGTCTTCGCGGGGTTTAGGTTATATAACCATGTTATGATCGTTGGCATTCTAAGATCACTATGGTCGCCGGATATCCGTAACTCAATGAGTACGGGTGAGACCGATGAGAATAGGATACTATTATTATTATTATATTAGCAGAGGCACAGATGATTAGTCTATACACAATAGTACAATAATTGGAATTCGGCTTCCGAATTTAATAACATTGATCTCTTCATTCGTATACAGTAATTAAATACTGATGCCCTAATCGATTGTTCAAGGTTGTCACACATCTGTGCGAAATTACTTCCGTTCCATGTATCGTGCGGTGAACATCGAGCCATTTGTTTTAGTGTTTTGAAATAAATAGTTTCACCAAATAATTGGCTAGCACCCCTCTGAAAAGGAAAGATGTTGGTAGCAAAAAAAATCTTATTTGTTGAAACGGGACCTAACGTATTTTTTCACTCTCATAAATTCGAAGAAAAAAAGTAACGTGGAAACTAATTAAGCGCTCGGGTAAGCAGAATGTGAAAGCACGACGTCAGCACGTTTGATTTATTTTTCTGCCCAATTTATAAAGCCATTGTTAGAATTTTAGTAAATTGTTGCGCCAGTGAACACTCTGCTATGATTGGTCAATGGCAAATGTATTGTCTGAATTCCTTTTAAATGCAACATTACGTCACTTTCCAGGATATGGAAGGTAAAATCTGATTGGTCCATAACACAATGAGGTGTGCACATTGGAAACTAAGCGCTTGGGTAAGCAGACGTTACGAAATTGGCACTGGGTCTAGTTTTGACGTCATCAACAGAACACGCTCGATGCTCCATTTCATTCCCTCTGCCCGCGCGGAATCTAAGCCCGAGTTTAGGGTTCAGATTCGCTCGAGAGAGATGGGATTCTGAAAGCTTCTTTGTTCAAAAGGACAGCATATAACGGTATATGTATTAATTTAAAACTTCCTGTGCAACACTCGATCGACTGTTGGAGTGACATTAAAGTGCATATAAGCCCTGGCCGGTTATGTTTTTTTTGACAGCTTAGACCTTAAAAGGAAGGGAAAAAATTCTGAAATTTTAAATAAAAATGTGTTCAATATTTTTTTTAGCGACTAAACTTCCAAATTAACGCGTCATCTCTCTTAGATTGACTATTATCATCAATTGTCGAAATCGCTACAATTGATTATAATCATCATTCTAAGACAAACCCTAACCCGAACTACAAACCAAACCCTAACCATCGGACGAGTTCACGGGTAAACGACGGGTTCTCACTCAACTAGAGCTAGGGTTCACAGGTAAACAAGAAAGGAAGGTAAACGAGAGGAAAGTTTTTTTTGAGCGCTCCTACTCGGGCTCGAACTTGTAGCCGTTTGCGTGTAGTGCTTGGTAGTACAGACGTCATGACCACTACACTAAGCGCGCCTACCGCCGTTCGGAATTCGACAATTGTTTATCTTTATACTTGACTGGTTTTAACCTCGAGGTTAAATTGAGGATTATAATCAATTCTAGCGATTTTGACAATTGATGATAATAGTCAATCTAAGGGAGATACCGTAGAATAATTTCCGCGCATGTTCGGAGATTGGGACGAGAATAAAACGTGACGTCATCAACAGAACTAGTCTCTTCGCAGGTATAAAGCGTTGGCTTATTTGCAAAATAATTGAATAGAAAACCGAGAAGATGATAATATCGCGCTAAAAGTTTCGGAGAGCTTTATTCGGCAAGCCTTTATGCAATGGCGCATCGAGCGTGTTCTGTTGATGACGTCAAAACTAGACTCAGTGCCAATTTTGCGCTTGATTTTCGTCCACAGGCTACCCAAGACACGTTTTTGGGCAACTTTGAACGGCAATACACCATAACAAATTAATCAAATCAACTTTTTATTCCGGGATCCTTTGTCTATGGCCTCTAATCTCTTCGTAAGAAATATAATTAGCCAGGGCTTATATGCACTTTTATAAGAAATGGGCTTTCTGTGGTAAAAATGCATACCACAGGAATCCCCGTATTTTTCTTGTATGCATACCACAGGTTTCCGATTTATTCTTTCGGTGGGTGAGGCCCTGAGGGTGGTTGAACCAACCTCGTCCCCGGGATCTGACAGAGAAAGGTACGAGGTACTGGGGACGAGGTTGTGATTGAATTTCCAGGGTGGGTGTCGGGATTCCTGTGGTTTGCATGTTACCACAGGAAGCCCAGTTCTTCATGTCTCTCCACCGCCATTTTGTTTTGCCTGTCGAGTGTTGTGTGGTGTTTCTTCTCTATTTGGTAAGTTTTATAGAATGCTTCACAAAATTGTAAGCTGGAGCTTTATATACTCATTATAAACTTAAGCTTAAAGCTTAATTTTTAATAGCTTACATTAGATTCTTCTTAAGTTTGAGTTCTCTGCCAAGCTGGGGATAAAGAATCTTAAAGATCAAAGATTGACATACGTTTCTTCAATTTCAAAGAAGAAATATGATAGTTTGGGTGAGATTCTTCAATCAAGCAAATTCTAACCACTACAAGTGCTCCTGTGTGCTGCACAATATTTTATAACAACTCTGCAGCGATAGAAGTATTTTTTTCAATTGTTTCTTCGAAGTATGATTGGATGCGTTCTGGGGAATTATGTTGTCTGTAAAATGATGCCGCAAATTATATTTTTCTTTTGAGCAAAGGATATTTCTATCCACATAGCTTGAATTGCTTTATTATATATTTTTTATAATACCTGGTAATTGAGCGTATCGTCTATAAACATTCCAACACCTGATGCTAAACCTGGCATTGTTGTGCAGCACACAGGAGCGTTTGTAGTGCTTATTGTTCTTTCAGTTATTCCAATTACATGTATGCTAAAGTCGAATTCTTCCAACAATTTTATGTGTTTGGAGTTCTCAAAATTACGATTAAGGCTTAGTACATTATTATAAAAGATGGAAAAACTGCTTTCAGTATCATTCTTATTTAATTAGATTTAATAGTGGGCGCTGCACTACATGTATGTGGAGATATTGGACTGATAACTTTACATTTAAGCTTATAAGTGAAAGGAATCTAAAATGGATCCAACATCGTCCAACATGTTTGATAGTTAATTTTGGAGTACACTCACTCTGTTAAAGGCTACCAAATGCATGGTCAGTCACAATTTGAAAGTGCTTGTCCTTTTAGGCCTTTGCTCGAATGCCCACAGAAAATATTGCTTGTACTTGCTTTTTCTTAAGGTTCTCCGTTGCTTGTTTTTCATAATTACATTATTTCAGCAGCTGTGATAAAATAAAAAAATGTTGATAATAGAACATTTTTTATGCCCATACACGTATGTAGTTAAAGACCCTGTGTCCGAGCCCATGGTGCTTTGCACGCACAAATGATTATCGTAGGCTATGGAAATCAGAAAGATCGTTGTTGTTGTTATGTGATTCCCGAATCTTTCGAAATCCATCGCTAGTTTGGGTCATCGTGTGATTATTGATAGGTATATATGCTTAACTAACTTTCTTTTATCCTAACTTTTGTATATATACTTTTTAAAATGAAACTTTAGTTCGAATATCTCCTTGAATCCCGGTCTAGAGTGGCGAATAGAGGAATGCCGGAGAAAGGACCGAGACAGCGAGGCGAAGTGACTCGACAAATAACCTTCAGCAGTCCACATTTTACTTTCTCTATGTCTACAAGAGAACACTTGTGGTTCAAAAGGACTACTACGTGAGTTTCCCGGGGATTCGCTGCACTAAGGGACTGGCGGGCTTCGTTGGAAATACAAAGCACAAAGCAACCACTTCTGGCATCAAGAACATTCGTAATTATAATTTCGCACACTGAGGTGTTACAACTTATCTGTATATGTTTTGCATTTTTATTAGCAGAGAAAGCAATGCCCTTAACCTTTTTTTTCATCCTCCAGTACGTCCAGAAAGTCTTGCTACCAAAACTATGATTGCGGGTCAAACTCCAATCTGGCGAGTTCAGCTGTTACTTCGCTGTGAGTTTGACTCGAGTGCGAGTACGACATTTCATTTTGCACTCAAAATATATCATTCGCAAGGAAAGTAGAGACCTTCAAATACAGCTAAGCAATATTAGAGACATAAAAACAAGGTAACAAGAGTATGTGTTTGCTTGTAGAGTTGTGAAAAGTCGCACTCGTAAATAGAATTAGAATCTAAAGACAGAACAACTGGCTTCCTGCCGAGTACTGTTAAAATCATATTCGAAGCATACAAGGAAAAAACGTGGGCTCAATTGGGTTTTTAATCCGGTAGAAATTATGAAATTAGTTATCCAAAAGTGTATGTGTACATTGTACTTCTTTTATGAAACTTATAAACAATCGAGAGCATTTTAGTTCGCCTAAAAGCTGGCCTTTAATTTATGCGGCCATTGATAAACAAACTAATCATAACATTGGTGCAAAGCACCATGGGCTCGGACACAGCTAGGGTCTTTAATGAATTTTTTTTGCTGCCTTCTTTCTGATCTGCAGAAACTTTTTTTTACTAATTTTTGAAGTTTCCAAATTTATTTACTGTAAAGGAGAGATTTCTCACAAAACAGCACTAAATGGTTCTCAATGGTTCTCAGTCTCTATTTAAACAAGTAACTAAGAACTGGAAGCAGCTACATCCAATGGGCAGCTGAGGACCAAGTTTCTAGGGGGAGTTCCTGGGGTTCCCAGGAAAATTTTTAATTTCAGATTCTCGGATGTGCCTTTACCTGCACTTTCTGGTACAATTTAATGCATTGTAGGTGCAATAATATGTGTCTACGATTTTGTATCCAATTTTGAACAGTTTGGGTATGTGGCTTATAATTGTGTGTATGAGTCTTTCCTTAAAATCTTAAAATACATGGGGAGGGTAGGGGGTCGGAGCATTTAACATGAAAGCAAGGTATACCAAGGTACATAATATCTGACCCCCCACCCCCCAGCAAACATAATGTAGTGGGCAGCACTGTGGTGAAACCTTGACATCCACATTACCAGCTAGGGGAGTCCAGGGGCATGCCCGGGGGGGGGGGACTCCCTTATGTGAGGGGTACATGGATGCTCGTCGTACCTTTTAGGGGTCAAAATCAGGAGTTTGGTACCACTTAGGGTATCCACCATCAAACACAGACATTTCTATGTAAAGCGGTACCTTTTAGGGGTCGGGTGTCAATTGAACAAAAAAAATGTTATCAATTTACATTTTTATTATCTTTTAGGGGTCAAAATAAGCTTGAGCCACGCCCATTTTAGTATCTCTTAGGGGTCAAATCGAAAATGTCCGACGAGCATGCTCCCCAAAAGAAATTGAATTCTAGAAGCCTCAGAAATGCATGCTATTCAAGAATTTTGAGGGCATAACGTGCCACCATGGTTTTGCGTGAATTTTATTTTTTGGACTAACTGTGTGCATGGAAATTATCTCATCAATTTTTCCTTTGCACAATATTTTTTTTGCTTTTGGTCCATCCCTATGCGGAATATTACAAGTCTTGTAAAAAGAATCTAAAAGAATCTTATTTAGAGTGAGTTCATGCTCTGCAAGGGGCTCAATGTTGTCCCATTTCAAATCTTTTGGGAATAATCTTTGGCAGAAGTATTTCCATATTAGTTTATCTCCTCATGCGTTAACCAGGAATAAAAGAAACAAATCACAAGGGGATGGTCACATGACCTGAAATGGGACAACATTGAGCCAAGCGAAATAGGTACATTGTACACTGTAGTTATGTTGTTGCCATAATAGGAACAAACTTGAGCTGAAATATAGTGTTGGTATGAGAATCTAATGTCAAATATTTTGCCCAAAAATTATATTTCTGAAACATTAATTTAATATATACATGTATCTTCCAAAGCTATAAAGATGAATGGTAAAGGATTTGAGGGCATTAGATATCTTGTGATCCCATCTATTACAATTGTAAAGTTTAACTTTTCTTATAATGTTTCCTTGTTATTGTTTGTGCTTTTATTATAAAGCAACAAATACATGTACATGCATACCACTGTGAGCATAGAACAATGAACATTGCAAACTCAGGCACTGATTGGCTAATGAAGGGTTGAATATTTTGTGGTATTAAATGGTTTGAAAAGCTGTATATTCAAAGATGTACAGGAACCCGGGCACATGTAAATATTTTGTTTATTTTAATTTATTATCACGAACAGAGATAAAATCGTGTTAGAATTCCAAACCTGAGGATATTATTTGCCAAAGTTAACAGTAGACAAAGAACATGAAAATCATATTTCCTCTTTTCCGTTTTTCACGAGAAATTATATGTTTTGGTGCTTGACTGAATAATAATAATAATAAAATATTTATATAGCGCTATTTCCAAAATGTCCAAGAGCGCTTTACAATGTTTGGCTAAATAAATGAATATATAGAACTATAATCTAAAACCACACTAACTAATGTTAAAAATTGATGCTAAAATTTGTAAGTTAAGAAATGGTGATTGATAAAAATTTGATAAGTATAATTAATATAATTAATATAAAAACATTTGGCTATAAAAAAAAGAAAATTCAGCAATAAGCTTTCTTAAAAAGAAATGTCTTCAGATTGTTCTTAAAACTAGAAACTGAGGGGCTACGTTTCAATTCTAACGGCAACGCATTCCATAGACGCGGCGCACACAGAAAAAGCACGGTGACCATATGTCTGTAAATTATAAGACGGCTCCCTTAAAAGCATCTTGTTTGCAGAGCGAAGGCAGCGCTGCGGTATGTATGGCTCCAAAAGTTCCTTATTAAGATAACTAGGCGCAATATTATTAACTGCCTTCAGTTGTAAGTAAAGAGCAAGATCTTAAACTCAATGAGCTGCTCAATAGGCAGCCAATGCAGCTCAACTAAAAGTGGTGTTACATGATCGGACTTACGAGAAAGTGTGACAAGCCTAGCTGCAGCGTTCAGAACATGTTGCAGGCGCTGAATTAAATGCTTAGGTAGGCCATATAACAACGAATTGCACTGATCAAGCTTTAGTTGTGACAAAAGCGTGCACAAGAATCTTAGTGGTGTTCAAACTTAGGAACTTCCTAATTCTAGAAATGTTCCTAATCGAATAAAAGGCAAATTTACACATTTGAGTAATCTGCTTGTCTAATGTTAGTGTATTGTCCATCACAACTCCAATATTCCTAGCAAATAAGGAGGAGCAGACATGTACGTCCACCACTTGAATGGTATCCAGGGACGGAGCTGGGCGATGCTTAGCGTGAAAAACGATTATCTCCGTTTTATCGTCGTTAAGCTTCAGATTGTTACAGAGAAATTTTATTCAAAACACAATGCTACACCATCAAGAACAATAGGAAAAACTATGGCTTGGTTGGTTTCTAAAAAAAGCTACTTTTTAATGGTTTATCTTTAGTTACCCTTCAAGCTCCTGGATCACCTTTGAGCTTTAACAATTTGTACATGTACTGTATGTTATTAAATGAACTGTGAACCTTAACCAAGAGTAATTATGGTTTCTGGATGCTTGAAAGCACAAGAAACCTGAATCTAACTTTCGTCATAACTCATCAGCCTTGTACCTTAACTGTAGTTCTAGTTTAAGTCGACTATACCGGTAGATCTATGGACACTACTCACCTAAGTAAAATTCTGCATTTTTAATTCATGTGGTATACAATGTACATGATATATTTTGCATTTTCTGTTATATTTCACGCGACCCTCTCTAATTTATTACCTGTGCTACACAATGCCAGTGAATGACCAGTATGCTACAAAACCAGCTCTGTTTTTAAAACTAGCCTTATCAAGAAAGTGAAATTCATTGTTTACCTTAAAAACCTTGTCAATTTGTTTTCAAAACTTCTTCTTAAAATCGTCATTTCTTACAATATTAAATTGTTGCTTCATTAAAGCATGTTAATTCAACTATTACTTAACTATATTGTTCATCTAGATAATGTTTGCTTTATGTTTGTCTTTATTGTATTAAGTGTGTACTGTAATATATTTTTTCACATACATGTAATTAGCAGAGGTTGACATGAAAACCAACAGGCTATAATGTATAGCAGCCTCTGTGCACTTCCATCCTATTTTCATCCAATGTATTGTCTCATTTCTTCTGGGTTTTTTTCTCTTTTCACCTAAATGCAAATAAAACAAAAGTTAATAATTTTATGATTTTATAATAATTATTATATAATTTTTCACTTATGAAATACTCCTTATTTTTCGTTGCAGATTAATTAAGGATGGAGTCTTACTGGAATGTTACTTTTTATAAATCTGGTGAAGTTCTGTGTGATTACAATACTACCACTCGTGAAGTTAGATGGTCACATGTGCCAGATTCCTCTTTCAAGGTACAATTCCTGGTTTGCACTAGCTATTACATCAGTTGAATACAACTATTTATATATACAGTCGATGCCAAAAAGGTTGTCCAGCAGAACATAATATAATACTATAATATCCATTGTTTTGGGCTATTGTCTAGGCCAAAACAATAGGCCAAAACAATGGATATTAAAGTATTATATTATGTTCTGCTGGACAACCTTTTTGGCAGCGACTGTGTATATATATATATACCAGAATCCTTTTCAAGTTCTTTTTCATATTCCGATTTTTAACTTCAATCTCTAACTGCACTGTGTTAGTTTTATCAGGTTTTATTCAACTGACGTAATAGTGAAACCATGTGTTAGAGAGTAATATTTTGATAGCATTGTTTTACCTTGCAAGTAGCAAACACTAGCTTTGTCTGTTGCCAGCACTCTGTCTGTCACTACTGTTGCCAGGGTTAGAGCCCCAGTAACATGTGAGTTGAGTTTGTTAATTGGTATCGCGCACTAATACTCTGAAGATTTTTATCCAGATTCTCATGTTTTCCTCCCTCCACAAAAAACAAAAAGCTAAATTCCAATTCAATTAATCTGTGGTTCAGCCAGGTCCCAACACTGATCAGTTTTAGGTCCTGTTAAAATACCCACTCCCACACCGACTTGCTGTGGGTTTTGAAGAGCCCGGAAACCTTGTGTGCTTCATAAGGTTCATTAGTAAAAGCTGGTTCCAACAGTTATGCTCCTCGCTGACTGCGCTTCATGTCTTAAATTTGGCATAGAGAGGGTCAGGCAGCTGAACCTGACTGACAGTCTGATAAAGAAATTACCGAAAATAGTCGCTTAACTTCCACAAGTCCCCCATCTACACCTCCATCTGGAGAAGCTCCTGCAAAGGGGTGGGTTGGAGATAATATAATAAAACCTGACTCCTCTACTTTACATCCCACTTTATGTTTTCATACAGTTTCAAAATCTTCTCATCTTCTAAACCCTGCTTCATCATATTGCTTTGAAACTGTTGATTATAATGCAATATTTCACATCTTGCCTTTGTTGGGCTTGTAGTAGGCTTGAGGATAGCGCTTTTGCACTTGGAGGCAGTGATCCGTATGCGCCTATGATTAAACCATTCTGGGCAACAACTTTGAGTTTTAGTTTCTAATGCAATCCTCTGTCTTTCACTTTCACTGACCATTAAGTTTTTCTTGATCCTGTCTGCTCTATTCATAATTTCATCCAAAGAAACAGGTTGCTCCTTTATGGGAGATATTATTTCAGCTTGGTGTTGTGCAGGGACTCACAGGCTCCTTGATTCTTCCTGAACTAATTTCTCATCAGATAATAAATAAAAGAACCCACAGTTTGGTTTTGCTTTCTTGATGTTATCAAGTAGTTCCTTGTTGGCTTTATTGCTGTCATTACTCCTATGGATAGGATGTCTTGGATAGCTCATATCAAAACGTTCAGTTTTTTTGGAATAATATTATATTCCTCTTCCTAATCACAAAGAAGTATCCAGTCTCTGTCAAACATTTCACATCCAAGAGACAGAGCCATGCCTTCCAGAGGTGGAACTCTTTCAATATTGACGTTCTACATGTAATCTGTTTGATATTTTGACCTTAATTAATATATCAGTCAATGCCAATGGTACATGCTCCTACTTCCCCCTGGGGGTCCCAGGGCATTGATTAGTGGGTGACTAGTTCCTGTAAAAAGTATAGTGCTGAACTGCATCGGCAGGGAAGAATTATGCTGATATCATCAACTAATAGTTGATTAAGGTACATTTGTATGCTAACAGCCATGGGGAGCAAGTAACAGCTGCAATTTTGAGCGCTAGCCCTTCATCACAGCAAAAGGTCAATGGTTTCCTTCCAATGGAGGGGGGTCATTTGATAATCATAAGGGGGACCCCGGGCAGGCATATGACAACAATGGTGCTAGGGTTTGGGCATTTGATCCAGTATTACAACTTCTTATCTTGACATGTGCACTGCAGTGGCGACCAGTTGAGAGGATATGGCATATACATGTATACATACATTTGTACATACATATACTTTATTTTGATATGCTAGCCACTACAACTACAACACTGAATGTTGACCCACGAGCTGAGTTTTCCCATATAATTGTCGAAATATTTATTTCTCAAACACTTTACAGATTATCGGTAGGATTGAGATGGGTCTATAATTACCAGTTTCTCGGCGGTCATCCGCTTTGTAAATTGGACTTATGCGTGCATGTTTCCAATCATCAATAAAAATCCTGGTGGAAAGGGAAAGGTTAAAAATGGTTGTCAAAGAAGGAGCAATTATGTATGCAGCAAGTTTAAGTATTTTTGCTGGGATTTTATCGAGTCCAGTACTCTTTGACTTCTTCAGGTTCTTTAGCGTTAGTTTCACCTTTTCTACTGGGATATCAGAGAAATTAAAACCGGCCAAATTCCTTTCACTACTATTAAGATAGCTGTTAATATTACTTAGTGGCATTCTTGTTAATTCGGCAGCTAATTTGGGTGTTAATCAAAAAGTCATTAAAAGCCTCAGAGATGTCTACAGCATCTGAGACTATATTCTCATTAATGCAAAGTTCATTCACGCCCGGGGGGGGGGACTCCCTTATGTGAGGGGTACATGGATGCTCGTCGTACCTTTTAGGGGTCAAAATCAGGAGTTTGGTACCACTTAGGGTACCACCATCAAACACAGACATTTCTATGTAAAGCGGTACCTTTTAGGGGTCGGGTGTCAATTGAACAAAAAAGCTGTTATCAATTTACATTTTTATTATCTTTTAGGGGTCAAAATAAGCTTGAGCCACGCCCATTTTAGTACCTCTTAGGGGTCAAATCGAAAATGTCCGACGAGCATCCCTACCCATCCCATCCCCCCCCCCCCCCCCCCCCCCCCCCCCGGGCATTCACGTGACTGGATGCACGATCACTGATGCGATCATGATCAGCTAGCTATTCACAAGGACGGTAATATTGGTTAACCTTCACCCGGTTAAACTGTACATCATGGAAAAGGCGGAAAAGAGAAATTTTATCTATGGCAAACAAATGAATCGGCCGGAATAGCGGACAGTTATCCAGAGTGTCAAAATTTAACGGCGGGAAAACCAGAGGAAGATGTCTTAAAAAATATTCAAAGAGAGAAGCAGCAGAGAAAGAACTTGAAAACATCTTACGATCACTCAAACCCCAAGACGATGATGAGGCAAATGAAGGAAATTCGAACGAAGATCCCGGCACTAAATTAACCAACACAACCGAAGAACCGAAATCCAAGGCGATGAAATTGACAGCGAAAATAACGGTCACGATAGCCGGTACGAAGAGTTCCTAAACTTTATCTGCGCTTAGTAAACTATTCACATCAATTTTAAACCAGAGATATACGACTACCTAACATATAAAGGAATACTGAAGAAAGAACAATTTGGGTTTAGAAAACGACACTCCACTGTTGATAGCATTTTTGTTTTGAAAGGCCTTATCGATAAGTACGTTAAAAGTAAACCAAACAAGAAAAATAACATGCTTTTTACTTGCTTTGTCGATTTTAAAAAGCATTTGATAGTATACCAAGGGAAAAGCTGTTCGAGAAAATAAAACAGGCAGGTATTGAAGGTAATTTTTTTCTCACTATTACACTCAATGTATTCCGACGATTATTCAGCAGTTAAATAGATAATGTTATCACAGAAAGTTTAGATGTTACATTGGAGTCAAACAGGGCTGCATCTAAGCCCCACCCTCTTTAATCTTTTCCTCAGTGATCTGCCTCAAGTGTTAGACGAATCAGGAGTAAAGGATCCATATGTATTGCCGGTGGAACTAATATAAGGCAACTTACTCTACGCAGACGACTTAGTCCTAGTATCTAAGAATAAACATGATTTACAAAGTCTACTGGAAGGCCTTGAAGGGTATTGCGACACTAACCAATTAACTGTTAATATAGAGAAAACAAAAGCTATTGTTTTTTAATAATAAACGGAAAACGAATGAAACAATTATTGTTTTTATTATAAAAATAACCAATTAGAAAATGTGCGAATGTACAAATATCTCGGACTTACTTTCAGCGCATTCGGCAACTTTAATGTGGCAGCACAAGAACTTAAAAAATCAGCACTGAAGGCAATGTTTAAACTAAAAAAAGAAATGGGATCCCACTTTAGATCTGATATTAAACTGACAATCAAACTCTTCGACACTTTGATAAAACCAATCTTGCTCTATGGAAGCGAAATCTGGGGGACCGATAGCAAAATATCTAACGAAAATGATCCGATAGAAATAGTGCATACAAAATTTTGCAAGTTACTATTAGGAACCAGCAGAACATCAGTCAATAATGGATGTAGAGCAGAGCTTGGTAGATATCCTTTGAGATGTGAATTAACATTCAGAAGTATTAACTATTGGACAAAATTGTTAACCAGGGACGAGCCAATGCTTACAAAAAATATGTATCTCGACAGTATGCAATCAAGCAACCCAGTTTTTTGGAGTTACAAAATTAAGCGAACCGTACAAAAGCCTAGGCTATGGTGATATATGGATACTCCAAAATAATACTCCAGATTTTAGGGAATTTCTGAAGAATATAAAGCAACGCCTAAAAGACACAGAACTACAAATTTGGTTAAGTGATATATTTAATGACCAAACGACAGAATCCAAACCAGAGTAAACAAACTACGAGTTTATCGAACATTCAAAACGAAGTATGAATTCGAAAACTATTTGGATCTTGTCAGAAACATCAAACATAGAATTACGTTCACCAAATTAAGAATAAGCAATCATTGCCTTCAAATTGAAAAAGGAAGACACCTTAAACTTATCTAAAACCAGAAGAACGAATTTGCCCAACATGCAAACAAGAAATGGAAGACGAAATTCACTTCCTGCTGAGATGCAAAACTTACCAGACAATCAGGCATGATTTCTTTTCCTCCTTAAAAACTCTAACGAAATTAGATAGCAGAAAATGACAGAAAAAGAACTATTTTCGGTAATCATTGATCCCCCGAGACAAGTCACAACAATAGCAGCAAAATATGTCTATGATTGTATGGACATGCGATCCACCATAATTTCAGCACAAATAATGTAAGCTAATTTAATGATAACCTAACTATATATATATTATATTTTTAAGATTACAGAACAATCTATCCGTCATTAACCAACTTTTTAAATTTGTTAGCAGTCATCTGATGTACCAATGTAGTACAAAGAGCTAATGAATAAAGTCTGTCTGTCTGTCTGCAGCGGCCGGAGTCTTAAAATGCAGTCTGTCTTTTTTTAAATGTTTTTTCTATCAACGTTAGAAGTTGATCAGTTCAGACCTTTGCCACTAACAATGTGTGTCGGAGACGCTGTGATCGAGCGATAAACCAGGAGGCATACGCATTAGTTGAAAGATAATGTTCGGTAGAGAGCTTTGAGTGTTTAAGGCTACCGTCACGTCATGAAGTACTCAATTTGCCTCAATTGTCTCCTCTAACCGAATTATTAATATGGAGGAAGTATTGTTCACTCAGGCGAAATTACGGCGCCTTCTAGTCTAGGACCGTATGAGTCATTTATAAAGGCAACAACGAACTGAAAACATAGCATCTATATTTGTTGTCAACATGACTGTTGCAATGGAGATTCAGGTTGTTCAAAGCCGGACAAATTCTGGCGAGTTTCACGCAAATATCCTGAAGAACTGAACTGGAGACCGTTTTAGGAAATCGAAGAAGGTCAGTTGACTCGATCCTAAAAGCCGTAATTAATGTGTTGGATTTGATTTGATCCGTAAAGAAACACTGGAATGACTTGAAAGCTGTTAAGAGTAAATAGAAGTTGGATTTGTCATTGGAAATCGTATAAACTGAACAGGATAAGACTTTGGAAATCTAAACATAGCCTGGAAGGACTCAGTCTGCATTTTTTCACTCTTATAAATTCGAACTGATTCTTTGCATTCATGAGTGAAAAAAAAACTCTCAGTTTGTCTGTTAATTGCTTTTTGTTCTAATTATCGCTCTATCTCTGTATCTGTGATGACTAGTACATTTCTAGCCTGCGTACAGCATCCCCTACTTGAGGGAGAAACGGCGATTTCATCGTTTCCGTTTCTCCCCATGTAGGGTCCTGCGACTCAGAAGCCCAAAACCGTGTCCGTGACGTCACTTCCAAATTTCTGGTAATTTATAGCTATTTATGCATAACGAAGTCAAAACGAGATGGCGATTGAAATGAGATTTCGAAGTGTAAAGTCTGTCGCAGAGGAAATTTCTCTCAAATTTGGAATCCCATCTCTCCAATGTGAACAGCTTAATGCTTTATGTAACTTTATTCGTGGGAAAGATGTGTTCGTGAGCCTTCCAACATGCTCCAGGAAGGTCACCGATATTTTCAACTGGCGGCCCCTTCAAACCAACTCGCGGCCCAGGTTCGGGCTTTTTGAAGAAAAATGCATTTGTCATTGAAATCACTCCGCTTGTTGCCCTCATGAAGGATCAAGTGAAGCGCATACTTGGTCATGGATTTAAGGTGAATATTTGAGCAGGGATTTTAATTGTCTGAACAGAGATAAATAAATGTAATTTACAGTTTCGCTCGCGGTACGAACCGACTATTATATTCTTGGCAGGGAGAGAGAAACATAGCAGAACTAAACAAATGCTTCATTACTTCGATCCCTGTTATACTCCTATATAAAAACATTTTTTTTCCCAACCTCCAAACAACATTGTTAATAAAGACCTCCGTGTAAATCCTTCATGAGGGCAACAAGCGGAGTGATTTCAATGACAAATGCATTTTTCTTCAAAAAGCCCGAACCTGGCCGCGAGTTGGTTTGAAGGGGCCGCCAGTTGAAAATATCGGTGACCTTCCTGAGCATGTTGGAAGGCTCACGAACACATCTTTCCCACGAATAAAGTTACATAAAGCATTAAGCTGTTCACATTGGAGAGATGGGATTCCAAATTTGAGAGAAATTTCCTCTGCGACAGACTTTACACTTCGAAATCTCATTTCAATCGCCATCTCGTTTTGACTTCGTTATGCATAAATAGCTAATTACCAGAAATTTGGAAGTGACGTCACGACACGGTTTTGGGCTCTGAGTCGCAGACCCTACATGGGGAGAAACGGAAACGATGAAATCGCCGTTCTCCCTCAAGTAGGGGATGCTGTACGCAGGCTAGTACATTTCAAGCTACCAAGAGTATTTGTTTGATTGTGCTTTCGTAAACCCAATTTGAATCTAAAGGTCCTAAACGAATATTACTGGCTTCCTGCCGAGGTCAAATCATATTCGAAGCACCGGGGACAATTCATAGCCTCGATTGTGTTTTTAATCCGGTGACCCAGGGATCCCCCCCCCCCCCCAATGATCTCACACCCCGGGGGGTGAGATCACTAGTGGTCACTCATTGGTCACTCATTGGTCCCCCCTCAGGGATTTCTCTCCCCCCCCCCCTCCATAAACGGTTTGCTGAGTGAACATGAACTTTAATAAATGTTCACTGTTAAGACTGTTGTAAATGTTGGTTAATGAAATGATGAAAACGCTTGCTAGTGTACTCGTGTTTCGGTCGTGTTGAGTTCTAAATCAGATTCTCATAGTATTTTGATGCAATTTGTTTTTGGGCTTGTACTGCACTGATACACAGGTAACCCGAATAAACTAAGACGATAAAACAATTATTATTATTTTTTATTATAATATTTTTGTTATTAATTAAATTATGAACCGCTGTGCACTCGTGTTCACTCGTGTCCTGACTTATGTGGAGTTTTAGATCAGATGATCATAGTATTTGGATCCGAGTATTTGTGGGCTACCTGTGTTATCGTAGGGTAGCCTGGCTTACTTGAAGTCGCTCGTGTTCTACTTGTGTACACTCGTATTCTGACTCGTATGGAGTTTTATATGAGATCGACTATGTATGCGTACTTTCGCATCTGATTGTGCGTTGTTATGTGCAAAACACGCAGGTATATGAGATCATCCGCGTTACAAAGATACGCCGGAGTTCAAGCTGCGTGCTGAACTTGATAAAACTGAACTGCAAAGCAAACGCCGATCCTTTGGCGTTTAGATGAAGTGTACTACCATTTAAGCATGAACCGTCGATTACTGAATTGTCTATAAAATCCAAATCATTACTATCGCAGAAATATTTGAGGTTATTATTCACATGTGAACAATTAGCGTTGAAATCATGGTCTTTCGCTATGAGTTACTGCAGATAGGCCGATTTTGCGAGCCCGGAAATTTCGCCTTGGCTGCATTGGCAAGAGCTTTCATCTTGGTTGTACAAATTTGTGGCCTTTGTAGAGGCCTGGCTGGATAAGATAAAGTTTTCAGGGTGTGAAGGATATTTTTTTGTTGATATCCCCGATGACATACACATTTTACAAGTACATGTATATGAGAGCTTCCAGTCAGCTGTGTAAAGATTTTCGTGTAGTGCAGAAGCGTTGTACGGAACCCCAGCGTCAAACCAGAATCGATTGAAGCATAAGGGTTTTCCAATACGAACTGAGACAGGCCATGATAATGACTTCACAGCCGTCTAAGAAATGGTCAGGTTGTCAGCTCGTGAATAAGGGTACCGGATGTCTCGATCCCATCATGAGCTGAGGGGTACACGATCCGTCTTACCGGAAGTCAGATCCTAAAACATGGAACACATTAAAGAAAGATACGGATTGTAAGGGGATCTGTATGAGCGACGAAGCAACTCGAATGATAGGAGTCGATTAGACCCGACATACGGGTAGATGACAGGCAACCACCTTACCATCATCCCACCGCGTTAAGACTGACCGACCGTCCGTTTTATCCAATTATCGGATAAGTGTGCCTCAGCTTTATAACGGGACTATTCTAGGGTTCCCTTTCCGGTTCACTTTGGAGCAGGAAGGGAAACTCGACAATCATCCATGATAATACTCAAAGCCCATAATATTTACTAGAGCTAGCCAGGCTTTGATTCACTGGTAAACAACGTTAAAGTTTCAATTTTAACAATTAATGTTGATTAGGGTTACCAAAGTATTCAGCTATAAGTAAAATATATTTTGGTATGAGATTCGTCTATCCTTCATGACGGGTTGGGTCGACTCAATACGAGTAGAGTTAACCCACCGTACAGAAACAATATTGTTCTTTTACCCACAATGCTTTGCGCGCGAAAAACTTTAAATCCGTTATAAAATCGCGGTAGAGTGGTTTTAAATCTTAAAAGCAAGCAAGTACAAATGCTGTTGCCAACCCACTGTTATTGAAGAGAATAGATGATTTCTACGTATTATTTTGACCGTGTTAGGATCGCAAGGAATTGTGGTCAAATGTACAGCCACCAATTTTTTTAGCCAGTTTTACAGGCTCTCGGGTTTTTTCGGAAATGTTAACTTTCGGGTCGGGTTTAGGTTACCTGTGGGCCGAGCGAGGCCCGGAGCCGCGCGAAGTCGAAGGCCTCGCTCGGCCCACAGGTAACCCAAACCCGACCCGAAAGTTAACATTTCCGAAAAACCCGAGAGCCTGTAAGCAGGCTACATATTTTTCGGTAGATTGGTCACCCAAAAGCAGCCCTTGCAATCCTGTATCTTCCTTTCATGTATTCCATGTTTCATGACCTGACGTCCGCTAAGAAGGCTCGACTACCTCCGCTTGGGAAAACTGATGTAGAGTTAAAAGATGAACCGATATCGGACAGCGATGTTAAATCACTTGTCTGTCCATTTAAATCTTAGAGATCCATACTACTAGGTGCTATCTATTGCTCTCCGTCAACAACTACTGAAACCGACGTCACTAAACTTGAGCAAAGCTATACGGAGAGCGCCAGTCCTACTTAAAATGCAATGGAACGAGCATTGTTTGTGACTTCACAACTTGTTACTACTGTCATACGGCCAATCATTGGAATTTATAATATAAATTCCAGGGATGATCTTAAGAATAATAATAATAATAATAATAATAATATTTTGACAGGAAAGCTCCACTCACAATTTGTGATTTTCAGGGAGGTCCTGTATTAAAAATATATATTTCACTAATATATGGAAAACAGGAAAGTTAAATGGTTGAAATAAAATAGATATAGAACAAGGATTATTATGAAATTAAGTTATGTGCCAGTAAGATTTAAAAATTGATAATGTAGTTGATTGTATAACTTCAGAGTCTAAAGAGTTCCAGTCTAATAGTGCATGGTAGGTAAATTTCTGCTGTCCCCAATTCCTACGTGCGAATGGTAAATGTAGATTGTGCTGACGGCGTGTATTATATGTATGAAAGTCGTGATTCTTCTTTAATTTAAAGTTGAAGTCCACCATGCTATTTAAGCATTTGAAGATAGTAATACAGCGATGATAGCGCCGTCGAAGGTACAGTGGTTTCCAGTTTAATAGTTCGAGTACTTGAGATGCAGAAGAGCTTGAGGGAAAGTCGAGCATAAGTCGAGCAGCATTATTCTGAAGAACTTGAAGGTGATCCATGAGGACGGTATTATTCTTATCTCCCCAGACGATATCGGCATAGTCAAGTAAGGGAAGGACAAGAGATTTATAGAGAGTTAGCCGCGCATGCAAGGGCAGCAAATGCTTTACCCGGCGGATGATGCCAAGACGTTGATTGACTTTATTACTGACTCTATCCACATGTTCTGACCAACTCATGTTCTGACTGACTGTCACTCCTAAATATTTAAAAGAGTCAGTTCGGTCAAGAGCAGAGCCATTTATGGTCAGTGAAACCTCTCTGAAATCCTTGAGCTTGCGTGCGCTGCCATAAATTATGAACTTGCATTTAGATGTATTCAGTGTCAAGAGATTGCTGTTAAACCATTGACATATGGACAGAAGATCAGCGTTCAATTTATCTTTAAGTTCCTGGGCATTAGTCGAAGAGCAGTAAATTACTGTATCGTCAGCGTAGAGGGACACCTCGCAGTAATTAACACATGAGGGTAAGTTATTTACATAAACAAGAAATAGTAGTGGTCCTAAGACGCTTCCTTGAGGGACTCCGACAGGAACTTTCTTGGGAGAGGAAGAGACATTTGCCAAGTTGGTGATTTGGCTTCTGTTAAATAGATAGGACTTGAACCAGTTCACACTTGTGTCAGAAAAGCCAGCTGTTACTAGTTTATTGAAGAGAATAGTATGGTCAACAGTGTCAAACGCGTTTGACAAGTCCAGGAAAACAGCACCGGTTGCTAGATCACTGTCCATATTCCCAAGGATAGTATCGGTGAAATGGGTAAGAGCGATCTCTGTTGAGAGTTTAGGTCTGAAGCCAAACTACCTGGGTGTAAGGATCTTTTCATCCATAAGGTAATTATATACTTGTGCATGGACTGCCTTCTCAAGGATCTTACTAACTGTCGGGAGGATTGTAATCGGCCTGTAATTGTTGGCGTTGCTTCGATCACCAGATTTGAAGAGAGCTGTTACTTTACCAAATTTCCAGATAGAAGGGAATGTAGAAGACTCAAGTGAGCGATTGAATATCTTGGTCAAAGCAGGAGTTATGACGCTTGCAGAGTCTTTCAGCAGTCTGGCGCTAATGCGATCAAGGCCAATTGATTTATTTATATTGAGCATTTTTAGTTGTCTTTGCACAAAATTTTCTTCAATTGAAATGAAGACAAAGTTTCGAGACCTAGCGATAGATTCACCAGAAGGGGGTCGTGGATAGAACAAATCAAGGCTTGCTTTTATTTTAGCAGCCAATTTAGATCCTACTGTTGAAAAATGATTATTTAAAACTTCAGCAATCGACTTTGAGTCAGTATGTGGTACGCCATCGACTTCAATACATGAAGGGATTGAGGATGTCTTTCGCGAAGTAATTTCGTTCAGTGTTTTCCATAGTTCACCGCTATTTCCCCTGTTCCTAGTAATAAGGTTTAAATAGTAATCATTTTTTGACCAGGTTGTTTACGTAGGATTTTATCTTTTTGTACATGGACCAATGGAATGACGATCTTGATTTAATGGCCTTCCGGTGGTGGTAATCTCGGTCTTGCATGGCGTTGCATAACTCTGAATTCATCCTGGGCACGTGTATACCCTTGATTCTAGATTTTTTAATTGGAGCATGTCGATTGGCTGTATCCGTAAATAGTTGGTTCCAAGTTTCAACTGCGCGGTTTCATTGGATGCTCAGCGTGTTTGATTTAAGGGCTAGAGACTAATGTGCTTTCTTTGTCGGCAGAAGGCGGTAGAAGGTAGAATGCAGTATGAAGAAATTTTAAGTTCATCGTACAGTCAGCAAGTGTCTATATCAGGGCTCGAAATAACTAACGGGCAGGCGCCGGACATGTCCGGTCAAACGTAATTTTACTCGGACACGACCCGTTTTTGGCCGGTCAAATATCGAAACAATGAAAACTTTTAGAATAGTGGCCCCACCCACATGCTCAAATGGCAGACAAGTTGCATGATACCAATTTTTGCCTTGACAAAAACAAATTGTAATAATCCAAGTCAAGTTAGCAATGACAATTACACTAAGGTGATAGTTTTACTACTCTTATTTGCAGAAGCAACCTCCGATTTAGTTCGTCATGGAATGTAAGGAAAAGATAAAACGGCAACGTTCGATTACAACGAAAAATCACTTATTACACTTTAGCATTAGTTCAACAATTTATTTAATTTCAAACATATAAATTATTGGAAGCCGAAACATTGCCGACTCGGGTCTCTAGAACCAACTAACTTTACACAATCTCAACGTTCCGATGCTCGTGATAATTGTTTTTTCGGGAACATGATTAATGTCTAACGTGATTATAAACTAGCTCAAAATTACGTTTTCTTTTATTAAAGGTGCATGTGACCGGTCAACATGACCGGCAGTCCAAGGATTTGTCCGGTCAATACCCAATTCTGACCGGACATTGACCGTTGACCGGCCGTTATTCCAAGCCCTGATGTATTCGAACAAACATAGTTTGTTTACAAAACGACTCTAACGCGTCGCCTTGTAATATTCAAACTGAGTGCACAGCAGTGCGTTTCAACTGAAATCAATTGTAAATAACTAGTGCAAAAGAAACCAAAGATTCCTTATCGCACATTGATTGCCTTTGTTTTCCTTCATCAATTATTAATAAGTTTGATATTCATAATTTTTGTTTTTTGCTATAGGACATGCCTAAGGAAAGAATTGCCCATGCTGCTACTCAGAGAAGTGCACCCTGTGCTACCGAGAAACGTCCACAGTCAGAGAAACTGGGTAATCTTGAGGACAATAGGACGCCATTCCTTGACCATAAGGACCATGTTCCAACCCAGATTGAGCCTGCAGATCATGTTGGGATACACTCTGGAGAGAAACCATATAATTGTAAGCAGTGTGGAAAGTGCTTCAAGAGGTCTAGTAACCTAATTGAACATGTTCGAATACACTCTGGAGAGAAGCCATATAATTGTAAGCAGTGTGGAAAGTGCTTCAACCAGTCTGGTAACCTTACTTTACATGTTCGAATGCACTCTGAGGAGAGGCCATACAAATGTAAGCAGTGTGGAAAGAGCTTCAAGCAGTCCAGTAGCCTAACACAACATGTTCGAATACACTCTGGGGAGATGCCATACAAATGTAAGCAGTGTAGAAAGTGTTTCAAGCTGTCTGGTAATCTGACTCGACATGTTCGAATGCACTCTGAGGAGAGGCCATATAAATGTAAGCAGTGTGAAAAATGCTTCAAACAGCCTGATTACCTAACTAAACATGTTCGAATACACACTGGAGAAAAGCCGTATACTTGTAAGCAGTGTGGAAAATGCTTCAATCAGGCTGGTACTCTAAGCCTACATGTTCGAATACACTCTGAAGAAAAGCCATATAATTGTAAACAGTGTGGAAAGTGCTTCAAGCGGTCTGGTGAACTAACTATACATGCCCGAATACACTCTGGAGAGAAGCCATATAATTGTGAGGAGTGTGGAAAGTGCTTCATGCAGTCTAGTAGCCTAACTCAACATGTTCGAATGCACTCTGAGGAGAGGCCATACACATGTAAGCAGTGTGGAAAGAGCTTCAAGAAGATTGATAACCTAACTCAACATGTTCGAATACACACTGAAGATAAACCATATAAATGTAAGCACTGTCAAAGGTGCTTCAATCACCCTGGTCACCTAGTTAAACATGTTCGAATCCACTCAGTAGAGGCCATACAAATATAAGCAGTGCAGAAAGTGCTTCAAGGACTGTGGTATAGCTTAATTAAACATGTTCGAATACACTCTGGAGAGAAACCATATAAGTGTAAACAGTGTGGAAAGAGCTTCAAGCAGTCTGGTGACCTAATTAGTCATATTCGAATACACTCTGGAGAGAAGCCATATAATTGCAAGCAGTGTGAAAAGAGCTACAAGCACTCGTAACCTACATGCTCGAATACACTCAGGATACACAACATTGAAATGAAGTATGTGCTGCTAGTGTTAATGCCGAGTTCAGTAGCTTAGTAAAAGATACTTGGAAACACACCTATTAATTTACATTTGTAGATATATAGGATCATCTATTGGCTCAGTAATGCCCAGAATAACATATATTTCGCTTATGTTATTGAGATGTAAATTATGTGCCAAAATAATTTAACAAAAGTACATTGATAGAGAAGATGTTCTAATGATTCGTACTCAGTGTGACAGAAAGAACAGAGGGGAGACACTATCTTTTTAATTTTTGCAAAGTAAATAAACAAACGTGCTGACGTCGTGCTTGCATATTGGAAACTAATTAAGCGCTCGGGTAAGCAGACGTTACTTTTTTCTTCGAATTTATGAGAGTGAAATAATACATCTGCATTAGCAGGCCACGTTCCTTGTGATGCATAAGAATTATCAAAATACTTTTAGCGGTGGGAAATACTGCAACTTTAAAGATAAAATAATTGTAAATATTTTCCGATGGGGTTTTGCTTAAAATATTAAGGTCATCATTAGATCTAAGATAACAATTATGAATGTCAAGGGGTTCAGTCAGATTTGAGATTAAAGAACAGTGTTCTTTCCATTCTTTATTCCATTCTTTTGGAAAGGAGTCGTACATGCCTCTTAATGAGAACATTTCTATTGGGTTAAGTTTTGGAATATCTGTTTTTAATTTTACCTTGTTTGTTAAATAAATCTCCAATCTTACATATAGTTTTATTAAACAGGGATTTCTTATTTATACAAATAAATATGTTATTCCATATAATCTGATTTGATAGTTCCTGATAGGTGCGCATGTTTGAGTTATTTAGATAAGACCAGGATACCAAACATTCTTTGTAATATTTTGGTAGGTCCAAGGGGAGCTTTGAATATTCAAAATTACATTGAAATAATAACTTGCCTCCTACTTTTTTTAAATAGTGATTAAAGATAGTTTCACAGAAACATGACGATTTTTCAATAAATTTTGTGATACATACAATTCGTTGCGTTTGGATTAACGAGTCAATATCGGGCATCCTCAGCTCTCCATTTTGGATATCATTTATTAGGGCAAGTCTCTTGATTTTACATTGTATCTTTACCATTCCAAACAAAATCATGGAGCAACTGGTTGATTTCCTTAATAAAATTCTTATCGACAGAATTAGGACATCGCCAGAAATTCGAGACATTGAGGCCTGATAGTATATAGATGGTAGACATACCATGTATGTTACATTGGGACACTATAACGCAGGATACATAAAGTACCAACCCGTAATTGGGTTACACCACTCACCAAACTCGTCTCTTTTGGTCCGTTTAGGACCTACTTTCCAAAAGGACAAATTAGCTTGAATAACTGCTGGCTGTTTAAACAAACAGAACAAGGTTTCCAAAGCTGCCATGTTTGTTGGATTTGGTCACTTGTGGTCAGAGTTATGGCAGTCTCAAGACGAGCAATATTACGGGTTTTAGCGTGCAAATATGGAGTCTGAGGTTTCTTGTCGAAAAGCTGAATTTACAAGAAGGAAAATGAATTATCGAAAATTAACTTTGGGACATCAGAAGGAAAGAATACGGTAGTTCTTGGTTATATTTACAACTTTTCGTGCGCACATTTTTTGCTAAGGTTTTAGATTTGCAGCAGATACATTTTATAAACTCTTATCTGCATGTTTTTACTAGAAATCGTTAATGTCCACTGTAAATAAATCGAACTTTTATGCTTCCTCTAAAATCAAAGAAATGAATCACCAAAGTTTACCACTTGGCTTTGAATTGCTTTGAATTGAATTGATAATATCTGTAGAAATAATGCCTCGATCACACATTTTTACGATTGTACCGTATTTCATGAGAAATAAGGAAAATGTTTAGGATCCCATACATTTCTCTGTAAATTTTCACGACTCATTTCACACAGTGAACAGGGGTCAATATGTATTGCGCAATAACCATGTTGGGATAGCGAACGTTTTGATAATTTGTATTTTTCCTAGTAACGTTAGACCTCCATTTCCAGCTATTTAGGATGTTTTTCAGGGATTTTAAAACAACATCGAAATTATGTTTCTTTGAAAGTGTCGGATTTTTACTGCTGTTTTCATTTGTTGAAGGTTTAACTCTTTCGCTGAGGCTGTCATAGATCCAAGACAAAGCGCGTCTGTCTTATCTTTGTTTTTTTCAAATCCGAATACTGGCCAAAACGTATCGTAATTTGATAATGGAATGATTCTTTATCTTTAAGAAAGGCACAACAATGACTATTTTAATTTCTTCGTCTACTTTGAGTCCCCTTATATTATCTCGAATATGAATTGCTAGAGTTTTCAAGACAAGAATGAATAGATATGGCGAACGAGGATCTCCTTGGTGAACACCACGAGATGTATTGAAATAGGGTGTGGCAAAACTATTGATATGTTTGCAAAAAAAAAGACGTCGGTCCAAGCAATAAAAGAGGGTCCGAAGTTATATTTCCAACGCTTTTCGGAGAAAATTCCGGTTAACAGAATCGAAAGCTTTATCAAAATCTATAGTCGTTAGCAAGGAATCTATGTTCTTTAGTTTTGTCCAATTTAATAAATCATCAATTATTCGAATAGCGTCGAACATCGTTCTACCTTTCAAAAATGTGTTTCGATTGTGGTGTATGATATTTGGCAAAACCTTTTCTAATCTTTTTGCAATTGACTTCGAACCTATCTTTACATCAACGTTGACAATTTAAAGGGGCTGTGTCACGGTAAGACTGTACATTCATTTTTCCGCGCCGGAAACAGCTATTTCCACCGAGTTTGATATGAACTAACGAACCACTCGGCCATGTGGGATGCTTAAAATGAAAGCAAATATGCAAAAAATAACTAACAAACAGTGTATATAAACAGTCTCCAGGGAAAATATTGAAAATACTTTCAATCAAGCATTGAGGGAGGGAAGTTTAACTGTTTGTATCCAATTAACAGCCACTAAACGAGCGATTACTCGATACATGCGCAGTACCATGACATAGCCCCTTTAAATCGGTCTCCAATTCTTAATTAAACGCCTATATTTGTCTTTTTTTCGATTTAAAGGGAACCTAGGCTGAAAAACAATGTTTGCTCAAGTGTTTGTTATGGATGCCTAAGTCTGTTTCTGTGTTTGTTTCCTGTAAATTGTACACTAGATGTCATTTATGCACCGATTTTCCTTCTCGATAAAACTCATTTGAATTTCCTGCCCGCCGCCATGTTGGATGTCATGACGTCACAGTGTTGCCCCTATTGTCGCATAACAAAAGAGCTATTGTTTTCTGACAATAAGGCAACACTGTGACGTCATAAAATTCAAGATGGCGGCGCGCAGGAAATTCAAATGAGTTTTATCGACAGGAAAATTGTTGCATAAATGACATCTAGTGTACAATTTACTGGAGACAAACACAGACTTAGGCATCCATAACAAACACTTGAGAGAAACATTGTTTTTCAGCCGAGGTTCTCTTTAAAGGGGAACTAAACCCTAAAATCAACCCAATGTCTATACAAACATATATTCGAAATAAATAGGTTCTGCTATTTAATTTTTCTGTGTACGTTGCGCGTCTATGAAAAGAAAATCCGAAAACCTTACTCACAGCCTCTGCTATGTACAGACGGCTCAAGTCTCGAATTTGTGACGTATATAGGGGAATAAATTAGTTTTGCCATGCTGTCCCCGACATTGAATAGCAGGACTAATGGCTTCTAATTACGGACCATTGTGTTTTCTTTGTGCTGGAGGTGTGATCATTCTTCCTTGGTATGTGTGACGTACGTTATGGGGAAATTTGCACTGTATTGAACCGCCACACAATATAGATGTTTCAGCGGAAAATCGGACTTGGAGACTAATTTTCTCCTCATAGACGCGCAACACAGAAAAATAAAATAGCAGAACTTATTTCTTTAGAATACATCTTTGTAAAGAAGTTGGGTTGATTTTAGGGTTCAGTTCCCCTTTAAGTAATTATAGCTTGTTTTTGAGAAGTAGATAGTCGGCCATACTTATAGCAACAATTTAAACAACTGACTAACGTTAAACCTAAAAGTGGCCAAAAGGTCTCATAAAATTCTATCGTCAGGCCATCGTTGCGTGGCGTTTTATTTTTTTGAAAGGTTGTCAATATGTTAAAACACTCGGAAGGAGGTTGTTCTCCCTCGCAGTTTTTGCGTAGAGGACGAAAGTTTTGGTATTTTAGGTGAATTAAGAAGGGGCAAGTGAGCACTATAGAAATTACCATAAAAAGAGTGTAATTCAGCCATTATCGTTTTAGGGTTAATAATAACTTTACCATCATATGCATCGTTTAAGAGTTTTTTAATAACTTTTTTTCTTCTTAGAATTTCCAAGATTAAGAAAATAGTTGTTATTCTTTTCACTTTTTTTATACCAAGTTGCTCGTGACCGAATAATTGCGCTCCTTATAATATACTAGTTGTACTCTGCCTCGTATTCTGATTTGAGAAGGTCCAGTTCATCTAACGTCTGTTGTGATGGTGATTCAGCACAATTCTCTTCGGCTATCTTGAGATTTTGTTCGATTTGACTAAGTTTGATGAACGCTTGTGATTTATATATTTAATCGCTTGGGTCCGCGAAAATTAAGGATTAATCATGCGTAATACATACGTTTTCGGAGAGCGTAATTGAAAACAAAATATACGGGTGACTCGATCGCCTCGCTCTGTATTCCATTACATTCTCTCCATATTATGATAAAAATATATACATAGACAAGCCTATGGGTGGAGCTCCATTTTTTACATTGAAACGTCTACAGGGGACTCGGTTCTAGCCTGCGTTGCGGCTCTGGAGTATCGGAACGCAGCGACCGAAGAATTGGGGGATTGGAAAGAGAACAAAAGGGGGAGGGGGTGGGGAGGAGAGGAAGAGAGAGCCTGCCGGCAAGCCATGGTTATTTTGATAACTCTCGGCCTCATAAGGCCGCGTATTGCTATTGGGTAAAATGTGTGATTGACAGAAATCATCATATCAAACAACGAGTGTGGGACCTAGAAACCGCCATTTTGAATTTCCTGGTAGTTCTTCCAAATATGGAATATGGAATTTTCCTAATATGGAAGAGACCGCGGGAAGTTCAAAACGACACTTTTTGACACTATTTTATTGATATGTAAATGTTATTCATGCATGGCTTGCGATAAGAGCAGAAACCGATTAATATGGCGACAAACATACCGAGAATTCCCTCAGCGACTAATTTAAAGAAAGAACAGGAGCAAGGCTATTAGATATATTTTGTCTGGAAGAGATGTTCTAGCTGTAATCCCAACCGGCTGGGTTTGGAAAAAGTAGGATATTCCAAGCATTCACAAGTGTTAAAGACGTCGAAAATGATGGTCGGCTTGTCGTTTTGGTTATTGCATGCTCCTTTGGCTAGTATTGTGAAAGACATTGTCAGAAATTCATGCCACGCGTGCGCACTAGGCATTAAATTTCATCAATAAACAGATCCGGAGTTGCTCAGAATTTTACAGTAGTTTGTATGGAAGTTTTTTTTGGGGGATACATTGGGTGATGGTATTATAGCGAAACTCATTTGTCCCGATCAAAGCGATTTCTAAATCATATTGGCTTCCGTAAAATTGTATTCTTTCAAGTTATAACGAATAATTATGGCTTCGAAAAGAATCTGAAATGAGTTAACTGACCTCCATGTTATGACCTCCATGTTGACAGCCATCTCCTTCCTTTCAGCCGTTATGATGGTTGCTCTGATCAACTTTACAATATAAAACTCGGGTGGTTATTGTTTTGTCCCGATTCAGCCGAGTAGTTTAAAAGACGTTATATTGCCCAGATAGATCCAAATATAACTTCACCTTATCCTCGAGCTTCGAATTGCGAACAAATATGAGTAATTTTAAGGTTTTTCGACGGCCACAGCAGGGAAGAATGCCGTAAACACGTAAGTCCTTTGCACATCTCTTGCCTCTCTCTTCGAAACGCTTTGTCCGCCATTTCTCTCTCGGTTTGCCTGTACAAGCCTGGGAACTGGTATATTCTTAACTGTTCTTTCATTGGCTCTATTATAACTTTCATATATAAGAGCTTGTCTGATAGGGCTAAAAAAATAACGCGGCATTGAAATAAAATATGCAAAACTAAATCGTGACTGTATTCTCTGTAAACGTACTCGGTTACACTGTTTACCTCCCGCTTGGCTATTAGCCGCTCTACTTATAATAATCCGACATAGCTAGAACTTTCCAACTACGCAGTTCATAAACACTAGAAGCCTTTCGAATTCGACCGCTTTCGCAATTCGCTTCGAGCAGAGCGTTTGGCCTGGAATAATGGCTGAGCGAGCCTGAGAACAAGTAATTTATGATGGGCAGGCAGATTTGCATAATTTTATACCCCGCCCACAATGGCATGAATTTCTGACCATGTCAATTGAACCAGTTAAGTTAGGTTATCCTGCTGCCAAACTTTCAGACCTAAAACCCGAGGAACAACAGAAGTGCAACTTCAAATTGCTGTTTAGTTCTTCAGAAGAAGTAATGAGAGCGAATTTCGCGATGGGCTGAATAACCCTGTTCAAGTTCAATCGGAAGTTTCATCTCTTCGAGGAACAGGCTTGTGCTTCCGAAAATACGAGCTGTTTTGATGATTTCGTAACGCTGCGTGGATGGTTTTTAGCACTTCTTTTGACTTCGTTCCGGTGTTTTGTGGTCGGCAGTGTTCTTTTCTGATTTGGTGGCGACTTTATATTCAGCGGCAACGAGTTCTCTTTATCTTAGTTATATTTATCCTGCAAACCTTCTCGAACAAAGGTGTAGTTCTCTACTGCATTTCGAATGTTCCTTCCTCGAGAACGACAGACTCGCTCTGATAGAGCAGCAGATTTCGGAATATGAAGACCGCTCTGACAGTGCAGCAGATTTCGGAATATGAAGACCAATACTTTTGCAGGCACCAGCTAGAATTAATGCTCGGCTCTCTTTTCTTTCTGAAGGCTTGAACAGATTCTCGCCGTGGAAATATTTGAATTACCAAACGCTACCTTAAAACATACATTAAATATCCTGCAAAAGTCGTTGACATTTACCGGCCCTGTCTTCACATATTTTTTTCGGAGTTTGAGCTGACATTCTCCAAGTTCGTATATTTTTTGTTTTGAATTCTACGCTCGAGTTGAGATTCCTTGAGATTCCACGCGTGAGTTTGACAGATATTAAACATGGGTTTCACTTCCGCCGCATGATGATTGGATGAATCGGTCGAATGACTTACTAATTTTATGCATTTTAATTAGTGGGTGGATACGAAAATAACCATGGATTGCCGGCAGGCTCTCTCTTCCTCGCCTCCCCACCCCCTCCCCCCTCTCTTTTTTCTCTCGCTCTAATCCTACTAATCTCCGCTCGCTGCGCTCCGATACTCCAGAGCCGCAACGCAGGCTAACTCAGCTCACTCTGTATGCCATTCCATTCTCTACACGTTATGATAATAATATATACATAGACAAGCCTTTGGGCGGAGCTCCAATTGTTACATTGAAACTTCATCTGGTACAAGCAACGGGACCGAGTCAGAGACCAGAGACCAACACAACTTTTACACATGTATTGTACAAGTCTGGCCATTGTTTTCCAGTTGTTGTTTTTGGAAAATTACCAGAATGAGAAAAGAGCTACATATGGTGATACCCGATGCAAAAATGGGGGGAAACGATGTTTCGGTCGTGGACTCGAACCTACGAGCTTGCAAACTGGGAACCCTTAAGTTCGGAGCCTGCGTTGTCTGCTCAGCTGTCGCAACACAAATCGATGTCAATGGGACGGGCGAAAAGGTACCGGAAAATATACGACGCATGCGCTTACCTTTTAGTCGTCTTTGCTGGTAGCCTGTTGTTTTGGACGCTTTCAAAGTCGACGAGGTGGCAGAATTCTAGATTTCCACCTGCTATTGCCTAGAATCTGAAATTTTTAAGTAGTTAAATAGTCAGTAATCATAGTTATTTTAGGTGTTTTTTTATTCACTCTTGTCTTTGTTATTTAATGAAGCTTATATTTAGGGTAGCGTTTACCACCCATATGCTTGCCTATATATGTTATTCTGATAATGTGGAGAGAATGTAATGTCATGCAGAGTGAGGCGAGTCTCCTGTAGACGTTTCAATGTAACAATTGGAGCTCCACTCATGATCATAGGCTTGCCTATGTATATATTATTATCATAATGAGGAGAGAATATAATGGGATACCGAGTCAGCCGAGTCCCTTGTAGACGTTTCAATGTAACAATTGGAGCTCCACTCATAGGCTTGCCTATGTATATATTATTATCACAATGTGAAGAGAATGTAATGGGATAGACTTTCTCAAAGTTATTCTTAGCCCCCCGCACGAAGGACTTTTCCCACTTGCAGCGCGCCAAATTTACCGGTTGATTTTTCAACCGGAGGCGTGGCTTATGACGTACTAAGATTGCCCAATCACAAAGCGTCAATTCTTCATGCATTGTATGTTGACGTGTCAAGTCAGTCGACCGTGGATGTGGTATTTACAATTTGATTCTACTCAGAAAGAGCGAAATGTAAGCTCCGCCCCTGAAATGTGTTTTCGCGCCAAAACATAATCCCCCGATTCAATTTCCTGCAAGTGAAACAAGTCGAACTCGCCTCTCGCTTCGATTCTCGCGTTCGCTTTTTGACCCAGTAATCGCTTCTCGCTTCGATTCTCGCGTTCGCTTTTTGACCCAGTAATCGCTTACCCAATGACTCAGCGAGTTCGACTTGGAGCAAGTCTAGTAATGGGATACAGAGCAAGGCGAGTCACCCGTACGTTTTGTTTTCAATTACTCTCTCTGAGAACGTATGTATTACAAACGAAAATAAAGGATTAATAACTTGTGATTTCAAACGTTTCAGGAAATTGGCTGTGTGACGCATGATTAATCCTTAATTTTCGCGATTACATATAGAAATCACAAGGATACAGAGCAAGGCGAGTCACCCGTACGTTTTGTTTTCAATTACTCTCTCTGAAAATGGCCTTATAACATAAGGCAATGATTACTGAATTTTGATTGGCTTACAAGCAGGGCATTTTTCTCAATCAAGGGCCTGATTACTGACATCTCATTGGATGTTGGTTTGTCGCTGAAGTTTGCAGAGAATTTCCATGGCGAGTTCGCTTCAGCTCGTGTGCACTTATGCTCCAAAAAGCAAACAAATAACAGCAGAAATGTTTATAGGTAAGTCAACTAATAAGTGTTATTTTACAAATTTCTAAAGGATATTTTGAGCGAATATAGTGGTTTAGTATTTTGTCATGTATTTTGTTACTGCGAAGTTGACTAAGTTATCCTTGATCTTGACGTTTGTTTGTTTGACAAAATATGTCCAAAAGCTTCTCATTCCCGCTTTACACCTCTTTGTAATTGCAAATTATAGTTATCAAGGTCACAAATCCCAGAAGTTTCAAATAATTACATTCAAAACATTGCGTTTTTCTGTCGAGTTTGAGTCTTAAGCTTTTCACGCGTTCAATGGACTCGGAAAATCTATTCCGGTCATGACGAGTCTGCGGACGTCAGCTGTTTTCCCTGTGAATACTTTTTTTCACATACCGGAGGCTTTTGACACTATCGATACTCATGTGAGACTTAAAATCTTTCAAATTTTTAAATATTAAGAATGTCGGACATTTGGAAAAATAGTGATTTTACGCTCCTGAGTGAGGATGGAATCGTGCGGTTTTTTTTTTTTTTTTTTACCGGAAGTGAAATGTTCGCAGGTTTTACTGCTGACAAAATCTACCGTTTTTACAGCTATCCCGCAATTAACTGCATGCTTGGGTAGCTGAGGTTTCTGTGTAGAGTTTGATACCAAATATGTGAACCTTTGAGCGATTTTACTGGGTAAAATCAGCCCGAGATTCTCATCGATTCACGAACCGGAAACACGGTTACGACGGATGGAGCATCGTGTTGGTTTTTAGTTCGATTTGTAGCGACTTTACGGGAGAACGGCAAAAGGAAATCTTAATGGTCTCAGCAGCCCTTCACCTCTCAAAACCTAGCCTGCTTGCCGGCTCTCCTGTAATTTTTTTCGGTCGTTTCTTTTCGGATTGGGTCACCTGTGGCACGCGGTCAAAATGGGGCAAGGACAAAAATGAAGGGAGGGGGAGGGGGAGGGGAAAGGAGGGGAAGAAAGGAGAGCCTGCACGAATGCCATTGTTTTGAGAGTATTTACCGTTCGTCCACGAACGGAAAATTCCCATTGGCTAGAATGTGACAGGTGTCAAGTTTTACATTAAGCACACACGAAACCGAATCCCGCGTGACATATGTAGTTACATCGGTCGTAACACAAACGGAGACATTTCCATTCGGCTGAAGTATTACTACTTTCACACTGGTATCCTTCGTTTCTGTAACAACATCAATATTTAAAAAGTTGAGTGAGCACTTCATCGGCACTTTACTCCTGTTGAACTTGAAACAAATACTTTCTCGACGACCGCGAAGAAGTCGTTTTTATTGATAAATATTCAGACCGTGGTTGTTTTCTTGCCAACGGGCTTTGATCGGGTGTCTAAACTGTTGTTGGTAGCTGTCGTTTGCTTCGAATGGCTTCAGGACTAGGACTACTGCAGCTTTCTCCAGCTCCACTTACAAAGTTTTTCACGTAAAAGTACAAATCATTGAGAATTCTAATCTTCCTCCCACAGGGTTACAAACTCGACTCGATAAACCAGGAGAATTTGACAACACGGCTTCCTTCACGTTTGCATTTGGAAGGAATAAAAAGATTATCCATAGAAATAACTCTAGAACAACCTGGATTTCCGTACCTAACCTTGAATCAACACTTGCAAAGGCGACAAAAATCATCCACGGATGTTTCGACCTCTCTTACTGGTAATTACTTTCTTTGGGGTTTCTTCTTGGTCCATATGCACCATTTGTGTTATGATTAATACCGCAAAAATTTTGAACGTGGAGCGCTGAACCGGAGCGCTGCCATTTTGAATCGTGTTGACATTAAGCGCGATTTTCATTGGCCATTTTTTTCCACTTGGAGCGTGACAGGCTGTTAAGCGTGGTCAAGCGTGGAGGGGCGTAATTCTCAAAACAATGGCATTCGTGCAGGCTCTCCTTTCTTCCCCTCCTTTCCCCTCCCCCTCCCCCTCCCTTCATTTTTGTCCTTGCCCCATTTTGACCGCGTGCCACAGGTGACCCAATCCGAAAAGAAACGACCGAAAACAATTACAGGAGAGCCGGCAAGCAGGCTACTCAAAACCTTGCATTTTATTGGACTCCATTTGGACTGCACTGACAAAGAATTGCATTGTTTTAGGGTTAGGGTTTGTATTGTTTCAGGGTTAGGCATTGTTTTGATAGCCAGTACTATTCCACGTTCCGAGGAGGTGAATGCCGCCCCAATGGTCTGAGTGGATAATTTTGGATTACGATCGAGAACCAGGTCTAGTATGTGTATCTAGTAGTAGTATGAGAGGGATGGAATTATCCTGTTTTTGATGGAATTATCCTGTTTTTTTGCGGCGCTATACTAATTTTTGCGGCGCGCTCATTAATTCAATGACGTCACGGTTCTATTGTCTTAGACTCATGAATAAAGTGTGGTGGTTTCTCATTATCTATTGTCTTTCCGCATGAACAAAGTGCGGCGCGCTCATGAATAAAGTGGTGAGCTCATGAATAAAGTGTGGTGGTTTCTCATTATCTATTATCTTTCCGCATGAACGAAGTGCGGCGCTCTCATTATCTATTGTTCCTTTGGATGAGGTCATCGATCTATTCGGGCATGTTTGGGCAAAGCCTATTGTTTGGAGCAGCTGTAAAGCTAGAACCTGGGTCTCCGAATGAGTACAGCCCAAAGGTTTGAACAAGATGGTAGGATCTCGAGGCAATCATGGAGGAAGATAAGTTGTACGCTGTAGCCTATACACCTGATGGGGATAGATTTGGAGAACTAACTGAGTATGGAAAGAGAGCATCAAACAAGTCTGGCATAAGCATTCCCGGACATCAGTATTATTTTTTATCAAGGGAAAATATTTTCACTGAAAACTACCAAGCATTTGCTGAATTGTACAAAGCACACAAGATTAAAGGGAAGTTAAGGGAGTACTATTGGCCTGAGAAGAAGGAAGACACTTTGCTAACCGGTGATTCTTCACTAGACTTTTATTACTTACCCAAGCACATTATTGAAGGGGGATTTTACCACAAGAACACAACCGGAGACGGATTCGAAAAGATGAAAGTCTTTGACGAGTTCCCTAACGTGTGTAGAATCATTAAGAGTATCTTAATAGACTTGACCACATCCAACGCTGAGAAGATAAATTATATGCGGCTATTGATCCCGAAGGACCAACCCGTTTCCGTAAAACTATTCCAACATTTAGACCTTTTTCCTAAGTCTCCTAAGTATGGACACCATTTCCAGGAACTGCAGGAGGAGTTTGAGACAATGCAGAATGGTAGAGAGGGAAAGAAAACTTCCTAAACTATATGGTGTAGCTTCCTGTGATCACTGGGTTCAACGCTTAACCCCACGGGGAGAGCGCATGATGCGACTTCGCGGTGTAGATGTTTCTACGTGGGATACAAATATAGAAACTATCCTTAAAGGGAAGTGGAGCGATCGATCCTACAAACCTGATGCTGAGCCAGAGTTAACTACATTCATAAGCGGATGGAAGACTGATGAATATCAAGTTATGGCAGATCTCTTCTTAGAGTGTGTATCTAATGGCAACCTGAAATATGAACGATACCAACGGAACACTAGCTATGGGGAAATAATAGAGCTTGAAGAGAAGAGTCATGTACTCTTACCTCATGACTCTGGATTGCATTTTTCTTATTTACCGTATGATCTAGTAGAGGGAGGGTTCTACGAGGTGTTCAGAAATCACTTTCAACTTTGCCTAGATTACTTGAAAGTTCACTGGGGTTTTTACGAGATGTTAAAATTAATGTCGGCAGTTCTGTACGATCCAAATACTGAGGATCGGGAAAAGATCCATCACCTTCGTGCATTACTTCCTAAAGGAAAGATAGATGCAAAAACTTTGTGCAAGGCAAAGATGTTTGATGAACTAGATATTTTCCCTGTCTATGGCAAAGAACTTAGGGGATTGCGGGATGCATCACTTACGATTGAAAAGCAAGTAAACCATATGATTTTGTAAATGTCTGAAAGTACCTTGTGAGATGAAATACATTATTGGTGAAAGAACGTGTCTTTGGATTGTCCCTTTTGACCCTCGAAATTCGAGAAGTTGAATGAAAAAAGTAATAAATATCTAAACCCCTTTGTAGCGTAAATAGTAAAAACAAACTACCTTACTCGTTTTTACTCGTCTTTATTATTTTCCTTTACAGTTAATAACTCATAAGATAATTGTATACAAAATCCACTGTGACTCATAAGAGCAACTTTGCTATTGTTCTTACGGATTAGCGATAACTGAAGAGCCTATTGTTTTGAGGAAAACTATTGTGATGCAAATTCTTCTCTAAAACTGAACTATAATTACCATAATCAACAAAACAAACTATGATGTTTTTCTTGTTGACAAATTAAATGCTGCTTACTGATTGCTTATATTAAAACGATGACAAAGGTACAAATGTATTATTCATCGCGGAATCACTCTGTTCCGGTGTCCCCCCCCCCCCGTAATCTCACCCCCCCCCCCCGGGCGAGATCCCTAGTGAAGCGGATTTCGCCCCCCCCCCCTCCTAACGATTTGCTGAGTAAACATGAACTTTAATAAATGTTCACTGTTAAGACTGTTGCAACACTTGATTACTTGATCAATAAAACCGTCTATAAAACGAACTTACGATTGATCGATCGCGGTCTTCTTCACTGCGAACCATTGAGAACCAGACTAAAGTGAACTCTTGAAATACGATTGTTGACTATATTACAGCGCTTGAAAAACGTAATAATCACGCCGCTTCATTAAAACCAAAGCTAGCGCTGTTGACATTCTTTGCCTTTGGAGTCTTCTTTTCGCTTTCTATACTAAAGAGAGGCAATGGTATTCGTCTTATTCACTGCGAACCATTGGGAACCAGACTAAAGTGAACTCTTGAAATACGATTGTTGACTATATTACAGCGCTTGAAAAACGTAATAATCACGCCGCTTCATTAAAACCAAAGCTAGCGCTGTTGACATTCTTTGCCTTTGGAGTCTTCTTTTCGCTTTCTATACTAAAGAGAGGCAATTGGTATTCGTCTTATTAGAACAAATCTGTAGAGGAAGGCCGAAAATGTTGCTGTTCTTCTGTTACACTATTTTTGGCTAAGAGCTGTTAATTGGCTTTTGATCAAGTCGTGCTTGTGCCTGTATTAAAAACCAAACCATTAAAGTCCCGCAAGGCTAGAGTGATTGAGAGAGCACACAAAAGCGTCGCCATTGAGAATTACTGCAATTGCAAGTTAAGAAAGCTGTTTCTAGCTAAAGCAGCATCGAACGAGCTTGCTTTTAGTACGAGAGAATTGGAGGGGGGGCGAAATCCCCAGCTTAGTCTGTTTTCACTGGGGGACGAGATCCCTAAGGGGGGTTGAAATCCCTAGTGATCTCGCCCCCCCCCCCCCCCCCCCCTGGGGGGGGGTGAAATCCCTGGTGATCTCTGGTGATCCCTGGGGCGAGATCCCTACGACACCGGAATAGGTTGTTTTTGGAATTGTTTATTCAACAAGAATTTTCGGTGGTGGATTACAGCCTCGGTCGCTTCTTGCCATCCATAATCTTCCGTGTTCATCAAGTTTTGTTTTGTTTCCAAGATTTTTTGGAAATCAGGATCTTTTCTTAAGCTGTGAATCCATTTCATATCTTCCTATAGATAGGAACCAAAGCGTTACTGGCTTTGATTTCAGCAACTTCATGACTATCCCCATCGTGGAGATAACTATATCTGAATGTGAACACGTCTCTTGTCAGTAGGCCCTTTCGTCCCTTTTGTCTCCTTTTGTCCCGCTTTTTTTCGTTTTGAAATAAAAAAGAGGCATAAAAAAACGAAAAAAGCGGGACGAAAGGAGACAAAAGGGACGAAAGGGCCTACTGACGTCTGACAAGAGACGTGTTCACATTCAGATATAGTTATCTCCGTTTATCCCTTTCGTCCCTTTTGTCTTCTTTTGTTCCGCTTTTTTTCGTTTTTTATGTCTATGGCCTCTAATCTCTTCGTAAGAAATATAATTAGCCAGGGCTTATATGCACTTTTATAAGAAATGGGCTTTCTGTGGTAAAAATGCATACCACAGCCGAATCTCCGTATTTTTCTTGTATGCATACCACACTACCACAGGGTTTCCGATTTATTCTTTCGGTGGATGAGGGTTTCCCAGAACAAACCGTGGTCCTCGTCCCCAGGATCTGACAGAGAAAGGTACGAGGTACTGGGGACGAGGTTGTGATGGGTGGAGAGTTTCCTATCGGGATTCCTGTGGTTTGCATGTTACCACAGGAAGCCCATTTCTTCATGTCTCTCCACCGCCATTTTGTTTTGCTTGTCAAGCCGGTTGTGTGCCGTGTGGTGTTTCTTCTCTATTTGGTAAGTTTTATAGCATGCTTCACAAAATGGTAAGCTGGAGCGTTATATACTCATTATAAACTTAAACTTAAAGCTTAATTTTTAATAGCTTAAATTAGATTCTTAAGTTTTTATATGGCTTCTGACTCTGAGTTCTTTGCCAATGAGTGGGGACAAAGAATCTTGAAGATTGACATATTTTTCTTCAAAGAAGAATGATAGTTTGGGTAAGATTCTTCAATCAAGCAAATTCTAACCACTACAAGCGCTCCTGTATGCTGCACAATATTTTATAACGACTCTGCAGCGATAGAAGTAATGTTTTCAATTGTTTCTTCGAAGTAATGATTGGAAGCGCTCTGGGGAATTATGTTGTCTGTAAAATGATGCCGCAAATTATGTTTACCATTTAGCAAAGGATATTTCTATCCACATAGCTTGAATTGCTTCATTAGATATTTTTTCTAATACCTGGTAATTGAGCGTATCGTCTATAAACATTCCAACACTGGCATTGTTGTGCAGCACAGTCTGGAGCGTTTGTAGTGCTTATTTTACTTTCAGTTATTCCAATTATGCTAAAACGGAAGTCGAATTATTCCAACAATTTTATGTGTGTGGAGGTTCTCAAAATTACGATTAAGGCTTAGTACATTATTATAAAAGATGGAAAAACTGCTTTCAGTATCATTCTTATTTAATTAGATTTAATAGTGGGCTCTTCACTATGTGGAGATATTGGACTGATAACTTTACATTTAAAGACCCTTTAGCACGCCCCGTGATACTTTGTGCAAAACCCGTGTTTTTGTTTTGATTTCGTGTTCACTGACTGTGACAAGCGCCTAACTCAACAAGTAACTCAACAACCGTCGTCAAAATTCTATGGACCTCCATGAAACTTTATATAAACGGAAATAATGCCTAGTTTAAAAAAGCCCTAAAATCGATTCAGCGTTGAAAGCTGAGACTTATTCATTAATCAAACATCCACAAAGGTAGAACTTGGAAGAGAACTTGACGCAGGACGTTATTTAATTATTCAGCGCGTTCTAGGATTTTAAAACTGATGCACGAACACTTATTTCATATCAAATTATAGAGCAGAAACAGTTTGATTATTGATCAAATACACATCTAACTAATAATCTAGATGAGGAATAAGTCAAGCAACAACATACAGCAATGGAAAATCGGTAGCAGCAATAACTTTATTTGTTCGCTGAGGAGAATATTATAATAGTGTGTACTGACCGATCGCTAACAAAGTATTTGCGTTGACTTGACTTCGGTTTGAACACTTACAAGCTACTAAATATCAGAATTTTGAGTAACACGGATTCAACGGAAGAATGGCAAGGTATTCATTGAGTTTATCCACTGATATACACGCAACTAGAAAACTGAACCACAAATATCATACCGTTGGAGAATCGACAGTCCTTTGAACAGCCAGAGTCATCCTCTCAGCATCTGCTAAGCCGCCGGCTATTTACAAATGTACTCAGAAATGCAAGAATGCAGAGTACTCTCCAAACTCACCGCAGTTGCTTGTGTTTCCCTAACTGGAAGGTCGGAGAATTATCGGCGAATGATCTTCTTACCTTCGTTTTAGGAAGGAAGACAGACCGTGACAATGTTCTCGGCGGTTGTTCTTCGCTGGCGCCATCTCGGATTTGCTAGGCCGTTGGATGTCACACAAAATCTGTCAGCAAATTTTGGTTCAATATTTAAAAGAATGCCCTAAATAAGTTCTTAAGAAGAGTATTCATCGTATGTGCGTATATAATACTAACTATCAGCGGTAACAACAACGATGCAAGCAGATTCTTTACATGTAGACATTGCCGGTCACAGAACTGAATTTCGTGGTCCACGAAAATACATGTAGTTGTTTTGCGCAAAGCATCATGGGGCGTGCTAAAGGGTCTTTAAGCTTATAAGAGAAAGGAATCTAAAGGCCCATTCAAATGGCTCCAACATCGTCCAACATGTTGGATAGTAGTACAGTTAAAGGGATACCGAATGGTCAGTCAAAATTTGAAAGTGCTTGTCCTTTAAAGGCCTTTGCTCGAATGCTCACAGAAAATATTGCTCGTACTTGCTTTTTCTTAAGGTGCTCCGTTGCTCCGTTTTCTCTTTTCACCTCCGTTTTTTATAATTACATTGTTTCAGCAGCTGTGATAAAATAGAAAAATGTTGATAATATAACATTTTTTATGCTCATACACGTATGTAGTTAATGATTTTTTTTGCTGCCTTCTTTCTGATTTGCACAAACGTGTTTTACTAATTTTTGAAGTTTCCAAATTTATTTACTGTAAAGGAGAGATTTCTCACAAAACAGCACTAAATGGTTCTCAAGGGTTCTCAGTCTCTATTTAAACAAGAAACTAAGAACTGGAAGCAGCTACATCTGACGGCCAGCTGAGGACCAAGTTTCTAGGGGGAGTTCCTGGGGTTCCCAGTAAAATTTTGAATTTCAGATTCTTGGATGCGCCTTTTCCTGCACTTTCTGGTACAATTTAATGCATTGTAGACCTGTGCAATAATATGTGTCTACGATTTTGTATCCAATTTTGAACAGTTGGGTATGACTGGCTTATAATAGCTCTTATGTGGATTAGTGTCTGCTGGCCAGCGGTCTCTCAATGAGTTTATGTCAAAGTGAGGCTATTGGGTCAAGCTCGCTCAAAAGTTAGAAGAACAGTATAGGACGAACACAGGCATTACCGGATATTTCAAAATATATTGAGTATTCTGTCACTGTCACTTTGCGTAAAAGTAGCGAAAAGAAGCAATGGTTAAGCACTGTATAGCCTTTGGCTGTACGAATCGTAGTACAAAAGCAGAATGTAGCGGTCTATCGTGGCATTTATTGCCAGCAACTTACTTTCTCTTCTTACAAAAATACCAACACCTGATTGGCATTGATTGGCATTGTTCCAAAAGGTGGAATTTCATTCATTTCAACACTCTGTGGTGGTAGTATTTCTGACAAGGAAATTACTGAATGCTCTGGGCGTAATATGGAGATGCTATTATGGCAGACAGAGGATTTAATATTCAAGAGATGTTTGCTAGCAAAGGAGTAAGAGTTAACCCTTTCGAACCCAACCCGGCCAAAACCGGCCAATATGAAGCATGTAACTGGAAAAAATATTGCATCAAATCTAGACATGCTAGAAGTACGGTGTTGCGATTTTACTTCAAGAGATGAATTACTTAAAAGCCAGGGCCCGGTTGTTCGAAGCAAGTTTAACTTTAACCCTAGGTTAGCGCATAATCTGTAATTGTAATCTGTACAGTTTAACCCTGGGTAGCGATTTAACCCTGGGTTAGCGCTTAACCTTGCTTTGAACAACTGGGCCCAGAGCTATAAAAAGCGCTCGGTTGACTCCCCACTTTGGAGAAAAAGTCATTTGTTTTGGAGATCTTGTCTTGTTTCTTTGATTTACACAAAATTTGAGGAGCTGAAAATCGGCTCAAAAAACCTTTCCAGTTCGCACTTGAAATCAAAAGCAAACACAAAATCAGCACTCAGTTGTTACAGTACCTTCTTTAATCTCTCCAACCACCAGGTTTTTTTGGCACAAAACACACAAAGCGACTGTGAAGCATGCTGTTCTTGCTGCATTTCCCTCCACCATGTTTTCCTGCACCCACCTCCAATTGCATGCTGGGTAATGGACAAAAATCGACAAGGGGTATCCCCCTCTGGGAGGGACTCCTGTATGATTGTTTTTACAAGTCTTTTACCCCTACAACCAAGAGCAGTGATTTGGACTCAAGCCGTTGCTTTAAAGTGACAAAAACACATGATAATAATAATAATAATATTTTAACAGGGTGCCCAAGGTGTTTTTCAATGGGGCCTAATAGGTTGAGCAGGGGGAAAAGACAACCAACTGCAGAATTTCAAGGGTTTCAGTGAAGAATTATTTCATGTGTCTGAAAGCAGAAACGCAACAGAAAAACTGTGTGAAACCCCTCACAAGGCCTACTAAAAGCAAACCCAGTACTTTTCAGCCGTCCTCAGACTTAATGATGTCCTCTAGCTCTCCTACAGTGGCTTATTTGTACAAAATTAGAGCACATTTGGTTGGAAATCCTACAGAAGAAAGCATACTTACCGCCAACGAGTCCGTAGAGTTGTGCCGAATGGCATCATGGGAAAAGTTTGAGCCCTTGGTTTAAAAGTCAGCAGTATTTAACTACCCCGGGCTAGCCAAACTTGAACTGAGGGGGGAGGGTTGAGTTAGCACTCTGGATTTCACCAATTGAGTCAAATGCGTCTGGGTTCCAAAGGGTTAATGTGCCACCATTTATGAATCAATCAGGCCAGTTTGAGGAGCGTGAATTGCTTGAAACTAGAAGGATTGCCACTCTTAGAATCAATGTAGAGAGAGCCATGGAAAGGATTAAGAACTATCAAATCTTAGATTTTATACCGATAACTTTGTGTAAAAATGGTGTTATTGATATGACATTTTTTGTCTGTGCCATTAACCAATTTCCTTCCTCCAAGTCCTATAGTAGATGGTTGACAACCAAATTGACAGTATTTTAAAGAGTGCAGGCACTAAACCCATGAAGTACTATCTTAAATTAGTATAAAGGTTTTTTGTTTTACTATTTAATATTATTATTCAGTTAGTAAACTGTTTCATACTATTTAAGAAGAGTCTTAAGACATACCTTATTAAGAAAGTTTTTTATTGATCAGTTTTCGGATATCGACAATTTATTGTAATTTTTAATCATGGTTTTTAGCTTAATTAACTTTGGATTTTTTTAAATATCTTTTAAATTAGATGTAGTTTTTTAATTAGGTGTAAAGCGCTTTTGGACTTATAGGAAAAAAGCGCTATATAAATGTAATTATTATTATTATTATTATTACTGTAGGTCTTGTGAAATAGTGATATTATCCAGTTATACAATACATGTACATGATATAAATTATTTTTCATTTTGTTTTATTTCATGTGACCCTCTCTAATTTATTACATGTGCCCCACAATGCCAGTGAATGCCCAGTATACTAGTACAAAACCAGCTCTGTTTTTAAAACTAGCCTTATCAAGAATATGAAATTCATTGTTTACCTTAAAATCCTCATCAATTTGTTTTCAAAACTTCTTAAAATCGTCATTTCTTACAGAAGCTTTGTTGCTTCATTTTTAAAAGCCTGTTAACTATATTGTTCATCTAGATAATGTTTGTCTTTATTGTGTTAAGTGTGTACTGTAATATCTTTTTTCACATAATTAGCAGAGGTTGACATAAAAACCAACAGGCTATAATGTCTATCAGCCTCTGTGCACTTCCATCCTATTTTCATCCAATGTATTGTCTCATTTCTTCTCATTTTTTTCTCTTTTCACCTAATTGCAAATATAACAAAAGTTAATAATTTTATGATTTTGTAATTATATAATTTTTCACTTAATATGAAATACTCCTTATTTTTCCTTGCAGATTAATTAATGATGGAGTCTTACTGGAATGTTACTTTTTATAAATCTGGTGAAGTTCTGTGTGATTACAATACTACCACTCATGAAGTTAGATGGTCACATGTGCCACATTCCTCTTTCAAGGTACAATTACTGGTTTGCACTATTACATCAGTTGAATACAACTATTTATATATATATATATATATATATATATATATACACTGAAACAAAAAAACTCTGCCAAAGACTTATATATATCATATATATATATCCTTTATATTTCCGTCAAACTTTTTTGACAGTTGTTGCTTTGGTAGACACAAAGAAACATAATAGGCTTTGTTTTTCTTTGTCTTTGACGGTAATGAACTAATATGTTTAACCGTGAAATTCTGGCATTTTGGCCAGCAAGGTTTTGATCACACGTCAGTAGCAAGAGCAATAGCAAATTAAAATACAAACCGGTCGCTGGACGCTGTAAATCGACCCAACAAAATTACCGGTTTTTAATTTGCTATTGCTCTTGCTACTGACGTGTGATCAAAACCTTGCTGGCCAAAATGCCAGAATTTCACGGTTAAACATATTAGTTCATTACCGTCAAAGACAAAGAAAAACAAAGCCTATTATGTTTCTTTGTGTCTACCAAAGCAACAACTGTCAAAAAAGTTTGACGGAAATATAAAGGATATATATATATGATATATATAAGTCTTTGGCAGAGTTTTTTTGTTTCAGTGTATATATATATATATATATATATATATATATACCAGAATCCTTTTCAAGTTCTTTTTCATATTCAGATTTTTAACTTCAATCTCTGACTGCACTGTGTTAGTTTATCAGGTTTTATTCAACTGACGTAATAGTGAAACCATGTGTTAGAGAGTAATATTTTGATAGCGTTGTTTTACCTTGCAAGTGGCAATTAAGCACTTTGTCTGTCACCACTGTTGCCAGGGTTTGAGCCCCAGTAACATGTGAGTTGAGTTTGTTAATTGGTATCTTGCACTGCTCTGAGGATTTTTATCCAGATTCTCGTGTTTTCCTCCCTCCACAAAAACCAAAATGCTAAATTCCAAATCAATTAATCTGTGGTTCAGCCAGGTCCCAACACTGATCAGTGTTACGTCCTGTTAAAATACCCACTCCCACACCGACTTGTTATGGGTTTTAAAGAGCTTGGAAACCTTCATAAGGTTCATTAGTAAAAGCTGGTTCCAACAGTTATGCTCCTCGCTGACTGCATGTGCTTCATGTCTTAAATTTGGCATAGAGAGGGAGAGGCAGCTGAACCTGAATGACAGTCTGGTAAAAAAAATTACCGAAAAGAGTCGCTTAACCTCCACAAGTCCCCCATCTACCCCTCCATCTGGAGAAGCTCCTACAAAGGGGTGGGTTGGAGATATAATTAATCCTGACTCCTCTACAGTGTACTTTACATCCCACTTTGTTTTCATACAGTTTCAAAATTGTCTCGTCTTCTAAACTCTGCTTCATTATATTGCTTTGAAACTGTTGATTATAATACAATATTTCACATCTTGCCTTTGTTGGGCTTGTAGTAGGCTTGAGGATACAAATGTAGCTCTTTTGCACTTGGAGGCAGTGATCCGTATGCACCTATGATTAAACCATTCTGGGCAACAACTTTGAGTTTTAGTTTCTAAATTATAATGCAATCCTGTCTTTCACTGACCATTAAGTTTTTCTTGATCCTGTTTGCTCTACCATTAAATTGTACTACACAATGCTCTCGCTCTAAGGCATTCAATTAGAAAAGCATCTATATTTGTTGTCACATGACTGTTGCTGATATTTATGGAGATTCAGGTTGTTCAAAGCGGGACAAATTCTGGTGAGTTTCTGTTTTAGGAAATTGAAGAAGGTCAGTTGACTCGATCTAAAAGCTGTAATTATTGTACTGGATTTGATAAACCGTATGATCTGAACTGGAAATGACTTAAGAAACCGTAAAGAAACACTGGAATGACTTGAAAGGCTGTTAAGAGTAAATAGAAGTTGGATTTGTCATTGGAAACCGTATAAACTGAACAGGATAAGACTTTGGAAATCGAAACATAGCCTGGAAGGACTCAGTCTGCTATGCAGATGCATTTTGTCACTCTTATAAATTCGAACTGATTCTTTGCATTCATGAGTGAAACAAACCTCTCAGTTTGTCTGTTAATTGCTTTTTGTTTTAATTATCGCTCTATTTCAAATCTCTGTGTCTGTGATGCCTTGTACATTTCAAGCTACCAAGATTATTTGTTTGCATTTGCTTTCGTAAACCCAATTTCAATCTAAAGTAATATTCCTAAGGAATATTACTAGCTGGCTTCCTGCCGAGGTCAAATCATATTCGAAGCACCAGGGAAAATTCATAGCCTCAGCTGTGTTTTTAATCTGGTAGAAATTATGAAATTCATTACCCAAAGCACATGTGCACTTCTTTCATGAAACAAATAAACAATCAAGAGCATTTTACTTCAACAAGCTACTTAAGTTCGACAAGTCCCGAAGCTAGTATGCTCGGCAAGTCAGCATTTATTCAAAGTCCTGAAGTATAATTTGAAATCATGTGGACTACAGACTTTTTCGGTATCTGCTCCTATTTTATGCAACTCGTTACCACTGGAAATGAGGTCTATTGATTCTCTTACAATGTTAGTTCTTTTAATTCTAGTGTTAAAACAAGTCTCTTTTTAAGAAAGCTTTTGGTATCTAATAATAATTATTTATAATCTTTAATCCATCACATACCAACAGTGGTACATAGGATAAACTACGAAGTAATAAGTACTATTAAATATACATGTAGTTAAGACTGACAGTGACAATACTTTGCATCCAATTTCATAATAGAGGCATTATGCATTGTCAGTACATACAAGGACAATGATTATTCTCTTGTACCCAACAAACGGAACGAAATAATTATTATTATTATTCAATTTTCTTTTTGGTATAAAATAGGGAATTACTTTTAAAACGGTACGTTACAGTATCTGTATTATTGCATAACGTTTTTAGTAAGTTAGTTTTTAATACTTGTTGTATTGTAAAGCGCTATGGGACTTCAGGGAATAGCGCTACATAAATTGATTATTATTATATTAGCTTTTATTTATGCGGCCGTTGATAAACAAACTCATAACGGTTAAGCAAACTCATAAGGCTTTCTCAACTGGCAATTTGCTGTTTTTAATTGCCATGCCAGTGGCACTCAATCTGTTCAGCAATCAACAGTTTAGTTCGAAGCTATGCTTAAAATAAGGTATCCTCTGGCAAGTATAACACAGGTAGCCCGAAAATAACAGAGGGCATATATTTTGCACTTATTGTAACCAAATCTACTTGCTATCCAACCATTTATGGCAGTCAACTCGAAAGCTTGTGCTCCTTTGACTGCCGTTACTTGTTAAATAACTTTTATTTTTCTTGTAAACTATTCTACTATAACTATTGCTTAATTTGACACTTATTTGTAATTCTTTGTTAAATACATGTAGTGTAAAATAAAATCTGAATTGAATTGTAAAACAAAAATAGATAATCTTAGAATTTTTTGGTTGTAAAAAAATCCTACCATTAGCTACATGTATGTGCGTACTACCGAATAGCGATGTGACTGTACATGGGTACAGTCACATCGCCATGTACCCATGTACAGTCACATCGCTATTCGGTAGTACGCACATACATGTAGCTAATGGTAGGATTTTTTTACAACCAAAAAATTCTAAGATTATCTATGTACCCATGTACAGTCACATCGCTATTCGGTAGTACGCACATACATGTAGCTAATAATAGGATTTTTTTACAACCAAAAAATTCTAAGATTATCTATTTTTGTTTTACAATTCAATTCAGATTTTATTTTACACTACATGTATTTAACAAAGAATTACAAATAAGTGTCAAATTAAGCAATAGTTATAGTAGAATAGTTTATATCTTCTGCAAACAAATATTTTTAATAACCACAATATCAGACTGATCAAAACATTGCTTACCTGTAACGATTCTTGAGCACACACATGGTCACAGGTAGTAACGCAATCAGCTGCTTTTGTAGCTTCATACGTCATTTACACAGGTAACCCGAAAAAAACTGACGAAAACAGAATTTGTTTTTAATTGTAAATGTTGGTTAATTAAATGATGAAACGCTTGCTAGTGTACTCGTGTTCACTCGTGTTGAGTTCTAGATCAGATCCTCATAGTATTTTGATGCAATTTGTTTTGGGCTGGTACTGCACTGATACACAGGTAACCCGAAACAACTAAGACGATTAAACAATTATTGTAATTTTTTATTATATTTTTTTGTTAATTAAATTATGAACCGCAGTGCACTCGTGTTCACTCGTGTCCTGACTCTGACTCGCTACCTGTGTTATCGTAAGGTATCCTGGCTTACTTGAAGTCGCTCGTGTTCTACTTGTGTACACTCGTATTCTGACTCGTATGGAGTTTTATATGAGGTCGACTATGTATGCATACTTTCGCATCTGATTGTGCATTGTTATGTGCCAAACACGCAGGTATATTAGATCATCTGCGTTACAAAAGATACGCCGGAGTTCAAGCTGCGTGCAGCTTCTTGTTCTGAAAGGTGCATGTTGATCTACAATTTCACAGAATTCAGTTTTCCATGTATTCCAGGCGTCATTCGGATTTTCAAAATTCTCGATGGTGTCCCAGTGGACGCTTTTTAAATCATTTATAAAATCATCTTCAACAAAATTCTTAAAGTTGTGCACTTCTTTATTGTTGGCCTTGATTTAGGGAAAGTAAACTTTCTCACTGCATAGATCAAACTATGGGCTGACATTCCGATAGGAACGACCCCGGATTTCGAAATGTTTTCTTTTGTGTTTGTCAAAAGACGATCAATTAGTGTGGCCGATGATTTCGTGACCCTAGTTGGCACTTTTATCAATTGTTCCAGTTGGTAAACAGAACACAGAAATTGCAATTCCTTAGTGTGGGTCTCGAGGCAGCTAAGGCAGGGTTTTCAATAGAAGCTGGCAGCTGGCGAATCTCGGCGGGTATTTTACATGAAATCGCCGCCTACTTTGATTGAAAAATTAGGGAAAACATGATATTTGCGCCAATGGCGCTCGATGCTCGCCGCCTACTCTTCAAGTTTTATCACTTACTTCAAATGTTATTGAAAACCCTGCTAAGTCAGTTGTGGTACGTGGATCAATAATTCTCTCCCACAACTTCATATACTTTTCAGCCAGAATATCTAAGATGCGATAACACTTTTTAGAAAATCCTGATTTAAAAGCGCTGGCAAAAAAATGATCTATACGACTAAGATATTTACAATAGAAGGTACATGTACAACCCCATACCTCCAAGGCAAGACTCTGAAAGAGAAGGTCCAGATAACTTGCTGAAAAACCATAATATTTACAAACTCGTAGAATGTATAAACGACTACTGGCTTTTGACAACAAGTGTTCTAAATGAATGTCCAAATGATAAGGGTTTTCGTCAAAGGTAACACCAAGAAGCTTCAGACTGGATTTCTGTACTATAAAGTGCAGGGATTCCGGTGGAATCTTTGCGGACTTTCCCCTCATTAACATTTCCCATGTCTTTTTTTAGATTCAAGTTCATGCGATTGTTCTGTCCATTTCATAATAGATTGAACTTCTATTTCACACTGATTGCTATCACACTTGGAGTTTACAGGTATGCAGAGTGAAATAGGACTGGATTTCCGCACTATAAAGTGCAGGGGTTCAGGTGGAATCTTTGTGGACTTTCCCCTCATTAACATTTCCCATGTCTTTTTTTAGATTCAAGTTCATGCGATTGTTCTGTCCATTTCATAATAGATTGAACTTCTATTTCACACTGATCGCTATCACACTTAGCTTACGACAGAGGATATCATGTGGTACTGAGTCGAAAGCTTTGCTAAAATCGAAAGAAAAGATCCTAACGTAATTAGCCTCACTATCCAACCATTTGAGCCATGCATGCTGACACTTAATTAGAGCCATGGTGGTATTATGGCCTTTACGGTAGGCAAATTGATCAAGATCAACAAATTTATTTACATTGCTTGCAAACTCAAATTTAAATACTACCCTTTAAAAAAGTGTCATAATAATATTAGTAAGTGATATAGGCCTGAGCTGATTACAGGTATTAAAAGGAGATTCTTTAGGTAAAGGTTTTATGTCAGCTAACTTCCATGTACTAGGAATAGTATGATGCTTAAGAGAGCTATTAAAAATATTGGTTACAACAGGTGCTAAGTCAAATGCGAAATCTCTCCACAACCAATATGGGAGTTGGTCTGGACCCACAGCAGTTCTCTTTAGCTTGAGTAGGAACTGTTTGACATCGTATTTAGAAATCTCAGGGATCCTAGTGCTGTCGGGGATGCTCATGAATTCCGGAGCTGTAAAATTAGGATCAATGTTTATAGCACAGAAGTAATTATTAATAACATCTGGGTCAATTATAGAACTACACAACCAAGCAAAATTGATTTACTATGTGGGAGATTCATCTCAACACAAATTAGCTCCATTGAATCGGTACTAAATCTGCCCTGTTAGAACACAGGCAGCCCATGCTAATGATTTTTACAAGGAATGTATGGGAATAAAAAATATATATCTAAAACTGTACTAAAATGATCAATAAAGTCATAAAATCTTACCTGTGTGTTGTGAAGTTATTCCTCTTCATCACTGTTGTGTTTATTTCTGGTTTGAGGCACTTATGGGCTTTTTTCCCCTCCCCTATATAAATATTGAGAAGGCAGGAAACACAAGACGCCATTAGTCCATGTGGCGACTCTTCGAGGCCTCGTAATTCTTCGAAAATCCAAACTTTCAGCATTTTACCTCCAGAAACCCTTTCTTACATTCCTCTAGCACTCATTTAATCGATCCATCGCTTATTTCCTCGCTTTGTAAGTACTCAAATTCGACGGTTTCTGCAGCCAACCTAGCATGTAACGATCCGGGGTACCGTCAGCTTGACCTTTGTTCATGGGCTGCCTGTACTAGTTGAACCACAGGCAGCCTGTGGTTGAACGTGGCTTTTCTTCGGAAGCAGTGACGAACGAGTGCCGAAGGAATCCAACACCTCCGTGTTTTTTTAGGAGATTTGGAGAACGAAGTCATTGTGCTCAATCGACCAATCGCTGAACGGTGAAATCGGCAGGGCAGAACCACGAACTTTTCAGCAAACAATAGGTGAAGCAAATGTCAAATAGAAATGTAGTCGATTTCTTGATTTAGTTTTCTTCAAAAGCTGTTTCAAATGTAAAATAACCAAGAACGGAACTGACCAAGGTGAGTTGTACAAGAATTTGTTATAGACGATTATGTTGAACTGACTGCAATATGAGAGTGAAAAAATACGTCCGTGTAGCGGCTAGAATATGGTGTGACAAATAGGTCAGTGAGAACTCATATTAACCCTTATCTTTCCTGGAGCCTAACAGATGAGCAAAGAGCAGTTATAACTGCCGAAGCAGGACATATTAGGGACTTTAAGCAACCAGCCGACGGCGACGGCAATGACGACGGGACGTAGAAAAGTGCCTTTCTCCCGAAATTTGGTGTCTACTATTTCCCTTGTTCACCTTGAATTATTTTTCACAACCAGGTTTTCGAAAAAAATAACTGAGTATAGAGTTCCGTTCACGCCGAACGAAAAACGGATTGATTTACTTTCTTATACGTTCGCGTTCTCTTTAAAACGTACAATTTGGGGTTTTCACGTTGTGTTTTTGCAGAGAACGGTGGAAATGTAGGCGACTGCGTGCATTTTCACGTGCAGCTATTGTATTTTGTAATTAAGGCTATTGTTTTATGCCGTCGTCGAAGACGTTGCCGTTGTCGAAGACGTTGTCGTCGTGTTTTGCTTAAAGTCCCTATTAATACCCTGTTGAGTAAACGAAACCGTAACGCGTCTGAAAAGCGTTGGAGGAAATATTATAAACTAATTGCGATTTTGAGACGCCGATACCGAATTATATTGCCGGCCAGTTGGGAGAAAATATATTTCGTATTGGGCGGAGTCGCGATTCAACAGTTAAGTCGGGAATTGTAAAAAGAAAGAAGAGAAGGAAGCACCAAACTTATGCTGATCGTAATTTCAATTCTTAAAAGGCGCCTAGTATATATATGGAAACTGTTTCACGGCTTGAGTGGAGAAAACTTTCGCGACGTGTTTTGAAATCTCTTCAAAAAATTGTGAAAATTGTACTTTTAGCGGATAAGAGTGTTAGATTTCTGACGGCAACTACAATGCCAACCTTACCTTTAGGATTGAATAATTCTTATCTTGTAATTTACAGTGTTTTGAAGGTGAAATTGTAGAAATCTTGCTGTTGAACAAACGACTTTTGAACTTGACCTGGAACCCATGTAACTGCAAGGGCTCGCGCAAGAGCCAATCAGAGGCTGGTATTCTGAGACGCCAATACCATGTTATATTGGTGTCTCAAAAGTAAACAAAATGATCAGTGAATCGTGATACTGTAGTGGTGTTTTCTAGTGGAATTTCCGCTACTGTATTTGACGATTCAATGAAAAGTAAAACTGTCCATTCCCATTACGCTCTTCTAATGGCTGATATCCCTTCTGTTCTGCATATTTCACCAGTCAGCGATTGGTCGATTGAGCACAATGACTTCGTTCTCCGAATCTCCTCGAAAAAAACACGGAGGTGTTGGATTCCTTCGGCACTCGTTTGTCACTGCTTCCGAAGAAAAGCCACGTTCAACCACAGGCTGCTTGTGGTTCAACTAGCACAGGTAGCCCATGAAAAAAAGGTCAAGCTGACGGTACCCCGGATCGTTACAGGCTAGGTTGGCTGCAGAAACCGTCGAATTTGAGTACTTACAAAGCGAGGAAATAAGCGATGGATTAAATGAGTGCTAGAGGAATGTAAGAAAGGGTTTCTGGAGGTAAAATGGTGAAAGTTTGGATTTTAGAAGAGTTACGAGGCCTCGAAGAGTCGTCACGTGGACTAATGGCGTCTTGTGTTTCCTGCCTTCTCAATATTTATATAGGGGAGGGGAAAAAAAGCCCAGAAGTGCCTCAAACCAGAAATAAACACATCAGTGATGAAGACGAACAACTTCACAACACACAGGTAAGATGTTATGACTTTATTGATCATTTTAGTACAGTTTTAGATTTTTTCTAAACATTCCCAACATTACTTGTAAAAATCATTAGCTTGGGCTGTCTGTGGTTAGAATACGACATTTTCTCTTTTATGGAAATAGCAACACCGCCACCAAATCTATTACGGTCGTTTCGAATTAAATTATAACCTGAAATATGGATCTGTCCATTGGCAATAGAATCATCAAGTTTACTTTCATTAATGGCTAGCATTCCAAAGGCGAATCAACCAATAAGTAAATGATTTTATCAATAGGTTTCATCAAGCTGTTAACATTTATACAAGCGAGCTTCAAACCTTTAGAGTTAGCAATGCTATGCAATGGAGATTGGAGATTGTTACCTGTCACTGAGTTCAGCTGACTTGGCGCTACTGGCGGTGATTTCTTCTACCACGGCTTGGCTGCTGACTGTTGCCGAGATTCATTAACATCTGGCCCAGTTGATACATGCTGGACACCTGAAAACCCCTTGACGAAGGCTGCCTAAACCCGGGTCCTCTAATGAACTTGATAAACTGAACTGCAAGCAACGCCGATCCTTTGGCGTTTAGATGAAGTTTACTACCATTTAAGCATGAGCCGTCGATTACTGAATTGTCTATAAAATCCAAATCATTACTATCGCAGAAAGATTTGAGGTTATTATTCACATGTGAACATTTAGCGTTGAAATCATGGTCTTCTCTATGAGTTACTGCAGATATGCCGATTTTGGAGCCCGGAAATTTCGCCTTGGCTGCATTGGCAAGAGCTTTCATCTTGGTTGTACAAATTTGTGGCCTTTGTAGAGGCCTGGCTGGATAAGATAAAGTTTTCAGGTGTGAAGGATATTTTTTGGTGATATCCCGATGACATACACATTTTACAAGTACATGTATATGAGAGCTTTCCAGTCAGCTGTGTAAAGATTTTCGTGTAGTGCAGAAGCGTCGGTACGGAACCCCAGCGTCAAACCAGAATCGATTGAAGCATAGGGTTTTCCAATACGAACTGAGACAGGCCATGATAATGACTTCACAGCCGTCTAAGAAATGGTCAGGTTGTCAGCTCGTGAATAAGGGTACCGGATGTCTCGATCCATCATGAGCTGAGGGGTACCAAAGTATTCAGCTATAAGTAAAATATATTTTGGTATGAGATTCGTCTATCCTTCATGACGGGTTGGGTCGACTCAATACGAGTAGAGTTAACCCACCGTACAGAAACAATATTGTTCTTTTACCCAAAATGCTTTGCGCTTACAAGTAGATCGAATCCATATTATTGTAATGGAACCGAGAATTACTCAATGACAGATTTTATTGTACGCAAGTTTACAACTAACTGATCAACTTAACATTGCCGACTCAGGTCTCTAGAACCAACTAACTTTTCACAATCTCAACGTTCCGATGCTCGTGATAAAAAAAATTCGGGAACATCACCGGCAATCCAAGGATTTGTCCGGTCAATACCCAATTCTGACCGGACATTGACCGTTGACCGGCCGTTATTCCAAGCCCTGCTGTATTCGAACAAACATCGTTTGTTTACAAAACGTCTCTAACGAGTCGCCTTGTAATATTCAAACTTGAGTGGACAGCAGTGCGTTTCAACTGAAATCAATTGTAAATAACTAGTGCAAAAGAAACCAAAGATTCCTTATCGCACATTGATTGCCTTTGTTTTCCTTCATCAATATTATTAATAAGTTTGATATTCATAATTTTTGTTTTTTTGCTATAGGGCATGTCTAAGGAAGCAATTGCCCATGCTGCTACTCAGAGAAGTGCACCCTGTGCTACCGAGAAACGTCCACAGTCAGAGAAACTGGGTAATCTTGAGGACAGTAAGACGCCATTCCCTGACCATAAAGACCATGTTCCAACCCAGATTGAGCCTACAGATCATGCTCGGATACACTCTGGAGAGAAACCATATAATTGTAAGCAGTGTGGAAAGTGCTTCAAGAAGTCTAGTAACCTAACTGAACATGTTCGCATACACTCTGGAGAGAAGCCATATAATTGTAAGCAGTGTGGAAAGTGCTTCAAGAAGTCTAGTACCCTAACTGAACATGTTCGAATACACTCTGGGGAGATGCCATACAAATGTAAGCAGTGTGGAAAGTGTTTCAAGCAGTCTGGTAAGCTGACTCAACATGTTCGAATGCACTCTGAGGAGAGGCCATATAAATGCAAGCAGTGTGAAAAATGCTTCAAACTGCCTGGTTACCTAACTAAACATGTTCGAATACACACTGGAGAAAAGCCGTATACTTGTAAGCAGTGTGGAAAATGCTTCAATCAGTCTGGTACTCTAAGCCAACATGTTCGAATACACTCTGGAGATAAGCCATATAATTGTAAGCAGTGTGGAAAGTGCTTCATAACGTTTAGTACCCTAACTATACATGCTCGAATACACTCTGGAGAGAAGCCATATAATTGTGAGGAGTGTGGAAAGTGCTTCATGCAGTCTAGTAGCCTAACTCAACATGTTCGAATACACTCTGAGGAGAGGCCACACAAATGTAAGCAGTGTGGAAAGAGCTTCAAGAAGTTTGGTAACCTAACTCAACATGTTCGAATACACACTGGAGAGAAACCATATAAATGTAAGCACTGTCAAAGGTGCTTCAATCACCCTGGTCACCTAACTAAACATGTTCGAATACACTCTCAGTAGAGGCCATACAAATATAAGCAGTGCAGAAAGTGCTTCAAGGACTGTGGTATAGCTTAATTAAACATGTTCGAATACACTCTGGAGAGAAACCATATAATTGTAAACAGTGTGGAAAGAGCTTCAAGCAGTCTGGTGACCTAACTAGTAATATTCGAATACACTCTGGAGAGAAGCCATATAATTGCAAGCAGTGTGAAAAGAGCTACAAGCACTCTCGTAACCTACATGCTCGAATACACTCAGGATACACAACATTGAAATGAAGTATGTGCTGCTAGTGTTAATGCCGAGTTCAGTAGCTTAGTAAAAGATAGTTGGAAACAGTTTAATTTTTTTTAATGACAACAATAGTTCATCGCCCAGAATGCAGCGACATATCCGGGACATTTCTAAGAAGAACAGTGCTGAATTCAAAAGCTACGCAATGATACGTGAAGCAAATAACAGAGAAAATGGGCCAAAATGCTTCAGTGAGGTTACGATTTCACTCATTTACGCAGAAAATAACCTTCATAAGAGTTAGGTACCCATGGGCTTTTGTAGAAGAGATATCAATTAAGTATTTGCACGCAAGATTAAATTATTTGCGTGAATATAAGCATTATCGGTTTTGCCTTCAAATTTGGGATTTTTCGAAGCTGCTAGACTGGAAAATACGAATGGTTGAATTTGAGGTCGATTTTCTTTTCGAATAATTACTTAATTTCTTAGGTACCCACGGCAAAAGTTCGATATCTTAGTAACTCGTTGCCGCTTTTTCGTCTTATTCTGACGGATATTAGTTAGCCTGCAGAACAGGCGCTTTTCCGATACGAGCAGAGCGAGTTCTGCAAATACGAGCGAAGCGAGTTCTGAAACCGAGCCGCGAGAAGAAATAAGCGCCTGCTGCCATCTTTCCGAAATTTGAATTCTGCCCTTTTCCGCATGGATTAACAAGTTTATTTAACATGTCAATGCTTTGCAAATAAGACAATGCCGAAGCGCTAATTCCTGTCTTACTCGACTTCCACGGCAAACAGTTTGAAAATAAGGCTTTTACCTCTTGGAAAAATCTCGCCTATAAAGTACAAATGTAGACTATTCACTGCCTGCTTTGTTCTTCTATATACTTTCCTGGATTAACGGTCAACCGCTCGATCACTTCTCTCTTGTCGCCGCCATTTCGGTAGTATCGTCGTGTACCGTTTAACCAACTGCGTCATATAATTCCCTTTGTTACCACGTTCGCTATGAATAATTTGAGACTCGGAAATTTTATATATTTCATACGAACATTCGAATCGACACTTAGAAATATTAGAACGATTATACGTTATCCTCACTATAAAAAAAAATTACCGCGTGAACCGGGATTCGAATTCGGGCCGGTTAAGAATCAACGCAATGGCTTACCCACCACCAACCCAAACCCTAACCATTAGACCACGAGATAATTCGCTGATTGCAGTCGTTTCTTTTACCAGATATATATCAACTTCATTAGCATGTTCATAAAATATTCTATTATGGTATAATATATACTATAATAGCGGTACGACAACCCTCCGAGCGCGCGAGGTGTGATTCCCCACGGATCTCAACGGTACACGACGATACCACCGCCATTTCAGTCAGTTGGCAGGAGGAATGTGAGATATTTCGTGACACATAACAGCGATGACAGCTAACTGCCCAATCAGTATTTCCCTTACAGAATCTGTACGGGAAATGAAAATGTGTAAGGGATGGCTGCAGGCCCACCTTCTTCTCTCTCGTGCCAGTCTCCTTTTTCCATTTTCACGCGGCCAAATCATTTTATCACTTCCTTTGCGTTAAAATAACACAGGGCCTGTTTCGCAGCTAGATATTAGTATTATCGAAATGAAACTTTCTAGAACACATAATGGCACACAAATTCCCTTGCCAAATTTGGATTTTCAGAATTCCCGCGAGGCAACTCTTGACTTTAAGCTCCTCCCCTATAGATAATAGAGCGCACGCCGGCTAATGAAGCATTGAAATTGACGAGTCACACAAGCCTTTGTGATTGTAATTTTAATTGGTTTTTTGCGATGGAAAAATGACTGCGCTGAAAAACAGAACATCGTAAAACTCGATATCACATCAAAACAAATGTTCCACCACATTTTGTAAACCTTCAGTTTATAAAGGAGACTTTTTTCGTGTTTCTGTGTGCACCAGAAGTCAACAGCCAAAATAAAGAATCTAGCTGTGGTCTTCCGACTCGCAACCGGTTAAGTGTGACAGAGAGCGGCACTGCCGCTTTGATTTCCAACCAAAGCATTTGAACACTGACTGACCTGAAAAACTAACAGAACAGTATAAAAGTCGATAGTGGATCATAAACAAATGTTCAAGCGGATTTTGTAAACCTTCAGCTTTAAAATGAGACCTTTTTCGTGTTTCTGTGTGCACTAAAAGTCAACCACATAAAGAAAGAAGGTAGTTGTTGTCTTCACTCGGAACCGGCGTTTGAAAAGTGAAAATGAAAACTAACAGAACTGCGTAGAAAGCTCTGGCGCGTCATAAACAGATGTCAAAACGGATTTTGAATTTCTTCAGCTTTAAAATGAGATGTTTCTCATGTTTCCGTTTGCTGTAGCAAAGGACTAAACGAATTGCCTTGCCGTCTTGACTCAGATCTAAGCAGCCGTGTGAAGCCGTCGCCTGTTGAATTCAAAGCAAATCCTGTTGGAAAGTGAAAGTGGAACTAAAAAAACACATAAAGAGCACTGGTACTCTAAAACAAAATATTTCCGAAACGATGAAATGGCAAGCCAACAGGATTATTCGGTCAAATTACTGCCCAGTTATTGACTCTCGCGACGCGCCAAATCTTTTCGAAAACCGTTTAGTGACAGAATAGGCTTTTGGCTTTAGCAAACATCGTTAACTCATGATCAGGCGTAATGAACAGTCGGTTCAATTGAAGAGGACATCTATTGTTAATAATTAACGGCATTGATTGACGGATGCCTTATCAGTCTTGGGACATTTGTATTCCCATAACGATTAATGAATAACCAATCAGATATCGTTAAAGCGAACTGCTCATGCGTTAGATTATAATTATTCCGCTTTAGATCAATTCTTCAACAGTAAGTACATGTCGCGAAGAACAATAGGATTCTACCCGATGTGATCAACGCTTGTTTTGTTTGTATTTAATAAGATTTATTCACATTTTATATTTTAACGGACATTTAGAAGTTTATAATGTACAAGTTACATACGAAAGCATGCAATAATAAATAAAAAAGAAATAATGATAATGAAAAAAAAAGGATATTGAAGAGCGTAGTTTTTACTATGATTGTTAAGTATTATTTGTTAGGTGATAATTCATGTATTAAAAAGGAGAAGTTATTCCATTTTTCATAGTGGAATACCAGTTAATTTAACAAAAGTACATTGATAGAGAAGATGTTCTAACGATTCGTACTCAGTGTGACAGAAAGAACAGAGGGGTGACTATCTTTTTATTTTTTGCAAAGTAGACGATTTGAATATAAGATACGGTTTTAGGAACTTCTATTGAAATTCGCGTGTCTGTGTCTAATGCACATTTGAAAGGAATGATGTAGATTTGTTTTCCAGTGAAGCCGCGTTCCTTGTTGCCTGCTTTGCAGACGTATTTTTTCACTCTCATAAAAAAAAGTAACGTCTGCTAACAGAGCGCTTAATTAGTTTCCAATATGCACACCTCATTGTGTTATGGACCAATCAGATTTTACCTTCCATATCCTGGAAAGCGACGTAATGTTGCATTTAAAAGGATCCAGACAATAAATTTGCCATTGACCAATCATAGGAGAGTGTTCACTGGCTCGCCAATTAACTAAAATTCTAACAATGGCTTTGATTGGGCAGAAAAATAAAACAAACGTGTTGACGTCGTGCTTGCATATTGGAAACTAATTAAGCGCTCGGGTAAGCAGACGTTACTTTTTTCTTCGAATTTATGAGAGTGAAATAATACGTCTGCATAGCAGGCTACGTTCCTTGTGATGCATAAGAATTATCAAAATACTTTTAGCGGTGGGAAATACTGCAACTTTAAAGATAAAATAATTGTAAATATTTTCCGATGGGGTTTTGCTTAAAATATTAAGGTCATCATTAGATCTAAGATAACAATTATGAATGTCAAGGGGTTCAGTCAGATTTGAGATTAAAGAACAGTGTTCTTTCAATTCTTTATTCCATTCTTTTGGAAAGGAGTCGTACATGCCTCTTAATGAGAACATTTCTATTGGGTTAAGTTTTGGAATATCTGTTTTTAATTTTACCTTGTTTGTTAAATAAATCTCCAATCTTACATATAGTTTTATTAAACAGGGATTTCTTATTTATACAAATAAATATGTTATTCCATATAATCTGATTTGATAGTGCCTGATAGGTGCGCATGTTTGAGTTATTTAGATAAGACCACGATACCAAACATTCTTTGTAATATTTTGGTAGGTCCAAGGGGAGCTTTGAATATTCAAAATTACATTGAAATAATAACTTGCCTCCTACTTTTTTAAAATAGTGATTAAAGATAGTTTCACAGAAACATGACGATTTTTCAATAAATTTTGTGATACATACATGTACAATTCGTTGCGTTTGGATTAACGAGTCAATATCGGGCATCCTCAGCTCTCCATTTTGGATATCATTTATTAGGGCACTATCAATACGTTTTTGAATTTCAGCGGGTTTTCTGTAAGGAGCACATGGGCCATAGATCCAGTACCCGTCATCCCCATCTCGAAATGTGATGTTTGTCGAGTACTTAGGCAAACCCGCCAACACCTCTATTTCCGTTTCTGGATAGAATTTAGTGAGGTCAGCATGAGGGTATCGATTCTTAAAATTCGCAAACAGATTAGCATTCAGTGCTGCAATCCTTTTATTTTCATCGGCAAGGAGAGCGGTCTGCTCAGCTTTTGAAAGCCTTGGGCCACCCCTGGCAATCTCCGCCATGTCCTCGGCAGATAAACCATCCTCCCAATCATTTTTGTTTGGCACAACGAGAGTCATTATAGTCGTATTGAAGCAAGTGGCTTATCTTTAATACATATAGTCTGCCACTATGGTAATCCTCAATGTCACCTGTCCTACGGCGGACCATACGGTCTACTTTGATCAACCTATTTGTATACAGAATATTACGCTAATCGAGGCCATTATTGAGAGCAGTTGGCAAAACCTAACAGAGAAGGCTTCGTTCTGGTGGAAGACCGATGGTGTGATGTTTCCATACGAAATTAATCTAGGGTCTTATAATATGAGCCTCCTCAGGCCCTACTTCAAACCTGCAATTGATGCTGGCATCATTAAATTTACGGAAATATTCAGTAAAAGGGATTGGATCTTAGAGGTAAAGAAACCAATCAACTTCAGCAAAAATCTCTGCGAACTATTTGGTATCAAAGAAAATGAAGCTGCGGGAGGAACCGTATCACTAAAAGTGGGAAACTACGACCTGATGATTAAATGTATCCAAACAATATATATCCACTGCGATGTGGTGGATTCCGAATTCTCACTTCTTGAGGGAAAGCGCTCGACAGTACTAGCTAGCTTTAAAGTATATGGTTCATGGTTTACCAAAATGAACTATTATGTGACGACCCCACCAAATATCCGAGCTTTAGGGACGATGCGGAACTACATTCGCCTCACAGTTCGCGATGAGAAAGGTAATATCATAGACTTCCGCGGCCGACCTCTACGTTTCGTATTAAAGATTGAGTAAGAAAAGGAATAGCATAGCTACATAACGAAGTTATAAGTATAATGGCAAGCGATTCGATTCAAACCATTCCGACGGCACCGATTTATCCTACACTCCTTTCATCTGAAACAGACATCTCTGGAAAGAACTTTCGGCTGCAAACGGTGTGTAAAACGCTTGCAAGTAATGAAGCCCAAGAAAAACACTACGAGGGTGTGCGTAAAAAGTATGCCCGTGCACGGGGAATCATTCATGGGGTCGCTGTGGCCACAGGTAGCCTAAGTGTGCTAGCAGTTGGCCTTATGTTATAAGGCCATTTTCAGAGAGAGTAATTGAAAACAAAACGTACGAGTAGTATAGCCGGGGTCAAAAACTGATACCCGCCTTGTTTTTCTCCACGAGATGGCTCCCGACCCCAGCGTCTTTGTTGGACCAAGTGAATTTTTGACCACAAATTCGTTCTTTATGGTACCGAATTGCAACAACGAAATTATAATTGAGATAGGTGTTGCAATTCGGTACCATAAAGAACGAATTTGTGGCCAAAACTTCACTACGTCCAACAAAGATGATGGGGGAGGGGTCATCTCGCGGAGAAAAACAAGGCGGGTATCATTTTGACCCCGGCTATACTACTCGTACATTTTGTTTTCAATTACTCTCTCTGAAAATGACCTTATAACATAAGGCAATGATCACTGAATTTTGATTGGCTTACAAGCAGGGCATTTTTCTCCATCAAGGGCCTGATTGCGGACATCTGATTGGACCTTCGAGCGATTTTTCTGGGTAAAATCACGCTGAGATTCTCATTGATTCATGAACCGGAAACAACTACGACGGATGGAGCATCGTGTTGGTTTTTAGTTCGATTTGTAGCGACTTTACGGGAGAACGGCAAAAGGAAATCTTAATGGTCCCAGCAGCCCTTCACCTCTCAAAACCTTGCATTTTATTGGACCCCATTTGGACTGCACTGACAAAGAATTGCATTGTTTTAGGGTTAGGCATTGTTTTGATAGCCATGCAGTACTATTCCAAGTTCCGAGGAGGTGAAGGCCGCCCCAATGGTCTGAGTGTATAATTTTGGATTACGAACGAGAACCAGGTCTAGTATGTGTATCTAGTCCAGGAGAACGAGTAATCGATATTGGTATAGCTAGAGACATGTTGTCAGCTTTAAGTTTAGCGTGTTTTTGCTCGTCCATAAGGATTGAGTGCCGACTTTCTTCGTAGTAGAGCATAGTGGAAAGGAAAAGCATAACAGAAGAAATTGAACTAATTTTTGGCAACAATCAGACGATTGTACCTTGAATACTGGACTGCTGGTCCTGCAGGGTGAGAATATTTATTATGTTCGCTTGTATTTGCAAAATGTGAAGTCGTTCCATACATTCTTTGTAAAATCTGAGGACATCTTGGAGTCATTTATGGTAGAAACCGCTTATGTACCGCGGGCGCAATGTCCGTGATATCGGGTTTTCCATTGCCATTCTGGCATTGAGCGCACTGATTCATAGATGTATTTTGCTAGGAAAAATGTCCCCCTATATTATAAACAACTAATCGTATGGGTCCTCGAAAATTAAGGATTGATCACTTGTGTTTTCAAACTTTTACCAAATTGCCCAAATTTTTACCAAATTGGTGAAAAGTTTGAAAACGCGAGTGATTAATCCTTAATTTTCTCGGCCCCAACCATTACATATACAAATCACAAGTGTTGGTCAATTTTACGGTTCACGGTGAGATACAGTAACCGCTGTAGTCTTAATTTTTGGCATGACGTCGTGAAAATAGCGCGCCCACGATTTAGTCAAGGGTACCCAACGAGCACTTTTTGAAATTCGTTTGAAACCAGTTGTCTGCAGCATATCTAGCCATTTTAAGGCGCCTACTATGTCTTTTGACGTATTCTAGAAAGCTATTAGCTGTTCGGATTTTCTAGGTGGAAATCGCGTCAACCGAAAATACTATGGCAAAATATTCCCGGCCTACGAATTGTTAGTAGTTTAGAACATAACAAGAATGTTCTAGCCCAAGTAACTTCATGTTGCAAAGTTTTGTGGAGGTACGAATTTTTTAGGGACGAATTGGGACATACGAATATTTTAGGGGAAACCTTTTAGTCTCCCTTTTCTTCTATAATTTTCTAGGGATTGAAAACAAATTTTCTAGCCAGTATTTCAGAAAACAATTTTCTAGGGACAAATGTTTTCAAAGCCGAAAGTTTTAGGCTAGCTTACTCTCCCGAACAGCTTTTTAACCGAAAACTTCGTTGGGTGCCCTTGTTTAGTAGCAGGGTCTCTATAGCGACAAGAAAGAAAGGTCATATACATACAAACTTCAGATGCGAGTGAGAAAGTGACTAAGAGCTATGGGTTTTCACACTCGAGGAATACTTTTAAAATATACCAGTAGTTTAGTAGCTAGTTTGTTCCCGTTTCTCTGTGAAGAACCTTACTTTCCTTGAGAGAAAGATATTGAGTCGAAAATTCATACCCACCCAGTGAAAGTCATACACGAATTCGAATCTGAAGCCCACTATTAGAGAACATAGGGCCCCTAAGGGCGGATGATCAGTGAGCTATTTTAGCATACAGGTGAACCTCCAAGTGCGACCACCTCTCGAAGGCGATTACCTCTCTTAAGCGACCATTTACCAAAAGCCCGTTTTGTCTCGCAGTAAAATCACTGCATTTGATACCACTCGTAAGCGCCCACCTCTCGTAAACGACCGCAACCACCTTTTGGGCTTGGTAGTTGGATTTTTCTTCTTTATTTCACCTCCCGTAACTCGCCGTAAGCGACCACTCCGGAGGTCAAGTAATATCTTTTCAACAAATACAACATTACAATATTACAACGTTTTGACACTGATCAAGCCCCGTTTATCTGTTGGAGTTCATGTTCGCTGAAAAGTTTGCCAACTTATGAATGTTTCGAGGTTGGAGCATTACAAAACCATAATAATAAACTATAATGATAAAATCTGTTTTATTGATATTCGCTGTCCTAGAGACCCGATATCATATTACTAAAGTTTGGGATTCCTGTGGTGGCTACTCTTGTTAAGCGACCACCTCTCGTAAGCGACCTTCTCCTGGCCCCGAGGGTGATCGCTGACGAGAAGTTCAACTGTATACTAAAAATCACGTGACCAATGACGTCCTCGTCACATCATGACCTAAGTGAATCGAGGGGACCCAATACCATGCCTGTTCAAGTTTGAACTGTCTGGAATTAGAAATGAGGAAGATATGGCATGTACTTAATATCACGTGACCGATGACGTCATCGTTACGTCATCGCCACTTAAGTGATTTGTGGGGACTCAATACCATGCCTGTCCAAGTTTGAACTGTCTGGCATTAGAGATGAAGGATATGGGCATGTACTTAATATCACGTGACCGATAACGTCATCGTTACGTCATCACAACTAGGTCATTGAAAGGGACCCACTACCATGTATGTCTAGGTTAGAGTCGGCTAGCATTAGAAATGTGGGAGAAATGGGCATATACTTAAAATCACGTGACCGATGACGTCATCGTTACCTTTTCACCACTAAGTGATTTGTGGGGACCCACAACAATCATGCCTGTCCAGCTTTGAGCCGGCTGGCATTAGAAATGAGGGAGATATGGGAATTTACTTAAAACCACGTGACCAATGACGTCATCGTTACATCATCACTACTACGTGATTGATATGGACTCACTACCATGTATGCCCACGTTTGAGCCACCTGCCAGTAATATTAAGCAAGTATTATTAATATCAGTTAAGAAAATCGCATATTCCGAACTTATTCCGGATTAAAACATAGGGTCCCTAAGTACAACTCGTAGATGGACAGTGGGCTATTTTGGTAGATACTAAAATCACGTGACCAATGACGTCATCACCACTAAGTGAATGATACATATATACATACCTCTTCATTTAAGAACGCTAGCCACTAATAACTTACAGGAAGCTGGTTTCCATGTGGGGCGTTACAATATAAACATCTAAAAATGCAACTAGTTAACAGACGCATTTAAGATAAAAATTACAAATCATTTGTCGGCACAAATGAATCGTGGGAAAATAATACCATACCTGTCCAAGTTTGAACTGTCTGGCATTAGAAATGAGGGAGAAACAAAATAATAAAAAGGCAGGGTGACCGCAACAGCTAAAGCCAATTACTGCGGGCCCGTGACACTAAATTAAATTAATAATAGTCAAAGAAAGAATTAATGATAAGGATTTCACAACCACAAGGTGACTAAAAACAACAAGTTAAAGGACTGAGTAGGCTACGGACAGAGTTACATTTTATACAAACTGACTTCCATATGCGCGGATTGTCTGGGTTATAAGATGTTTTCAGGGCTGACGTATAATATTGTAAAAGGTAAGACTTGTAGGAGGACAGTGAAAGTGCTGGTTGTCAGGTTTCCTTAGGTAAAATTCGGTTCCAAATTCTAGTGGCTCTTATCATGTAGGATTCCTAATATGTTGTTGTTTTACAGAAGCGTTGCTTAAACTCGCTGGTGTTATTACTAAACCTAGTTAGTCTAACAGGGCAGATTTCCTGTGGTAAAGCGTCGTTATTAAAATTGACAAACAATCTGATTGCCTTAAAGAAAAATACAATATCTAAGTACTCGTGCCAGTAACATAGAGGTAGTAGACTGGTTCTTATTAGTATATCCTTATAACTCATTTCACAGAGAAATGGTAAATTCAAGATAAATTTAGAAGGACGTCGTTGCACGCGTTCTATACGCTGAATAAGTTCTACTGTCTGAGGGGCCCAGACTTGCGTTCCATATCCCAAATGGGGACGCACAACAGCAAGGTAAAGGGTACGTCTCGTAGAAACTGTTTTCACACTTCTTGTGGAACGCCTAACGTATCCTAAAAGCTGATTCGCCTTTGTAATCTGTACATCAACTTGTTTTTTTCCATGTGAGATCAGATGAAATCCACCGGCACACCCAGGTCATGTTCTTCCTTGCAGCGTTCAAGAGGGGTGCTCTTCATTGAATATGGAAACGTGATCCTGTTCTTTTTCGGGTTATGGTTTGCACCTTGCATTTCTTCTCGTTGAACGTCAGGCCAGATGTTGATGACCATACACTTAAACCATATAGGTCTTGCTGCAGAAGGGTGCTGTCAGTCGGGTTTGTGATACATTTAAAGTGCACCTACACCTAACCTCTTTTGCAATTTTTATACACATGAATCTATAAAAGGTTTTGAGTACATCTGTGAAGAACGTTTTGGCTTACAGAGAATACTCTATGTTCTATGCTTGTTTGAAATGGTGAAAATTTGACCTTTCCTGACCCATGACCGCGTAAGAAAAAGCCTGGGTCGATTCTTGATCTTACAGATTCTGAAGCCTATGATATTTAGTGAGGCTGACGGTCTTGGGGGCTATGCCATGCTGATGAAACCTATTAATGAGTTTGATAAGCTGTATATAATTATTTTGTTTTAGTTTATAACGCTGTGATTATTTTGTTTTTGTTCTAGTTATTTTTATGTCATTTTTGTTTTAGACATTTTTATATCATTTGTAAAGCTCCTTTGAACTTTGGAAAAGAGCACTGTATAAGTTCTATATATTATTCTGAGCGGTCTTACCCAAGTACGAGTAAGAGGCGCAACCTACAGAATCACCTCACCATTTGAGCGAGGTCGCCAAACCTTCGACGTCTAGTCGTCCTCTCGTCTGTGGTATTATGGCCGAGCAAGTTCTCCACCCACCATAGCGTCCATTTATGAACGACTTGGCTCCCCAAGTACAAACCGAAGACCCTCCACCGGCTCAAGCTAACCCAGGTGTTAAACTATTTTCGTTCGTGTTTCTTTATTTTGTCGCCGTTCTCGCGTTTTTCGGCTTCTTGTGTAAATCATGAGATGTGTTTGGCTATTTGTTCCCTCGTGGCTGTTATTGGCATGCTTTATTGTAATGCATGTGTTATGTGAGCGGTCTCGGCGAACGCTTTTCTACGCCGCTCTTCTCGTATAAGTCATGGGATGTGTTTGGCTATTTGTTCCCTCATGGCTGTTGTTGGCATGCTTTATTGTAATGCATGTGTTTATATGTGAGCGGTCTCGGCGAAAGTTTTCTACGCCGCTCTTCTCGTCTAAGTCATGGGCATGTGTTTGGCTATTTGTTCCCTCATGGCTGTTATTGGCATGCTTTATTTTAGTTAGTGCATGTGTTCCTATGTGAGCGGTCTCGGCGAAAGTTTTCTACGCCGCTCTTCTCGTATACATCATGAGATGTGTTGGGCTATTTATTCCCTCATTACTGTTATTGGCATGCATTATTGTAGTGCATGTGTTATGTGAGCGCTTTTTGTTAAATATTTTTCTATTACGCTCTTCCCGTGCAGATCGTATATCGATTTGACTCTTTGTTCCTTCATTTGGCAGTTCGTTGGCAGTTCGTTGCCCCTTTTCCGCGTACGTCGTGGTTTATTTGGCTTGTTCATAACAACAGTTTCAATTATTGTGCATTGGTCAAGTACGTCTCGCTAATTGGGTATAATATTGCTTTCCATTGCAATTATCCTCACTGGTAGTCCCGCTGTTCCTGTTGTACCCTGGCCTGACATTCATTTGTTAATTGCCGTTTATTACCATTGTGTCAGCTGTGTTTCAGGTTATATTGTTTCTCCTGTCTTTTTTGGTAATACTACTCCGCATTCCTCAATTTTGGGGTATACCTCAATTATTTTCGCCACACCTTTTTTATTTTCTCGCTCGAGGGTGACAGCTTTAAAAGTGGAATCTAATTCCCTCTCGGATTACTGAGGTTTAAGGCTGTCATCCTCTGGGCTGCGCTACTTTTTACTCACTTGTTTCTTTTCCCAGCCAGGGGTTCGACCCGACTCGCGTTACCGACCGTTTTATCGCCTGGATTCGACATGACGGCAAACCCCTTTACGCACGCGCAGCCCAGGGGTTGGCAGCTGGTAACACCCACATATCTCGGGATTTCCTCAGCTCGGTGCTTAGTGGCCACGATGTGTGTACGCTGGCCTTCAGGGACCCCAACAGTTTTGTCGCCGGAGGTTCCCAACAGCGTCGCAAGCGAAAGTCGACCTCTTTAGCCGTTTTCAGTTCTGAGCCTCTGTGGGTCTCGGACGTTAGAGGTTTGAGTGTTGGGTTGTCTTCGCGGGGTTTATGATCGTTGGCATTCTAAGATCACTGTGGCCGCCGGATATCCGTAACTCGATGAGTACGGGTGAGACCGATGAGAATGGGATACTATTATTATTATTATTATATTAGCAGAGGCACATATGATTAGTCTATACACAATAGTACAATAATTGGAATTCGGCTTCCGAATTTAACAACATTGATCTCTTCATTCGTATTCAGTAATTCAATACGTTACAGTTTCGCTTTTGATCCGTTCCTACTGATGCCCTAATCGATTGTTCAAGGTTGTCAGACATCTGTGCGAAATTACTTCCGTTCCATGTATCGTGCGGTGAGCATCGAGCCATTTGTCGATAAATCTTACATTGTTGTAGTGTTTTGAAATAAATAATTTCACCAAATAATTGGCTGGCACCCCTCTGAAACGGGACCTAGCCTGCTATGCAGACGTATTTTTCACGCTCATAAATTCGAAGAAAAAAAAGTAACGTCTGCTTACCGGAGCGCTTAATTAGTTTCCAATATGAAAGCACGACGTCAGCACGTTTGTTTCATTTTTCTGCCCAATCAAAGCCATTGCTAGAATGTTAGTAAATTGGTGCGCTAGTGAACACTCTGCTATGATTGGTCAATGGCAAATTTATTGTCTGAATTCCTTTTAAATGCAACATTACATCTGATTGGTCCATAACACAATGAGGTGTGCACATTGAAAACTAATTAAGCGCCCGTGTAGGCAGACGTTACAAAATTGGCACTGGGTCTAGTTTTGACGTCATCAACAGAACACGCTCGATGCACCATTGCATTCCCTCTGCCCGCGCGGAATCTCAGCCCGAGTTTAGGGTTCAGATTCGCTCGAGAGATATGGGATTCTGAAAGCTTCTTTGTTCAAAAGGACAGCATATAACGGTATGTGTATTAAGTTAGAACTTCCTGTGCAACACTCGATCGACTGTTGGAGTGACATTAAGGTGCATATAAGCTCTGGCCAGTTATGCTTTTTTTTGACAGCTTAGACCTTAAAAGGAAGCGAAAAAATTCTGAAATTTAAAATAAAAATGTTTGCATCATTTTTTTAGCGACTAAACTTCCAAATGTAGAATAATTTCCGCGCATGTTCGGAGATTGGGACGAGAATAAAACGTGACGTCATCAACAGAAGTCGTCTCTTCGGAGGTATAAAGCGTTGGCTTATTTGCAAAATAATTGAATAGATAACCGAGAAAGATGATAATATCGCGCTAAAGTTTCGGAGAGCTTTATTCGGCAAGCCTTTAATGCAATGGCGCATCGAGCGTGTTCTGTTGATGACGTCAAAACTAGAACCAGTTCCAATCTCGTGCGCTTGATTTTCGTCCACAGGCTACTCAAGACACGTTTTTGGGCAACTTTGAACGGCCAATACACCATAACAAATTAATCAAATCAACTTTTTATACCGGAATCCTTTGTCTATGGCCTCTAATCTCTTCGTAAAAAATATAATTAGCCAGGGCTTATATGCACTTTTATAAGAAATGGGCTTTCTGTGGTAAAAATGCATACCACAAGAATAGTCCAGTTTCGTATTTGAGAATTACCGCTGAATGCGATGACTACAGACGCATGTACGCAGGGTTAGACTCATTCTGAAGTTAAACATTCGTAAATACCAGCGAGAAGGTGCAAAACGCGAAACTATAACAATACGAAGAGTTGTGAATATGCATACCACAGGTTTTCCGATTGTGGGGATTTCCCAGAAACCGTGGTTGAACCAACCTCGTCTCCAGGATCTGACACACGACACGACACACCGGAAGACGCGTTTGGTGATCGTGCTTTTGCTAGGGCCGGCCCCATCCTATGGAACTCCCTCCCACAGCAGATCCGCAGCGCATCTAGCTAGTATAGATTGTTTTAAAAGTCGCCTTAAGACATACTTGTTCAGGAATGCTTATATTACATAGTGTCGCTTTCATAGCTGCTTTAACTATTTGTCGTTTTTGATTTATACATTCTTACAAGTTTTACCTTCTGCAGTAGTATTAGTATAGTTATGTATATCGTAATTTATTACTTTATTTTAGAATTTTGTTAGTATTTTATAGTTATTTTATTATAGTATTTACCATTAGTATTTTTTAGTATTGACATATATATATTAACGATTTTAACAGCGCTTTAGAATATTTATAGTTTTAGCGCTATATAAATACTATAATAATTATTACCTGCCCTTACATCGAACATGGCCTCAAACAATACACTTTTTCCTCCACTGGCGAAACTCACCATATCAAATCTCACATTACATGTAATACTAAAAACGTAATTTACATGGTTCAATGTCACTACTATAATTCACAATACATCGGAGAAACAAAACGATGCCTCAAGACGTTTTAACGAACACAGACGACCTGTAGATAAATCCAATATCAAATCTAAACCTACAGCCGTTTCTGAACATTTTCTCAGCCCTAACCATTCTAGTACTGACATGCTCCTTATTCCTTTAGAAGTCATCTATTCTAAACGCGATTCTTGGAGAAAAGCACGTGAATCATATCTCATCTATAAAGCTCAAACCCTCGAACCACTCGGAATAAATAGACGTGATGAAATGTAATTTCACTGTTCGACCTTTATTGTCGGCTGTTACTCTATCTGTACTATCTTTTCAAACCTATTTCGTAATTTCTTTTTATGTGTTACTATTGTATAAAACATATGTCATCGATTTTGTAATTTCCGCTCATAGGTACGTAATTAGCAATTTATATAAGCCTTGTATCCATTTGTGACCTCCACTGTAAAATAAACCTGAAGAAGGCTGGTTCTGGCCAGCCGAAATATCGTATAAACCTCGACAAGCGTTGTATTTGATCAGCATTGCAGTAGTCTTCGGACACTTTATCATTATATTTTCTTCTTCTTGCTGATCAAGATCTGTTTTTTGATCCAACGTCTGGCAGGATTGATTGTACACGGTTTTTGCTGTGGTTTTCTAACCTTAACTACCGGTATATATATATTGTGGCGTCGAAATATGTCCTGATATTTGTCCTTGGACATTATCTGATCCTCGAAGCTCGATCACAGTTTCCCTCCGGCTCGAGCTACAAAAAGGTTATTGTCTGTATATTCAACCCTTCGTTAGCCAATCAGTGCACTACATGATTCATTTTGGCCAATGAGAGCAAGCGAAGAAAATACCACAGAAATACATTAGGATACAGGAAAATATCGGGATTCCTGTGGTTTGCATTTTACCACAGGAAGCCCATTTCTTCATGCGATCTCATGTACATGTCCCTCCACCGCCATTTTGTTTTGCCAGTCGAGAGTTGTGTGGCGTTTCTTCTCTATTTAGGTAAGTATTTTGTTTTATAGCATGCTTCACAAAACGGTCTCTAGAATGAGAGGAAACTGAGATGCCTAAGACTTTAGAATTATTAGACCGGACCCCAGGGTTCATTGTTTGATTCATTGTCTTAGGGTTCTTTAATTGTATAAATTTTCAGGGTATTGTTTTGCTTTAGAAGACAATACTCGATAGTTTTCTTTGTTTTACGTCATGTGGTGATCTGTAACACCAAGAAACCCCCAAAATACATGTATTATTAAAGGCCATCCCGGTCCCTGGAATCCCAATAATATGTTTCGTTTCGTTTCGCCCTCTCGTGAATTAAATTGGTTGGGTCGGTCGGCCGGGGGAAAAAAGGTTAGGGGATTTGGAAGCAAGTCGGCTTGTTAGAGCGGTTTTCAGTTGAGTGTAGTGAAACCAAACGCAAATTACCCACAGCCAGCCAATCATAGGAGCGAGTAATCACAAGTAATTCATAAATGGCCTCCCAGTGTGAGCCAATGACAAACCAAAGCAAAACCAAAACCAATTTGCGTTTGGTTTTACTTTGGATTCTGATTGGTTGGTTTGTTTTCTCAGCCAATAGGAGAGCTTAGTAAACGCAAAACCAAAACACTTCCGATACTCAATTGACCTTAATATCATTATGATGTCAAATCAAAACAATCTATTGTTTAAACGCTAAGGGAGGGGGACAAAACAGCAACAACGCAAAGGAAATCGCTATCAAATGCATTTTGTAGAACGTACGTAGAATAGCGGTAACAGCCACCAAATACGGTAAATATTGTGGGATAAACATTGATACAGCTGATATCTGGAAACCAGACAATTCGAAGTTAAATTTTCCTCAGCAGAGCAGATTTAGTTCAAAATTCTATTGTTCAAGTCGATTCTGGCCCCCTCGTAAACAAGCTGTGACGTCATAATGAGATAGGGTAATTGAAATCCACTCTAAAACTGCAGAATTGCTGGTTTGCAATCAATCCCCAGAGATTCAAATAACAAAGAATGGATGTTGGATGAAAAAAACAAAAGATTCTATTCATGTAGGCAGACATGAATTACTACTAAATTGTATTTCGTTCTATAGTTTGTTTTGTATTTTGTTAATACTATGTATTTTGATAGCAATTCATGTGTAAGTCTACATGAAGGGACCACCCTATTGTGGGCAGGTTTAAAGTACAGGTCACAATTCACAGGTCAGGTCACAGATCAGTCACTTCTTGTTTACCTGTGAACCCTAGCTCTAGGTGAGTGAGAACCCGTTGTTTACCTGTGAACTTGTACGATGGTTAGGGTGCAATGGTTAGGGCATATTTCGATGCCACAATTTAGGTTGATGTTATCATCCTTCAAATATTTTCTTTGATGTACGCTCATGCTCACAGGGGGTGTATTTGCTGATATTTCCTGCTAGTGGAGAGGAAATAAAATTCTCAATAAGCAATTTGCCCCAAATCTAAGAACATTGTTTCTTCGACTTTCTGATAGTGGCATATTAACTATAACCTTAGAAATTTAGAAACTGACTTCGCACTTCCAAGGCCGAAAACTAATTTCTTCAAGTGTAGCTTTATAAGTACAGTCAGGTGCCATGCTCCGGAATAACCTTCTGGAAATATAATTATGGCTAAAAAATAATGCTAATAATACGCTTCGACAATTTAAAAGCAAAGCTGCTTTATTACCTGATGCTGAGTTATGCTGACTACTGTTTTTAAAGGCTTTATACAGTTTTAAGCCTGAATTTTTTATACAATTGCAAAATGATAAAATATTTACAATTTGTGCATGTATTTTATCGTAAACATATAGGATCTGTTTTCATATGCCTCATTTGGAAATCAGCCTTCTACTTTTAAATTTGAAGTTGAAAGTTGTAAAGTTGCTTTAAGCATAATCATCAAAATAAAATATCCTGGATGTATGTATGTCTTATGTATGAAATATTGGGTCACGTGATGCGCCATTCAACCAATCTCGTGCAAGAGAAAATATTTGATGGGTTATAAAATCAAATAGCTCTACCTCCCACCCTATGTAAAGCCTAACCAGATACTGACAAGACAGTATAATTATTATCCCCAGAAGTTTATTACTATTTTCACAGGTGACCCAAGCTCATATTATGTATAAGGCTTTGTATATATATATACTCTAGCCATTATTTCCCTTAATTCTCGGATAAAGAAACCAAACCTACCTCAAGAGTGTGTTGTTGTCTTTTAATTTTGTCCCTCTAGAAATGGCATTTGGAGGGAGAAGAGAGAGGAACATGCAGCATAAATAATTTATAAACATCATTTCTAGACCTCAGAAGACAAAAGGACCACGAGCGACACTATTAAGGTAAGTTTATTTTCTTTATCTGAGAACTTAATTAAGGAAAAAATGGCAAAATATGTATATACATGTATGTTGTGGTTTAATTTTTTGGGGTTTTCATTTTTTAAACGCAGGTCAAAATTTTCAAACTGGTTCATTTTTTTAGACCAGGAATTTTTTTAACTGGTTTATTTTTCAAGATTCTAAAAAGGGAACCTATGTTTACTGAGGTTAGGTAAAGTTATTTAAATGTTGGCTTACTGGGTTTGGATTATAAAATTATTGTAGTTCACAGGATCATTAAAGAAGTATTATTTGTGTGTGTTATTCAGTGATCTAGCCCTAAAGGGCCTAATTTAGTAACTAGCTCTGATCTAAAGACCCTAAATCAGTGAGCACCTGTTGTTGATGGTTAGGCTGTTTTTAAATGTAGGGGTAGGGTTTGGATTTGCTCACATGACCATTGAAGAAGCATTATTATTTTGTTGTTCAGTGATTTTATTATTTTATTTCTGACAATATAAAAGTTACAATTTTGAAAGGCAAATTAAGCCAGAGGCTGGCAATCCCTTTATGTAGGACGACACGAATTTTTACCAAAAATACAATAGAATACAACACAATACAATTCAATACAACAATAGAACGCAACACAATACAATACAATTTGGTAACAATTCGTGTCGTCCTACATGAAGGGACGGCCCAGAGGCTTAATATTTGGTGATCTAGCCCTGTAGCTCTTAAATCCCTAAATCAGTGAGCACTTGTTGTTGATGGTTAGGGGTTTTTTAAATGTAGGGGTGGGGTCTGGATTAGCCCACATGACCATTGAAGAAGTATTATTTTTGTGTGTTGTTCAGTGATCTAGCCCTAAAATGCCTAATTTAGTGACTAGCTCTAAAACCGTAGATCACTGAGCACCCATTGATGGTTTGGGTGTTTTTAAATGTAGGGGTAGGGTTTGGATTAGTTCACAGGACGATTGAAGCAGCATTATTGTTGTGTTGTTCATTGATCTAGCCCTAAAATGCCTGATTTAGTGACTATAAGCTATAAAAACCCTAAATTAGTGAGCACTTGGGTTTACCAAGGTTAATGTTTTAAGTGGCTAAAGTGAACAAGTTGCACTGTAAATATGTTGTTGGTAAGTGGTTGGTAAGTGGTTGGTAAGTGGTCGGTAAGTGGTCAGCAAGTGGTCGGTAAGTGGTTGGTAAGCTGTTGGTAAGTGGTCGGTAAGTGGTCGGCCGACCACTTACCGACAACAAATTTACAGTGCAACTTGTTCACTTTAGCCATTTTAAATGTTGGATTTATATACATGTAGGGCTTGGATTGTGTTAGGAATGAGTTTACTTGGAGTGGAGTGTTATAACTGGCTTTAATAAATCTGCTTGTTATTGGCCCTTGTGAACTCTGCATGGAAACGGCAAAGTGAAATAGAAATGTTGTATTTTTTGCGTTATTTCTGTGTAGTTCCAGATCATTTGTCCATTTTTGAATCTTTTACATCCTTTGTGGGCGATTCTTTGAGAGAACAAGAGAACATGAGAGAACAAGAGAATAGTTACAGCATTTCTTTGGGTCGGGGTGGTGCAGTCAGTGCCATATTATCATGCTCTTGCTCTGAGGGTTTTTCTCCAGCTTCCATCCATCCATAAAAGCTAACACGCTAAATTCCAGTTCGATCTGTGGATTAGCTGGGTCCCGACTTTGATCAGCCGTTATGGTTGTTTCAGAGTTTTTTAAGCCACTTCTTTGATGTCAGGATTTACTGAGTTAGCAGTTTGTTGTTTGCTGAGTCTAACCAGTACAAGGGGTTACTTCAAGATCCTTTGCACTCATTTAATACTGTTTAGCTCTTTTGTATAAGTCTTCTTCCAGATACAATGTTAGAGGTGATTCACTTATCTTTTGCTTTGCTTTTAGCTGAGCCTCAGCTGTAATTGCTCTGTAAAAGTTGATTCGGTTGACACAGTTTGTTTCGAAGTATGAGTGGAGCCGTAAAGTACATATGATCATCTATAAACCAAATTTTGTTTGGCTTTAGCTTTCTTACATGTACTTCCCCTGAGTTGCTGCAGTTTTCATAAATTTATATAATGATCTGTTCCCTTCCTCTCCCCTCCCCGGAGTGGACAAATACATGTATGATCCAGAAAGTTCAGAAATTAAACAGAAATTAAAAGTTCATAAATTAAAAAGAAAAGCAAAACAAGGTCAAACAATGCATACGACTATATACAAGCCAATAGAAGTCCTTGCAAAACCCGAAGAAGGGTTCGTATTTCCACTTTCAGACAGTGCCGACTGAGTGATCCACATCTGAACGTAAAGATGAATGTTTGATAGGAGCCAGCCAAGAGAATATTTGTTTCCAAGAAAGCTTACATGTAGATGGAAACATAAACTCTGAATTGCTTGAAACCAACACCTGACGATCTCACTTAGAATTGCTGTGCTCTAGCTTTCAGATGCCTGCAAATTGCTGTCTCCTCTACTAACTTAATGCTAGCATTCAAGGCATCTCTAGGTGTTCACCTTGGCTTTGTCCCTTGTGGTCTTTTGTACTGTTTTTCACAAGATCAGCAGAGGTTGATACAAAAGCCTACAGGCTATTTCAGTGCACTGTGCACACATCCAATGTATTTATAAAAAAAAGTCTAAAGTCAATAATTATATAGTACGTTATATATATGAGTAATGAAATACTCTTCTTTTCCCTTGCAGATTAATTAAGGATGGAGTCTTACTGGAATGTTACTTTTTATAAATCTGGTGAAGTTCTGTGTGATTACAATACAACCACTCATGAAGTTAGATGGTCACATGTGCCAGATTCCTCTTTCAAGGTACAATTCCCAGTTTGTACTTATTACGTCAGTTGAATACATCTTTTGAGAATCCTTTTTCGAATTATTTTTCTTATTCAGATTTTTGAACTCCTGAGAATACCAAGACAATTATGCTCCAAATTAGAATAACAAAAGAATCAGCGCAAAGGACTCTGTCTTATTCAACTTATGTAATATTGCAAACTGCCTATTTGAGGGTAATACTTTTATGATACTAAGCCTTGTTTTACTTTGCAAGTAGCAAGTCCTTTGCCAGTCACCACTGTTGCCAGGGTTTAAGAGCCCTGATAATGTGAGTTGAGTTAGTTAATTGGTATCTCGCCCTAATGCTCTGAGGGATTTTCTCCAGATTCTCAGGTTTTCCTCCCTGCACAAAGACCAAAATGCTAAATTCCAATTCAATCTGTGGTTTAGCCGGGTCCTGACTTTCATCAGCCTACCTACTCTGATCCTAAACATCATGTTATTCTCACATTAAGTATTGTACATGCTATGAAGCATTTTTGATATCCACTCAGTATCCACTCAGGAAATCAGTTTAATGAGGAATGTACTTTATGGGACACATGGCAAAAACTTTTCACTAATGCGTTGGATTAAACAGTGATGCCTCCTGCGGAAACAAAACGTGTGGAAGACAATGGTAGCCGTGGATGTCTTCCGAGATTCTTAGTCTTCCAATTAACAGAGAGAGACTGTTTCAGTTAAAAGCGGGTGCCGGTATTCAAATTCTCATATCCTCTCATCCTGTATTGAATTGTTTTGAATGATAAGTATTAGCATTTCTATCAATGACACATTTCCTTTCATCATTGATCGGAGTACATCTTTCCTCAGTGGTAATAGAAATTCTACCTTGAAAAACTTATTCAAAATTGACCACTTAGATTTGAAAAGTGTTTTATTTCATCATACAGTTACTGTTCCTCATCCAACCCCATTGGACTCTCTCTGCACAGTCTATATCAACGATTACGACCAGCACACTTTAATGTTATTATTATTGCAGCCAGAACTTGTTGAAGTGCTACACTATTTATTAATTAATATCAGTTTGCTGCCAGAATATTAGCTACCAATAACTCAACATGGAAATCAAAGGAATAGTTGTACAGTGTATTATTGGCTTTACATTAAGAGAAGTTAAGGAAAAGGTGGAAATAAAAACCAGCGTACCAAATGTAACTCGAACCATCAAACTTATGACTTGTAGTTCGGTATATACTTCATGGTAGTGTTTCGTTCCATGTAGTCTCCCTGCATAATACTGTAAAACAGTAGAGAAAATGATTATGCAGGGAGACTATATGGAACGAAACACTACCATGAAGTATATACCTGTAGTCTGCTCCTCTACTCACTACACTCATGAATAATTAATGAGGTCAACAGCCAATTGGGTCATTCCGTTTTGGTCAGGTGCATGTACCTTGTACCCAATGAAACGTGAAATCAAAATCTTAAGGGTTTTGATCAAGATCAAACACGGTGATCAAAAACTTGCATTTTAAGTAGACTTCCGGGTAGACTTCTTTACTTGCTTCTTTTTACAAACAAACTCCTCTTTACAGTTCCGGCGATCGGGCCGGCCATATTGAAATAGTAACCATGCTAACTGCAGACACGAGAACGAGGCTGGCATTGTAAAAAAAATTCACTTGCTTGCTCAGACGGCAGTGTCGTTTGCGCGTACGCGGGACCGGGGATTCGAATCTCGACGCTAAACCTTTTCTTTCCTTTTCTTTTTTTACTGGACAACATTTTAAGCTCTCCTTTCCTCGTTCTGGTATTTTTCTTCATAATAACTAAAAAAATCGTAGCCTTTCAAAGCGATCGATCGAAAAACTTTCAGGTTGCTTCAACTCTTCTCTCAGCTAAAAGATTCAAGCAGCTGTTTTAGTAGTGTTTAGCAGTTTCTTTCGATTTTGTTGACAAGTGGACGAGTCTAAACAGCAGGAAAGCACTGCCGCTTTCGGTTGTTCGAGCAGCTTTTACAATGAAAACAGGTATTAAGTCATCTTAAAAACTTTGCCCATACACACTTTGTTGTTATGTTTTTTCCCTTCCTAACCATTTAACATTCCCGATATGACTAGTTGTTCTTTTGTAGTGTCTTCTCTTCGATCAGAACGATATGGCGATGTTTACGCGTTGACTTTACGGTTTACGGTTTACCAACTCTAGCAAAAGAAAGGATTTTAGGGTAACCGGTTAGTATACTAGCCTACAAAAGTACCATAGGTGCTAGAGGTCCTTCTCGCTAAGTTTACTGGCATAAAGAGCACCGAAGGCGCGATCAGTGAGTGGCGGAGACGCAAGAAGACTCTCTGGAACGGAGCTAGTCAAATAAAGACACAAAAACAAAATAATGAAAGAACGTTTGAAACAGGGACAATTGGCGAAAAGGCTATTAATCTATTACATCAATTTGATAGACTCGGCTACAATTTGACGATTCGTATAAAGAGCTCCAACTTTTCAAGGGCACCCAACGAGTACTTTTTGAAACCAGTTTGAAACCAGTTGTCTGCAGTTTATCTAGCCATTTTAAGGTGCCTACTATATGTCTTTTGACGTATTCTAGAAAGCTATTAGCTGTTCGGATTTTCTAGGTGGAAATCGCGTCAACCGAAAATACTATGGAAAATATTCCCAGCCTACGAATTTGTTAGTAGTCTAGAACAGAAACAAGAATTTTCTAGCCCAAGTAACTTATGTTGCAAAGTTTTGTGGACTGTACGAATTGTTTAGGGGTTCTTTTTTCCTTTAGGCAATTCTTAGGGAATGAAAATGTGTTGTTCTGACTCTATTGATCAAACGAATTGGGACGTACGAATATTTTAGGGGAAACCTTTTAGTTTCCCCTTTCTTCTATAATTTTCTAGGGATTGAAAACAAATTTTCTAGCTAGTATTTCAGAAAACAATTTTCTAGGGACAATTTTTTCAAATCCGAAAGTTTTAGGCTAACTTACTCTCCCCAACAGCTTTTTAACCGAAAACTTTGTTGGGTGCCCTTGACTTTTATAGCCTTTCTCAAAGTTCTCAGCGCTGCAGAAGTTTCTTTTCCCCTGAACTTTTCTCGGCTTTATTTATTTCCCCGGGCCGGCTCTTCCCCGTTTAATACAGACTTGCATTTGTTTGAATGCAATTTGAGTTTTTAGGCCTTGTCCACACGTTTCTTCTCCGTTTAAAAAAAATCCCCGTCCACACGAGAGCGTTTTCGAATCGTTTCGAATCGAAAACGCTAAGATACGTGACAGAGCATGAGCAGATAGCTTGAGCCAGCGATACCTATTGATTATTTGTTTCGCGCCATTTTGGACAAGATTCTCAACTTCTGCTTTGGTGGATGGAAGCTTGATATAGACTATGCGTATAATTTTGGAAACGACTTGACGCGAAATTCCAAAAGCAGTCTTCCTAATGCGACCTTCGATCGTCACTCAAATAATACAATGCAATACATAATACAATGTGCATGCGACTTGTTTAGCTACATGAACTGATGATCTCATAATAGTATCCTAATGCCTTCGATGTATGGTTTCAGTTCATCAGCGAGTTTGTATAAAGAAGTCTCTGCATGCTCATTCTAAAATTTTCCATTCCATTCCTCTGGAATGACAACTTGATCACCTGGTCTAACCCAAAATCTCAGTTCGAGGTCTTTGACTTCTTGTCATTCGTTTCAGGCTTGTTTTCATGGATGAAATGGACAGAAGCCTGATAATGTTAGTCTTCTCCTCGTGTAGTCAACCTGGTTATTAAATAACGCAATATTAAATTGAAAACACGCGACTAATTATAAGCTTGAAATCAAACCTAGTAATAGAGAAGCCAATGCAGTGACACGGTTGTCCGCCATGTTGGACATTTCTCTCTGTAAAGTAGACTGGGAACGAATGTGTGACGTCAGCGTTTTCGAAAAGTTCCGTTTTCGGACTTTTTGCCGTCCACACGAGAACAGGAAAACGGCGTTTTCGAAAAGTTCCACTTTGGAGAGCGTCTTCGAAAAGTTCCGTTTTCGGTGACTGTTTTCATCGTTTACGTGTGGACGGATACGCGTGGACGGATACGTGTGGACGGATACTTGTGGACGGGGTATTAGTATTTTAGCATTTTCTCGCCTTACATCCGCATTCGTGAAATCGAAATCGACACTATCACACGGTCACGGTATAGATTGATGACAACATCGACAATAATGGTTTTGATTATTTAACGAGCCCCCTTTGTATGTGATTAGATAATTATAAACTTCTGGGAAAGCCTAACTCCCTGACTCGAAATCCTGACTAGAAACTTAGTTTACCTGTGATAGTGGCCAGTCGATAAAAATAAAGTAAACAAAAAATATATCGGCCGTCGTGGGGTTCGTTCCCACCTTTCGAACTGGCGAGCGCGCGCTGCTTCCCATACCCCATATAAAAGGGGTAGGATGCTCGGCGAACATTTTCGATTTGACCCCTAAGAGATACTAAAATGGGCGTGGCTCAAGCTTATTTTGACCCCTAAAAGGTACCGATAAAAACATGCCAACATTTTAAACTTTCGATGCCTTTTATTGCTATTAATTGATGTTGTATCATCAAGCACATTCTTCCTTGTTGTTTTCAAAAGCGCTGTCATTCTGTAGCATTCGGTGACACCCGACCCCTAAAAGGTACCGCTTTACATAGAAATGTATGTGTTTGATCGTGGATACCCAAAGTGGTACCAAACTCCTCATTTTGACCCCTAAAAGGTACGACGAGCATCCATGTACCCCTCACATTAAGCTGGGCGACCCAAATTACAGTAGTTTAAAAAGTGTCATTATATAGTTCGGCTCTAAAGACTAACAAAAACACAGATGGGCACATACACACACATACATACAGATGGATATATAATATATAGTAATAATAAGAAAATTTGGTAGAAAGGGTGCATATACTGAAGTAAGGCTAACTAGCGCATAACTAACTTAAATAAATTACTTAGTAATAATCAAAATAGCAATTCTTGAGACCTTTTTAAAATATTGGTAGATATGAAGATTTAAGTATTTCGTCAATGGGGTTCCAGATTTTGGGGCCTTGGACGCGAATATTAAAGTATTTTACGTGTGCGAGTATTTTACGTCTGTTTAGATACGAAATTTCTCAGTGCTGGAAATCTTTGTAAAACACTGTAGTTTATAGAATACAATACTTTATTCACTCAAGTTCATTAGGAGACAGAATATACAGTCCGTTTCTTTTTCTAGTCGAAGGGAAGACACTACAAAAAAGACAACTAGTAATATCGGGATCGGAATGTTAAACAGATAGGAAGAAAAAAAGTCCTAAAACAAAGTGTGTGTATGGGCAAACTTTTTGAAGTATAGTTTAATACCGTTTTCATTGTAAAAGCTGCTCGAATAACCGAAAGCGGCACAGTGCTTTCCTGCTGTTCAGGCTGTCCACTTGTCAACAAAATCGAAAGAAACTGCTAAACGCTTGAATGTTTTAGCGGAGAGAAGAGTTGAAGCAACCTAAAAGTTTTCGATCGATCGCTTTGAAAGGCTACGACTTTTTAGTTATTACTTATTTCGTTATGAAGAAAAATACCAAAACGAGGAAAGGAGAGCTTAAAATGTTGTCCTGTAAAAAAAAGGAAAAAAAGGTTTAGCGTCGAGATTCGAACCCCCGACTCCACGTACGCGCAAACGACACTGCCGTCTGAGCTATCAATTCCTTACATATTGGTCGTATCAATACCAGCCTCGTTTTCGTGTCTGCGCGGTTACCATTCCAGTTAGCGTGGTTAATATTCCAATATGGCCGATCTTACCGGCTATTTCCTGTGACACAAACAATTCTGGAGAAGCTAATTCTGTCCTTAAAACGACCAAAACATACACAAATCAGCCTTCAGGCTTGAAGATAATTACAAACCTTATTCGCTGAAGTGTTTAAAAGCGAGTAATATAACGATGATATCATTACGAAGTTGTGAAAACTTACAGTGAGATTATATTCAAACTACTTTTTTAAATAAAAGCAACCATGAAAACAACGATTGTGTTAAACATCAACTGCTTGTGTCTAAGAACACAGCAAGGCGGTTCAAGGCGGCCACTGCCCATAAACGAGGTAATGGGTCTTTTGCAGGAATGCAATCACGTGGTTGTACTGGAAGACAAACAAATCTTAATTCATATATGTAAAGCACTTGTATGAGATCGGCAGTGTTATTAGCAAAATCTGTTTGTAAATGCTATTTTCCACCTCCAATCGTTTGTCGTTTTTCTTTAACAGCATTTAAACATAGCTTGCCCTCCAGCATCCACGTCAACGCCTTTCCCATGGAGATCACGAGCTCAATTCATTCGTTAATGAAGCATATCAGCACGTGACTCAGTGTTTCCTGCAAAAGGCGTATTAAAAGTATTAGCTTGCGGTTTGCAGTGACTGGATGCAGATTGTTTACCATGGGAGGCCTTAACCAGGTCACATGTGGTCCAGCTTCATTTGATATGACCGCGGCGGAACATAATTATTTTCAGTGATTTTCATTTAAACTGACGAAGTAAATGTAAATGTGCCAAAAATATTAATGACTAACAAACTGTGCGTAGATATATTCTTTAAGGAAGATATTGCATATCTTTTCAATGAAACATTAAGGGAGGGGAGTTTCACTGTTTGAAGACAATTAACAGCCACGTACATTGATCCCAGACATGCACAGAGCCATGACTCAGCGCCTTTAAGAGAGCTGATCGCTCAAGGAGGTTCCACTCTTTATGTATCAGCAATGCAGCCCAGGCATCGCAGGCCCTAAGTAAAATAATGGATTGTACTAGAGCTCAAGACAAAACAATTGGGATTTTGGTTAGGTGGTCGCTTAAGAGAGTTTTCTCCTCTCTCGATTCTCTACCTGGTCGTCGCCTATAGATGCAGCTGTGATGGCCAAGGTCCTTCCCGGAAACGAGGGGTAATATTGCCTTTCTCTGTTCGGGAAATAATTCAGAAATGCCGAAAGTTTCGCACGCTTTCTCCAAAGCCATATCAAGTCCGTTTGTATCGTCCGCCATTTGGCTTCTCCTTCATGCAGGCTCCACTAGACATTCCACGCATACCTCAGTTCTCCAAAAATAAAACCTTCGCTCTGATTGGTCGAAATTAAATGACGTCAGGAACACGGTTTCTGCCAAAGTCCATCAGACGGAGAGGGGGGAGGAAGTGAGCGGACGTCATCGTACCGTCTGAAAATCAGGCTATTAAGAGAGGTGATCGCACGGAGAGGTTTCACAATATTTAATCAAGGCCGCGCTATAAAAGGAACAAGACCTTCCCCCTTCTTGCCCTTTGGGATTCGAAACTTGAATTTCTAGTTCAGAACAGTCAAGCAAGTAATCGGTCTTCTCCTGTTAAGATACTAAATTGCTGAAGTTAAAATTAAAACAAGAGGCCCTGAGTGGCCTTAACTCGGGCCATCTATAACATGTACTGCATGGAGTTCTAGCATAATTGTGTGTCAACATCGTTTGTGCTAGAGTAGCCAGAGAATTGGTTCTCTACTGATGCTCTTGACTGATGCTCTTGTCTGTCAAATTCCGGGGGGGGGGGGGGGGTTAGGTTAGGGTTATGGTATGCCGGGGGGGGGGGGGGGGAGGGGGTTGGAAATGATAGAGCCTCAATACACACATAACACACACATACACATTTCAGCCACAATTTCCTTCAATTCTGTAGTTTAATATTACTTTCTTTTCAATATTGTTCCTTGAGGGTCGTTAGAATTACAAAAAAAAATTGGTATGGGTGTTGTTGATTGAAGTGCAATGGTTATTTGAGTAGTCTGCACAATATCGAGTCACTCAAATTTGATGCATTGTAATGATATCAGGTACAGTACAGCTATAAGAAATCAAGCAATTTAGAACAACAAATTCCACATAATGTTGCTATTCATTGTGAATAGTTAGGTAATGTCATTCTACATGTGAAATAAAGTCATCTATTTGTAATTCTCAATTATTAACAAACCAGTGGTGACGGCTGAAATTCAGGCTAAATTCTCAATACAATATTTCCAATTGAGGTCGTAAACTACAGACCACCATTTTCTAGTATTTAAATAGTGAGCTGCCACTGTGCTAGTGCTCATTTTCTACATCTTGAAGGAGACTGAAACTTATAATGGCAGGCCACAAAGAAACAAGCAATGTCCACTCATTTTTTTATATCATTGGGGTCGCAGCATGATTAATTTTCATTCCCAAATAATTCTTAAAAGTACTCATACTCCTGATCATGACCGAGTGAAAGTGACGATGCTGACGCCAAGAACTGAGGAACAACAACAACAATTACATTTATTTTCTAATAAGATGATGGAAATAGTTACGAGTAATATATGAGGCATAATAAGAAATACAATGATGAGAAGGTAGGTCCTTAAGGTAACCTTAGGGTTATCTTAAGCCAGGACCACCTCAGATGGTAAACACTGAAACAAGATCTAGCTTGCATAGATATAATAATTATAATGGTACCAAGAAAGGGGAAGGGAAAGAAAGAGTGCCTGCACTTACATGTACATGTAAGTACATGTAAGTATAATGTTATAAACTTGCAATAATGATTTTTACAACAACCGCCAATTTTCTCGCAATCTGATTGGCTAATTTTCATATGCAACATTTTAACAGACGCGCGGCCGGCTTTCGAAGCGGGCTTTGCAGAGATTTGTGAATTCAGGTTGTGTACACATCTGTTCCAAAAATCAAGAAAATGAGGATTTTAAAAGCATTTCATCACTGGGAAAAGTTAATCGGTGAGTCAAACTTCCTTCTGTGGTGCCATTTGTCAAAATTTGAGCTTTCTCTCGAGTCGAACAAAGCATTTTCGGCTAATTTGTGATCGACTTTGTGACAAGTTCTACCGATCTTTTAGAACTAGAACTGAGAAATTGTCTTGAATTAAATACATAATCTTCTAGTTCGTGATTAAAATCTCTTATTCAGGATATTTACATAACGTTCTTAAGTAGAAACAAACAGTTTAGAGTATAGATTATGTATTTTTATAGAGTTCGGGAAAGCAGAAAGACGTGTTTACGTTTTGGACTTTTCGACTCGAAAGGCAGTTTGTACACACTCGTTTGAAGCTAAAAGTGTTTTGTTGTTGTAAAAAACAAATTGAAGTTAGTTTCAATTTGTTAAAAATACACTACTCTATACATAATATCATTATGTCAGTTCTAAAAAAACACATTAAATACACTGTAGAATGCCTGAACCCAGAGATAATAATCAAATACAAAGAGGTACAGGCCAGATGTAAATAGACCCGGGAAAATTAGAACAAAATAAAACCAGTGTCTGCCACTGTCAATAACAAAATACGCCACAGATAAATATACGATTTCCACATCAGAGTCAGTTTATATCGTTCGTTTGAAAAAATCTTCATTTCGGATTACTTACTCAGTTTATACTCACTCACTGCATGCTGGATTTTCGTTCCCGAATTTATAAGCATTTAAATACAATGTACATGCATGTGCATGGGGGGCGAAACGACTGTAATTCTTTTAAAAGGCCCCTGTCAGTCAGAGAACTGTGAAATCGGGTCATTTCTACTACACTTTCGAGAGGTTAATAACAATAAATAACAACACAACGACAGTCAATTGGTATAAAGGTTATCATGTTCAGATTAGCGGCTACTTACATTTACAAGCTGTTGTCTTTATAGTCAGAGCTGTGTTCTGTCACGACTCCCACGAGTGTATCTTAAAGCATGTCGCATAATATGTGATAAATTCCCGTCCAAAGCCCGTGAAACACCTCTCAGCTTTAGAAAAGAGAAAAATCTTGGTATTGCACTTGAAGGAACCTTTGGTTTACACAAAAAAACAGCTGATATTAAAGGTTTGTTAAGTCAAAACTCCCACCCGCCGCCATCTTGAAAAAACATGAATATGTTGTCCACTGTTCACGTGACCAGCACAGTCCAATCTGATTGGTACGGTGGCGAAAAGAACTTCCAAAGAAGGCGCAATGCGATTGGTTGACGGCTAAATACCTCGACACAAAAAATAACAAATAATAATAAAACACTTGCGATTTCTGACTCGTGCCTGCCCACAGGCAGCCCGAGTAATAAGCAAAGAAAAAGGAAACAGCAGGAAGCTAGTTGCTCAGCTATCTCTCTCAATATCGTTTTAGAAACATTTACAAACTCTTTAGTGTACTTTTAGAAATTAAAGTTTCGCACGATACCAAATACCAGTGATCATTCAAGCGGAGCATCACCTGTCGCAGAGCTTTGAACAGAGATATTCACTTGACAAAGGTTGATTGGCAAGCGAAGGTGTTTCAACCAGGTTAAGTACTGTTTAAAACACGAACAGCAGTGTTTTATCAAGTTAAAAAATTCGAGGGCGAAGCCCGAGAATTTTTAGACTTGATAAAACACGTGCTGTGAGTGTTTTAAACGGCTTCAAAAACGCTTCAAGAATGCAATGAAAGAAAGTCGCACATCTCAAGGGAATGGTTACTTAATGAACCATTGAACCTTTGTATTCACAACGCCATGCAAAATATTCGAGTAATCACCGCCGGCAATTACGAATATCTCAAGGGAAGGACATGAAGAAATTACCATACTATGTTGTTTGAAGCGGCGTTTCGCAATGCAAGAATAACCTGCACTTGAAGGATTTGGTGTCGTAGTTTACCTCGATAAAGTTCAAGACTTGGAAAGCGATGTGACTGACATGACGGCATGTTTTTATTATTTTACGGCTTTGAGTTTGGTTTTAATAATTAAACTAAACAGTGGCTCGGTAAACAAGTAATGGTAGTTGGATAACTTCATTTTAATAATATTATCTGTGTATCTCGGTAGTCTGCTGATATTAGTAAATTTAGTGCAAAATTTATTATCTAGGTACCTTATGTTCCGTGCACTTTTTGCTATTTTTGGGTCTTTATCAGTGAATTCTTAATTAGGATGAAACTTTATATAAAATTTCATGTTCATTGGTATTCTTGATATAAAGTCTTCATCCTAATTTGCATTCTTTTGTAATATCTTTGTACCCCATATTCCCCTGGTACTGAAATCAAAGCCCTCCCCGGGCTTTTTAGAATGATGAGATTTTATCAGGTATAAAGGAGCATGCACGTGACTGATTTGCTTCATCTGATTGGACAAAATGCTCATTAATTATTCATGAGTTTTTGAAGGCTCTTTTACATGTATAGTGCGGTTCCTTGTGTAATATTATATATCAGTAAATCAGCCCAGGGAACTCAGGCCATATATGTAAGTGAAATAATGGATTGCGCTAGAGCTCGAGACAAAACAGTGTTACCCAGTAGTGACATTCATTTTAACTATGCTGTTTTCACATTATAGCACACTCTAACTCCATGCTGCGTATAATTTTCACCTAACCTTTTGTAGCATATTGTCTTGAAGTTCTACGACATTTAACCCTCAGTGTACCCTGTGTCTCGGAGGGATATTGCTTGAGATTGTTAGAAATAGTAGTTTAGTCCCAATTTGACCATGTCATTTAGAAAACAATTTAATTGTAATTTCTGTTTGTTGTTATAGAACATATCTCGGGAAACAATGGCCCATGCGCCTACTCAGAGAAGTTCGTATTATGCTTCTGTTAAACGTCCTCCGTCAGAGAAGCTGGGCAATCTTGAAGATAATAGGACACCATTCTCTGACCATAAAGACCATGTTCCAACCCAGAATGAGCCTACAGATCATGCTCGGATACACTCTGCAGATAAGCAATATAATTGTAAGCAGTGTGGAAAGTGCTTCAAGCAGTCTAGTAAGCTAACTCGACACGTTCGAATACACTCTGGGGAGAAGCCATATAACTGTAAGCAGTGTGGGAAGTGTTTCAGTCAGTCTAGTAGCCTAACTAGACATGTTCGAATACACACTGGGGAGAAGCCATATAGCTGTGAGCAGTGTAGAAAGTGCTTCAATTCGTCTAGTGACCTAACTCAACATGTTCGAATGCACTCTGAGGAGAGGCCATATAAATGTAAGCAGTGTGGAAAGTGCTTCAAGCAATCTGGTAACCTAAGGAATCATGTTCGAATACACTCTGAGGAGAAGCCATATAATTGTAAGCAGTGTGGAAAGTGCTTCAATCGTTCTAGTAGCCTAACTAAACATGTTCAAATCCACTCTGAGGATAGGCCATATAAATGTAAGCAGTGTGGAAAGTGCTTTAAGCGGTCTGGTAACTTAACTCAACACGTTCGAATGCACTCTGAGGAGAAGCCATATAATTGTAAGCAGTGTGGAATGTGCTTCAAGCAGTCTAATAACCTAACTAAACATGTTCTAATACACTCTGAAGATTGGCCATATAATTGTAAACAGTGTGGAAAGTACTTCAATCACCCTGGTAACCTAACTGAACATGTTCGAATACACTCTGGGGAGAAGCCATATAAATGTAAACAGTGTGGAAAGTGCTTCAAGGGGTCTGGTGACCTAACTAGACATGTTCGAATACACTCTGGGGAGAAGCCATATAACTGTAAGCAGTGTGGGAAGTGCTTTGGTCAGTCTAGTATCCTAACTAGACATGTTCGAATACACTCTGGAGATGACACACAACATCGAAATGCAGTATGTGTCAGTGGTCAGCGGTCGTGAAGCAAAGATGGCGTCGTTTTCCACACTCTCTCTAATTTGAAACAGTTTCGTTATCCCCCCCCCCCCCCCCCTAAGTTTCATGTTAAGTGTATTCTGTTTGTCTTGAGCTGCTCTACTATTTATATTTTTTGAACTATGGCGTCGGTAGAGGTTTTGGAAGCTTTATTTGACAGAAAATTAGAGCCTGTTCTTGTCCAGGTTTCGTCAATCAACAACACAGTTTCGGAGCTCGTTTTTGAGTGATAAATACGAGGACTTAAGGAAGGATATTTCAGAATTGAAGAAAGAAAACAAGACCGAAGGAGATGCTGCTCTGAATTCTGATCTTAGGGAGAGTCATAGAAGATTGTCGATTCAGGAAAGCTTGCAAGGATTATAACGTTTTCTGATTTTCGTGAACATTCTAGCCCTCTTTTCCATGCATTAGGTATCCTTAAACTTGTTGACTTGAAATTGTGTCATGTGGCTATATTTATGTATGATTTTTACACTTCCAAGTTACCAAATGCTTTTACTGATTTCTTTGAAAAAGTTAGCAATATACACACATCAACATCAACATCATCTTTATTACCAAAGGTTATAAATTATAGTTAAACGAGCTGATTAACATTTCAAGTTAAATAACAATGTTTTTGTAGGGTTTTAAAGATGAAAACTAAAAATATACACTACAATACAGACTACAGCAATATAGAACACTTAATTAATGTAGAAGACAAATGGGTTTAAAGTACATTTGTAAGTTCAATAAAGTTGTATTATGTAATAGTGACAGATGTAACTAATGAAGTTGTTACTGATAAGACTCCATGAGATTAGATTTAAGCTTTCGCTTAAATGATGTTAATCACAAGCTCGTTCCAAATAATTGCCCCTTTATAGCGGAGGTTAAATTTCCCATAGTTTGTCCTAACTCTATTTATATAGTAAGCTGTTGTAGAAGCAAGTCTGGTGTTGTATTGATGTTTGACACTAAAATTCACCTTAGAAGGAATGTTTACCTCTGGATCAATGCTAGAAAGATTATGAATATTATTGATAGTCGATAGAATTTGTAGACTTGGTAAATCTCGTAGACTATAGAGTTTATGATTTTAAGGGCCCATAAACAAGTAGTATTAGAATTGTAGCTAAGTTTTAGGAGATTTTCGTTATCAAGACAATTAAATGGGAAAATAGCTTGACAACAAGATTCACAAAGCCATTTATATTACTAGAGGTGTAATATTTTAAATCTCGTAGACTAGAATTTATGATTTTAAGGGAACATAAACAAGTAGTATTAGAATTGTACCTAAGTTTTAGGAGACTTTCGTTATCAAGACAATTGCTTGACAACAAGATTCACAAAGCCATTTATAATTACTAGAGGTGTAATATGAGAGAGAGATGTGCATTTTAAATGATAGCTCTGGTTGCATATTTCACAGATGATTCGCCTACCGTTCTTTCTAATGGATTTAGTGCAAGTCCAACAGGTAGATCTAATCACATCCTGCATTTAAGCTTGATTATTGTTTCCAGTTTATGTGTCATGCTCTAGTCTGAAGTTCTTTCTGTGTTGAAATTTGAATTGCAGTACTTCAATCGTCGCTCCTAAGGTAGATATTACCATAATAGGTCCAAATGTACTTGAATTCCTTGCTCTTCTTAACTTTTAAAGCCTTCTTGAACAGCTCCTTTTTCTTCAAGGTAAGGCTTTCTTGGATTAATATCTTGTTATCACCCAGACGGCCCAAGTCCAGGTCTTTGGTAGTAAAGTTCTTTAGTCTAGATCGAACTTTGTAGAATTTGTCTCGTGTCGGGTTATTCGGGTGAATTTAACGATCACCGGTTGTGTCGTTTATTTCCCTCTGTAATTAGGAGAGGATCGTATTCTGTGACTGTCTTCGTGTTCAGAATATGGAATGCAAAAATCTCTACTGAAACATTCGCGGTGGGAATACTGTTCTTGATCGTCCAAAACAGATTTAGTTATCAGAGAGTAAGGATACCTGTGTCTTGAGAAATTGGTTTTGCTTTTCTAGGTCGTCATTAGTATTCTCCATTGTATCCATTCTGTTAGATAGGTCATCATAGCTTGAGCTGAGAAAGTCGAGTGATTCAATGAGTGGTGCTAATTTCTTGTCGAGTAGAGATGTCAACTTGCTCTCCAGAAGTTCATCAAGAATTGCTCTCAATGAGTCTCTCAATTTTGCCTGATCAATTTCCATGTCTTTCTACTGTCAATTTAGATCGGTACGATCGGTAAAGAAACAAACATACTAACAGTAAACCAAATAAAAGACAGATTTTTACGGAGCTGCAGAGAGGACGCCATAACCCTTGCATCAACGCAACGCCGGCATGTACTTACAACACTAGACTAGCTGCCAGACAAACTTATTCTCTTCCTTATACTAGAACCAACTATGGTAAATTTAGTTCCAGATTTACTGGTGCTAAAATCTGGAACTCCATTTCTGACGAGTATAAACTTATGTCAAAGTCTTCTTTTAAGAAGGTAATTGAGTCCCACCTTTTGAAAATCTACTGATGTCGCCTTTCATTTTTCTTTTCTTATTTTTTTCTTTCTCTTCTCTTTCTTTTTATTCATATCTATATAAGCGTATATGATCTTTTTTTCTACTGCTATGTGTATTATTTAGTTTATAGGTTCGTGTGTCTTTGTTTATGAGTCTCGTGGCAATCTGACTTGATTAGTTTTAACTAACTTCAGATTTCCAGTATCTCCTTTTTTCTTTTATATTGTAATTTTAAGATACAAATAAAGTTTTTGTTGTTGTTGTTGCTGGTTTGTTAATCCCGAGTTCAGCAGCCTAGTAAATGTTGTTTGGAAAAAATAGTAACGACAACAATAGCATTGATCAAGGCTTAAATTTTAAATTTTGTATTGTGGTTTCGAGTGTTGTGTTTTGCCTTCGAAATGCCATGTTGTAGCTTCGATTTTTTGTTTTAAATTCGAGTTTTGTGCAATTCGATTTAGACAAAATGAAAATTGCTTTGAATCATTTGTTTTCTTTTTGCTTCGAGTCTTGTTTTGTGTTCTGACTAGTGTCGGGGCTTTTTTCTCGGTGTTTAGTTTGGTAACAAGTTGTAATAATCACCGAACACCTACTACATTATAACTTAAAAACTGACATATTTTACATTTGTTTTGTTTTGAAATAGTTCAATGATTCTAAACATTTTGTTTTTATGTTAAGGTTACCCATAGGGCCATAATAAGGTTCTTATATTTTCATGCTAAAACAGAAATCTGTGTAACAGTTTTGTTTTGAGGGCTTAATGCAGAATACCCTTCCACCTATCACATGAAAACCCCACTTAAATTAACACTTAAAACTGTTTTAGTGTGTCTGTTTTAGAGTTTCGTTCTCTGGTCACTATAGTATTATCTTAATCGATCCACTTTAAAAAGGAGAAAAATGAATTTGAAAGTTAGCACACCAAATTTTCCAGTCAATTTCCCCAAAATACAGTAACTTTAGGCCACATTTAATATACAAATGAAAAAATACAAATGTTGTATTGATAGTGAAAATTGTCGCTTAACATCTGTTCTTCAAAAGTCCGATGCTACCTAAGTGATAGTTTTTCATGATTCCTTCGTAATTTTACGTGCGCACTGAAGCTGAGATTTTGAACTTGATCTTGAACTTTTGCTTAAAATATCCCGGATGTGATGCTCCATTCTGCGCGATGATGTACAAAACCATAAATGATGAAGGTCCGCTATATTTATAACAATTATACACCAAAACTAGCACAATTCATCCATATAGCTTGCGTCGCTCTGAACATGGGCATTTCGCCCAAACACCGAGTACTTAAAAAAGAGCTTCTCGTACAGAAGGCACCTCTATGGAACAATCTATCTAATGAAGCAAAAAATGCTACCATTGCCAGGCATTTCTTGAAATATTTGTAGCTTTTATAATTTAATTAGTAGATTTTTAATACTTAGATAAACGTATGTATTTAGCTTATATTTATATTATTATTAATAATTTTATTGTGAAATACTTCGTTATCTTCATTATTATTACAGCATAAATTGTAAACAAGAGTCTAGGGGAGCCGGATAATAGACCTAGGCAGTTTGCCTGTTTGTTGCCCTATTTCAGACCACGTGATAGTTATCCAGAGGATTCAGTGCTTTGTTTTTCAATTATAGAAATTGGTACATTACTGTTTGTAAATACTATTTTCCACCTCCAATCGATTGTCGATCTTTCTAAAACAGCGTTTTTAAAGATAGCTTGCCATCCAGCATCCATGCATGGCAATTTCTTTCCCATGGAAATCACAAGCTCAATTCATTCGTTAACAAAGTATTATACCAGCACGTGACTGTTTCCTGCAAAAGGCCTATTACAACTGCTCCCAGTAATTATAATAAATCAACTTCACATAACTGTCTCTGAAGTTAACTAGCTAAATATGGAGTTGACCAAAATGCCCTGAAATGGTTCAATTCTTCAATAGAAGCCAACAATATAATGTTAATGGCTACTTATATAGTGCAAGCCCAATAAATTGTGGAGTCCCTCACATTCGATAATTGGACCACTGTTGTTTCTTATCTACATAAACGACTTACCCAATTACCTAAACGAAGGCATTCCTCGAATGTATGTCGATGATACTAGTGTAAGCTTTGCCGCCTCAAATAAGATCGATCTACAAACTAAAATCAATAAGGAACTAGACAACGTAAGTGATTGGCTCAGAGCAAATTGCTAAAACTGAGTTCATGGTCATTGGCTCCCGACAAAAGATATATACCCAAAGGGACTGTACCATCGATATACACAGAGAGGGTAAGGAAATACAAAAAGCAGACTGCATGAAATCATTGGGATTTTATATAGATGATATCTTGTCCAGTGAAAACATATTAAGGAAATTTCGAAAACGATTTCCTCGTGTATTGGCGCACTTAAACGAGTTAGATCACTTATATACAGGGATACCGTACATAAAATTTATAAAGTCATAATAGAACCTCACTTTGAGTACTGTAGCTCAGTTTGGGATGGATTGAATCAACATCTAAGTGACAAACTCCAGAAGCTCCAAAATCGCGCTGCCAGAGTGATAACAATTTCTAGTTATGATACAAGCTCAAATGTATTATTCCATAGGCTTGGCTGGGACAAGTTATCAGTAAACAGAAAGAAGCAAAAAGCTATCACTATGTACAATACTATTCATAATCTTACTCCAGTTTATCTCCGGAATATATTCACGTCTCGAAGTTTAAATCGTAATCTAAGAAATTCTGAAAACAAACTTAACCTACCTAAACCACGTACTGACTATCTCAAACGTAGTGTTAGTTATAGTGCAGCTTTGTTGTGGAATGACCTACCTAAGGTCCTAAGACAAACCAATTCCCTACCACACTTCAAAGGGGGTATCAACACGTTATATTTTGTGTCGGACTCCCACACGGCATACATGTAAACCAATCTTATCTTATTGTAATTTTTAAAATACTGATATTTTTAACCGTGTATAAATAAATCTTGTCTGTCTGTCTGTAAAATGTTCATTTATTTATTTCAACAATATTTATATACAGAAGTTCTAACAGATAAAAGATCTGATTTCCAAAGAAGCCGTGTCTACATTTACATATACTACATTATTATAAAAACAGTTCCCTAGAAGTAAGTAGTATGTAGAGTGGGCGTTCTGGGCCACTTTTTTCTTTCACAAGAAAGTCAAAAAGTGAATTCAGAAATCCACTTTTTGACTTTCTTGCACAACAAAAAAGTTTCCCAGAACGCCCACTCTACATACTACTTTACACACAGTGTTGCCCAAAATTGTCACTAGACATTCTTACACCTAAAAATCCAAACTTGATAACCTATTAGAGAAATGATTATTATACTGTATATAGATCTCGTTCGCTATGGATAATATATCGTACCTCCCGATGGAGATCCTGGTCAAGATCGTAGAACTTGCGGGCCCTAGGTCATTCGCGAGTGTCGCTTCGACCTCGAGACGCTTGAATGATGCCGCGTCTATTGTGCAATACGAAGAAGTAGATTACGAGTTTGGCAGACAAGTCCTCACATTGGGTCTCGAGGCTGCCCAAGACGACGAAGACAGAGACGCCTTGGTTAAGAAGTTTGGCATTTCTGAAGAATACCATGCCGACGACGCATTTAACGAAGATTATGCCATAACTAGAGCCGCTACTACCGGCAACCTAGACAGCGCGAAGTGGTTAGCTAGTCGCTTCCACCCCATAGAGGACTATTACTACAACGACTCCAGTGCGACTGCGATGGATGCCTGTAGAAACGGACACCTCGACGTCGCGAAGTGGATAGTCGAGCACATCCAACCCACTATAGGTGAGGGATACGTTGCCGATGCTATGGTGGACGCGTGTAGGAATGGTCACCTTGAAACAGTCGAGTGGCTCGATGAATGCTTCCAGCACTTTATGGATGGAGAGTACGTCCTCGACGCTATGTTTGATGCAAGCAAGCATGGTCACCTCGATGTAGTTCGCTGGCTTGCAAAGCGTTTTCGCCCCGTCATCCCTCACGAGGACTTTGAGGGGATGATGAGCGTTGCGTGCGGTAATGGGTACCGCAGGATCGCCAGGTGGTTCGCAGAGTGCTTCCAACCCATGGAGGAGGAAGACGGCTACTGCGAGTGCGATGGTGGGGAGGCGTGTGAAGGTGGAGAGGACTGTTTTGCACGCCCCGACTACTACTATGCGAGCGAGGCGCGAAGCCCAAATGGTCACTAGATATTCGCGCACGGACCGAATCCAAACTTGAGTATCTGTTAAAGGAATGATTATTATACTGTATATCGATACCGAATGGTATTAGTATATGTTCTTTATTCCACGATACTAGCTTACGTTGTCATCTTAGTACGCATTAACACCATACAGATCGAACATGTCGAAGAAGAACTCGAACGTAGACGCCGCAATAACTTGTGATTGGTTGATGCGAGGGAAGGACTCGAAATGCCCAAAGCAGATTTCGAAGGCATCGAAGTTCTGTGCCCAGCACAACTTCCAGATCTCAAAAGGCTGTGCCCTATTTGTGCCATGCTCGAAGTGCGGCAAAGGATGTCGTACGAGTTCCGAGCTTTGCTCAGTATGCGGCCGCCGCTCGTATCCAAGAAAGGTGGGACCAAAGAAAGATTTAGGCAAGCAGATCGCTGATTCGAATACGAAGGCCGAGGAACCATCCACACCAGACGTAGAGGAGACAGACCTCTTACCTAAAGATCTGGATGATGAGGATGAGGATCTCGAGGATGAGGATCTAGAACCCACGTTCGTAGGCCCTACGATCGCACTGGACATCGAGGATCTCGAAGAACCCAACGACATGACGCTTCAAGGTCCCGGGATCGCCGAGCTCAAGGAGATTCTTGCATTCGTTGAGGTGGCCTCCACCAACCTCAAGAACGACCCCGTCGTCGAGTTGGGAGCAGCGAAACTTGCAGATCCAAACGTGGTGGAACCGGAGGAAGGTCTCGGAGAGTCTCTCACCCGTGCGCTCAACGAGGTGTTGGCTGCCTTGAGGAGCGAGAAGGAAGGTTAGGAATCGCCACATTAAGAAAAAAAAAGAATGAAGGAAGTCGTTGCGTGACCCTCTTCATTCTTTTTTTAAACGTATGACATCTACGACGCTCAAGTTGTCACTAGACGAATCCAAACTTGAGCAACTGTTAGAGATATCCTAACATATAGTTATACCGAAGAGAGAATGGTGAGTTCAAAGCTTTTCAACGTAGGCAATGCCATGACGCTACAAGATCTCGGGATCGACGAGGCTCTCATTCCTGCGTTATACGAGGTGTTGACTGCCTTGAGGAGCGAGGAGGAACCAGAGGCTCTCATTCATGCGTTAGACGAGATGTTGACTGCCTTGAGGAGCAAGGAACCGGAAGAACCGGAGGCTCTCATTCATGCGTTAGACGAGGTGTTGGCTGCCTTGAGGAGCGAGGAACCAGAGGCTCTCATTCATGCGTCATACGAGACGTTGAGAGCCTTGATGAGCGAGGAACTGGAGGAAGTTCTCAACGAGGCTCTCATTCATGCGTTAGACGAGACGTTGACTGCCTTGAGGAGCGAGGAACCGGAGGAAGGTCTCAACGAGGTTCTCATTCATGCGTTAGACGAGATGTTGACTGCCTTGAGGAGCGAGGAACCGGAGGAAGGTCTCAACGAGGCTCTCATTTATGCGTTAGACGAGATGTTGGCTGTCTTGAGGAGCGAGGAACCAGAGGCTCTCATTCATGCGTTATACGAGATGTTGACTGCTGCCTTGATGAGCGAGAAGGACGATTAGGAATAGCCACAAAAAAAAAGAATGAAGAAAGTCGTTGCGTGACCCTCTTTATTCTTTTTTTCTTTTTTTTTTCTTTCTATTAAACGTATGACATCTACAGCGTATCATGGACGAGCTAATCAGATTGTTTGGTCCTGGAATTCGTAGAAGCCTGAATATCAAACCACAAGTGGAACATATTAACACCAGTGAAACATGTCCTGATTGTCTCTGCCCCTTTGAAATACAAGGAACGGAATTCGTGTGTCCCACCTGTGGTCTTGTTTCCGAGGTCGAACCATGTGAAGAAACGAAGATCGATATTACTACTACTCGATTGCGTATAGTAGGTCCGGACGGATTTCAGTATCAAAGTGATCTAGACCGCGCAAAACCAAAGCAAAGCGACAACACGGACCTGCAACGACGAACGCTCCTACAAGAACTACGAGCATACAACACTATTTACAAACAAAGTTATGACCTATCGTTCCCTATGAACACGTTAGGAATCGTAGCCGACGCATTTATCCAAGTAATGAAAGTTCATCCCAAGCGTAGCGATGCTAAGAGAAATATTTTAGCTGCTCTACTCTACCATGCGTGCATACAATGTGGGTTCGTAAGAACTAAAGGTGAGGTTGCTCGCTTCATACAACTAAGCAATAAAGGCATCCATAGTGGAGAGGTCTTTATACGTTCTCTGTGTGACGACGATAAGATCGATGTAGACTTGGATGCCGAGCGCATAGTTCCTCACATTGCAACGACTTTCCTTAAACTCGATCCTCAAGGAGTACCTATAGACGTTCAACAAATAGTCCACGAGGTTGTTACTACAGCGATAGAAAGCAATATAGGCAGATCGGTAATTAAGACGAAAGTTGTTGGAGCAAGTTACGAGGTGCTACGTCGTTTAGGATCGTCTATGTCTCTTAACGAGGTCATTGGGCGATGTGACGTATTTGGAAATTCAGTCAAGCGTTTTGTCAAGGAGTTGTCTTCTTACCATTCCCACTTCGAACCAATCTACACTAAGCATGGGCTAACTAGCGATAGGACTTAGCGAAGTGGAAGTGAGAGCCATGTTCGTTTCTTTCATAGGAAACGTCGATTCTTACCGTACTAAGCTGCCAAGTTTTTCTCGCATTTCCTTTTGCACTTCTTGTTTGAGTTCGGCTCGAACCCGATCCGGACTTTTTTCACCTATGGAAGTCTCGCGACGAATTTCAGACCTCATGATCTCATACTTATTCGCTTCGTTCAGGATGAGACTGTATTCGGAGTCGGATATGTTTTCATCGCGTAGGGCCTTCGATACTAGATCGCGAATCGTATTGATTTTCGCCTTTGCCAACATAGTTGTCCTTTCATGTTTAGAAACCTTCATTCCTAACTTCTTAGCTCCAAGGGTCGTAGATGCTGAAATTAATCCACATAGCCCACCAATAACTCCAAGTGGTAGACCAATCACTATTCCAACCCCAGTCAACGCTGCGCCCAATCCAGATCCAGATAAGATCACAGATAGACCTCCAGTTACCACTGCGATACCATGAACTATTCCTTGAGAACGTGCATATTTCTTGCGCACACCTTCGTAGTGCCTTTCTTGAACTTCTATGTCCGAAAGCGTGTCTCGGATCGTTTGCAGTCTAAAGTTCTTTCCAGTGTCACTAGCAATCGGTGGATAGATACTTGGTGCTGATGGAAACGGTTGAATCGAATCGCCTTCCATTGTACGTTATACATATAACTTAGTCAAGCTTCAACACGTACAGTATAGGTCGACCCTGGAAGTCTATCAGATTGCCTTTCTCATCGAGAATTGTCAGACGAAGACTGCTTTGTATCGTACCTAGAGCTTTGACAGCTAGAGGTTGTAGTGAGGCATACGTCGCTTTCGCAAATCTATCGCCTCGGATGTGTATTCTACTTAGGACTTTAGATTGTTTTCCCTCTTGAATCGAGAATCTGGAATCCACCACGTCGCAGCAGATATACGCTATGTCGATTTCATCTTGGATGGACACTTCGTGCACACCTACTTTTAGTCGCGTAGCGATCCCATCTTTATTGATACCCATCAGTTTGCAGAGATTTCCACTAAGTAGGATCGATTGCTTGACTTCTAGGTTCCAAGCCCTCCTATGATGGGGTTTCTCGATTTTTATGATGTCAGCACCAACTGCAGGCGCAAAGAATTGTCGAAGGCTCGCCATAGTGTGGTTTCCCTTAGGAACGTCGTACGGAAACCCTATACCATCGGTAGACCACCAGAAGGTAGCATTCTCTGCTAGGTTCCACCAACTATTCTCAATAGTGACCTCGACTAGTGAAACGTTCTGTATGAGAATAGGGTTGTCGAAGTAGACAGTATGGTCGGCCAATGTTGTGGTGATATATAAGAGAACCATCTTATGTATTGAAGGTATAACTATATGTATGTATAGCTTCAACATGACAGACGCATGGCGGCAGTTCAAGTACCTATTTCCTAATGCCGTACTTAGTTGGTTCGAATCTGCTTCCGATAATGTTAATTTCATCGATCGGGGAATGTCTCATTGCGTGTTCACGGAGGAAGGTCTTCCTACTAAGACGGGAGGTGGTAAATTGATGGGGTGGCTTGGTCGCACTGGTAAGGCTCTAGATGTAGCACTTGGTGGTAAGTCAGTTTACGAGAGCGTACTATTCGCGCGGGAACACGAAGGTCTTTCCAAACGCGATTGGATAGAAGAAAACGATAAGATCGCAACGTTGAATGCAGATCTATTAGCGAAGTTCGAGAAACGATACCCACATACGGATCTTCACAAGTTCTATGCCTCTACGGAAGTGAACGGTCCAGGCAAATATTCGACGAGTATTTGGTTTCGAGATGGAGATTCTAGCTATGTCGTTTACGGCGATGATGTCTCAAAGTTATCTGCAGTCACAGAATGGTTGATGGTTTCCCATCTACGTTGACCCTAGATAAGAGTGCGAAATATCCTATTCGAGCAGTTCCTTTTACCGAACCGGTACAAGATATCGATCTCACCAAGTTATGGATATACGTCACACCTACGAAGAAGTTCGAAGCAGGCGTTCCAAATATATTCAAGGAGATCGTTGTAAAGCATACGGCAGCAAATGAGTCTCGTAGATGGTTATCAGGTCCGGATTTCAAATACTGGCCTCAACAACTTAATTTTGCAACGTGGTGTGCAACTTCTGGATGCGGAGTGTCGTTGTTTGACCCCACTTTCAAAACATATCCACCAGTCGTCCAAGGGTTCCTACGATTCCACGTATATTTCACGATACGAAGAATTCTACACGAACTTGGAGCTCCTCTACCTGGTAACCGTGCTTTCAAGCAACTCGACAACCTCTATAGCAAGTCAGTCCTTGAGAAGTTGTGCATCGAATTCGGTATATCTCGAACGCCAGACTTTCGGTGGGATGGCTTAGGAGACGTCTACGTAAACTCTCATGGAAGAATGGTGAACTATACGGAGAAGTACGCACATAATACTTCGTACTCTGCGAAGTGGCCTGGTGGTGACTTTAAGTTTCCTGAGGAGAGTCGTACGGACTATCAGTTTCCTTTATCGTACATTAGCAATAACAATGGTAAACAATACAATTGGTTTACGCCACCAATCGGTAGAGGTTTGACGAATGCGGGATTAGGTAGATTGAATCGATCTGTCGAAGCTTTTGGATATTGTATTCTAGGCGCTCAAAACGATCTTAACGAATCCATCATAGATAGTTTCAACGTCAAAGAAAAGTTTAAGAGCTTATAATTAGTCGAAGGCGCTATTCTCGAAAACGACTTAGTGGTGAGCTACAAAAACTATCTTACTGCTATAACGACGACACATAAGAGGCTCGATCTAGCAATAGCTAGGTGTGCGATTATTGCCAAGCAATCTAGTGTACTATCTTGGTAAGAAAGATGGCTATAGGAATCCAACCCCGAAAGCCACGAAAGATATGATGCCAGGCACTAACGACATCAATGCAGAAGTCAAAGGACGCCCGCTTCCTATGGAAGGCCCACCAGATAAGAAATTGGTGCCGCCTCTCGAGACGCACGAGAAACGAGTTCCTGTACCAAAGGCTATCCCACAACATGAGATCAATCTCGCGGTGACATCCATTGCCGCAGCTGGAATCGCATGGACGTTGTTTCGTTAACGGCGTTTGTATTGCTCTATCGTGATCACCACTATTGCTACGATGAATAACCAAACGTTCTCTGCTAGTACTCCCAGAGCTTTACCAGCCATAGTAAATATGAAACTCGCAATCGATCCAATCATTCCAGGTAGGATCTGTCCAAGTCTCTTTCCCATTTCTTTTAGCAACCCCCCAGTCGTTTTCAATCCCTTCCCTACTGCATCTGCTGCTTTATCGATACCAGCCTTTACTGGTTTCGGTACGGATCTCGATAACAGGGAAACTATTGTACTAACGATAGCGCCAATAGAAGTTACCACTGCAAGAACAGTCATTCCATGCTTTCTGAAAATGTATTTGATCCTTTCACGTAGCGACGTACGTTCTAGTATGGCTTCTTCTTGACGTTCGAGTAATTCTATTTCGTTATGGATGCGTACTTTCTCTTCCTTAGCTGCTTCCTTCTGGTTCTCAGTTGACGTTGAGCTTAGAAGTATGCTATCTTCTACTTTGAGATGTTCGGCGGCCTTTTCTTGACCTTGGACGACTTGTTCTGCTCTTTCTGCATCCGTAGGGCCTAGGGCAAATTTGAGATCCTTACCCATACTTTGGTATCTTTCACCCTTCACTGTGGTCAAAGGTATGAGCTTCTCTTTACTTCCAAGTACGTGAAGATAGGTTCTACCCAGTTCCTTATTGGCCTCCCATATTCCAGTTATCTCAAGGACTCCTCCACGAGTCCCTACATCCGCATAGTGTTTCCATACAGTATCGAATAGCATTTGTTTCATTTCATCCGATGTGCCTGTTTTGAAGATTACGTGGCGATCGCTAAATTTCGGACGTTCGATTCTATCCTCATCCATCAATTCACTAAACTCTCCATCTGTCAATGATGTTTCCTGATACTTTGGTCGAGCGCCTTCTTTAGTGTAGTCGCGTCTAGTTTCCAGGTCGAGTGATTCACTCGGATCCACATTCGTAGAGTCTGGAAACGCCAATTTCCGTGCTTCTTCATTGACAGTATCGTCGTTGTCTCTACCCTTTCCAGCTTCGTCGGTTCTTTCCTCATACCTCCCATCAAAGGCCATGTTAGACATAACTATATATATACGTATATTCAACATGATATCATCAAAGTTGGATCCCACACAAGCACGAAGGGAGCCTCATGCACTCAAGGCTCCACGAGACTTGTATAGGAAAACTTTCACTCGATCATCTGCCAATCCAGGTGAGACTCTATACGTAGAAGTCCCAAAGCTAGCAGAAGGTGTAGTACTAGTACCTGGTAGCTTAGCGCTATTGGTCGACATCGTACTATCTGGTGGACATGCGAATAACAGAGTCGTTTCGAACGTTGGACGCTGCTTGGTCATACGTAGAATCTGTAGGATGGGAGCTGAAACAGTAGAAGACCTTGTCAGGCCAGACCTCCTACAAACGTACTCCGATGTATACCTATCTACGCAGGAGAGAGAGTCTAGAGTACAACAAGGCATTCAATCAGAGAACACGAACAAGCTACGATCGAAAGCTGGCGACGCAAATACTTCGTCTGCTGGAGAAAACGCGCTCCTAGCTGCATGTGGTTCCAAATATAGGATTCCATTAGATGTCGACATTCTGACACAACATGGAGTTCTATATCCATATGTCCTAGAAAATACCATTACATTCGAGTTGACTCTAGCGCCTGCCGTTGAAATAGTAGTTGGATCGGATGCGACGAAGATAGGTACGTACCAACTTACCAACATCCAACTAGAATACGAAGCAATCAGGGATGGAACGCTGGCTAGTAGTGCACTTCACAAATACGAAATAGGTACTGCATTCCTATACAACTACGCTGTTCACTTCAAGATAGTAGAGATTGCTAAGGCATCCGATACTTTGATATCTCAAAACGTTAACGTTCCACGACGATCCTTTGCTGGACTACTTCTACTATTCATAGATCCGCGCACTCATGGTACGCGAGATAGCGAATCATTCTCGAATCCCGATATTTCGAAGGTAGAAGTAGATGTCAACGGGATTCCCAACAGACTCTTTCCAAGCGGCATGCTTCCCCTAGATTTCTGGGAGGCTGCAAAAGGCTGGTTTGGTACACCCAATACTTCCATGACTCCAAAGAAGTTCTTTGAAAATAGATTCGCTATCCTAATCGATTGTCGCAGAGCGAAAGATTCCACCGTTCATGGTGATGGCTTGACACAAACCGGCAGTGGAAAGGACATCGACATTCGCATACATAGAACTGCGAAGGGAAGTGGAAATGTGAAAATGCACATCTATGTCCTTGCGGATGCTCAGGTCACGATATTGAACAGATCTCTGCAGAGTATATTATACTGATGGATTCTCTCGTAGAGCACGTACCGTTCAACGCACTCATAGTCGGTCCAACGAATTGTGGGAAGACTGCGTTCCTCATAGAACAACTTCGTGGATCATTTCGTGGTAAGTTCGATTACATAGTACTGATTTGTCCTACGTATGCCCACAACAAAACCTATCGTGGATTTGCAAATCGAGATCCTCGTTTCTTCGTCATGTCACCACCGCAGGATGCCATCAATGCCGCGCTACGAGTTTGTTCCACCTTTTGGGCAGGAACCAATACTCTTTTGATACTCGACGATTGCGCTGCATCGAAGGATGTAAAGCTGAGAACCGATAAGCTCGTGGAGATGGCCTTTTCCGCTCGTCACATAGGCATTTCTATTTGGGTGTTAACTCAACAGTATAAAAGCATATGCAAACCTTTTCGAGAAAACGTGGCGGTGGTCGTGGCCTTTCATACAGCGTCAGCTCTTGATGCCAAAGAACTATTTGAGGACTACGGTGGTGGGTTGAAGGTGGATGAGAGGAAAATGTTGACCTCGGAGCTCAAGGCCCACAAGTTCGCTCGCATGTGCTTCTGTCTCCGCCATCCTTTCGAGGTAGTGTTAGAGCTCCCAGCACCTACAACATATTATCATGGATAAAGAAATACTCGAGATATTCGGTGAGGATGTAACAGGCCCACCACCAACCAATCTAGACGTCGTGTCAGACAATCGCGAATCACTTTCGATCTTAGCCGCAACAGGCGTAACGAAAGAATACTTAGGTAAGAACGTTTCCCTAGGAGACGTCTCTAGACTTCCTGAGAAAGAAGTAGACAAGTTGTATAGGAGGTATCAGGCCGTTCTAGCTCAGCAAGTAACGAAAGGCTTAGTCGACGGCGTGACGCGTCTAGCTACCCGCCTAGTTGCCTACCTAGTACCAATAGATTCTCAAGAAGCCCTGATCAAGGACCTACAAGAAGACCCTCTAGTCCGCAACGAAATCAGTGCTGCGACTGGCCTACTATCGCTTAAGGCAGGTCGCCTTGTAGCTCTAGCTAGCGTCCTATTCCACATATCTGGCCACGTAGTCATTCCTGGTACAACTGTTGAACCTTCACATATACCTACTATATCGAAGCAAGATGGAAGGACAGACGGATCAGATAACTGCGAGTCCACCGACGACTGTACCAACTAAGGTAAAAAACCCAAAGCGCGTTGCAGCAGGAAAATTAGCTTGGGAGAAGGTCACTGCCCGTGCAAAAGAAGCTCAAAGGATGGAGATAGAACGTGAAAATGAACCGTCCAAAGAAACTGACGTAGAGAAAGGTCGGTTCGAAAACCTGACTATCCTCGCAGTCATCGGTACTGGCGCTACATTGTTTGGCACGTACTTTGCGTACAAGAAGTATGTAGATGGCAACACGCGAGCTGCCGCCGTTAGCACGACACGACCTGCAGCTCCGGCAAAGCTTACGATACTAGACATGGAGTAACACTTAAAGACTCGAGACCATACTTATATATGTCGAGATGGATAAGGAATTGATGAAGACGGCAACCGATGCATCTATAATTGTTGGACTCGCTTCTGGTATTGGGTGGATCGTAAAAAAGACTACCAAGGAATCTATGCTTAGCGATCCTTCTTCTTCCCTAGTGAATTACGCAAAGTGGACTGTCGTGATACTTGGTAGCTTATACGCGAAACAATATCTTGAGAAACAAAAGATCATACCGTAATGGCAGCAGCAATTGCTATGACAGTTTTCGGTGCTGTTTTGAATGCGACGGCATTTACTGGTGGTGGCATACTAGCTAGAATGATTGGAAAGGGTGATATAGATACAGAACGAGAGAGACACGATAGGGCCATCGAAAGACAAGAATCTGAAATGACAGCGTATAGAACCGAACGTCAAAGATTATACGACTTTGCACAAAATCAGGAAGGTCTTGAACGCGACGCATACAACGTTCAAAGAGATACCAACAAAGCCTTCGTGCAATCCGATAAGTTACGTAAGGCGCTAGAACGGCTCGAAGGGATGAAAGAACCCCGCTTATCTGACTACTACCGACCCTCAAACAATCAGAAGACTGGCGAGTTGCTCTACGTTGGTGGTGGAATGCTAGGCGCTGGATACGCCATTAGTAGATGGCTATAGCCATTACCACTACTACTAGGTTACTACTAGGCTACTACTAGGTTACTACTAGGCTACTACTAGGCTACTACTAGGTTACTACTAGGCTACTACTAGCTACTACTAAGCTACTACTAAGCTACTACTAAGCTACTCCTAGGCTACTACTAGCTACTACTAAGCTACTACTAAGTTACTACTAGCTACTACTAAGTTACTACTAAGCTACTACTAAGTTACTACTAAGCTACTACTAAGTTACTACTTAAGTCACTACTAAAAAATACGAAAAAAAAAGGAAAAAAGAAAGGAATGAGGCCTGGTTCTTATTCTTTTCTTTTTTTTTTCATCTGTTGAAGGTTAGAATGTATAGATGCATGATGGATTCTAAACTTGCGAATATCTTCTATGGGCCTATGGGCTATTGGAAAGGTCACGCTGCAATTGGCAAGCTATCGGTAGCAGCGAAAGCATCAGAAGACGTAGCTAGGAGTTGGTTGGAAAAGCAATCTATATGGCAAGTATATCTACCACCACCAAAACACATTCCACGACCGCATTGGACTGTATCGAAACCAAATGAAGTGCACCAAGCTGATTTGATATTTCTACCACACGATCGACCTGGGCGTGGACGGAAGCTATACAAGTACGCATTGGTAGTAATCGACGTAGCTTCTCGATACAAAGAAGCCGAACCTTTGGCATCTAAAGATAGTGGTGAAGTTGCTGCTGCATTCGAACGAATCTACAAACGTAGTCCACTCGAATGGCCAAAGACGTTGCAAGTAGATCCTGGTAGAGAATTCATGGGACGTATGTCTGAAACGCTAGAACTACATGGTACGAAAGTTCAACGAGGTGAGGCTGGTAATCATAGAGCGCAAGGCTTAGTCGAACGAGCGAATAGAACACTAGCCGAGAGACTATTCGGATATCAATATGCACAAGAGATGGTGCTTACTTCGGAAGGATCAGATGCGCGTAGTAGAGAATGGGTAGTTCGTTTACCAATGGTTATCAAAGCCATGAACAGTGAGGTGACTCGACTTACAGGAAAAGAGCCTTCGAATTCTGTAGTGACGCAACAAGTAGATCTAAAGACTCCTACATATTCGCGCACTGTTGGTTTGAGAGAAGAGCGCCTACCATTCGACGTCTTAGTTCGATATCTCTACGCACCAGGATAATTGGAAGGGGGTGAAAAACGTAGAGCTACTGATCCTGTGTGGAGTTTACAGATATACGTTATTTCGCGAAGTGTAGTATCTTCGGGACAGCCTGTGCTGTACTACCTTGCGAAGCAAGAAGGGGAGAAGGACGCACCCAAACGTGGATTCGTTCGTGGAGAGCTACAAGTAGTTCCACCAGATACGGAACTACCATCAAGAGGTATTCTGTTCGTGCCTAGTGTAGCGACTCGTAAATGAAATCATCCATGTCCTAAGTCTTCATGTCCATAGGCTAATGTATCGATTCCATTATTATGGATCCAACGCTTGGAGTCGAATGGTGAAAGGGATACCTTATTAATGTGCTGCCCATAGATGTGGTGGCCTTTCGATCGTAGTACATCCATCCCATGCCGGAAGGTCTTCTTAGCAAATAGCGACTCTTTGTACTGCTCGTGGCGGATGTGCTTCTTTACAACTACCTTGCGGATGCCTTTAGCCTTCCTTATGCTTTTCCCATCAGCCTCTAGGATAGAATACATCTTCGGTCGAAGACCTACATACTCAGCGATTGGGCGCCCGGCACACTCGTCCTTCATCTTTCCAAGGACTTTCTTGTTCGCTGTGCTATGTAGTGGATGCTCCTTAGGGTAGTCAGATGTGTCATAGAGATCTTTGCGGGTAGCCATGTCGGCATACACATCGTCTGTCTGGATCTCAAGGAGTAAACTGTCTGTGTCTGTATACATCAGTTGGCATCGGTCTCCATACTGTCCAAGCAGTTGGTTGTAATAGAAGTCGTACATCAGATGCTTTGAGAGGTCAAGAATGCTCATCCCCACGTAGACTGGACGGTTCAAAGTTAGTCGACTCTTATGCATATGCAGGGCTGCCAGATCGTCATCGAAGATGTTTGCCCGTGCGAAGGTTGGGCTAGCAATCAGACGTCTAAGTTTGTCCTCTTCGCTGGCACGCACTAGATCGACATTTACACGCTTGCGTAAGTTCTCCATGGTTTTACCGAAGACGCTGTTGTTCATCAACTTGTACAGGTCCTTTTCGAAGTCGCTCGTAGCCAGTTTACGAAGGTCAGTGTTCTTTCGGATATAAGGCTCCATCCATGGACTTTGGTCAAATCGTAGTGCTCTGTGAATCTTCTTGAGATGCATGCCTAGGGATAGGTAAAGCTGTAGATTGCGGTAGTGGAGTACGTATCGCTCTTTGTCGTGGAGGTTTGGCACAAGCTTTTCAACCTCTATCGATGTACCTTTGAGGTTGCGCTGATATTCGGACATCCACTCTTTTGGGACCTTCATGCGCTCTGGTGCTAGCGGATAGGCATTGTGTGCGTTGTGGAGTTCTTGTGGGTATTCGAGATCCACCTCTAGTATGTAGCCCTTAGGGCTGTCGGATGGACAGTCCACTATGGTATTGGTGAGTCCTTGAAGGTCCTCTACCCACCCGAAGCCTCCCGTTGGTAGTGGCTGACTCATCGCCCATCCATATAGGTTGTTGGCATCGAGGTACTGGATGTACGTTGTGGGCTTGGATTGGTCATGGCACTCAACCAGAGGATTGTTGGCCTTGGCGTGTCTCTTGGATACCATAGATATTCCACCACGTAGGCCTTTCTCTACGAAGAGATGCTGGTCATAGTCCACAAGCAGCTCGAGCTCCACACCTGTAGCTTTCAAGAGCGCGTCCCAAGAGAGACCAGGGCTGGTGTAGTAGTGTGCAGGATCCAAGCCATACTGACGTAGACACGTTTCCAGAAAGGTCTCAAAGACATCTGCCAGAAGAAGCACGTCGGTTCGGAGATATAGGTCGTGGTAATCTCCCATGTTCTCACAGCCGAAGGTGTTCCAGACCATCAAAGCGTGTTCGTAGTCCTCCTCGGAAATGCCTTCAGCTGATAGCTTGCTGTAGAAGTCGGCTTGTGGTGGGAGTGGATCTGCAAACCGATCCCAGCTATCCATATACTCATACGGATAGATGCCTTTTCGCAAAAGCAGGCGTTGCCGCTCTACACTAGGCTCATACAGAGCAGTAATCTGGAAGGCTTCTGGCTGGTTGGCTGACACCAGCTTGTCTAGGGATGCTAAGAGGAACTGAGCGCTGTCGATGAATCGCAGCTGGTCTAAGGAGAACGATATGTACTTCTCCGTGTTGTTAGGCATACACGTGATCTGCCCCTTCGTCTTGGAAATAGCCTGCATTATTAGATGTGAGTCGTAACCCCGCAAGTTGTGGAATACGACTGGTATGGTCGTGGTTTTGGGGTTCAACCGCAGCTTGAGGTTACAAGCATTGTGGGCTGCGCCTCTGTACTTGCCTGTAATGTGGCAATGGTCACGAACTGAGTCACCGTAGAGTGGCTCCTCACACACATGACAGATTCTGGCCGTATCGTGGGCAAACCAATTCTCTGGGGTCATCCGTATTGCCTTGGGGGTCATCAAAACTACCTTGATTTTCGATTCTTCTCGTTGCATTGCCTCCAGGAACCGTTCTGCGGCATCCAGACCTCTGTAAACGACTGGAGGCTCTGTATGACCATCGCATCGCACCACGACGTAGCCAAAGCCACAAGCCACATGGTGTTGCGTGTTCTGAGTGTTGCTCTTTGTGGGATCCAACTCTGGTCCTGCGATCTTCGTGGTCAAAGCCTCAAAGTCAGCATAGATAACATACGGAGCTGGTAGCTGTTTGTGGTGGTTTCGGAAGGAGAGCTTGTTTTCACCCTCTTTAGGCATTTCCACTCTCACGGCGGTTCCCCCTATGCCTTGACACTCGGGCTTGTGGGCTTCGAGGAGGTCTTCTCGGCAGTACCCATGTAGGCATCGCTCGCAGAAGTGTTTCCTACCGTGGTGTTTGCTATGATTGTAAAGGAGGCGGTTCAAGTCCTTGATCCAGGTATAGTGGTACTTTCCGGACTTCTCTATGATCAGCATGTTGATGCGTGGGATGTCCCCACATTGCTTGCTAATCCTATAGACTACCACCACACCTTTCTCCCAGCCGAAGACATTGATTGCTAGGTCGTTTTGTTTCTCAACCCGGCGAATCTGCGATATGGGTGTTGGTGCATCGACTCCTGTAAAGTCTAGGCCGTCGTCTATAGGATACCTAGATGGTCTGTATGCATGTCCTCCGTGAAGAACTGGAAATAACGATGACCGAAGAGCCCATCGTAGGCAGTTATCATCCTTATTTCGAACATTCACCACGGCTTTCTTATTTGCAACTTCCGGAGGTAGTTCGATGAAGGATCCACCTCTCAGAGGTTGGTAGAGAGCGATGTTCAGATAGAGCAGGATGATGTTGTCGACAACCCATCCAGAGCCTCTATTCGTCCACTTCTCGAGACGCTCTAGAATAGTTGGGATGGCTCTGTCTAAGGCCTCATGAATCTCGTCGGTCTGCATGACAACCTCCTGGTTGTGGCGCATCGTAGGGTCAGTAAACTCGTTGCTACCGTCCGGATGGTCCTTCCGTAGCATCACCTTCAGAGCGAGTTGGAACTTCACTCCACGTAGGTCGTCGACTTCTTCCACCAACTTCTGATGAATATCGTGGCGGACACCATCTAGGAAGGCCCTTGGGTCAACGCCTAGTTCGTGGCCTATGGGGACGTCCATCTGCCACCCACGTAGATACTTACCGATGGTCCGATGGGTTCGCTCGAATGTGAGGTGTTCCATATTGGGGTGGGCGTATACTATAGTGGATCTATATGTTTAAATGGTTATACGATATTGAGTAAATGTGTGCGTGTGTGTCTAGTTTTCGTTAACGATGGGTTTAGGGCGGTAGGTAGGACAGTTCTTCTTCTTATGTCTCCGCAAGGCAGAGTCGCAGCTTAGCTCTCCGCCACAACTCTCACAAATGTATTGCTTTGGGACCCTAACGCACGGGGTTTTGCGATTCTCTCGATGGCGTTTCAGATTCCAACTCCTCTTAAATACTCTTCCACACTTTTCACACTCCATCTCATATGGATTATATATCTTAGTAAATCTATATGTTTAAGTGGTACTGTCATGTTGAGTAAAAATCATTAGTCGGCATGCTCTACGATCTTAGTCAAGATTTCTATGGGAAGGTACGATATGTTATCCATAGTGGAAGAGATCGATATACAGTATAGTAATCATTTCTCTAATAGGTTCACACTTTTGGATTTTTAGGTGTAAGAATGTCTAGTGACAATTTTGGGCAACACTGTGTATAAAGTAGTATGTAAAGTGGGCGTTCTGGGAAACTTTTCAACAAAATTTGTGCAACAATTTCAACAAAGTGTGCAAGCAAGGAGGGAGTGGCCTCTGGGACATGTATATATAGTATATATATTATATGAATATCATTAACTATGTATATAATAATCATAAAGCTATGTCTATACTAATCATTAAAAATAAAAGAAGTATAACTACTTTACAATAATACTAATACCTATGCCTAATACCTAAAGGTAGCCCTGACTAGATTGATATTTTATCATTTCGGGCTACCTGACACTTGCACTGCACTTATGTTATTATTTATTGTAATATTGCAATTTGGTGTGAATAAAGTTTGTTGTTGTTGTTGTTGTTGTATGCCTTACTAATCACTAAGGATGGCCACTGTCTTAATTTTGGTTTTGAAGGAGTCTAGCGATTGTCTCGCGCAATTCAGCTGGAAGCTTATTCCATGTCTTTGAACTGTGGTACGAAAACAGGTAAACGTTTAGCACAATGGAACCGTCTCAACCGGGCAAAAAGGAAAGCTGCACAAGAGCAGGCGACACATCGTGCGGTACAGTTACAAACAAATGCTGACAAGCACGCGTCGGAACTACAGGTAGCACCTCAGGTACGAGAGCAAGAGAATTCGGTGTTTACAGAACATAGCTCAAAATGGTCGGGGGCGACAGTCATTGGAGTGGCTGGTCTTATTGTGTCGCTCCTATGCCTATACACGCGCAGACAGGAAGTTGCACTTACTTTGAGTCGCTTTCAGAACACCGCAAGCAGGAAAACACAGCCGGCGGAGACAAACGGTTAAAATAAAAGAACCCCCCCCCCCCCCCCAAAAAAAAAAAAAACGTTGCACCTGCTGGCGATGGATTGATGCTACTTACATGCAATTGAACACGAGCCTTTTCCCTTACATACGAGCACGTTTCACAATGTCTTCCACAGCACAACAGAATAAGATTGTTAAGGCGGTTATTGACGCCGCTGTCATTACCGAGCTGGTCGCTGGCATCGGTTGGATAGGGTACAAGGTCCTCCGCGAAGACTTTACGCGAGATCCCCCCCTCTAACGCAATGAACTACGCAAAATTGACAGCGGCTGTTGCTGGCTCAGTGCCCTTGAAAGGCTACCTCGAAGACCAGAAAGTCCTTCCCAACAACATTTAGATAGGTCGCATCGTTTTGGCATATATAAGGATATGGCTTCAGTCGCAATACTGATCGGCGGTGCTATAGCTATCTTGAACGCTACGGCATTTGTGGGGGGCAACTACGTTGCAAAGTTCCTCGCCGGCGATGCAAATTTCCCTTTCGTAAACGGTCGATGCCATTAAGGAAGAGTTAAATACCGAGAACGGAGGCAATAAGCCATATACATCCCGAGGGCCGTAGGAGGTATTTAAGTCTCTTATTTCATGCTTGACGAGGTTTTCGCAAAAAATTCATTGATGTAGCTCTTTTTAGGTAGATTTTGGGCGAGTACCAAGACGGAGAAAAGGTTCTAAATCATTATAGGGATATTTAGTAAGTTTGGCTGAAGCCAAGGTGAATGAATTCCTTAGATAAAATAATAAGCTAGAAACAACAAAATATCGTTGAATTGTAATGCAATGGTTGTATGAGAAAAGTTCCCGGGATGTATCTGGATACAACCCGGGAACTTTTCTCATACATCCCTTGCATTTATAATGAGGTATGTATGGAAAATAAAGCCTCATGAAGAACAAAGAAAACCGTGTCAAGTATGAAATAATAACAGTCCATACCATTTTACAGAACATTAGATGCCAATTGTAACAGTCGATGCATGCAATTTCTGCCCTTGAAGCGACACTTAGAAATGTTTAGAACGAAAATACTCACAAGTACGCCATCCTCAACTATATAAAAATGATTTAGCGTTTGGGAAGAATCGAAACAAACCCTAACCCTGATTTTAAACGAAACCCTAACCGTCAGTAATCCCTCACCACTACGCCACGAGGGATTTCGCTGCCGACGACCTACCGCTTTTTTAGAACTTTTATCTTGCTTTTGTCGTTAGCATACACTAATCATTACTATTGTATTATATGTATTGTTACAAATACACTAATCATTACTATTGTATTATATGTATTGTTACAAATACACTAATCATTACTATTGTATTATATGTATTGTTACAAATGGCATCGACTGTTACAAATGGCATCGACTGTTACAAATGGCATCGACTGTTCTGTAAAATGGCATCGACTGTTACGAATGGCATCGACCGTTTACGAAAGGGAAATTAGCGCCGGCGATAGCAGTTTAGCAGCTCTAGACTCGAGAAATATCAGCGCGACTACGCAAGATGGCAAAAGAAGTTGCAAAACTTCCATAAATGGCAAGCTCAGAAAAGCGAGATGAAAGCACAGGCGCAGCAAAACTTAGTAAACACCGACTACGCCCTAAGACGGGCAAGCAGTAGGTCTCAAACCCCACTTTGAGGATTACTACGAACCAAATGAAAGGCAGAAAAACACAGCTAGCTTACGTTGGCGCAGGAGCTATTCAGTGCTATTGCTGGTTTTCACTCAATCCCCAGAGATTCAAATGACAAAGGGCACGGCGGCCATGTTTGTGCCCCAACAAAAGAAGCTAACGAAGAATCTATTGTTTAAGGGCACCAACATGGCGGCTATGACGTCAAGTGAAAGCCAGCAATCGGGTACACTGTCAGTCATTTCCTGTAAGCGGTAATTAAAAGGCGGACATCATCTTCGGCATTAGTATACAACTAGAAGTTTCTAATAGAAAGGGAAGTGCTGCGAAGTGAGCTTATTGATTTTTTTTGGCACTTTGAACGACTGAAAAAAAATTGACGGACAGAGCAGAATAGAGAGGTTATTGGTATGTAGTCTTTAGTACTAAAATAAAGAATACAATAAAATACAGGTTTTGCACAGGTCATGTAACTCCAGTGCAATGACTCTGTGGCACCATCTTGCAAGACACATGACTGCAATCATCAAGGGCATGGTACGCAACGTTTATTCCAATTTTCGATAGTTTACACAAAGTTTATTCCAATTTTCAAATTCTGTCAAGTTTCTTTCTATTCCGACCTTCCCCTTGACACAGAAAATATATAATCCTTTGAACTTTTTTCAAAAGCATCAGGAAAATTCTGTGATTCATCAGTTTCTATGTCAGTACATATTGATTGGTTGAATGATTCCCTATGCAAATTGCAACCACAGTTGGTTGGCTCATTTGTTTTGCAGCAACATTCAGTCATTGCTCCTGATTACCTTAGTGCAAAATTTACTGATCGTAGTAGTGTTACGAACTATTCCCTTAGAGACACCGAGGGTAAACTTGCCATTCCTCTGCCCCGCACAAATTTCATGAAAAATAGTTTTAGCTACAGTGGAGCAGTACTCTGCATGGAATAGTCTACCAGTGGAGCTGCGGCAGGCAAGCACTCTTAGCAGTTTTCGATCTGGCTGCAGCAGCTTCTTCTCTTGAATTAAACTCTTCAGTTATAAACTGTAATTCACACGGCATTCATGTAAAGCAGGTAGTTTGTAGTTATATTAGATTAGTTAGTAGTTTTCATAATTATTTACCATATTTTATTGAGCGATTGTATTTTTTTTTTAATTTTTTTTTTAGCAATTTACATCCAACTGATGAAGCAACTGTGTTTAAATAAAGTTATACATACATACATCATTGGTTGGCGCAATGTCCTTGTTGGCACAATGGCCTCCATTATTTGGCTGGCACAACGGCCTGTCATTTGTCTCAGTTAATTCATTCAGTTGGCACAACGGCCTTTCATTCAGTTGGCACAACGACCTCCCATCATTTGGCCGGCTGACAACGGCATTTGTCTCAGTTGTAAAGCAACAGTCATGTTTGATCGTTTTGTTTTGTTGCTCGGTATGAACAAAGTAAGTCAGCTGATCTTGTTTGTCATGTTGGTCCATTCGTCTTTGAGCATATTTACCTGCTTTCACTAGCGACAACACAGGAAATTCCATTCGGGCATTGATCACATAGATCACACGGTGTATTTTGCTTGGCAAAGAAAATCGGCAAAATTTTCCTGTTATACAAACTCCAAAGTTTCCAGATCCTTTGGAAAAACGTTTCAATAACTTTTCCCAATAGAATCATGATGTTTGAGGGCAAAATACTTACCGAATTCAACAACACCGTCGAGGAAACGCCACGAGTGACATTACCGCTGAGCATGACGTCAAGCACCAGATCGAGGCAAATGTTGTGGACATCGCAAAATCCAAGAAAGCGTCCGCCTAATTCAAGTCCACCACAGCGACCCCAAATTAGGGATGCTGCTACGGCTATCGCCTTCGCAGCAATTATGGCTGCGGAGGAATGGTAGCAGCCTCTAAACGCGATAACATTACCGGAGGTCTTTCTGATTTCGGCGACATTGAAAATCGAAACCTTGAACTGTGGCGCATAGGTGAAGCAATCGTCAGGGAATTCGCGCTTAAAGTGCTCAATGGTCCACTAAATCTCCAGCAGGTTACGTCACAACTCCCTGAACTAACAGCAACTGCCTGTTAGAGACCGAAAGATCTGCTGGAAACATTAACACTTCGTGTAACAATACAATAGCAGCAAAACGCATGTCTGATGAAGAACTCGATACCTTCCTGCGCGAAATATACTACGCCAAGGGGGGGGCTCCAAGGGGTGACCGCCCTTCTTGGAAAACTTACCAAAGGCTCCGCCTCTGTAGACAGGGTAAACAAATGGGTCTCTTCACAGCCAGTTGGTGGCTATACACAGACGATGCAGGTTGGCGCAGTGGCTAAACACTCGCTTCTCACCGCTGCGGTCCCGGGTTCGATTCCCGGCTCGGGCACCGTATGTGAGTTAGGTTTGTTGTTGATTCCTTATCTGCATTCCAGGGTTTTTCTCCGGGTTCTCCGGTTTTCCTCCCTCCGTAAAAATCAACCGTGAGTCGAGTGTAGTGTGTCAAAACAGTTAATGTAGTGGGAGTGTGTGAGGAGTCAAAGCAGGCCCCCACCAGCTTTAAGCTGTAATACTCAGCCTGCTATAACAATCCGCGACCGCACCCACATTCGTCCACTTCTCAGAGGAGATACCAAATCGCATTCATCAATCGGACCTCTTATTTCTACGCAGTGATCGCGGATACAAGTACGTTCTGACCGTAGTCGACGTCGCTTCTCGACATAAAGCAGCTCACCCTTTGAAGACCACAACAGCTACAGCCGTTTCGCATGAGCTGGCCGAAATGTACGAAGGACCGCTGACCTGGCCCACTGTCCTGATGGTGGATGACTGGACCGAATTAGGCGAGACAACGAAGCTACTTACCAGGCACGGGGTTGATGTTAGACGAGCGGAGCCTGGCCACCACAGGAGCCAAGCATTCGCCGAGGCATGGAAATTTTGTTGATGGAGGTCGTGAATAAGCACGCTCCTCCAAAGACAAAACGAGTAACATCCAATAACCTGCCATGGGTAACAAAAGACATGATGCATGAAAGAGATAAAATGAAGATGAAATTTGCTGTAACTAAAAACAGACTACTGGGATAAATACACTGCCTTAAGAAACAAAGTGAATAATACGCTTAATATATGTAAACGTGACTTCTATAATAAAGAACTAGAAACAAATAGAAGTGAATTTATACTGATTGGCTCTAAACAAAGATTGGCAAATCTAAATGAAGAACCAACTTTGAAAATTGGAGGCTATAAAAATCGTTAGCAATAGCAAAATAGTTGGGGTGATAATCGATGAAAACTTAAGATGGGAAGAACACATTAACCACATAAAGAAAATATTGTCAGGTCTGGGGGCGCTCAAGAGGGCTAGGCCATTTGTTTGCCAAAATACAATAATGAAAATCTATGATTCTCTTGGGATACATGTGATAAATGCCTTTCTGAGAAATTTCAAAATATTCTTGGGGCAGATTATAGAACGAGCTCAAAACTAGTTCTCGACTGGGAGACACTTGATGTTAGGAGGGCTAACAGGAAAAGAGATTTAATGCATAAAGTTCAAAATAATTGTGCGCCATCTTGTTTAGCTGAGCTATATTCACGATTGGAAGCTCAACCCATTACAATCTTAGGGGGTCAAACACGAAACTCTGTTTGCCCCAACCAAACACAGAATTTACTAAGAAACGTTTTTCCTATGATGGGGCAAAACTCTGGAATAAGCTTCCAAGTCCCTAGATACGTTTAAGAAACAAATAAGAACTGCCTCTATCCCTTAGATAAATATTGCATCGTTCGACTACCATAACCTAGCAAATAACTTAGTACTAAATTAGTATTTAGCGATATTTCCAATTTTCCTATATTATATTCGTGTATTTTTCTTTAGCATTAGCTTTTCCGATACAACATTGTAAATATTTTATACTTATATGCGGCTAGTATCAACATGGCTTTTCTATAACATCATTGTAAATATGTTTACTTATATGTAGATAGTATCAACACGGCTTTTATGTAAATCAGTTAGTTCTACTGTTAAAATTTCCGTGTTTAAATAATAATGAATTGAATTGGCACAGCGATTGATCTCGCTCTACCTCTCTTCAAGCGCCTAGGCGGCAATATAATGCACCAGTCAGTGGTTTCCCCCAGTGGGGGTATCGGGATTTGACTTTTACCTCAAAATTTTGGTCAAACGTTTTACCCTGGGGCTGACATTTTAAGTCAAACTCCCCATCCAAGGGATATATATTAAGCCAAGAACCATATAGACTTTCACAAAGTCCTTTGTCACGTGACTTTGTCACTCGCGTGCTCACTATCGCTGCGCTCGCGTAGCTAGGCCAAACACGACCGCTTCGCTCGCATTTTATGACGCTCGCTACGCTCGCAGCAGTTTTATTCTCTCGCCAGAGGTTAAACAGAGGTCGACTTGGGGCAAGTCTAAGAGCCATACTACAGTCGAACCACTACAGTCGAACCTCTACTAACGACCACCTCTCCTTAGCGGCCACCTCTACGCAACGGCCACCTCTACGCAACGACCACCTCTATTAACGACCACCTCTATTAACGACCACCTCTACTAACGACCACCTCTCCCTAACGACCACCTCTACGCAACGGCCACCTCTACGCAACGGCCACGATATTATTCCCCGGCCACCACTTAATACATTTTCAAGAACTATCTCAATAATTTTGATATTGCTAACTTATCCAATGATCACTTTGCTAATATTACATCTACTGTTAAACTCAGCAGGCCTCCTGGTAGTCCCAATTGGGACCACCTTAACGAGTTTGTCTTCTCCAAGCTACCATCTGGTGTTTCATTCGACATTCCACCTGTTTCTGAGGAATTCGTCTCCTAAGTCTTCAACGCTTGTCCACTGGCAAGGCCATCGGTTTGGACGGTCTTAACAGCTATTTTCTGAAAATTGCCGCTTCCTCAATTTTCCCTTCACTGACGGCAATTTTTAATCTGAGCATTTCATCTGGTATTTTCACAGACCTGTGGAAAATTGCTAAAGTCTCGCCAATGTATAAAGACGGCTCGCTCTTTGACCGTTCCAATTTTCGTCCAATATCCATCCTCGCCGTGGTCTCTAAAGTCCTAGAGCGCCACGTACACTTATCTTTTTACGACTTTCTTGCTCAGCACGAGCTCCTAACAGACTCGCAGTTCGGCTTTAGGAAGGTCCCGTTCATGTGAGCTGGCCATCGCTGATCTCTCGGACAAGATACTGAGCAATATAGATCAGTAACAAATTCCTAAATGGACTTCTCCTCATCGATCTGAAAAAGGCATTTGACCTAGTCGATCACAATACACTACAAGCTACGTGTCTATGGCTGTTCCCCCTCGACTATCGTGTAGTTCTGTTCCTATCTGTCAGGACGTACCCAGAGTACCCTTTTCCGGGGCACTCTGTCGGACGCACTTCCAGTGTCTGTAGGTGTACCACAGGCAGCATCCTCGGGCCGCTTTTCTTTCTTATATTTATTAATGACCTACCTTTGCAGCTATCCTCTAACACCTATCAGACAATGTTTGCCGACGACACTACTATACTCACTTCTGGCCACTCAATCTCCACTGTCAGTTCTCAATTGAATGAAGTCGCCTTAGCTGTGTCTTCATGGACAAGGCAAAACAAAATGGCACTCAACATATCTAAGACCAAGACTCTACTTGTAACTTCCTCTCAGAAATTCCGTACGCTCCTTGCTTCACTGCTGCTGCATTTCTGGCGCCGCGTCCATGGCATAGCCCCTTCCATTGCGCATAGTCTTCTAGTAAGTATATTTGTTTTTGATTTTATTTCATATTCTCTTTATATTGATTCCAATTACTCATAAAATCTTGTAATGTTGTAGCTCGTGCGTTAATTTTTTTCCCATATTTTCTTTCCTTTCCATTACGTTTTATTTGTAACATAGAGGGCCGTGTATCACCCGGATATGTAATAATCAACAGGAAATGTAATACTAACCGGATATGTAATAAAAATCAACAGGATCTGTAATAAAAATCAACAGGATTTGTAATAAAAAGTTAACAGGAAATGTAATACATTTTTAACCGGAAATGTAATAAAATAGTTACCAGGAAATGTAATAACAATCAACAGGAAATGTAATAACACTACTTGGTCGAGGTAGCGTATCATCAATCACTCTAGCAGTGAACAAACAACACCTACCAATTACCTGAATGACGTCATCAGTCATGTGAATCATTTAGTCAGTGATCACAATAAGCTTCTCAACTTGCACAACGTCACAGATCACGTGATCAGCGCTGCGAACGTCACGTGAGTTTTTCTCTGTCTTACGTCTCCAGTTTTGCAGTCGTACCACTATGGCTAAGACTCTCTTCATTTCGGTTTTTCTCTTCCTTCCAAAGCTAATTATAGCGGCAAAACATGACAGCGGGAAAAAGCAAATCTGCCCCCTGGAAGATGAAACTTATGACACGTTCTACAGCTTATGTCAAGGGACGTTTGAAGTCGGCCTACATAATATTTTGGTGAAACCAGGAATCTTTTTGCGTGAAGAAAAAAAACGGTTAAAAAAAGTTAGGTGCTATAATTAAGGATAAGCCTATGTGACGTGTGCTCTATGACGTCATACAATTTGCTTGTTTTGTTCCAAGGGTAGATATTTGTGCTCACGGAATTACCCACCTGACGTTCGCAGCGCAGATCACGTGATCTTTGGCGTGTAGGTTGAGAAGCTGATTATGATCACTAAATGACTCACATGACTGATGACGCCATTCATTGGTAGGTGTTGTTTGTTCACTGCTAGAGTGATTGATGATACGCTACCTCGACCAAGTAGTGTTATTACATCTCCTGTTGATTGTTATTACATTTCCTGTTAACTATTTTATTACATTTCCGGTTTAAAATGTATTACATTTCCTGTTAACTTTTTATTACAAATCCTGTTGATTTTTATTACATATCCTGTTGTTATTACAAATCCTGTTGATTTTTATTACATATCCGGTTAGTATTACATTTCCTGTTGATTATTACATATCCGAGTGATACAGGCCGCATGTTAGATAACTATGTAAGATTAATGTGTCTTCCCTCTGTAAATAAAGAATATTGTATTGTATTGTATTGTATTGTACATTTACTGTTATTGGAACCTCCCTCTAACGGCCACCTCTACACAACGGCAACGGCCAGCACTTCGTTGTCCCAAACGCAAAAATGAAGTTAAAATAACCTCTGCACAACGGCCAGTTGTTGATGATTTGACAATATTTGCGGAATTCCATGGCAATGAAAAACTAATAAAGGCGACAGAGGAAGTAAGTGCTCTGCTCACACAAATGCGACTGGACAAGTCTTCGCAGAGCACACTTGACAGATTCTTTGATAGCGTAACATAGTCTACCGCTCCTGGCTACTTCGTCACGATAGAAAAGACGTTACAGGGACATGAAATGCAGCAAACAATTCAGTACGTTTACGTTTAGTTAAACAAATCCCGCATCAACATTGGATATTTCCCGTTTGCGTTTAGTTAAATACACAAACAATCACGATTGGATACAGTATTTTGTTTTCCGTGATACAGTATTGTGCAAGTGTGCAGCACAAACGGCGAAGCCTAAGGAATTGGGAATATAGGATAGAGGTTTTAACATGTGTAGGATGAGAAGATGAAAACAATAAATAACTGTGCGAATCAGTTGGCTTGTAATGAACAAGCACACTTGCACACTTTGTAACAAACTCTACATCGGAGAAACAGCGCGAAGATTAGGAGATCGATTCCGCGAACACTTGCTAGATGTTAAAACTAACAGCAAGGATCTTGCCAAACCTGTAGCTCGTCACTTTAACCTTCCTGGTCATTGCATTAATCACATCACCGTATGCGGCATTTCTCTGCATCAAGGTACTACCGACACTCGCAAACGCAAAGAACAGAACTTTATTTTCAAATTAGGAACTTTGTCACCTCATGGTATTAATGAACGATTTTCGTTCATTTAATTTCAGAATTCACGTATTCACTCAGACTTAGATCAGCATGTTTCCTTAGTTTACTCATCAACACTTCCTGTTAGAAATATTACTATTAGCATTTCTATTGTTGGCGCACTTTTCTTTGATCACAAAACGACACTAAGGACGGCTGCACAGGAGGCTAAATTGATCCGAGCACATGTTTTCTCAGCGGTAATCATGCATTGGCGCAATTTCCTTTGATCCCAATTGATCCGAGTACATGTTTCCTCAGCGGTAATCATGCACTCGACACTATATTAACCGTTTCCCCACCCACAATTCCCTCTTTTGCTCTGACGAAGGGCTAGCGCTCGAAACGTCAGCTGCTACTCGTTTTCCACGGCGGTTAGCATACCTCAATCGACTTTAGTTGATTACATACCAGTGTTTATCAAATACTTAGTCTGTTAATACTGTAGTTTCTTTATCATTTTAACGTTATTTAGGATAAAATATTAATAATTAACGATAAATGTATTTTTTTATATTTGGTGTCAAATTACACCCCGCCTACCTCTCCCTAACTGCCACCTCTACACAACGGCCACCTCTACACAACGGCCACCTCTACACAACGGCCACCTCTACACAACGGCCACCTCTACACAACGGTCACAACTTTTGGTCCTAAGGGTGGTCGCTGTGTAGAGGTTCGACTAACTACAAAGTAAACTATATTACGTATATGTTCCCCCTTCACTCATGACCTGTGAACAAGTCAGAAAGTTGGTTTGTTAAACATGGATATTTTGTTGCGCTTCGAAAATAGCAAAATTATGTTCACAAGGTGATTTTATGTCAAGCCATTTCATTGGCTCTTACGCAATATGTGTTGTGTAATAAGTGTTGATTGGTACAAGTTTTGTATTTAAAGTTTCTGAAACGAAATTAATTTTTTACAGTTTTAATGGAAAATTATTTAACATTACATAACTATACACAAAAATTGATGTAAAAGAAACTTTTAAATGGAAAAACATTTTTCCTGACCCAAAATAACCACCTTTTGTGCGACAGATTCTAAGGGGCCTGGAACACAATTGTGAAGAAATACCTTTGCAGTCGCTTTTGTTTAGAGTTTCAAAACAAAAGCGCGGGCAAATATTTACGTCACAGGCCTAATTTACATGCTTCTGACCGAGCTAAATTTGTCTCATGAATTTTGCCATGTTCGATTGAGCTTTTGCAGGTTTGGACGGTAGGATATTCAGTTCTAACAACAGAAGCCGATGACTTAAACCTTGTTTCATAAAATTAAGTGAAAACAATTTTCGTTTCATAGACACTTTAAACGAGTGTTTACTTGGAATTGACAATCTAGGCAAAGCAACTTACTGCACTATTAGCGTTAATTTTAAATCGATTATGGTGATTTTCGTTTTTCTAGTTTCGTTGTTCTTGCTTGGAGTACGATTTCGTTATTTATAGTTTACTGTAGCTATAGAATGATAACACATAAAAAAATAGAAAACAATACTCCATGGGTTTAGGTGAACTTGCACAGGTGTGGAGAATACTTTTCCGGATTTTTCCTACAAAGATAGGTTTTTATCCCGGTTTTTTGTATCCGGCAATTCACCACTTCTTTCGGCTTATTAGCCTCACTTACAGTTGGAAATTAATTTGTAGTGATAGTTATATTTCAAAAGAGTAAAGCACATAGCACAATAAAGATTGCTGGACTCAATACTCCTCATCTCATCATATTTATTAACCCTTTTAGTATAACACTATGCAGGATATTAAAAGCGGTCAATGGCAAAATAAATGCATAAATAATAAATAAGTATTATAGTACTTCAAATAACAACAGATAAATTATTAATATAACTTAGAGTAAACGTAGCACAATGAAGTGGTTTCACTTAACCCTTGAAAGATATCCAACAACCAGCATCTACTTTTATTGAAAACAAGGAACGGTTGGATAAAATCTAAAACATCCACTATTTCACCATCAATTTCATGGGTTAGGCGAAGTCACTCCAAAGTTCAAGTCTATAATATATATAGACCATAGATAGAAGTTAGTAGATTCTGACCACTGGAAGAGCTTCCCTTTGGAAGATGGCTGCGTTTGCTGCCATGACAGCAGATAGTGGTAATGCATTCCATAAAGGTATACGAGGAAAAAAAGAGAACTTATAAGCATTTATATGGGTAGAAATATGTCTAAACTTGTATGGATGGTATGAGCGAGTTCTATAATCAGAATATTGTACAGAACTAGGGAAGGATAAGTTAACTATATTATTTACACTTTTGTACATCATAGTAGTGGCATCTAAGTATCTACGTGTTTCTAAGGTGTCCCAGCCAAGAGACTAACGCATTGCTGATACACTCGAATATCTAGAGTAGTCAGATGACACGAATCTTATTGCACTGCGCTGTACTGCCTCTAATGCATCAATCAGCGGCTTCCCCCTGGGGCCGACCCCCGGTGACCCTGGGGGATTTGTCCAAACGCCCATTCAAACCTCATCTAATCCCCCTGGGTATGGGGCAGGAGAATTTTGACAAATCCCCTCCCTCTGGGGCAAATATAATGGGTCCCTGTAATATACGTTAACAAATATCAGTTACATATCACCTATAGATCTTTGCAGTAGTAGCACACAAACGATGGCAGTTGCTCGCCCCTCTTCTTGCTAATCTTTACACAGGGGCCATGGTACCAGATGAAGCAGCTGGGCCCTCGTTTGTCACACTGGATCATGAAACTATAGAAGATCACAATGACCTTTTAATGTATATAATGTTACACGTTGATGAAAAATGCAGTAATAGATATTTATGTTTTAAAAGACCATTTTCGGACAGTTTTAATACTATTCTTCTGGACCTCTACAAAAACACCACGTCTCATCATCATCATGCTGCTCATCTGGCACGGCAGTCTTGGCTCTTGCTTCTTTGTAAGGAATAGAAAAGAAATCAATCGACACCTGAAATACTGTGTGATTGTTGTACAGACCTGTCATTTGAAATCTACTGAAATCTACAAAAGCCATATTCAAGTAAAGTACCTTGTCTTTTTCTTGTTTGCTGTCGTTTTCCGGCTGCTTTCTTCGCACCTGCCGTACGTCGCTGTGTTATTACCTCCAAATGTTCTTTCCACATTTGTATGCTATCAATATCTAGAAGATGTGTCTTCGCAAATTCTTCCACGTCATAGTTGCCAGCCTTGAATGCAGCCTCCAGAGCATCTTTCGGTGGTACTTTCATGTACATGCTGTTTCCTTGGTGTTTGGTAAACCGCTGACCTGATATTACAAATCCCCAGGGTCCGTCCCCTGGGTTAAACCACTGGTAGCAAAAGTGTTGTTTCCCCCCACACCCTCGGGCAACATGGAGCTGACAAATCGTGACAAATGCCCCTGAGTTCCCGTGGGTTCCCCGGTGGTCGGACCCAGGGGGAAGCCGCTGATTGATGCATAAAGAAGCTACATGCTGTTTTTCAAAAGGATTCCACGCAGCAGAGGCATATTCAGCCTGGGGTCTAACTAAGGAATTGTATGCTTGCTGCTTAACATACTGGCTGCAATGCGATAAGTTTCTACGTATAATAGGCCTAGTAGCTTCATGGCTTTAGATTTAACCTGTTTAACCTGGGTGTCCCCTTGCAGCATGCAGCAGCCAGCCAAACTTGTGATTCCTTACTGTTAGGATACAATTTAATTGTGAACAACATACATGTTGCTGACTTCGCTTTCTGAAAGTAGAACATCTCCAGCAAGTTTGGCAATGTCGCCAAGTAAGCCTGTAACTTCAGTTTGACATCAAACCGCATTTTTCATGATGCACAGCGACAACTGAGTTCAAAATGCTTGTGATCAACTAAAAAGTTAGCTATTATTTACCCACCTCGTGTTCATTGTGGGCGCAAGGCGCGAGCTGAGACTACCGCTGACCAGTTACACTTTCCAATTCCTCGTTTCCAGGCCCACCTGGCACATCCGTAAATGTTCCCGATCCTCGGGCCACTAACATTGACAAATTCCCTACCCAGGGGAAAGCAGTTCCTGTCAAACCCTGTGGGTATGCCCGATACCCCCGGGGGAGAGGAGGAACCACTTGCGGTGCATAAGTACCACTGAGATTTTGAAATGGTTTTAGTTTCCATGCATATCGTCGAAGAGAGCTTCGATACTGTATACAAAGCTATGACAGGAGTATATGTTCGCTTAGATATTATTTCAGTAGCACTGTGTTTTTGTGTATTCTAATTTCTGCTGTGTTGCTTGGTCATTTGCTCACAGTTGCTTTCATGGCTGATTATGATTTAAATTATCCTAACTAAATATAATGTAGGGCTTCCAATTCCCTGTTTAAAGGTGTTGGTATACGCTATCCGAAAAAAAAAAACCTGGGGAGAAAAAAGGAGAAAAAACTAAAAACAAATGGCTACAGCACGAGGTATTCACAGGCGGTTACTAACCTCGCCCGATCGGGCTTAACATTGGTGATCGGACAAAAATGTGGCCTTACCGTCTGAGCTAAACCGCGGGAAGCCACAGGGAACCCAACTAGTCTGTCAGGGGCTGTTTTATTATTTTCTCCAACATTTTGGCAAAGCTGCCTTATAATGATATCTATTGGCCCGAGTTCGGTTGGCAGTGCCAGCCCCATTTTATTCATTTTTCATTCCCCCTATCAAAATAATAATGGCCTAAGTGCAGTTTGTATAACACGTGTTCATAGCTGTTAACATTACAAATAGCTTCCAGCACGCGTATGTTTTTATATAATTGAGGGTGGCGTACTTGCGAGTATGTCTGTTCCAAGCATTTCTAAATGTCGCTTTAGTTTGTACTTTCAGCTAGGAACCCTACAAATTCGGGTTTCTTTAATACACCGAGAAAATAGCGCGATTTGACTGACCCGTGAAAAGACAGTCACGTTCATGCCTGACTGATTGCACGTGGAAATTCACACTCCGAGAACTCTAAATTTCCAAGTGCTACTTCCTGGTGGGGAAGACCGCCACTGAGTACTCCGAGTACAGCGGCCGAAAAACGAAAGAAATCGGAAGCTTTTTGGCATTCCAACCAGAAGCGAAGAGGGTTTGGATGTCCAGTAGAATTCACGAAACATATGGCACGATCATGATATGGCATTAATATTTTCAACAGCGATACGATACCGCCTTCGCTGTACCCTGCGAGCAGAAGTTCTCATATCTTTGCCTTTCCTGTCGCCGAGAGAAACCTCTGGCACGAAACGATTGCTTTCCCCGTTGAACATGCGCACTTGCAACCTCCAAAATCTTTGGAGGTAAACCACGTGATAAACCAGTTACTAAACCGGTTTTACCTGTTTGATATCGCTCGGGCATGACTTTTTGGCGATCTTCGCTGGTTCTGCAAGAGCCCACAGTATCCTTCGCAGCCGTTATTTATGTCGTCACGCAGTTTTTTTTTTGTTCGCCGACGATTGATACGTGTAGCTGCCGCTGACCTGAATACTGGAAAATCCTCTCGATCTTCATACGATACTTTATTTAGACAAAACTATTAAAATCCGTGTACAAGTCCACACTAAAGTCCGTCAAACTAAAACAAAGGTAAATAAGGAGATCAGGAACAAATATGTACCAATAAAAACGAAACATAAGGCCGTACTTACGATTATTGTGAAAAGTAAGCGAAGAACTGGCTTGCAAACTAAAACATGGCGGCCCCGAACGGACCTCGTGGAACCTCGTCCTGGTGCTGATATATCCACAGGGAACCCATCGGCCGTGAAGCCGTTACATGGCTCACTCTGACATTACAATTTGAAATGTCTGAAACTAACAACCTAAACCTTTATCTTAACTCGACAACTATGTACTATGATCAAGTACAGTCACTACTTGAATTGTTTATAGATGTCCATATGACTCTTCGTCGGGGTCGTACTCTGGTCTGAAAACTGTGAAAACTCGATGCCTACTTCCTCATCTGTTCAACGTTCATCCCTTTGGTCTTTGCGGCGATCAGGATTAGTTTGTGAATTGGCCTCTCTAGTGTGTTCCTCCTTTATGAACAAGAAGCCGCACCTTACGTACAAGGCCATCGGTGCTGGGGTAGATACTTGTAACTCGGGCAAGTGACCATTGATTCCTGGGGGTGTTTTCTTCACGAATCAAGACGACGTCTCCCACTTCACTGTTACGGAGGGAGCACCACATTAGGCTTCAGGGTCAACACATGGTTTGGCGTGATTGGCTCTGGCGCGTCAGGGTCGGCCAGATTTCCGACGGCAAGAGGGCGACTGCTAACGATGTTCTCTGCCTCTGTCATAAGGGTTCTTAGAGCTTCATCATCAAGTTGGGTGCCATGGTCAATCAACAGACCAGAAAGAACTAATCGGACCGAGTACGGATTAACCTTTCCCAGGCTCCGCCCATATGGGAGACGGACGGCACGTTCATGTTAAACTCTATCCAGTCAGTCCTTTGTCAGCAGGAAGTTCTTGATAGAGTCGTTATCCAGCTCCTTCAACGCGGCGGTGAGCTCATTCTTTGCTCCTACAAAATTGATGCCCTGATCTGATCTCAGCCGACGGATCTTGCCTCTGCGACTGGTAAATCTTCTTAGAGCGTTTATAAAGAATCTGTCGTCATCGTGTTCAGAGTTTCCAAGTGTACCGCGCGAGAAGCTAAGCAAGTGAAAATCAAGCCCCGTCGTTTAAGTTCCTTGCGGCCTTCCTTGATATACCAAGGGCCGAAAACATCTTTACCGGTGTATGAGAATGGGGTGGCTGGTGTGACGCGTTCACTGGGAAGGTCTGCCATTTTTTGTTCTTGGGTGTGACCACGTAACTTACGACAGGATACACATTTCGCGATGGAATGTGAAATGACAGAGCGACCATTGATGATCCAGAAGCCTGCTTGTCTGATGGCATTGTGGGTCATGCCGTAACCTTGGTAATGTTGGTCGTTGTGATGATACTGACGTATAAGAAGATCTGTTATGTGACTGTTTCTTGGTATGACGAGGGGGTGCTTTATCTTGTAAGCCGAGTCAGACTTTCCAAGACGGCCGCGTACTCTGATAAGGCCTTCTTCATCAAGAAAGGGTTCAAGTCTGTAGAGTAAACTAGTGCGCTTCATCCTACAGTTTCTGGTGCGTGCGCTCTCGCGACCTTGGAACATATTTCTGCCATCATTAAGGTCGCGCAGCGTCTTGATTTTCGCATCAAAGTATTGGTGCTGAAGTGCCTTTAAAATCACCGTCTCTGCTTGGTTCAGCTCTTCTACCAAGGGCGGTCCTGTATGTGGTCGCCAATTGTACTGTTTATCGTGTCTTTTCCTCTCGATCATCCTCTGTATATCGACAATGCTCCTCTTCAAGCGGTTTAGAGATTACGAGTGGTTGAAACGTTCCAACTCGATTGTTCAGGAAAGACTTGGTCAGTCGTGGGAGTAGACTCACTCTTCTTATTTGATATGAAAATGGATGCAGTATCTTTCTTGACTTCATGGTCTTCGGGATTCAATTGGGAGATTGGATTTTGATTCGTAACTGGTATCTCCTTTTGCCATAAAAGGTTTGGGCCTTTAAACCAGCGACTGTCTTCGAGCAGGTCTTTGGTGGTGAGCCCACGGGAGGCCTCATCACCTGGGTTATCTTTGCTGGCGACGTGGTGCCACTGATCTGGCTTCGACCTGTCACGAATGTGCTGAACACGATTTCCTACGTAAATATGAAAACGTCGAGCGTCGTTGCTTATGTAACCAAGTACCACTGATGAGTCTGTATGGTAGAATTCTTTCATATCTTCATAGTCTAGTTCTTTGCTGAGCATAGACGTAACATTCACGGAGACTACGGCTGCTGTGAGTTCGCGCCGGGGAGTTGACATTGGTTTCAGTGGGGCGACACGAGCCTTTGCCATCAGAAAGCTGACATTCACTTGGCCGGAATCATTTACGAGACGTAAGTAGGATACTTGTCCGAGACCTGTGTCACTAGCGTCGGAGAAGCTGTGTATCTCTACTGTGGTAGGTTCGCCGAATCCGGGAGGTTTTACACATCTATTCATTCTTACTTTCTCTAAAAGTGGTAGCTGAGATCTCCACCTTTCCCAACGAGAAAGAATGTGATCTGGTATGGGGTCATCCCAGTTGACGTCTTCGCGGCAGAGATCTTGAAGTATTTGCTTTCCTACTAAGATAACTAGTGCGGCCATGCCGAGTGGGTCGTATACGGAGCTTACCGTTGACAGGATCCCACGACGAGTACAGGGCTTGTCCTTTAGTTGGATCCTAAAGCCAAAGGGGTCTCTTTGAATACACCAGTAGGTGCCCAATGATCGTTGCACTGATAAGATGTCGTGGCGCAGATCAAGGTCTTTCAATTCCTTGGCCCGGTCTTCAACGGGAAGGGCTTCTAGCACTGTCTTACGATTACTGGCAAACTTGTGAAGTCGGAGCTTCGTTGTAGCGCACATAGCTTGGCTGTTCCGAATAACTTAGATTGCTTGTTCTGGACTGGCAAAGGATCTCAAACCGTCGTCCACATAGAACTCCTTCTCTATGAATTCTGCAGGCTCTTCTCCAAACTCTTCTCGTCCAACCTTAGCTGTTTCTCTGAGGCCAAAGTTTGCGACGCCGGGAGAGGAAACTGCACCGAAAAGGTGCATATTCATCCGATACTCCATAAGAGGTCCTTGCAAGTCGTTATTGTCAAACCATAGAAATCGTAAGAAGTCTCTGTGCTCAGGGTTAACACTGAAACTGTGGAACATCTGTTCGATGTCGCATTTCACGGCTACTTCTTCTTTACGGAAACGGGAAAGGACTCCGATCAAGGCATTCATCCAATCAGGACACTGCAGGAGATGTCTGTTGAGTGAGTCATCGTGAAATACTGCACTACAATCGAAAACGAGTCGGATCTGCTCCGGTTTCTTGGGATGATACACGTCGAAATGCGGGAGGTACCATACTTTGCCTGGTGCGGTTTGGAGTTGTTCTGTTAGTACGCGGCTAGGGTGTTCACGATTGAAGATTTTCTGCATGAACTCGATGTAGGCGTTGCACACCTTGTCATTCCTCATAAGTTTCCTTTTTAAACAGAGTAGTCTCTTCACACACTGATCACGGTTGTCTGGTAAGCTAATTTCGTCAGTCTTAAAAGGGAGTGGCCTTTCTGAGGAGGGTGCTAAAGCGTCGATCTTCCGTTGACTCGACTTGTTCTGTTCCGCGGATATTACGACTATGGTGTTACTATAGTCCAACTGCATCATTTCGTTTATCTATCTTGGAGTTGTCACATCCTTATTCGGAGACTTCGATCGTAGTGGATGAGATAAGAGTACTGTTCGTGTGGTTGTTACTAGCTAGCCTGTTACGCATGTCTTGGACGTTTTCTCTCGTTACGGCTACACGATTGACTGTGGAGCAATTTTGTTCATTGTTTCCTTCATCAAGGCACACACGTCCGATGATTGTCCATCAAAATTTGTATTCTTCTGCCCAAGGCTCATCTTCTTTGCCGTATATAATATACAATGGCTGGAAGGTGGTTGGAACATTGCGTCCAATTAACATGCCGATCAATATATCAGGGCGATGGTGAATGTGGTGGGCGATTTCTCTTAGATGACTCCATCGTTTAGCTATGTCTGGTGTTACAATGTCATCCTGATTGGCCGGATTCTGATCTTGTGGATAAGCGTAAGGAACCTTGATAGACTGGTGATGACACATCCTGGATGCGTAGACTATTTACTTTTTTAGTACGAATACTGTTTATGCCTACAATTGTATTGACTTCAAGCGTAACTTGGCCCTTTGCATATAACTGATCTAGAAGCGAATCTGTGACGAAAACGTCTGTTGACTGATCATCTAGCACTGCGTAAGTAGGAATTCGTACTGTGGGACTGTCTTGGTGGAAAACCTGAAGGAGGACTATGCTAGCGCATGAACGTGCTGACTGGCTTTGACCACCGACTTGTGTGCAGGCAGAATTGGTTACATTCGAGTCACTATTTACATCATGCCTTTTTTCTATTTGAACAATATTTGAAGCAATTACTCCAAAAGCACCGATGCTTATCTAGGGAGCTTTTGCTTATACGTTACATAGTAATCAAACTGAGGATACGAACACACAATATACCGTACAAATAAAAGAAAATGAAAATGATGAAATGAAAGGTGGGCAAACACTATTGAAACTATTGAAAAAAGGCTAAAAACTTGTGAACACTTAAAAAAAAGGAAGTATTAGTTAGAAAAGAAACCTCAGGAAAACCATACAAAAGCCAATACAAAGAAGTCCGCCTAGATGCGTTTGACCATCTTTCATTACCAACAAGCTGAGCAGCGGAGGTAAGCAGGCAGTCTCGATGGGCAGCATATCGGTCACAATCAAGGCAAAAATGAGCAATAGTTTCCCTAGGAAAACCGCAGTGACACGAGGGTAAAGGAACGCATTTCTTAAGATAGAGATCATAATTTAAAGTAGAATTACCCAGACTTAAAGTGCCCCTACGATCAAATTTTGACATATCAATGTTTTTGCATATTCATAAAGTAGAGTTCATATATTATTACCAGTTCAAATTGTTTTTCGATACAACGACAGGAAGTCTTATTTTTTTAGCTCCGAATATTGAATCTACACGTCCGCCATTACTGGAAGCCGTGCCCTTTGTTCAGCTTTAAACAAAGGTTTATTCACCGGAAATGATGTCATACACTTAACGCTCGCCTGCAGAACACAACGCCTGGAGGCATATTTCTACTAAAAACGTCTTCACGTACATAAGAAGAAAGTTATATTTATCTTTGCGAGGTTGGCTACTTTTTTATGCACGCTACATCACTTCCGGTGAATAAACCTTTGTTTAAAGCTGAACAAAGGGCACGGCTTCCAGCAATGGCGGACAGGATTTTACCGGTAAACTCTCCTAAAATTTGTGGTTTAAGATGCCCTTTTGGGAATATTTTTTACTATTTCGGATATTTCTAATACTGATTGACCTATAGACACTGAAAAAGTGGCAAATCGAAATGGTAAATTTTCGTCGTAGTGGCACTTTAAACGAGTATGCAAAACAGCTAAATAGCGATCGCCGACATAATACAAATTGTTACGAACAGGATAATTATGCCACTTTGCAACATTAGTTTTAAATTGAACGAGGCTAGAAGAGAAACAAACATCCCTAGGTACCCTATTCCATAGACTAGAAGAAGAAATTAAAAAGGATTTCTTAAATCGTTCAGTGCGAGCATAAGGAATAATAAGATCGTCATTACCTCGAAGACTATAATTTGTCCTAGAAGCAAAAGTTAACAGACAAAGACTGGTTAAATAACTAGGAGCTAACTTATTAACTAACTTGAACATCATAAATAATTTATGATCACTACGTCTATCGCTTAATCTTATACCCAAGCAGTTTCTTCTAACAGGCTTTCACGATGTGTTCCTTTTATCGCACCCGTCACAACCCGAGTCCCTTCGAATTGTAAAATCTCCAGAAGATTGCAGTCAGCATCCGAACAACTGTCCCACACAACGTCGGCATACTCAAGACACGAACGAACCAAGGAAAATATAAAATTTCAAGCGTCTTTCTTTGCAGCGTGAACTTAAAAGGTTTGATCATGTTTAACCTTTTCGAGGCTTTCAGGTGAATGCGCAAAACATGATGCCACGATAGATTAGACGTCATGCTTTGCTGGATCGTGCAGGACGGTGGCATGTTTCCGTTTACACAGTTTTCACTCAGGTTTGTCTTGGTTACAATTCTTGGCGATATGTTTGTTTGAGCTTACACACTTAAAGTAAATTATATTCTTCATCAAGAACTCCTTTCGTTGATCGAAACTCAACTTCTTAAACTGTTCACAGTCATCCATAGCATGAGAGCTTTTCTTGTGGTAGAAACAGAAGACGGCTGGTGCAGCGTCAGTGTCTGTTTGTTGGTCTTCAGCTGTTTGTGGCGGAGGAGTTTGGTTGGGTTCACTGGAAGATGATGCTAAGGTAGTAGCTGAAGAGTGTAGGACGACCAAGGGATCTGGTAAACTGGATGTATTTCTTGCACTGGTCTCTGATGTTTGTGTAATTTGCGGTATGTTCATCCTCTCGGCCTCATAGCTCACACGTGCGACAAATTCTTTAAATGACGGGAAGGCATATTTACCCTTTTGTCTTTGAAGTTTAATCACCTTATCAGACCACTTCGATTTAAACCATTCGGGTAGCTTCTCAACGAGCGGTTGGACCTGAGATGGGAAATTAAACACCTTTAGACTTTCGATGTGTTCACTGGCGATCTCTACTTGACGAAGGAAGTCACTGAATTCCTCTAGCGCTGCTGCATCAGTCTGTCCGATTTTTGGCCAAGCTACTAGCTTCGTCTCAAAGTTGGCTCAGACGATCGCGCTATGGCCAAATCGTTCTTTGAGAATCTTCCGTGCATAACAGTATGCCATCTCTGGATTGTGAACCATATACTGTAATTGCTCCACTACTTCCTTAGCCTTGCCATCTAGGTATTGGTATAGAAGGTGTAACTTTTGTTGAGATGTAACCGGTACAGAATCGATAAGTGCATCAAATGCATTTTCCCAGAGGAAATATCTAGTTTTGTCCTTTTCGTCACCTCTGAAAGGTTCTGGAATTGCCTGTGGGAGGCGCTGTAACTGACTAACCTTTGCGAGAGCATCGGCTATTTGTGCTGAGTTGTCTTGTGGTGAAAGTACATACACTAGCGGTGACGATGGAGCAAAGGCTAGCTGGTTGCCAAACGAACTCCTTGGAACAAAGGGGGTAAATTGCGGGCTTGCTGAAGATACTGATGAAAGTGGAGGGTGTTCTTCTTCCTGGCTGCATTTGGTTGCGATGTCGACTTGAGAGTCCTGGTCCTGCAGTTTGGGTGTGGCCAAAGGTACATGTGGCAGTGGAGCACTTGGGTGTGGCTGTATCTCTGACCGGACGGTAGTCAGGGTAGTAATTGGGACTGCATCGGTCATCGTGGAGTGCGTTAGGATGGTTGTGGGAGTTGACGCAGCTTCCGGTGCGTGCTCGTTCAGAAATGCAGACATAATATTATGCCGTTCAGTGGGCAATGGTGGCCGGTGGAAATCATCCAAGCCATTTTCTTCATCAACTGCCTTTGATATACAGCTTCTTGCGCTGTAACTTCTTCAAGCTCTTGTTGAATTGTTAACTGTTCCAGCTTCTTATTTTGGTCTGCAATGGCTGCTGTAAATTTAAACTTTCCCTGTAGGACTGCTCTCTTAGCTTGCACGTCTTTCGAGATCTATGGGATCCGTGCGAGAAAATAGAACCTATATCTTCATGACAAATCTGTCGCAAATAGACATGGGCGACAGCGTGAGTCGCCTGATAGGTATCGGTTAGGAACTTGGGGGGGGGGGGGGGGGGGGTACTCCTGTTTGTGATGCATTATGTATGTGCCGCGGGGGTGGGTCAGGGTTTTGAGCTCAGTTTGAGCAGGTAGGGTCAGGGTTTTGACCTGATTTGGGCAGATCAGGGTCAGGATTTGAGTTTAATGTGGGTGCAGTCAGGGTCGGGGTTCAGTATTTTTTAGGCATCAGGGTTTTTTCCCCCAAAAAGGCGGCAATCAGGGTTGTGGAGCTCGGTTTTTGGGTCAAACAGGGTCAGAGTTTGAGCGTCTTGGCCTCACATAAAATGTACATACCCATTTTTCATGTAAGTACCACCCCCCCCCCCCCCCCTTCTCCTCCTCCCCGGGGAACAGCACTGTTGGCTTCGATTGTCAACATCAACATTTCCTTTTTTCTATTATTTGAATCAAGATACGTGTGCATAATTGTTTTAAAGGTACACAGCTTGGTACGAAATTCTTTATCCTTTGCTAAGGCATTTTTACGTTTCAGTTCGGTGATATATTCTTGTCCCTTAGCTGTCATGGTTCTGAGTCGGGGTCCCTTTGTAATAAGGTTTCAATCGTTGACATTACTGGCAATGTAGAAACATTTGTGGGCGAGATTATTGCTGTTTCTATTATTTATGTTGCAGGATTGACTGTTGTCGTAGTTTTATCTGACACCATTTCCATGTTATCTTTACTGTTGGGTGTCAGGCTCATAAGACTGAATTAATATGCTAACTCGAGAACCAACGAAATCACTTCTGGTTGAATATTATAAATTCACTGGGTAGCGATTTGGCTTTCAAGCTGTCTACTTCTGAAGACAAATGACTTACAATACATGCACTTAGCTGAGAATCCTGGAGACCTGCAGTTCCTCGCATCAACTGGAGAACCGAGAAGTAAATCTTTCAGACTGTATAGCTGCCGTGGCTGAATACTGGAATATCCTCTCGATCTTCATACAATACTTTATTTAGAAAAAACTATTAAAATCCGTGTACAAGTCCACACTAAAGTCCGTCAAACTAAAACAAAGGTAAACAAGAGCCCATCTGGGCTTTCACTCGGGCCACATGAGATTGAAGATGAAATACACTTTCATTTGAAATCCTCTTAGTAATAACCAAAGGGAAGAATTATTAGCTGAATTTAGCAGTCTTTAGGAGTGGCCGGTAGCGCGGTGACTTTCATTCTCTGCTCCCCTAGTATATATGTAATTTAATATTTGTGTTTTTCTCGTATGTTGACCTTTTAATTTAAACACTACTTATTCGTTTAACACACTGCATTTGAGCAGGCATATATTCATTGTTTTGAACCCGAGAATTAACCGTACTACCGTACTTCATGGTCCCTTTCTTTAGTAGTGGGTTGTCGGTCAGGTGATTGTAAACTCTCGTCATTTAGCACAGAAAATGTATTCTGATGAATAGGGATCGGGTTGTCATGTAAGAAAGATGGCTCTTGAACAAACTGATAAGCTTCAGTAGGTTGGGTAGTCTCGGAACACTGGAGACCTTGGTCTTTCATTGTCTTCTTTTTTGTCTTCTTGATTTTGAAAGTCGGATCTCAGCTTTATTATATCCGCTTTCAACTCGCCATTTTTAACTTCTAGGTCAATAATATATTCGTGATGACAGCATCTTGATTTCGGTCTTGTATATATTATCTTGCTGCACTAATTTGTCTTCCAAATGACTGAGTTTGGTTTCTTGATTCGTGTTTTGATGTGACGAGAGTAAGAATTCATTACGCATATCAGTTAGGTCAGCCTCCATGTTACAAATCAAGGTCGTTAAAAAATACGTCTGCATAGCAGGCTATTAAAGCCCTCGTGAAGAATCTAAAGAATTCCGTCTCTTCCGGTTTGAATTTGACTCATGCGTATGTTGCTTTTGGAGTTTCAAGGATATGTTGATCCAAAACTACAGGCTCTTGAGGTTTTTCATTGACTTGTGAACTTGTGAACTTGCAGGCTCTGTAATTTGTTTTGTTTTCTTAGTATAACATAAAGTGTTGAACATGTTCATTTTCTCAAGCATGTCGCGCGTGACCCCTGTTTCTTCATTCATTAAGTACTCTACTTTCATCTGTAATCTGGGAAACTCAATCTTTGCCCATGCCTTGGCACATAACTATTCCTGTTGTTAAGTAGACGTGGATGATTATAAGTAAAATCCTTCGACAGCTTGTACCGTTTCCGCTAGGTCAATATCCTCGCTGGAACGAAATAACTTGATCTCAATACTCTCTGATCCAACTTACGGTAAATTTAAATCTCTGACAGTTTTTAAGAGACTCATAATATTGGTCTTGAAGTGGCTTCACCCAAAATAAGACGTTCTCCTCGGATGTTTTAAATGCAGCACAGCGAGCCGATGGCTTTATAGATTCCAATATCTATTTCTTCGAATTTTATCTTTCCGGATCCTGGCCCGTTCACTGGCTTCAGGTCGTCGTACGTATATTCCTTTTTGAGTAGTTAAAGAATTATCTATGATGTCTTATAATGTAATTATATCATGTTTCTATCTTGGCATATAATAGTTAGGAGGACCAGATTGGAAACAAGTGTAAACTTTATCTGCATATCCTCATTAAATAAAGTGTTATTATTATTATTATTATATAAAATCACTGGCCATCTGGGTAAAAAACGCGGTCCTTCGGCTCCGACAATAGCGCCAGTTGAAATATCCTGAGCCTGTTGGAAGGCTTTCGCACGAGTGAAGTTAAATAAAACATTAAACTGGCTTACATTTGAGAGATGAGACTCCAAGTTAGAGAGAAAGTTGCTCGCCGGTCCTCCGCCATCTTGCTTTACTGTATTAAATTATGTAAATAAATTAACCTGGCGATTGTTGCGTGACCAGCACAGTGCAATCTGATTGGTGTGAATTTAACCTTTAACGCATGCGCAGAAAGCTTGCTACACGGAATAAAAATAAAAAAAACGACTTGCATTTTAAGACTCGGTGCTGCCACAGGCAGCCCGAGTAATAAGGAGATCAGGAACAAATATGTACCAATAAAAACATAAGGCCGTACTTACGATTATTGTGAGAAGTAAGCGAAGAACTGGCTTGCAAACTAAAACATGGCGGCCCTGAACTGACCTCGGGGTACCTCGTTCTGGTGCTGATATATCCACAGGGAACCCATCGGCCGTGAAGCCGTTACAATACGAACGGACTTCAAACTCCGCCGGCATTGTTGTCTTATTTTGCTGAACTGCACAGAAGACCTTGAAATTGACCTATATCACTATGACGTCATATCAAAACAATCTATTGTTTAAACGCTAAGGATCACGGTCGTGGGAGGGGGACAAAACAGGGACAAAACAGCAACAACACAAAGGAAATCGCTATCAAATGCATTTTGTAGAACGTAGAATAGCGGTAACAGCCACCAAATACGGTTAATATTGTGGGATAAACATTGATACAGCTGATATCTGGAAACCAGACAATTCGAAGTTAAATTTTCCTCAGCAGAGCAGATTTAGTTCAAAATTCTATTGTTCAAGTCGATTCTGTCCCCCTCATAAACAAGCCGTGACGTCATAATGATATAGGGTAATTACCGTTCAATAAATCTACCTTTATTTATCCTAAATAAAGCTTTGATTTATACCCTCGAAGTAGGACATCTATTTTATTTTCTTCACTTCACCTTCTCTTGCCGTTAAAGAATACCAATCAGGATTAATGCTTTGCGAGCCCGTGTTTACATTTGAACAATAGAAAACCATTACAATCGCCATTTTCGTACTGTACGAAAATGGCGATTGTAACGGTTTTCTATTGTTCAAGCTCGCAAAGCATTAATCCTGATTGGCATTCTTTAACAATAGGTAATGGACAATCTGAAAGTTAAAATGAATCTACAATGTTTACCGTCTCGTTTTTTCTCGGCCAATGGAAATCCAGATACCGTAGCGCATGCTCAACGCGGAAAGCAATCGTTTCGTGGCAGAGGTTTCTCTCGGCGACAGGAAAGGCAAAAAGATGAGCAGAGGTTTCTCATCTCTTTGCCTTTTCTTCTCGCTCTTGAGCTGCAGCGAGCAAAATAGTGCAGCCAGTTTAAATGGACATCCGTTTCGTTTAGGCCCACACCGCGGCAAAACTTTACGCGCATGCGTATTTGCTATTTCTTGTCGGCGCGCGGCCGCCTCCAGTTTCCCGCGAAAACCGAAATGAAACAACAGGCACATACCCGTGATTTTAAAATTTCTGCTTAAAAGTATCCATTTGTGAACTGTTTTCTCAAAAAATAAGAAAACTACTTAAAAGATAAGCCTAAGACTTTAACAGGTTGAAGTTTTCTTAATTTGTACTTCACTGTGAGTTTACTAAGTTATAAAATTATTTACTAAAAAAGTTGAAACCCTCGGTAATTTGTATTTGATAGCAGAGCCTTCGTTCTTTTGCCCAGCGGAGCATACCGTTCTGCCGGTAGGTACTTCATATATCGTTAAATAAAAACTAATAGAACGTATACAAACCAAGAATATAATATATTAGTGCTTGGGACATTTCATTTAACGATATACTTCATATATCGTTAAATAAAAACTAATAGAACGTATACAAACCAAGAATATATGATATTAGTGCTTGGGACATTTCATTTAACGATATATGAAGTACCTAGGGTTTTGCCGCGGTGTGGTTTAGGCCCAACTTTTGGGTTTACCTCGGTGTAAAAACCATTCCCTAGAGACCATGCCCTCGCGTGCTCGGTGAGTAGTCGTATTACAATTATAGTGTATTGAATACTAAAATACTATAATTTATGCAGCTACTTATCACGATTGGATATAAATACGTGAAAAAACGATTGCCATCAAGCGAATTCACTCGTGGTCTAGTGGTTAGGGTTAGGGTAGGGTTGTGTCAGTCGTTCTATAAAGTGCCACTACGACGAAATTCGACCATTTTCTTTTCTACTTTTTTTGCCTTTCCAAAACGACGCACAGTGTCAAAATATCCAAATCATTGAAAAATATTACCAAAGACCAAATTAACCTATGAATTTTGCAGAGAGTTTACCGTCGAAATCACGTCCGCCATTACTGAAGTGTGTTCCAAATACTTCGAGATTTTCGACCAGCGGTTTACTGTCGTGACGTCATCTTCTCAACGCGTCGCTCTTGTAAATGCGTATTTCCATTCAAAACTTCGTTCTTTCGTTTCCTTTTTGGAAAAAAAATAGTATAAACATGTACTTTACTGATACGTTCGTGCGAAAGTTTGTGTGAAACGTTGTGTTGTGTTGAGAAGATGACGTCACGTTCGCTGGAAATTAGCTCTGTCATGGAACGGGTTCGATTAATGGCGGACATAAAACTCAACATTCGGACACCAAAATATAAGACTTCCCATCGTCATATCAGAAAACGGTGGGGTAGACAAAAAATATAGCAACTTTTCTTTACAAATACGCGAAAATATCACTATCTCAAAATTTGATCGTAGTGGCACTTCCTGGGTGCGATTCCTACGCTGAGCGCAGTGATTTGTTTAAAGTAGAGGCTCCACAATCACTTGTAAAATTTATAAGTGCCGCTTCGGGTGCTTGGGAACTATTCTAAGTCCCAAATTATTCATAGTTAACAAAGGGAGTTTTGTGACGCAGTCTGTGAGGTTTTTACAACTTTACTTTCTCACAGCTATCTTATGATGTAAAATAAAAATAAAACCAAAACATTGATAAAAGGTTATTTTGAGTTTTGTAATCTAGCTTGTGACTTCACTTTGGTGAAATTCGGACTGTTTATGACTCGAAATACAGCAAAGAAATACAAGCAAGTGATAAAATATAGATACCATTCTGTTTATCTTGGATGCATGCAGGAAGAATAAAATCCTTGTAAATTCGACGACATCTTGGATTTGGCGCGTAAAGACCCCTGGGAACGAGGTTGCCGCCATCTTGGATCTGTCCGAGAAGACACTGGGTCGAGGTTTCAGTTTATTTTTTTGCGATAATTTAGTAGAGTAAAAGGTATGCTATTAATCATATAGTACAACAGTAAATATCCAGTACAAAGTAAATTATTAGATAAATAAGAAATAATGGCGAGGATACCTCTTAGAAGCCATGGAGGCTTATTTTTGGAATATTATTATCGCTTTTCATAACTAAAGAGAGGGAATTCAAAAAGCTGGCTTAAACTCATGCAGGGAAATAAAGAAATAATTTATTACTGTAAAAAAACTTGACAAGTCTACTTCCGGATCATAACAACTCACCGTGACGTTCCTTTCCCTAAAATTAACAAGAAGCTGCACGCAGCTTGAACTCCGGCGTATCTTTTGTAACGCGGATGATCTCATACACCTGCGTGTTTGCCAATTCAACGCACAATCAGATGCGAAACTACGCACACACAGTTGATCTCATCTAAAATGAGTCAGAACACGAGTGAACAAAAGTAGAACACGAGCGACTTAAAGTAAGCCAGGGTACCCTAGGATAACACAGGTAGCCTAAAAGTACTAGGATCCAAATACTAAGATGATTTGTTCTAAAACTCCACATGAGTCAGGCATGAGTGAAAACGAGTGCACAGCGATTCATAATAGCCTACTTCCGCGATATGCTTTACTTGTCACGCACAAAGGTTTCAATACGAGGCTCCGTGCTAAATTAAGTTCATTATTTTCACAGAGAAAATAAAATAATACATTTAATAGGCCCTTTGCAGCTAACAGTCACGTGCTGATATAATACTTAATTAACGAATGAATTGAGCTCATGATCCCCATGGGAAAGGCGTTGCCATGAATACTGGAGAGCAAGTTATCTTTAATAACGCATTTTTGGAAAGATCGGCAATTGATTGGAGGTGGAAAATAGCCTTTACAAACAGGTTTTTCTAATAGCAATACCGATCTCGTACAAGGCCTTGAAGTAAATGAAGTCAGTTATTTTTTTGCTCTCCAGTACAACCACGTGATTTGTTAGCTGCAAAGGGCCTATTTAGCACGGAGCCTCGTGTTGAAACCTTTGTGCATGACAAGTAAAGCATATCGCGGAAGTGGGCTATTTAATTAACAAAAAAATATAATAATCACATATAATTATAATTGTTTTATCGGGTTACCTGTGTTATCAGTGGGGTACCCTATTTTTGTATTTCCGGGCCACCTGTGTTATTCTAGCTTGGCTTAGTTGTGTCGGGTTACTTGTATTTTAAGTAAGGTACCCTCTCTTTGTATTTTCGGGCTACTTCTGTACACATCGTTATTACCTGCACACAGCCATATCACTGTTAGTACACACGCACAATCAGTCGAACTAAAGCCTAAAATCAATTCAATATCTATGCAAAGATGTATTCGAAATAAATAAATTGTGCTATTTATTTTTTCTACGTTACGCGTCTATGAAGAGAAAAGCTGAAACCTTCCTCGCAGCCTCCGCTCAGACGGCTCAAGTCTGTTTTTTTTTGCTTTGAATTGAGCCACACGCAATCTAAATTTATCAGCGGAGAATCGAACCTTGAAAACTAATTTTCTCTGCAAAGACGCGACAAGAAAAATATAATAGCAAAACCTATATCTTTAGAATACATCTTTGTTTAAACGTTGTGATCACAAGTAGAACACGAGTGAACACGAGGGCACGCAAGTACAACACGAATAAGCACGAGCAACTTCACGTAAGCTAGGATACCTAGGATACTGACCGGTAGCCCCAAAATACTAGGATCCAAATACTAGTAGGATCTGAAATATAACTCACACGAGTCAGACCAGGAATGAACATGAGTGCACTAGCGCTTCATGATTTAATTAATACAAAATCATCATAATAATAAAAAAATTAAAATTGTGTTATCGGCTTAGTTGTTTCGGGTTATCTGTTGTATCAGTGTGTGTCGTCTTTGTATTTTCGGGTTACCTGTGTTGTCCTATAGTTATTAATGCGGTACGGTGACCGGTACGGTGCCCGGTACGGTGCCCGGTACGGTGCCCGGTACGGTGCCCGGTACGGTTCTATACTTTATGTGTTTTCGGACTATCTACAATCTAGATTTATCAGCGGAGAATCGAACAGGAAAACAATTTTTTTCTTCAAAGACGCGCAACACAGAAAAAAAAAATAACAGAACTTAATTACGTCCTTTGTATACATCTTTGTATCGACGTTGGGTTGATTTTAGTTTTAGTGTTCAGTTCCCGTTTAACTCGGACCGGTTTTTTTTTCAAATCAACTTTGACATTGTTCGAAAGCTGAATCATTGTTTTTATAATCTATTTGTCCCGACGAACGTGAAGTGTGAATGCAAGCCAAGACTGACTTCCGACTCTGGTTACCTTGCGTGACCTGGCAAATTAATAGGTTTTCTATTAGGCTTTCACTATTCGAGCAAATGACGTTTCACCACAGTCTCGTTCCAGTCTATGGCGATGCGATTTACTAAATAGCTTTTAGACCAACTTACTATAAATGCTCTTGATTGTATTTGTAAAAAGCTTAATTACCGGCAAAATTGTTCTTGTTACATGATTATCAATCTCAATGAGGGTTTCTTCAGTTTTCCCCATATAAACAGACATGACATGTATAAGGTCTCTCAATACCTATATACGAGCGAATGGTTACAGTGAGAAACTACATGTAACTGCGATAGGCATAAAACACTAGGGAACATTAAAATATACAATATGTATACACATACATACAATATGTAACATTATGGAAACATAGTACGAACTACAAATAAATACAAACGCCAACCCACTGAAGCACGGGTACGCAAAGATGAGTATGTATCTATGTGAGTGTATATCAAACAGGGGTGCTTGTGATGGTGTAAATACATGTACAGTTATATTATCTCTAATCTAGGATACTACAAATACTAATTGACTGCATATACAAACACAAACATCGACCCAGACAGCTACAGACACAGAAAAACACACATGTACCCTCGCAGCTGTACATGTGTGAGAGTTCCCCGTACGTCCGGAGCAATGTCCGGGTCTGTATTTATGTGAGCTCAAGCAGACACGGAATACAAGCTAATAAAATATAAAATATTTCTTAAAATGAGGAGTACATTGAACGAACAGATAATGCATCGAAGTCCATATCATGGAGAGTGTTCACTAATTAAGTGTATTTGTTTTTCTACAATTATTTAAGAGGCTTAGTTATTATGTGATCCATAGTAATGGTACTAATTATTTGTATATCTTATATATTAATTTAACTAGGCTTGATTTATACATGAAAAATAATTTATCCCATTTAGCGACTCTAAGAACATCTTGAGAAGGCATATGTCTTGGGAGATTAAAAATAATTCTGGCTGCTCTGCAATGTAAAACCTCAAAATTAAAATTATCTTTACAATTAAAACACAAAATTAAAATTATCTTTACAATTAAAACACAATATTCTCCATGTACGCTCTGCGCTGAGTACTACTATCGTATGTTTTGCAATTTGTCTTCCAACTTAATTCGCTCACAATTTCCACTAGAACACCTAAACTAAACTAAATATACGATATAGTTAGATGACAAGTCTCAAACTGCATGTCGGACCGAAGTAGTTTCACTGGAAAGTTTAGCTTGACGGAACTGTGTGCAGTACACGGCACAAACTTTTCCATGTCCGCTCTGTTAACGCCGAATACTATTTAAATATCGTATGTTTTGCAATTTGTCTTCCAACTTAATTCGCTCACAATTTCTACTAGAACACCTAAACTAAACTAAATATACGATATAGTCAGATGACAAGACTCAAACTACATCTCAGACTCGGATAAGGGAAAACTTAGCGATGCAGTACAATATATATAAAGCCAAAGTTCCTGTTTGTTTGACGCAGTTCCGTTCAATACAATGTAAATTAATTATTACGAATCGATAAACTTCTTTAAAGAGGTCCGGCTTTAGTTTATTTCTTCAACCAGAAAACGAGCACAGCATTCGGGTGCATGGTCATCAAGCTCAATGAGGGATTTTTCAGTTTTCCCCATATTAACAGACATGTAACAGTATCTTAAACCAATAGAGACTCTCTAGCTACAATCTCAGCCAATATTCGTTGGAACACTGACCCCTTTCCCCGGCTTTCAATGTTGAATCCAAAACGGTTCTCAAAAGTTTCATGGCTCACTCGCGACCGGCTCCAACTGCAACATTGAGGGAGGGAAAACATAGCCCTACAGTGTTCCAACATTATGTCAGTGATTGTAGGTTATTCTAGATATTCTGTCGTAAAACATGCCTTAGCTGTGTAGTTGACCTGACCCAAACTGTCAAAGTTTTACCATTGACAGATTGCCTAATGTTTATAATACGGCCGGGAATAGATTTCTGACAATGAGTCATCGATCAATATCTCCTTGTCTCGTCTTGTCTGAGAGCTTTGACCTTTGTTATCTGAGCACGCCTGACGGAATCTAACCTGAGATTATAATTCGATACCTTTTATATCTAAACTGAGATTGTATTTCGCTTACGTTTTTAGATCTGTTCGGACAGCGCAGATGAATGTATTACGTTGTTCGTGTATTTTTGGGTCTATAACAGCTCCTTTACTAGAATCAGAAGATTAAAAAGTAGTTAAAAAGAACTGTAGCGCCTCCAAGTCTAACGTGTTGCTCATTTCACATTCTCACAGTGGTAATTATACGGTAATGAAATATTATGTGATGTAAACAGTGTAAAAGAAATATATAAATTTAATGCGCATGGCTCCTGTTTTATCGCTCGATCACAGCGTCTCCGACCCACATTCTTAGCGGCAAAGGTCAGAACTGATCAAAAATTTTACAGGACTGAACATTAATAAAAACAAGAAGCTGCACGCAGCTTGAACTCCGGCGTATCTTTTGCAACGCGGATGGGTTCATAAACCTACGTATTTGGCACAGTAAGAACGCACAATCAGATGCGAATGTACGCACTGACAGTTGATCTAAAACTCCACATGAGTTAGAACACGAGTGGACTAGCGATTCATAAATCAATTCACAAATTATTTATTATAAAAAAAAATTTGTGTTATTATCTTAGTTGTTTCGGGTTACCTGTGTTATCAGTGCGGTATACACAGTCCCCAAAACACTTGCATCCAACCACTATGAGGATCTGATCTAGAACTCCACGAGTGAACACGAGTACACTAGCGCTTCATAATTTAATTAACGGACATACACAATTTAAACGAGTGAACAGAAGTAGAACACGATATTGGAAAAGTGTAACACGGACGATATCATACACCTGCGCGTTTGGCACTTTACGAACGCACAATAAGATGCGAAAGTACACACGCACAGTTGATCTGATCTAAAACTCCATACGAGTTAGAACACGAGTGAATATAAGTAGAACACGAGTGAATACGAGTGAACAGAAGATGAAAATGAGTGAACACGAGCGAGGTCAAGTAAGCCAGGATACTCTTAAGATAACGGCACAGATAGCCCCAAAATACTACGTTCCAAATGCTGAGGTCTGATATAAAACTCCACGAGTCAGAACACGACTGCACTAGCGATTTATAACTTTTTTTTTTTTTTTAATTTAACATAATAAAATGAAATAAAAATTGTGTTATCATCTTAGTTGTTTCGGGTTACCTGTGTTATCAGTGAGGTACCCAGCCCAAACCAAATTGCATCCAAATACTATGAGGATCTGATCTAGAACTCCACACGAGTGAACACGAGTACACCAGCTAGCGCGTCATCATTTAATTAACCAACATTTACAATTAAAAACAATTCTGTTATCGTCTAACTTGTTTCGGGTTACCTGTGTAAATGCCGCGTGAAGCTGTAAAAGCAGCCGATTGCGTTACTACCTTTGACCCCGTGTGCGCCCATGAATCGTTGCATGCGAGGAATGTTTTGATTAGTCTGATTCTCAATCTGTCGGATTGTGGTCAATAAAAATATTTGTTTGCAGAAGTACCCACGCACGTCACATCGCTATTGGGTAGTACGCACACAGCTAATGTCTGCTGGTAGGATTTGTTTTACAACCAAAAATTTCTGAGAGTATCCATTTATGTTTTACAATTCAATTCAGTTTTTATTTTACACTGTTTAACAAAGAATTACAAGTGACAAATTAAGCAAGTTATAGAAGAATAGTTTACAAGAAAATTAAAGTTGAACAAGTAATATGTGTACGGCAGTCAAAGGAGTACAAGCTTTCGAGCTGACTGCCGTAAATGGTTGGATAGCAAGTAGATTTGGTTACATTCATGTATAGAACTTAAGAACAATAAAGCCTGATTTGTACGAAAACTAATAGAACAAAAACAGTAGGTAGACTTATGATTACAGAGTTACAAAGTGAATATACAAGAAAAGAAAGACTTAATTAAAATTATTGGAATAAAGTATAATTAATATATAAATATATTAACACATCGTACACGTACAGTGAAAATACAAATTATATAAAATATATATAAAATAGATAAATGGATTTAATTAACACAAAATCATAATAAAAAAAATTTGTTATCGGCTTAGTTGTTCCGGGTTACCTGTGTTATCAGTTTGCGTTCCGACTTTGTATTCTCGGGCTACCTGTGTTGTCTTATTGTTATCGTTATCAGTGCTGTACTGTACTCTATGTATTTTCGGGCTACCTGTGTTATTCTAGGGTAACGCCAAAGAGTGTTAACATAGCTCATTTCCGGTCCGTCCGCATGTCTTGACCTTTTGGATATGTCTCGTTCCAATCTACGCTGTTTAATAAGGAACAATGAAATGTCGCCGCAGAAAGGTTTTACAGAAAAGGAAAGCACAGTGGAGAAAGTGTTGAGAGGGCCCACAAGAGTAAATATCTTGTCTGGAACATAGTTTACGAAATCTCTGAAACGACTTTCGATCGAGCGAGTGTTTGCTTTGGTTGTTCGTTCCCGCTTACATTCACTCCTTTAATACGCTCTGACTACAAGCACTCTTGTATTTTCAATTAATTTTGTGTCCCTGGAAGGAGAATAGATGAGGAAATTTGGTTAGTTTACGGCACAACACCATAAATTTGATATCCGGTTTAATACTGAATTGAAACTCGCCAAAAATAATCCATTACAACACTGACAACAAACAATTGAATTCTAATTGAATACCTTCGAGCGAGAGCGTTGTGTAGTAATTTTAACGATCGGTGAATGAATCGAATCTCATGAGTTATTCAAATCATTAAATAGCCAAAATTCTCAAACATATCTCGAAAATCTCACAACAAACAAACCGTGGTGGATTGCGACGGAACTTTCTTCGTAAATTTTCAGTCAGTATGTCAACTGATTCGCTTTGCCCCCAGTGTAAACTATCGACTATTCAGTAGAATCACTAGCTTCCCGTTTCGTATTTTTCTCCGGTGGAATGGGGTATTTAAAAGTCTGGCATCGACAAGATCAAATCCATAATTTATCTTCCAAATGGCGGCTATGTAGCGCTCTCTGATTCTGAGCTCTGATTATCAAGCAGTTCCGTCTCTTCTCGAGTAACCATTTGCACAGACGAATGCAAAATGGATTTTTCAAGATCGAGTCAACTGGCCTTCAGTTCTTCAGGATATTTACGTGAAACTCGCCAGAACTTGTCCCGCTTTGAACAACCTGAATCTCCATTGCAACAGTCATGTGACAACAAATATAGATGTTTTTCTAATTGAATGCCTTAGAGCGAGAGCGTTGTGTAGTACAATTTAACGGTAACCGTTTGCACAGACGAAAGCAAAATAGATTTTTCGTGAAGCATGAACCCTATAAACCCAGTGTCTTCGTTGAACGCTTGTATGAGATTAAAGCTTGATCATATCAGACGAAGTTGATCTCTTGTCATTTACTTTAATTGGTGTTGTCTAATTGCTTGACCTCTTATCTGCCGTTCGCCTAGAAGATCTGACCCCGGATCGTATTTTGATAGCTATGTTTTGAGTTCGTTGTTGCCTTTATCAATGACTCATACGGTCCTAGACTAGAAGGCGCCGTAGCTTCGCCTGAGTCAACAATACTTCCTCCAGTTTAATAATTCGGTTAGAGAGACGATTGAGGCAAATTAAGTACTTCATGACGTGACGGTAGCCTTAAACCCTCTAAAACTCTCTAGCGAACATTTATCTTTCAACTAATGCGCATACCTCCTGCTTTATCGCTCGATCACAGCGTCTCCGACCCACATTGTTAGCGGCAAAGGTCTGAACTGATAAAAATTTTTACAGAACTTAACATTAATAAAAATAAAAAAAAGACACGGACTGCATTTTAAGACTCCGGCTGCTGCCATAGCAGCGCCGGAGTAATAATAACAAAAAAAAGACACAGTCTGCATTTTAAGACTCCGGCTGCTGCCATAGCAGCGCCGGAGTAATAAGTCCGCTACACATCATATTGCTCCTTTGTGAATCCAGCAATATCCCTGATCGACTCGGCAGTATTTATTTCCGAAAAGAGAAGAGCTACTTCAGATGTTACGCCACGAAGATAAGGACGAACGGACCAAAAGTCGGAGGTCAGAGATGCTCACGCTTCGACGACCGTGTTGAAATGGGGCTATTTAACATTTTTCTCCCATCGTGCTTTGCGATGCCGTATCCAACACCGCCTGCGGCGCATGCGAGAATACCCGGACGGGAAAATCATTTTGGCACGGGAAAGTTTTTGTGCAACGAAAGTGTCTTCTGGTGATGTTTCAAAAGTTCATTTGTGTAAGGACAGCAGAGATGGAAATTCGAGTGCTGCTCAGTTTGATTTTGTTTTGTTATGTTTGTACGCATATACACATGTTACAGTCAAGACGCAAACTTCTTCACGCTAATGCGCCGATATTGCTGAGCAGCAATTGCTGTTTTATCGCAGATAGTGCTGTTTTCAAAAACGTTATTGCTGTTTCTGAAAAACGATATTGCCTTTTTTCAAATCGGCACAGCAACGACTGATTTGATTGCTTTTTGGGGGGGAGGGGGGGGGGGGGGGGTAAAGGGGGGATGCCAGTATCAAGTTAGGGTAATAGAGTTAGGTTAGGTTAGAAATTTAAAGTTTCAATTTCGGGTTAGTTGATGTAGTACTGGTATCATGAACTGCCTGTGGTTTAGCGCCACACAGTATATGGTCTGAGATTCTTATTTCGTTTTCCAATTCTAGTGTTGCTTGAGTTATCTTGGTTGTCGTGACAACAGAATGGATGTGGAATTCAGTTATGCGAATGGAATGTTAGACATTTATCCAATTCAACAGGGAATAAGGCTTGAGGTAAGAATGATAAATATTTATTATTGTTTCACATCCAATACGTGTATGTCTTTCTTTTCTAATTGAAGTGAAATTTAGGCTTCCTTACTGCCCCTGTCTCTTCATTAATTAAACGTAATGGCCTATTTACCTTTCTTAATATATAATTCTGCAAAGAATGCATGATACTGTAACAACGACTTAGTAAACGACAACAATTTATTTGCAACAAGAAATAACTGTTTACAATAATATTAACAATAGGTCTAGGTCAATGAAAGCTAATTTAATACAGACTATCTAAATAGCAGAGCTAATCTAGTAGATAGCACAAAATAATTGGATTGATAATAGATAAGGCCAAAATTCTATAGTAGATTGCTTGAAATAGAAAGAGATCAGATAATAAAGAGCTATAAACAAGAAAAAAAGATGTAGTCAGTTCACAATTGACAATACACACGAACTCACAGACACAGCTAAAACACACATAATAATAAATAATAAAAGAGATGTTTCATAACTATTTATAAACACTAAATTAATTATATATACTGTAAGTAATATATAGTGGCTAGTTTGCTAAATTAAAAAGAGCACAGCCTGGCAATAGACCCTTCCACGGTTTTTTTGAACTTTTGGTATATACGCATAACAGAAAAACCGTCGATACAGCTGAAAAGAGCACTTCGAAGTTAGTCAAAATCCCAAATTTTAGAGTTATATCTTGCATAGGAGCAAAGATACAGGCCCGCAAACTCGGAAAATATCGGGAAATGTATGGAAATTTCGACATGGGGGCAAAACTTGCCCGTCTGTAAAATATTCCGAGTTTGCGGACCTATAACGTTGCTCTACTTTCTTGTGCAGTAACTTGTCAACAGTCTGGAAAAGGACTCGCTGGTCACCCTAATGGGCATCTATTATGTCGAAATAGTAGCTGATGTGATCATATCCTTGACCACATTGCATTGCTCTATATAACGATTTTTATCAGAAGCAAATTTAGACATGCGGCAGCGGCGTTCCAGTCTCCTCCGTATTTTTTTCTCCAGATTAATTTCTTCAGAGAACCAGGGAGCTACCGGGCGTAGAGTTACCAATTTTGTTTTCTCAGGCGCATGAGCATCAAGTAATGATTTTAACACATCGTTGTAGCTTCTAACCAGACTGTCTACATTGCTTGGCGAATCAAAGAGTAACAATGATTTCCTAAAATCTTCAGAGAACTGCTGGAAATCAATGGACCGTGTATTTCTGTATGAAATTTGTTTCCTTTATAATGTAGTTTCCTGATGTGTAAATGAAATGCGACAGCACTATGGTCCGAAAACACATCGCACGAGTTGATTTTAACGCCTGAGACAATGTTCTCACTTGATCGAGTTATCACAAGATCCAAGGTGTGACCATGATTATGCGTCGGTCCATGAACGTGCTGAGTCAGATTAAACGAGTCGAGAAGTGAGGTAAATTTGCTAGCATAGGCGTCATTAGTAATTTGAAATCACCTACTATCAAAATATTACCGTCATATATGGCCAACTGTTCAACGAGAGTAGAGAATTCATCAAAAAACATATGAGGGGTGAGTCCGTTCGACGCCGATGGAGGTGGCCGATACACAATAACAACCCTCACATTTTGAGATGAATTATTCAAAACAATATCCATGTATTCGAACGATTTGAAGTTCCCTTTTGGCTGATTACTTATCTTGAAGGATTTCTTGAATAGCAGACCAGTTCCCCCACCACGAGTGTCGGTTCTGGGAGAGGAGTAGAGGAACCAGTAGCCGGTTGGGCAAATATCACGGCTAACAAAATCTATATCAGTGTCGGTGCTCTTTATCCAAGTCTCAGTCAGCCCCGAGATTAAATCCAAATTTTTCTCTACCACAAAGTCCTAGATAGCCAGAGTCTTGTTTCTTATGGATCTAGCGTTCAGCAGACAGAAATCCACAGGACAGAGTTTATCATGAGGACGGTACGGCTCTCGGACCACAGAGATCAGATTGTCCAAACAGCGTGGATTTTTTTGGACAATTGAAGATTGTTGTTGTCGTTCCGAGCGAACAGTTATTCTTGTTGGGATAATATTCCACCGGTGGCTCCAACCTGCTCTCTTTCCCCTGAATCTGAACAACCCAGCTTCTTTGAGAGCAGAGTAAAAGTGGCAATTTCCAGTCGATCGAGAGCGCCGTAGAGTAATAAGTTCGTTCCTGGAGTAAACAATACGCGTCGTTGTTGATTGTACATGCAGATTAGGGTCAGTGCTAGATAACTCCTGAAAGCGATGTTTAGAAATTTCAGTAATCTCAGGTCCAGGATTTGAAGCTACATCTTGGTATATGGTTATGTCGACAGGAGGTTCATGACCAGGTATAGCCAAACTGGTAAATCCCATGTTTTGTGAACCTTCCCACAGCCAAACGGGATCTGTGAAAATCCGTTGAAGTCAAATTCAATTTAAATCTCCCGCGAAAAGCCACCAGAGCTTTTAGCCCATAATTTTCAATGTTGAAGCGATCAGAGTGATTCTTAATCCCATGATCATTTAGGGTGACTTGACTGATCTTCCCAGTAGAGTTATGGCAGGAAATTAAGCAAGAAAACACTATAAAATTAGAAAAAATGACGAGAGCGAACTTAATGGCTGCCATCTTTGGCGCCCTCATTAGCATGAACAGTCTGTTCGAGTTGCAGTTATTAGCGCCATTGTATCTTAGGCTAAATTCCCCATAGTTTGTCCTTGCTAGAGGAATATAATATGCGTGTTTAGAAGCAAGTCTTGTAGTATAATTGTGTATTTTGCTAATCTTAGTAAAAAAGTTGTCAAAGTTATGAGGAAGATTGCCTGAAAAATAATCATAAATGAAGAGCGAATTATGGTTAAAGAGTAGATCTTCAAATTTAATTTTTGTAATTTTTTAAAATAAGTGGCTGGTATGGGCATCATATTGTGAAAAGCGTATAGTTCTTATAGGTATCGTTTTTGTAGAGTTATAATAGCTAGGGTTAAGTGAGGTTGGATATGTGTTCCCCCAGACTGTCAATACAATGTAGATTATAAATTGAAATATTAAGGAGTGCTGTCACAAAGTGTGACTTGTGGCGGTTGTCTGTTCCCACCTTTGTTGAATGACTTTTATCTCTCAACACCTCATTGAGATAAACGGATTAGTGATTATCGCGATACTTGAATAAATGGCCACCACCCAATCGCAGTATTCCTCTATTTCCGCACAATAATGCAAAAATCCTTAATAAATAAAATGCAAGCTAAGAGAAAGTTTTCGATACAGGCTTTTTTTACGAGTGCTGCGAATCAAACAACCTGACATTCTTCGCAATTTTACACGTGAGAGATTGGCACTAGTTAATCCAAGATGGCGGACCTCACACCTGTGTAAGTATAGTTTCGCCAGAAAACCTTCCTTGCCCTAGCAATTAAAGGAAAGAGGTTCCTTGGAAATGTTGTTAGTTAATGGGGGAATAAAAGCGGAAGAATTATGGAGTGATTTAAAGACTGCAGGTTAAAATATACACAAGAAATGACAAGGCAAGTTGTAACCATGCATATTCGATCGAAATATTAAAATTTAAAGTTGCAATTATGTATTTATGACAATCTGAAGTTTTGCTTCAAGTACAAGCGTTTATGAACTCGAACAAACGATTTTCTATTTTTTTTTTTGTATTTTTCAAAAGTGTTTTTCCTAAATTCGAGCTTCAAAACTTGGTGTGCTACTTATCTACGGGTCTTTAAGGTATTTCGTTTTCTTTCTATTGACTTCAGGAAGGCAACAATGAGTTGTTTTCTACCGTAGAACCCATAATAAACGATTTAGAGAGGATATTAATCAGCCCAAAATAATCGCACAATTTTCCGCACTATTGAGCTTTTTCCGCACTTAAATTGGCAAAAATGACCGCACTATTTTCCTTTTTCCCCGCACTCTATCAGATGCCCTGGCTTATTCATTGCCAGAAATCTGGGACACAGATATTGCTGCACCCGCGGTATAATGTTAGCGGTTAAGCACCATAAAACAACACAACAGAGAGCTAGAGGGCCAGCGGTAAGGCACAGGTATCTCGAGATTTGTTCTTTATTAAAACACTAAAACATTGTGGTACATAGAAATAAAAGCAAAAGAATAAGGGCGGAAACTCAAAGGTCTATTTGTTCTGACAGAAATGCACGAACAACTTCGCGAACTAACCGAAGTCTCTACACGAAAAAACATCGAAATTATACCCTTCAAGCTCTCGGACTCCCTCTGTTTAATCTCACACACTGAATTTCGAAACACAATGAATTTCTAACGGGACCTGAAAAACAGCCAGAGGCTGATCAAAGCCAGGACCCGGCTAAATCACAGATCGAATTTGAATTTAGCGTGTTGGTTTTTGTGGAGAGAGGAAAACCGGAGAACCCGGAGAAAAACCCACGGAGCAAGGGCGAGATTCCAACAAACTCAACTCACAATGCACTAAGAACTCGTGTAAACAAGAAAATGGCCGATAGTGGGGGTGTAGCGGAGTTTGTTGCCTCGTTTTCTTTCTATCTATGACTCTCTCAACATGGCGTCTTTACCATTTAATAGTATCCAAAGTTCAGAGCCTTCGGGAAGAACATGGAATTGCGATATTACATATACTAGAAGTAATCGTAGATTATCAAAGTGCGTTCGACATATTTTTTGAAAGAGAAAGGACTGTGGTAACACACAAGGCTGAAAAATTGCTGCAATAATGTAGACGATGTAAGTAATCCTGATCAAAAATGCTTGTTTTTAACTAATAAGTTTTTAACTTAAGTCTTGACTTATATAAGTTAATAATATACAAGGGGTGTAATGATCTGTGCTTTACTAGGTAAGTAACAAGATGGCGGACCCTGCTAAGGACCCGGATGTATACAGATAGCCCGAGTGGCCACAGAGAGCCCAATATCATTACATCTTCCTTTCTCTTAACAAAACAATAACGCATAACGATGAAACTAACTGTGGAATGTTCATGCGACAGTCCTGCAATAAAGTCAATAGATTAATATTTAACATAGTCCTTCATCCAGGCAGGTTCCCTTCTGATACGGCTACTCCGTTGCCCTTTCGGAGGCCCCTCCTGAGCAGCTGTACTTTCTTGCTCCTCTTCCTGGCCTTGGTCATCGGAGCTCAAGTTGTCACCCTCCTGCAGGCAACTGGGTGCCACTGGAAATAGCTGCTGTCGATTTCTGCGATAAATGTCACCTTGAGCATTCTCCACTTTATACGATCTAGGGGCAACCTCTTCTATTACTTTTGCCTTCTCCGACCACATACTCCCCTCTCTCATTCTTACTGTATCTCCGGTTTGAAGTGGAGGATGCACTACAGTTCCCCGGTTATAATACTTGCTCTGATTCTCCTGTTGTTGAGCCTTTGAATGCACCTGTTCCGATGAGCCCGAGCCTACAATACCAGAGAATCTGCTTAACCTGGTACTAACGAATCGACCCTTGAACAGTATGTCCGTTGGGGACTTCCCACATTCCATTGGTGCTGTTCTGTAGTTTAACAGGGCTAGATATGGGTCTTCCTTTGCATATATGGCCTTCTTCAGTAAACGCTTCACTGTTTTAACACCATTTTCCGCCATCCCATTCGATTTCGGATAATAGGGGCTAGATGACTGATGGTGGAACCCATAACACCTTGAAAATTCAGCGAACTCCTGACTCGCAAACTGAGGACCGTTATCGCTTCTGACAATTTGAGGAATACCATGGCGTGCGAAAATACTCTTCATGTGCGAAATGACTGCACTACTAGTAGTGCTGGTGAGTAGACATGTCTCTGGATAGTTGCTGCAGTAATCGTTCACTACCAAATAGTCCCTACCCTTTATAGAGAACAGGTCAGCCGCGACCATACCCCATGGGATTCCTGCTGCAGCCTCTGTGGTAGGTATTAGTGGTTCTTTTCTCTGCTGATATTGGTGTACCTGGCACGTCTCACACTTTGCTACCTTCTGCTTAATTGCTTCATTCAGTCCCGGCCAGTACACTGCCCTCCTGGCTCGTCGCTTGCACTTCTCTATTCCTAGGTGTCCTTCGTGTATGACATCTAAGATCTGTGGCCTCATGTTTTCCGGAATCACTACTCGAGTTCCTCTCATTAGTAGCCCATCCACTACAGTCAGTTCTTCGGCAAAGTCCTGATAGGGTTTACTATTGATTCCCCTGCCATTTAGCAAGTGGGCAACAACTCTGCCTAGTATTTCGTCTGCGGCCGTCGCTTCAGCTACCTGCTTGGCCTTCCCTTCTGACAGGCTAGACTGCACTACCATTCGAACATGGAGCTCTATCTCTTCCTCCAGGTCTCCCCGGCTTTCGCTCGTGGGCAGGTAAGACCTGGAAAGTGCATCGGCTAGAACAAGCCTTTTTCCAGGCAGATACTCCCACTGTAGATCATAGCGTTGCATTCTCATCATCATTCGCTGGATTCTAGGGGACATACTATCAAAGTCCTTCTCCGCTATAGCTATGAGAGGCTTGTGATCTGTCTCAGCAATCACTAGATGGCCATACACATAATCATGAAATCGAGACAGTCCAAACAGCATGCCAAGGGTTCCTTCTCTATCTGAGCGTACTTTATCTCGGTTGGTGTCAAAGCCCGAGACGCATACATTACTGGCAGCCATTCGTCCCCATGTCTCTGTAACAAAACGGCACCCAAGCCGGTCTTACTGGCATCCGTCGAGACATTGGTCTGTTTCGACGGGTCGTAAAACTGGAGCACTGGTTCTGAGCAGAGGTATCCAGTGACGTCTGTCCATTCCCCTTCAGCCTTGCTGCTCCACTGGAAACTTGTACCATCTCTCGCAAGAGATCTCAACTCCTTAGTAGCATCAGAAACATGAGGTATGAACTTACCCAAGTAGTTCACAAGTCCTAAGGCCCGTCTCAGTCCTTCTTTATCTACCGGTTTCGGCATTTCCTTGACGGCCTTCACCTTCTCAGGAGAGGGGCGGATCCCTGACTCAGAAAGGACCTCGCCAAGATATGCAATCTCTATCTCCTGAAAGGCACACTTATCAAGATTCAATCGCATGTTTGCACCCTTAAGACGCTGTAGCACAGATTCTAATCTACTATTGTGTTCCTCAAGGGTACTTCCCCAGACTATGATGTCATCAATAAAATTGCACACGCCCTCAAGTCCTTCTATGACTTGGCTGACTGTCCTGTGAAAGACCTCTGGAGAGGAAGTCAAGCCCATTGGTAGGCGCTTGAAGTAAAATCTACCAAAGGGTGTACCAAATGTACACAACTTGGCCGACTCCTCTTCAAGTTCAATCTGGAAAAATCCATTAGCAGCATCTAGCTTGCTAAAGTACTTAGCCCCTGTCATTTCCGTCTCTATTTCTTCCCGGGTGTGCAGCTGATAATGTTCCCTCTTAACGGCCTTATTCAGATCTCTAGGATCTATGCAAATACGGAGGGACCCGGACTTCTTTCTTTCCCATACCATTTGGTTAACCCAGTCTGTGGGTTCTTCTATCTTAGAAATTATCCCTTTCTCTAAGAGTCGATCCAGCTCCTTCTTTAATTCATCCCTGATGTGAACTGGGCACCTCCTAGGTGGCTTGATTACTGGGCAGGCGTTTTCCTCCAATTTAATCTTATGCTTTACTGGGAAACAGCCAATACCTGTAAACAACTCTGGATATTTAGCTGCCACTTGTTCCTTCACATTGTTTGTAACCTGATAGACCCTGGTGACTAGCCCCACCCTCTCTGAATCAGCCGCTCCCATAATGCTGATGCCTTCCTTTGCTATCATCATATCCACCTCTTGTTCCCTCCCCTTCCTCTCAATTTTTACAGTACAGACTCCAATTACTGGAATTGGTTCACCATTGTAGGCTTTCAGTCGGCGACTGCTAGATTTTGCTCGAGTCTGTCATAGTCCCGACGAGAGAGGATATTAGCCCGAGACCCTGTATCTATCAGAAACGTTATCAATGTTCCATTGGTATGGAGAACCTCTTTCCAGGGGTCACTGTGATCAGGGCCGGACTGCACATGTCCTACAAATATATCCTCATCACTACTTGCTTCATCGTCTACTACTCTTACACTCCCACCAGCGGCCCCACTGTTCCTCCTAACCCTACACTGCTGGGCGTAGTGGTTTAACTTCCCACAAAAATCACAGGTTTTCCCATATGCTGGACACTGCAATCTGAGGTGATTCCCCCCACAATACCCACAATTTTTGATCATTCGTTTAGCTTGGCCATAAGTTAGTTTCTGGATTTACACCTTTTGGTCTCCCTCCCTGCTTCTTCCCATGCCCCACTACGTTAACCATGACTTCATCTTGGGCCATTTGTTTAGTCTGCGTCTTTACTAGTTCATTAGCCTTACATATAGCAATGGCTTTCTTCAATTCTAACTTCTCGGTCTTCAACGATTTCTCCCTCAGTTTGCTCTCTCTTATTCCGACCACTATCTGGTCTCTAATCATTGAATCCTTCAAGTCTCCAAATCCACAAGACTTAGCTTTCTTCCTAAGCTCAGTTAGAAATTGTTCAAATGACTGACCTTCTTGTTGCGTCGTGCACCGAAGTTTATACCTTTCCACTGTCTCGTTTTTCACCTCCTGGCAGTGATCTTCGAATTTCTCCAGCACAACTTTATTTTCCTTGTCCTCACCGTCCTCAAATGTGAAAGTCGCAAACACTTGTCGAGCCTCTGGGCCAGCCACGGTAAGCAAGATGGCTATCTTGCGAGTCGCACTTGCCTTTTCAAGGTCTTTCGCCGCTAAATACCAGTCAAACTCACGTTTGAACTTAATCCAATTCTCCTGAAGACTTCCACTGAGATCTAGTCGAGCCGGCTTCTCAAATTCCTCCATTGCAGCGTACTTTTTTTTAGCGAGATTTACTCCTGGTACCATGTAATGATCTGTGCTTTACTAGGTAAGTAACAAGATGGCGGACCCTGCTAAGGACCCGGATGTATACAGATAGCCCGAGTGGCCACAGGGAGCCCAATATCATTACAGGGGATGCATCTGGGTATAAAACCTGTATTATCTTTGTGTAACATTAAATCATTGGATGCGATGCTTATGTAGCTATGTGTATACATGTGTGCTTTATATGGTTATGACATTGATTTGAGAATTCGTAGCACATTTTTCTGTGTGGTATGCAGTGTAAAGCAATAATTGAAGTTAGTGTAGAACACAAATCTACCCTATACATACATATATTTACATACATACATACATGAACTATATTTGAGTGTCAATAGTATTTAGCTGTAAAGCTAATTGGGGACACTATATTACAGGATATATAAAGTACGTATAAATAAATATTACAAGCTAGCTACGGCTATTCAAATATGTATACACTGCATCCCAGTTCCTAGAACATAAACTATATATGCATGTGTATAAAGTACACCCCATGCAGTTCGTTCAGATCATTCACATTATTTCCCCCGGGTATTATTCAAGTAAGAACAAGGTTGCATGGCTGCAGAATATTGAGCGCCATTGTTAGCTGCCGGGTCTTGGCTTTGATCAGCCTTGTTTCAGGTCCGTTAGAAATTAAATGTAGATTAATTGATTAGGGAACACAGCAATGAACTCAGTACTTTAAATTTATCTTACCTTGTACTGTGTTGATATTCCAGTTCCTTGGCGTATCAAAGTGTCGTTATACATTAACTCTCTGCCTGAATGTAGTGTTGATTTGAATCAGTTAATTTGTATAACCAAGATGTACACAGTGTCGCAACTCGCACAAGATACGGCGATTACGGGTACGGTATCTAGAAAACTCAGACCTAGATTTCTCTTCAGCCAGGTCGGTCTTACTGTTTGTTGTTTCGTTATCTGTATGTACAGCGAAAAGCAGAATCCAGTACAGCGAGCAAGCCAATATAATACACTCGGTTGTTTACAAATTATGGCGAGTTGATTTGACGTCACCGCGCCGAAGAACTTGCGACGAAACAACCATGCCACGAGGCGGTAATTAAAATACCTGCGTGCCCATATGTGCACCAGAACGAGGTTCTTCGACATATCCACATACACCAAAAAATCCAACCTCGTCCCCAGGGTCTTCTCGGTCAGATCCAAGATGGCGGCTACCCGAGAGAAGACCCTGGACTTGCACGTATTCTGATTGGCTCTTCGATTATGACGCAAGGGTTGTTCTGACAATGCTTTTTATTGGCCAAATGGACTGAGTCCAGAGAGGTGAACTTGTATGTAGATTCGACTGCTCAAATGTTATCAATAAAACGATTTTAAATAACCTTAAAACACGTTGTGTAGGTAGAGCAATTGATGAAGTGCATTACTGGGTAGTTTTCTTGTAAGTTTCATCAGTGGAAAAGCCTGAGGAGAAGCCGTTAAACCTGAACATGTGCTATCGATCGCTTCGCTTCAACGCTAACGGAAAATGAACGGCTTTTTAGGATTCTCTTGTAGCTTAGATACATCCTGGTAGCTTTGTGATGCCTTTTCCCTGTTTCTTTTAGCCAAGTAAACTCCATTTCGAGCCATTTAGTAGATCTGTTTTCGCTGTATCTTTCGCCGCGTGGAAATACCGTTAATCGCTTCTCCTTACTCCCGATTGGGATACCTATGGGTTGTACACGTCATGAACTATTCCCATATTTAGCTTGGCCGCCATCTTAGATCGCCAAATCACGTGACAAAATACTCCCAAAATGTGGGAGTATTTGATCACGTGATCCAGCCTTTACCAGGGTCTTCTCTCGGGTAGCCGCCATCTTGGGTCTGACCGAGAAGACCCTGGGGACGAGGTTGCAAAAAATCTCTATTTCTTCCGCCTGAAAATGCACAGGTAGCCCACACATGACCACAGGGAGTCCGATGCAAGTCCTTCGTCGAACGCAATTACCGGCGATTAGAACGCATTAAACAGTGTTTTACTGACATCGAGTCGAGCACTTCTGCCGTAGCAAAGCCTACTACCTCAAACTGACCATTAACTGCGTTGGGTTTGGACGATCGTACAGGAAATGTATGGGAAATCTGGTAGCTTCAGGTGGAAAAAAAATGATCGGGAAGAACATCTGGTCTTCGTTGTATCGATACCTTGATAATTTCAAGTCGAGCAATGAGTATGCATGTTAAACCTCTGAAGGCTACCAATTCTGAAAAGTTATTCTTTTCCCTACATTTTCTTATACAAAACGGCAGCCATTTTGAATTTTTTTTATGCAGTAAAACGCATGCGCATCGGCCATCTTGTCCCAGATTTCTGGCAATGTGCAAATTAACCAGTTATTAACAGCTACTAGATTGTACTTAGGGTAGTTTACAGTCAAATGGGCTTCCCATCACCATGGTACAATTTAAATCCCATTTCTCGACCAAGCATGCAAGGTCTTTAGTTAGGGAAGGCGTCCAAACATCGGTCGATAATTCCGATCCGATTAATATAGTAATGTTACCAATTCCGATTTCACCTTTACCATTTCAATCAATAAAAAAAAATAGACCAACAAATCTGTAAATTTCACATTTCATGAATAAATATACTTTGACATTGACTGAAGCATTTCCAATGACATTAGATTGAAGAAACTTACCGATCAAATCGGGAAAAACACTGATCAAATCGGTGAAAATACCGATCAAATCAGAAAAATAATTTTCGATTTCATCAAAATTGGAATCTGTGCATTGACTTTCAGTTGAAATGGTAAGGCATTCTGATATTTGGACACCTTCCCTTATTATGGAAAGACTTTTTTTCTTGGTAGAATTTATATAATATTAATAAACAATTTATTAGTTGGTTAAACATCTAATATGGCTGTGTATTTTTGCTCGTCGTTCATATTTTGGCTTGCCTGAAGGCTTAACAAAATAGCACATGACTCGTGAAAATACACAGCTATTATTAGATGCTTTAAACCAACTAATAACTTATTATTTATTCTTTTTAGCATCCACCAGGGTGTCCATGTCGCTTCTTGACGCCAACAGACATTGCTAGTTTGCCATCATCTCTCAAGACTCAGGGTGTAAGTGTAGGTGTTGCTGTTATTCTTCAGTCGTCAGACTGCAATGTACTGCTAACCAGACGTGCAAGGCACATGAGGACATTCCCATCTGTGTGGGTACCACCAGGTATGACTAATATTATACATGTTATTTACATGGATGCATGAGGATATTCCCATCTGTGTGGGTATACTACCACCTATGACTAATGTATGTTATTTAATAGCTGGGAGGTCCATCTGTGTGGGTACCACCAAGTATGACTAATATATGTTATTTACTGGCTGGGAGGTCCATCTGTGTGGATAGCACCAGGTATAACTAATATATGTTATTTACTGTCTGGGAGGTCCATCTGTGCGGATACCACCAGCTATGACTAATATATGTTATTTAATAGCTGGGAGGTCCATCTGTGTGGATAGCACCAGGTATAACTAATATATGTTATTTACTGGCTGGGAGGTCCATCTGTGCGGATACCACCAGCTATGACTAATATATGTTATTTAATAGCTGGGAGGTCCATCTGTGTGGATAGCACCAGGTATGACTAATATATGTTATTTACTGGCTGGGAGGTCCATCTGTGTGGGTACCACCAGCTATGACTAATATACATGACGAGCTTAACCCGGTTCAGGAATGCGCTGCTGGATGTCATGATTAATTCATTTTGTAAACCGCAAACTCGTCAACACTCACACCTTGTGGTTTTAAGAGTGTCCAGGCAGTGAAAAATAAATCGCCTGATCTGTCATCGACAGGACACTGTTCGCCTTGTGTAGTTCCCTACTGAGAATTAGAATAATAGTTAATATTCGATTTACCGCCGAAATAGGCGCATGAATTTTTGGCGGGCAACTTCGCAAGGTCAAGTCGTCTTTGGGACAGCAGTCGATAGTAAAAGGCGATGGTATCCCCTTTAATTCTACGACCTTGATCTGGCTACGAAATTGCTTATATGAAGATCAAAGAGCTGTGGCAGGCAAAAGGCCAGAACAAGACTTCAAAGATCTTCGACTCCGGCTGGCCGCAAGAACTACGAAGTACTTCTACGTTAACACGTACTACGTGGTTGGCCAGGTACATCGTTTGAATTGGTATTTGTTCTGGGAAGGTTCGCTTATTTCCTTCCTTTGCGCGAATATTAGCCGAGATGCAAACTCTGTGCGGATGATTGAACAACGAAACAAAAGATTCTGACGGCAATCACACCGGAAATCGTGAGCTAACACCAACGATTCGCAGTCTTCAAGACCAGTTTCTGAGCTCATTCTTCAATGGAAAAGTTTTCGTATTACTTTTGACTCCGAATAGAATATCAATAATAATATCAATGATAACTTAATTCATTCTGTAAGCTCCTTTGGTAGTCAGTTCATATTGAATAATTTGTTGTTATCTGGAAGTAGATTACCAGTAATATCATTTTTAACGCATTCTGTCTTCCTTGGGTAGTCAGCTCATTTTGAACTGTTAATTGTTATCTGGAAGTAGAATATCAGTAATATAATTTTAAACGCATTCTCTCATCCTTGGGTAGTCAGTTCATTTTGAACTCTTGTTATCTGGAAGTAGGATACCAGTAATATAATTTTAAACGCATTCTGTCTTCCTTGGGTAGTCAGTTCATTTTGAAATGTTGTTATCTGGAAGTAGAATACCAGTAATATAATTTTAAACGCATTCTGTCTTCCTTGTGTAGTCAGTTCATTTTGAACTGTTGTTATCTGGAAGTAGAATACCAGTAATATAATTTTAAACGCATTCTGTCTTCCTTGGGTAGTCAGCTCATTTTGAACTGTTAATTGTTATCTGGAAGTAGAATATCAGTAATATAATTTTAAACGCATTCTCTCATCCTTGGGTAGTCAGTTCATTTTGAACTGTTGTTATCTGGAAGTAGAATACCAGTAATATAATTTTAAACGCATTCTGTCTTCCTTGGGTAGTCAGTTCATTTTGAACTGTTGTTATCTGGAAGTAGAATACCAGTAATATAATTTTAAACGCATTCTGTCTTCCTTGGGTAGTCAGTTCATTTTGAATTGTTGTTATCTGGAAGTAGAATACCAGTAATATAATTTTAAACGCATTCTGCCTTCCTTGGGTAGTCAGTTCATTTTGAACTGTTGTTATCTGGAAGTAGAATACCATTAATATAATTTTAAACGCATTCTGCCTTCCTTGGGTAGTCAGTTCATTTTGAACTGTTGTTATCTGGAAGTAGAATACCAGTAATATAATTTTAAACGCATTCTGTCTTTCTTGGGTAGTCAGTTCATTTTGAATTGTTATTATCTGGAAGTAGAATACCAGTAATATAATTTTAAACGCATTCTGTCTTCCTTGGGTAGTCAGTTCATTTTGAACTGTTGTTATCTGGAAGTAGAATACCATTAATATAAGTTTAAACGCATTCTGCCTTCCTTGGGTAGTCAGTTCATTTTGAACTGTTGTTATCTGGAAGTAGAATACCATTAATATAATTTTAAACGCATTCTGCCTTCCTTGGGTAGTCAGTTCATTTTGAACTGTTGTTATCTGGAAGTAGAATACCAGTAATATAATTTTAAACTCATTCTGTCTTCCTTGGGTAGTCAGTTCATTTTCAACTGTTGCTATCTGGAAGTAAAATATCAGTAATATAATTTTAAACGCATTCTGTCTTCCTTGGGTAGTCAGTTCATTTTGAACTGTTGTTATCTGGAAGTAGAATATCGGTAGTATAATTTTAAACGCATTCTGTCGGCTTCCTTGGGTAGTCAGCTCATTTTGAACTGTTGTTATCTGGAAGTAGAATACCAGTAATATCATTCTGTTTTTCCTTGGATAGTCAGTTCAGTTTTGACCAAACAATTTGGATTTATAGCCTGGATTAAACGTTGGTGATTTTGCGAAGCTAGCTGTATGTTAGTGCTAAAAGGTGGCGTAAATCTACATGGTAATAATTCCAGCCAAAACAGAATCAGAACCGTAAAGTTTGGACTGAAAACAGCCAAGCCAGAAAACCTTGACCTGCAAGACGAAATGAACAAGCTCAAGCCACTGATTGACCGACTCAAGCCGACATGCACTTCGCTACTGCTAACTCTGATTTCGCTGAAAGGTTGAAGCGAGAAATATGACACAGTTGGATAGCTTACAGCTAAAAAGGCAGCTTTTCGCTGCCTGAGCTTTGCCGGGATAGAACTTATTTCTTCAGTTCTAGCGACTCCGGCATTTAAGTTTACCAAAATAAGATTGATTTCAAGTTCGGGAAGTCCTGGCAGCGTAGCTGGATTCAATTCATCAGAATGCCGTGAATCTTATTAGCGAAATTCGAAAGCTGTTGGAAGTTTTTAACGCAGAAGTGTTGTTTAGCGCAAACGTGCATTAGAATACATGTAATGATGTATTTCGCTGCGTGCGGCAGACGGCTACACGCAGGCCACGGTGTGTTTAGTGTGGTTTATTTTTAGCGTGCAATTTGGTCCTAATCTTTAATAACTAAACGGAAATTTTACAGGATCCGATGTCCATTCGTTTTCTGCAGGTGTATACCAGACACCTATTTCACACCTGAAAGAATCTTAAAGATCTAACTCTTTAAACAGAGCTTCTTCTCACATATCGGACACCGCTGTGAGATTTCTAGTATTCAATGTTAGAAAACGACGGGGAACCCGCATTCCTGAACCGGGTTAAGCTCGTCATGTGTTATTTAATAGCTGGGAGGTCCATCTGTGCGGATACCACCAGCTATGACTAATATATGTTATTTAATAGCGGGGAGGTCCATCTGTGTGGATAGCACCAGGTATGATTAATATATGTTATTTACTGGCTGGGAGGTCCATCTGTGCGGATACCACCACCTATGTCTAATATATGTTATTTAATAGCTGAGAGGTCCATCTGTGCGGATACCACCACCTATGTCTAATATATGTTATTTACTGGCTGGGAGGTCCATCTGTGCGGATACCACCACCTATGTCTAATATATGTTATTTAATAGCTGGGAGGTCCATCTGTGTGGGTACCACCACCTATAACTAATATATGTTATTTAATATCTGGGAGGTACATCTGTGTGGGTACCACCAGGTATGACTAATATATGTTACTGATTTACTGGCTGGGAGGTCCATCTGTGCGGATACCACCACCTATGTCTAATATATGTTATTTAATAGCTCATCTGAGTGGATATCACCAGGTATGACTAATATATGTTATTTAATAGCTGGGAGTCCATCAGTGTGGGTACCACCAGCTATGACTAATATATGTTAGAAAATAACCCAAAGAAAACGTGCGCTCTGATTGGTTGAAAGCCGTGCTTGCATGAGGCTATGTAAACATGGAAATGACGTCACACATTGTAGTTTTTGCTTTTTTCTGCATAAAAAAGTCGAAAATAACTGAAAATTACCCTAACTTAAAAACACATGTAACTAGTTTTCTAAAGTAAGATTGTTCAGAAGCACCTACAGAGAAAAAGAGCTAAACTGGACAGCTTTTTCACAATATTGAGCCGGTTGGAACTCAAGCAAACTCACGAAACACGTAACAAAATACACTATTTTAACGTTTTAAAAGTTTAAATATTTTGTTCAGATTCTTTAGAACAACAATTGTAATAAACTACATGTACTAGAACCATTCAGAGAATGTACAAAGTGCTAATAATCAAGAACGCAAAAATCAGAGCGGGAAGGTCAATTGTTTATTCAAGTTTTTTTTCAAATGCCGGTGACAAAAACTACACTACAGAAGCTGGAAGTTTATAAAGCGATCATGTAGTGGAAATAAAGACATTATAGCCGTTTCGGTTCGATTCAGTCTATGAAATATTTTTTTCATTCAGAGTGGGCTGCTGACAAGAAAATGGCAATGAAAAGAAATACACGAGCGAGAAGCTACAGAACTCAAAAGCTATAATCACACACCTATGTAATGAGCTAATAATGACGAGGTCACGTGGCTGTATTTCAGGCTAATATTTACCCCGTTCATTGTATAATTATTCATAAACATTTTTTTTTAATCAAACAAGCCCAGTTTTATTTATTTTTTCTTCAAAACACCAGGTGGTCATGTGGAGACTGGAGAATTAGTGAGTAGTTGCAAGTGACTTCTTCCTGACTCGGTTGATTGACATTTTAATAATAACAAATATTAATTGTGCAAGATAACTATTATCTTTCAGCTTCACCAAGCTTGTTTGAGGAAGCTGAGGGAAGAGACTGGACTTAATTTCTCTCAGGATAAACTTCTCATCTCCTCACTTGGATTATGGGAGGTATTTACAGGAAATATTCTATTGAGTCTTTAACTCCAGTACATTACTTTTCATAGGAGACAATATGACTGCTGTAGTTAATCTTTAATTACTTAAGCCCTAGCCAGAAATAATTTATTTGGGTGCAGTAAAGTGTTTTACATCTTGTTCAACTATTTTTGGGTGGTTTATGGTCGTGATATTGCTTTAAAATGCGTTACAAATCCTTGAAATGACGTCATTTACGTCACAATATGCTAATGAGCTGAACATGAATTGAGTCATAACATTGAATATGTTTATTTTTTCAGTTGTTTTTCAGGCGTCAGATATTTGAACCTTGCAATCTTATTGAAATATATATATTTTTTAAATGGAGCTGACATAAAAACAGAGCGAAATGAACTAGAAAAGCGGTAATCGGCTAACTCTGTTTCCACCCAATTCAGATCATGTGATGTAAGGTTACATAACTACTTAGACTGCATGCGTCAATAGACTATATCGCAACTCCGCCGTCGCAGGGCACTCTGGGATGGATATCTCAGTTTTCCATTGTTGTTGTTGGGCGGCCATCTTGGATTTAACAATGGAAACTGAGATATCCATCCCAGAGTGCCCTGCGACGGCGGAGTTGCGATATAGTCTATACAATTAGCCATTATCAAGCGAAGGTTCTAGACGTTACCAAGCTATGAATAGGTCGTTTATTCCACACACAATTACTCTGGACAACTGACTCTTTGAAAATTAATTTTATTCAGATAGGCATGAATGCATTATGATTAGAATGAAAAATGAATAATTCCCCAGAGTAGCATCTGTTTACATCACATGATCTGAATTGGATGGCAACAGGGTTAGCCGATTACCTCTATTAGCTTTTGATTTTAATGATGTCATTGAAATTTGATTCCTCAATAAACGAAAATGGCTAAACGCTAATACTTTTTTCAATGCCGGTCATTTTGTTTTCCAATGATAACTGGCTAGGGTTCATATGCACTTTAAGAGCAGATTTGTATGAGTGGGACAAATTACGGCAATGACAACGGCACGGTAGTTGCGCTATTGTTGTAGTCCTGCATGCTGGTCCAATCAAAGTACAGAGACATGGTACGTAATACAGCATGGTTACAGACATATGGTTTGTTCCACTCATACGGAATCTGCTCTACATGGAATTAACAGTGCACCATGACAATAACTAACTAGGCACAGGTATGTATACTCTTTCACAGCTGCAAGCATAGAAATTAGAATTGCAAAGATCACATCTCAAGCAGGAATAAATGACGCGTTATTTTTTTTCAGACAGTGTATCCTCCATTGCTGTCTATGGGCCTTCCAACGAGTCACCATATAGTGGTGTACCTACTTGCCAAAGCACAAGAAGACTGTCGAACACTTCAGCAGCAGATTAGTTTCTGTGAGCAGGAGGTTGATGCCGTCACATGGCTCGATCAGAATATTGTGGCAGATATTGCTGCTAGTGATGATTATGGACAGTCCAGGAAAGTGCCTCAGCGGTATTTCAGGTGTGGACTTGTTTCAAATATGCTATCACCTTCCTGGCAAACATCCTTAGAACACATGATTTGATTGGTTCTCAAGTATTTCTTAGAGAGCGTATGTACGTAAATGAAGCATTTCATTTGAACTTGAGTGTCAGTGGAGTCAAATTACAGGATAACTTCAATGGCTTGATTCTGGCTTATTATCTCATGTAAAAACAAAAAAACACATGAGATTTTCTAAAATTCTCTCTTGACAAAGACTATTGCATTTTTATACTTCCTAATTTTACAAATACATGCAGTACTGTACTAATGTAATCTAATTTGTCCCTGGGATGGTCGCTTACCCGAGAGATAAAAAACTAAAGCAAAATACAAATCTGGTTGCGGTGACGTACGAGAGGTACATTTGTATTAATTACAGTATTTAACTGAGAAATCAAACGGGAATTTACCAAGTGGTCATTTACAAAAGATGGTCGCTCAGAGAGGTTCGACTGTATTTATATGTCCATTTTACAAAGTGTATTTTTTTTTGTTTATTGTAACTGGCATCTTTGCATTTTCATCAGTGCACTTGTAAAAGAGAAAGAAGGACTACAAACGAAGAAGCTCCCCCTGTCTATACTGATGGCTGTGCTCCCCCCGACAGCGATGGAGGACATGGAACGTCTGTCTACTGGAACAAAGTTCGCTTTTCGCCAATGGTTAAAAGTTCTTTACTCTCCCCCTGTCGGAAGCCTTGGGAGCTAGAGCAGACTTTTCTAACCATAATATTATAGACAGTGAAACGTTCTTTCTGGGTGGACTGAAACGTGATAGAAGTCATATTTATTGGAATTATGTGTAGCGAGTGCGACTCCAAATTGATCTTCCATAATATACGTATTTAAACATACATGTATCTATCTATTAGTTCTAGTGGTAATTAATGTCAACCATGCATGTGACCTTATCTAGCCTTCTCTGTGCATTGAAATATCGACGATTCCAGACCACGCTATTTTAAGAACAAATCACTGATAAACAGTGCACACTTACTAGATGAATATACAATGTTAAATATACGTAGTACAAGAAAACTCTCTTCAGGTTTCTCCTCCTTTGTCTCCTCCCCTCCCCCCAGCTCTGATCGCTCGCCGGCCTAGACTAGATTTAAGCACTGGTGTATACAATCAACTAAAATCCGTTCACCAGAAGTTAAAGAGTTAGCTGTGCAGTATGCTAACTTTTTACAAGCTCATTTTATGCGTTTTTGTTTCATCTTTTAGCGGCATAAGATCGTTGTCCCTGGTGAGGATGGTAGCACTGGGTTCAACATGGCAGGCGGCTGCCGGAGAGCAGTTTCACCACCTTTGCCGGCGATTTTGTTATCGAAAAAAGGGAAATAAGATATATATGATCAGTGAAAGCACTACGATTAATCAGAATGGTATCTTACCATTGAAACTCGATAGGTTCTGTAGATACCGGAGCACAGATTACGTAAAACAAAGATGACAAAAGCTCAAAACAAATCGTGCAAAGTCATGCAACCTTCATATGCAGTCTAATTTCTCTCACTTCACCCTAGCATCTCGTGACTTTGGTCCTATATAAGTTATCGTAGAAAAGTAAAACAGCCAGCAAAAAAGAGCCTTACCGAAAAAGCCTTCAAATTCGAGCAATTGTTCACAAAAAATTTCGAACCCTGGTATGATAACCCGTGCAAATACGTTAAGACCCCGAATATTCCATGGAGTTGGTGTTTGCACTCGGAGTTCATTCATTTTCGGCTCGTGTGATACGAGGGTCTCAATGGGGTTAACCGTTAGCCGTAAATCGGCAAAAAAACTAGTCGTTAGGCGTAAAAATTACATAATTCTAACATGGCCTATGAGACCTATGACTTTTGTGTGTCTTGTTGTGCGTTTTGTTTCCCGTGGCTGATGCGGCTACACATGGCAGTTGTCAATAATCTCCGCTTTTGTGATTTTGTGCGCGTCTTGTTTATAACACACCACTGCAGCTTCGTCCCCAGGCTACTACTCGGTCAGTTTCCCATCAAGTAAAGTGGTTCAACTTTTCAAAAAAGTAGAATTTAATTTTTAATATTTCTTTTAAGACTGTAACCGTAACGGGAAAAAACTAACCGTTAGTCGTAAAAAAGCCCAAATTTTAACCGTTAACCGTAAAAGCCACCACCCCATTGAGATCCTCGTAGTTTCGCAGTGAACGTTTATATAATACGATGGGCGACTGTAAAAACTAGTGTTGATTTGCGTCGGCCGGGAATATAAACACTGGTATGATTAAGGTATGCTAGCCGCCGCGGGGAGCGAGTAGCAGCTGACGTTTCGAGCGCTAGCCCTTCGAAAGAGGGAATTGTGGGTGGGGAAACTGTTTATAAAGTGTTGAGTGCATGATTACCGCTGAGGAAACACGTACTCCGATCAATTAGGATCTAAGACTCGCGCTGAAGGTAATAAACTGCCGTACGCATTTTCTTGCACGTTGTCACCATAAAACTGTTAAGAACGAGTTGAGTAGTGAGAACTTCTAAATGGACGTAAGACCTCAGGGGAGCTATTAATTAACAATTATTCCCCGAAATCCCGGCGAATGCGGTATGAAGTTTCAACAATAGAAAAATTAACACCTTTGTGCATTCCTGGCCGTTGAGTGCTCCTGTTCTTACGCGAACCATTACTTAATTGTAAAATAAAGGTAAATTGTGAATAACATTACAAAAATGTTTATATATAGAATAGAAGGTTAATATATGCTATTTGTATATGCCACACCAGTGAATATCAATTTTCGCGCGCTCTGATTGGCTACTAAAAAAGTGAATATGATTTCATTCACCTCCGAGCAAAGCAGCGATCATCTCGCGCGAGTTTCTGTCCATTTGATAGAAAATAGAATAACTATTTGGTGCTGGCTATTCACCGAAGAGGCTCGGTAAATATCCCCACTCCGGTGAATAATTGTTAATTAACATGTATCGTAATCACGCAACTCCAATAATTATAAGTGTGATAAGGGTAACTCCAATAAGTATTTGCCGGGCTATTTGCTAAATACTAATTATGAAGAAACTATTAAAAACATATAATAATATGTACAAACTATGATAACTTATCGACTTTTCAACAGTCTGCCGTCCAATGCAAGGGAATGTACTAATTTTGCAAAATTTTGTTAGATGACTAAAGTGTACCTAAAAAACCAGCCTGCCCAAACGAATGAAGCACATAAAATTCCATCTAATGAGGCTGCATGGAACGCCTTTCGCAAAACAAGAAACCTTCCGTTAAAAATGTCATCAAAAAGGCTAAAAGAACTTTTACCATGAAAGCCCTCTCCTCTAAAAGGCCAAAAGACGTTTGGAAGGTTATCCATCGTGTACGTCATCCAAGCCCACAGCCTTTGCATGTTGATCCACAGGAACTTAACACGCATTTTGTTTCAACTGCTGACCACACCTTATTCCGAAGAAGATATTCATCGTATTATCAAATCTTTACCAAATGACACTGACACAGCTTTTTCACTTCGCCATGCAAGTGCCTTACAACGCAGTACTCAAGGAGATTAAGTACTTGAGATCAGATTGCTCGTGTAGTCCTGACATATATTCCGACCTGTTAAGTTCGTACAGCTTGTGGCTGAATATCGTGTCTCTCCATTGACTCATATTTTGAACACTTGTATTGCACAAAAGGTCTTCCCATCATCATGGAAGGTCGCGCGCATAAGTGCAAACCCTTAAAAGTCAAACAATGATTACCGGCCCATATCCATCTTACCGGCGATGTCAACGATCTATGAAAGGCTACTGCTTCGTTAAATGGCAGGCTTCTTGGCAAATAATGCGGTACTAAATACTAACACCAGTGCTTATCCCAAGGGCCATTCAACCACTTTGGCCATGCTTGACGATATCCTACTTGCCATGAAACGAGGTGAAGTCACAATAGCTGTTCTAGCTGATTTCTCAAAAGCCTTTGACACTGTGGCCTACCAAACAGTACCTAACGGGGAGGAAACAGTTTGTCCAGATCGACGATCGTAAATCCGATGACATGCACGTGAACTTTGGGGTACTTCATGGGTCAATTCTTGGCCCCGTTCTCTTCATTCTATACGTTAATGATCTTCCCGAGATACTACCTCGTCTGTTAATTGTCACGCCACCAATATGCTGATGACACAACATTCTATACTTTCTGTAAACCCAAATGCTTGAAACAATGCGAAACTGAGATACAGAAAACTTTACACCATTTAAGTTATTGGTCCTCCACTTCCAATCTTGCTCTAAATCAGTGCATCAAAGACTAATGTAATACTGTTTTCTACACAACAGATGTCCCGAGTCCATCAACTGGACAGTTACTGTCTCCAACTATTTGGCGATGGAAAACAACTTGAGCGACTTTCTTCAGTCAAACTGTTTGGTACACACTTACAACAAAACTTAAAATGGTCAGAGCACGAAAACGCTACCATTTCTTCGTGTTACTCTACGCTTGGGGTCTTAAGGAATCTCAAACATCTTGTCTCCTTTCCGCTGAAGAAACAACTTGCCGAGAGCCTTATTCTGGCAAGACTTGACTATAACGATGCTGTTTGCTCCCCTATATCAGCGTATCTAATCAAGAGATTTCAGCAAGTTCAACTTGCGGTAGCAGGATTCGTGCCCAATCGCTATACCTGAGAGACAGATATCTGGAATCTTAATAGCTTGTTTGGCTTCCTTTTCCGGAGCGCAGAGATTTACATTTACTGAAGTTAGCTCATAAGGCACTGTATAGTCCAGACTGGCCAGCATATCTTCCCTTGGAAGAGTACGTCCCAAGACGGTCGCTACGATTATCTGAAAGTACACAATTATCAATATCAATTACAAATGCTACTTTTCAAGACACTTGTTCAAACGTTTTCAATCGTTTACCGGATGATATTAGAACTTGCACAAATTGTAAAACTTGTACCAAACTCGTGAAGACTTTCTCGCTGACATTGCCACAACTAGACTTGCGGCTTAAGAATTTTAAATTGTATATTTGTATATATTATTAGTACTGGTATTATTATACAATCATTTAGTTATTCCATTCATTTTATTCATTCGTTAATGCATCTATCCCTCCATTCATTCAGTTCATTCATCCATCCATCCATCCACTCATTTATTTATTTTAATTATTTATTTATTTGTTTTAGACTATACCAATCGAATTTATCCTTTTAGCTAGTCAAGAGAATTTATTTTTTTATTTTAATATCTGTGGGTAACCAAATTGTAAGGGTTTGTGGGTTTTAATTTTAATGACTGTAATACTAGCTGTATTCTTAGATAATCGCAGATGACGAGTCACCCAGTGGAAATACTGCAAATAAACCGTTATTATTATTAATTATTATTGATAGTTTGGGGCGGAGATAATGGCTATCAGTTTCTAAAGAGCAAGATCTCTCCTTTTATAAAGATAGTGAGCAGCAAATAATGTTCTTCTATTGGCCTTCGATAAAGTCAAGCAGCCGGTCCAAAACTGCAATTGATTTCCGGTGTTTAAATTAACTTCACCGGGGAGAACAGCAGATTTTTTGTGCTGCATGGGAATCTTAAGAAAATGTCGAGAATTGGTAGGCTCAGGGAATTTGTATAGGTAATCAAATGGGGACGAGTGAAATTAGGAATAAATTTCCCTTGTGTTTGTCAAAATCGAAGTAACTTCCCGAGCCGCTTCGGCGATTACCATTAATATTATGGAGGGCAATTACGAAGCAGAAAAATACATATTTTAAGCGCGCGTATGCGTGAAATTTCAAGTTAAAATTAGGGAGTAATTCGTCCTCTATGGTATTTAACCGGAAAATCGTTCATATGTCGGGACAAAATGAAAATAAATCGACACAACTTTTGAGAAAACACACCACAGCTCAAACAGGCTCAGTCGCACGATGGCCCCAAAACTACAAAATATATTAATCTAACATCTTGGCATTTGTATCACCCAGTAATATATTTTTCTGCCAAAGAGCAACAGTAGGTTTTTATCTAATATACTTCCTTAACTGAGCGGCAGCATTCACTACCTATTAGGTACAAAATCAAATAGTCAAATAGAAACAAAAGAACACAATGGAATTAAGCCTGGTTTTCACTAGCGACGCAAGCGCAAGCACAAGAGTCCTTATTTCACAGTGAAAACGAGCTCGACGCAAGCGCAAGCACTGACGCAAGCACAACGATCACAAATTTTCCTTTTCCTTTTCCTTTTCCTTGTGCTTATGCTTGCGTTCGCGTTGCGCTGGTGAAAACGTAAGACAACGCAAACACAAGGGAGTCTTTGCCAGCTAATTACGTTTGACCAATCAAAACAGTACTAGCTGTTCGAGCACGATGGCTGCCATATTGGATTATTGGCCGCTACACAAAGAGACAAGTGACCAGCGAGTCTTGCGCTTATTGCACGGTTCGTTTTCACTTGACGCATATCTCTCGTGCTTGAGCTTGCGCTTGTGCTTGCGTCGCTAGTGAAAACCAGGATTTAGGGTCTCTTTTACAGCTTAAAGTGTATACCAGGACAAACATTTTATCACTGATATCGATTCTACAGTGAATAGTTGAATAGTAGGACATCCATGAGTTATATAGGTTAATATTTATTATATATTCAAGCCAGTGACGTAAAACAGGTCTTCATTTATTATACTGACATAAAAAAGCATACTGGTAGAGAACAATTACATTTTATAAACATCTGTTATATTTGAAGGTTATATCAGTGATTTTAGCAAATATTTTGTCAAAATCAGAAAACGGTTTCATTCACAAGGAAAAACAAATGAAAGTAAATTCCCGAATCACGTCAAATTTCCGTCACACATTAGCATATTGGAAATAGACACTTCTATAACTCATAGACGCCACACTCAAATCCAGAAATATTCTACTATTCACTTGCATGATACAGAATCTATAGATGGGTTGCAGTCATTCCCCAGAGATTCAAATGACAAAGGGCATGGCGGCCATGTTGGTGTACCTAACAAAAGAAGCTAACGAAGAATCTATTGTTAAAGGTACACCAACATGGCCGCCGTGACGTCATCTATATCAATGATAAAAAAATTGACCTGATATGCACTAATAATTTCATGCAATTTTTCTCGCGATGGCGACCGCAGTAGCATTTTTATTGGCTGGTCACAAAAACTGCTTAAAAATTGTTGCAGCGTTGCCGCAGTCGTTGCAAAAAATAGAATAGGCCATTTTGACGATGTTGCGCACGCATTGAAAACAAAAGCATGTGGCCCGCCAAAAACCAGAATGTGGCCCGCCAAAACTCAATGGTGCATGACAATCTTTTGTTTTCTTGATTGCATGTATATTGTTCTCAATGCGCGCGCAACATCGTCAAAATGTCCTATTGCTGGCTTTCACTTGACGTCATAGCCGCCATGTTGGTGTCCTTAAACAAAAGATTCCTAGTTAGCTACTTTCGTTGGGGCACCAACATGGCCGCCATGCCCTTTGTCATTTGAATCTCTGCGGATTGAGTGAAAACCAGCAATATAGGCCATTTTGACGATGTTACCGTGACCACGCAATTAATATGTCGCAACAAAATCGCAAAACAAGTCCCTTAAAACAGGTCAAATCGCATAGTTAGACCGGTCTAGATTCTCCGAGGAAGACATGTCCCCACTAAGCATATTTCTAATGACAGCTGACATGTAATTACTTAGTTTGATTCTAAAATTTTGTAGGTTTGTTTGAAAATCATCTTCGGATACCTAGGGGGTGTTAGTGAACGACGGGCTAAAAAGGGACGGAGGGGGAGAAGGAAGAGGGGCCGGGGAAGGGAAAAAAGATCCCCTGAGGACACTTACTGTAAAGACCAGTTTAAGTTGTCGTAAAAATGGCTGAAGTAGTCCCTACTGAAGCGTTTTTTCACAATTCCTTTGTAATTTTACGTCCGCATTGAAGCAGAGATTTTGAACTTGGCGCTATTTCGCTTAAACATTTCCCGGATGTGACCCTCCATTCTGCGCGATGGTGTACAAATGAATGATGAAGTTCCGCTATATTTATATCAATTATTCACCAAAAGTAGCACAATTCATTCATATAGCTTGCGTCGCTCTGAGCTTGGTCTTTCCATCCCTAGACCAAACCCGAGGCCTTAAAAAAGAGCTTCACATACAGAGGGCGGCTCTATCTTATCTATCTAATGAAACACAGCATGCTACCTGTGCCAGGCACTTCTTGAAATATTTGTAGCTTTTATAATTTATTAGGTTTTTAAAGTTAGGTTTGTGAAAAAGTAGGTATAAAATTGGATTGCAATATTGCTTTCTATAAAAAAAAACTGGATTGGTTTGCCAAATTGGGCGGAACCGCTGCACATCCCTAATAGGCCTACTCTGGGATCTAAACTCGCGGCGAGTTAAGGCGGGGTTACGTTGTGCGAGTTAAGACGAGTTAAAGCGATTTAAGAAAAACATACTTAAATTTGTATGTGGCGAGTTAAGGCGATTTAAGGCGGTATAAGGAAAAATTCAATTTTCTTAGGCTTTGCGATTTAGGGCGGGTTAAGGCAAGTTAGTGGGGGTTAAGGCGAGTTTAGATCACTGAAGAATATTGAAGGTCATTTCAATGTAGTTTGAACAATTTATATTAGAGCCGGTTCTGTTACTTCCCGGACAAACCGTCGGTCCCGTGAAATAGACATTCCGCACGAACCGAGTTGATGCCACAGCACAGTTATAGAACACTCGAAGGGACAGAACTGTCACAACTCACAACAGACACAAGTTTGACTCTATCAGTCTGTAAATTCAGTTGGTCACCCAATAAATTTTGCTAATCGGCGCCCTTTCTTGAGTAAAATACTCTTGATCCTCTACTGACTCCACTGACTTAAACACCCGCTTAAACAGCTTCATGACAATTCTTTAAGACATCAGTGAACTTCAATTCAGTCGCCTCTGTTTCTTGGATGATTTTTATAGGTAACACGTGCAATTGCTGCCCACAAGCAACGCTATATGACAGGTTTTGGGAAACGTTTCTTAAGTACGTAGATGGCGAAACATCATACACTTTCAGCAACACTGGTGAAGTGAGACAAATTAAACAACACATAACTTGTAACTCAATCAATTTTACAAAATCGCAAAACAAGTCCCTTAAAACAGGTCAAATCGCATAGTTAGACCGGTCTAGATTCTCCGAGGAAGACATGTCCCCACTAAGCATATTTCTAATGACAGCTGACATGTAATTACTTAGTTTAATTCTAAAATTTTGTAGGTTTGTTTGAAAATCATCTTCGGATACCTAGGGGGTGTTAGTGAACGACGGGCTAAAAAGGGACGGAGGGGGAGAAGGAAGAGGGGCCGGGGAAGGGAAAAAAGATCCCCTGAGGACACTTACTGTAAAGACCAGTTTAAGTTGTCGTAAAAATGGCTGAAGTAGTCCCTACTGAAGCGTTTTTTCACAATTCCTTTGTAATTTTACGTCCGCATTGAAGCAGAGATTTTGAACTTGGCGCTATTTCGCTTAAACATTTCCCGGATGTGACCCTCCATTCTGCGCGATGGTGTACAAATGAATGATGAAGTTCCGCTATATTTATATCAATTATTCACCAAAAGTAGCACAATTCATTCATATAGCTTGCGTCGCTCTGAGCTTGGTCTTTCCATCCCTAGACCAAACCCGAGGCCTTAAAAAAGAGCTTCACATACAGAGGGCGGCTCTATCTTATCTATCTAATGAAACACAGCATGCTACCTGTGCCAGGCACTTCTTGAAATATTTGTAGCTTTTATAATTTATTAGGTTTTTAAAGTTAGGTTTGTGAAAAAGTAGGTATAAAATTGGATTGCAATATTGCTTTCTATAAAAAAAAACTGGATTGGTTTGCCAAATTGGGCGGAACCGCTGCACATCCCTAATAGGCCTACTCTGGGATCTAAACTCGCGGCGAGTTAAGGCGGGGTTACGTTGTGCGAGTTAAGACGAGTTAAAGCGATTTAAGAAAAACATACTTAAATTTGTATGTGGCGAGTTAAGGCGATTTAAGGCGGTATAAGAAAAAAATCCATTTTCTTAGGCTTTGCGATTTAGGGCGGGTTAAGGCAAGTTAGTGGGGGTTAAGGCGAGTTTAGATCACTGAAGAATATTGAAGGTCATTTCAATGTAGTTTGAACAATTTATATTAGAGCCGGTTCTGTTACTTCCCGGACAAACCGTCGGTCCCGTGAAATAGACATTCCGCACGAACCGAGTTGATGCCACAGCACAGTTATAGAACACTCGAAGGGACAGAACTGTCACAACTCACAACAGACACAAGTTTGACTCTATCAGTCTGTAAATTCAGTTGGTCACCCAATAAATTTTGCTAATCGGCGCCCTTTCTTGAGTAAAATACTCTTGATCCTCTACTGACTCCACTGACTTAAACACCCGCTTAAACAGCTTCATGACAATTCTTTAAGACATCAGTGAACTTCAATTCAGTCGCCTCTGTTTCTTGGATGATTTTTATAGGTAACACGTGCAACTGCTGCCCACAAGCAACGCTATATGACAGGTTTTGGGAACGTTTCTTAAGTACACTTTCAGCAACACTGGCGAAGTGAGACAAATTAAACAACACATAACTTGTAACTCAATCAATTTTTAACTTACATGACTGATTGAATTGAATGCAAAAAATATAGCAAATTAAACAATATATTGGAGAAACTAAACGCATACTAGTCGTGCATGCACGATTCACAGAACGGCAAACGCAATCGAAGTCACGCAAACGCTACTGTTGCAGTACAGGCATGAAACTCATCCCACTAGAATTGCTTCCTACTAGAAAATACCTCCGATAGGTAAAACTCTATCACAATGGCCTCAACAGATGCAGTGAACAGTATTGAACAACTACCATTCAGATATTTTTTAATCAGTCGTTTTCTCATATATCATATATCGGATATTGTTTCATCAGTCCCACTAATGTCTACAATGCGGGTCGCGGGTCACTGGTCGCGAGTCGCGGGTCACGATTTAAGATAGTGTCATTGTGATGGTGTCAGAGAGTAACTTGGAAAATGTTGTCTGGGGTCTAAGGAGGTGAAACCAGATGGTCACGTGGTGGTATGACGTCATCGACCATGTAAATACACCGAGTCACGTATCAGGAGCTCCGTTTTTGGCAGTGCCTAATTTTTATTTATTTCTCTTTAATGAACAAGCGCTAAATGGCGATGGTAAGAAATTACAAACACGTGATATCGAGTATTAGCTTTGATCCAGTTTTCATCACGTTACTAACTACAAACAAGCATTACAAGTGAATGATTGCCACTCGCTGTTTTATTATATATTTACATAAGTTTTTATTAATTGTAATTGAATTTAATTAGCAATTAAAATAATGTAGTTAGTAGTTAGTGTCACTCACATTTGTAATTTATTATCTTAGCATGGATGTTTTAAATTTTTATTGTATAGATATTGTATAGGTACTATACACGGCTCTCTGCATTGATTGTAAATGATGGGATACCGCGTTTAAGTAAAGCTGATGATGAGGATGATCGCTGTGATATATGGTTTGAGAGAGCTTCGCCGCCTCTTGCCTCGTTTCTCGCGTTTCCGGCGCTGCGACGCCCTCGGTTCTCGAGGATGCAACTGTACATGGAATATGTAAACAATAAGAACAATTAACGGAAAATTGATTCTGATTATTTTGACGGCCATTAGGATCAAAACTTGGTGTCGAACGTGACTTTTCCCTCAGCGAAGGGTTAACTGTTGACAGATATTCAACACGGCAAGCAGTCCCAGCCAATCAAATCGTCCAGTATATTATCGATTTGGGGCGGTGAGACCCCCGTGGTGTGCGCTTGCTCAGCATGGCTCAGGGACAAGTCACGTTCCACGGAGCGAATTCTTTATCGCACTTCTCTACGTCTAGATGTAGAGAGTCGATGGAGAGTCATGTTTTCAGTTATTTTGGCGATAGACTTATTATCGAAGCCAACGTTTATGTAAATCAGGAGGAAATCTATTGTAGTATAACACACTGATGTTTTATTAATTTCCTTTGTTTTGATTCATGAATTATTAATGAGTTTGATAAATTAGTTATATGATATCAAGAAAATCGCGCAACGCAAGGAGCTCAATACAAAGAAACTCAAGGAAATATGGGTCCTGCCCAGCTCCTGCTAGTATTGGAGGCTCAGTGTTATATAGGGTTTCAGAGTTCAAGTTGTTGGGAGTCTGTGTACAGAACCGCCTCCCGGTTAGCTCAGTGGTTAAGCTCCAGTCTGTCGAGCGGGAGGTCGTGGGTTCAAACCCCGGCCGGACCAACGCTCAGGGTCTTAAAATAACTGAGTAGAATTAAGGTTCTACCTTTATATAATACAGTAAACGGTTAGACCTTCACGTCTTCTCAGATAAGGACGATACATCGTACATAGAGGGGTTCAATTCTGTTGAGGTTCTCCGTCCACGTTCGAGTGGTAAAACAGAATTAAATTGATGTAAATGTAAGTGGAATGCGCATGTCTCCAACATTATTATAAGTAGGGCAAGCAAGAGGATTTATCATGTGAGGGCTTGCAGGAAAGCTAATCTCTCCAAAGCACATCAACCTCACTACGTTTGGCACCAAGATACGACCCCTGTCGGAGTACAATTCGCCGATCTGGGGAGGCCTCCCTCGATATCTTGAAGAGGATCTCCAGAGAGTCCAAGATAGATGTCTCGACATCATTGAGCTTCCCAGATTGAGCCTCTAGCACTACTTTAAGGCGGGACTCAACGCAACTAGAATTAAACGGATCATGAACTCTGGGTCTTACCCCTGCAGACGATTCGTAGGCGCCAATGCAGTAAACCAAAATCTCAATCTTAGATCTAGAACGAAATCTATGATCCCTAGTGGGCTCAATCCCGGTTTCTGGGAAACTACCCACCCACCCCTCCCTTGGACATGCATCGTTGCATTAATGATTAATCATTAAAAGTTAGGGAGAAGTGTAGGGAAGAGGTGGGGTTAGAGTTTTGGACAATGTAGTTTAAGTTTGAGCCACTGGGATAAAATTGCCTTCAAACACCAAAGATTTACTCCAACAGACAGTGCTTTCGGTAAAATTCCCGCCGATTTACGCATCGGCTCGCGCATGCGCCCTAGTCATTCAGCCCTGTCCAGTACGTTTACTTCACTGCCTCGTTCCCAGGCGTCTTAGGGTCCGTGAGCGCTAAGGGTGATGGGATTCCTTGCGCTCCGCAATTTTCAGACGTCTGTGGACGAGGCAGCTTACTTCATGTCTTCGATTTCTCAATAAGAGTTCCGTTCAGGGCAGTAAAGAGCCTGTTTTAAAAGAGTTTAAGGGAGTTGAACTGACTTAATCAACAACAGAGCGCGGGACTCTTTCAGTTTCACTATATTTATTTTTAATAATAACAACATACTTTATTCATACACGATTGTATAAATAGCCCACAGGATTCGGAAAGTCGCTTCCAGTTGCGTGGTGTGGGACACAAAATTTTAATACAGAGTTCTCTGCCTGATTGTGCCCTCGTATCGCTCGAGCCGTGGGGGTAGTTTTTGCACATAATTTGCGAGCTTTCGCCTTCCATCATTAACTCGAGCCTCGAGAATTATTGTTTTCCTTACTCGATTTTTCGCTAAAGACGTCAGTAGTAACTGCCGCTGAAAATTACACTTTCAATTCGTCGCAAGCTATACAATATCAATGTCTCTTGGACGATGGTAAGATTAGCCTGTTCACAGGCTCTATAGATACTGGGGGAAATGACGAAAATAAAACGTGGCGAAAACAAAATGGCGGACGGAAAGAAGAGGGGTCCTTCTCTACCCAGTCCTCCTCTTCTAATTTGCCCGAATTTTTTTTAGTACCCAGGGCCTGTGAACAGGCTATGGTAAGATAAGCCTCTTAAACACGCGACGTGAAACTCTGTTTGTTTCCCGCATGGCCGGGCCATTTTGCAGTACCATTGCAACTTTAGAACTTTTATCGGAGGTAGACACGGCCAACCGTAAAAACTTCGAGGCCTAATAAACTGCTTTAGAAGGCCCAAAATCACCCCAAAACCATGTACTCACACAACTTCATTAAGTATCAATCTTTTATTATTGAAGATTTATTTCGTAGGAATCGAAAGAGAGAATTCACAAGGACCAATTATATAAATTCTTCCAAGATCGCTTAGGAAACATACCACAGGTAACCCAACAGACTAATAAGCGGGAAATATATGTCGAGTCTGGGTAGCCTGTGGAAACACCAACATGTCACCCCACGCTGAACTATCATGAGGCACACGACTGATAAAAGTTTAATTACTTCTCTTTTTTAATTGGCTTAGACATTGTCAATCAAAATGTTACGCTTGGATCAAAGTCCATCCAGAACAGCCGTAAAACCTAGCGCTCCGTTCCAGAGCAGAGTTCCAGAGGTTCTTCTCGCACCTCCGATACTCGCTGATCTCGCTTTCGGCGCTCTTGAGTAAACTTAGCGAGTAGGCCGACCTTTGGTATACATTAGGTCTTTTTTGGCAGAGAATACAAGAAAGTACCGGGACTCCTCTGGTTGCATTACCACAGGAAGACCGTACAACTGGAATTTCTGTTGGAATGCATTTTAACACAGGGAACCCACTTCCTCGTGTCGCTCCGCCATTTTGTTTGGTTTTGCCCGGTCGAGTGTTTGTGTGGTGTTTCTTCTCTAGTTAGGTAAGTATTTTGTCCTTGTTTTATAGCATGCTTCACAAAACGGTCTCTAGAATGAGAGGAAACTGAGATATCTAATACTTAAGAGTTTTTATATTCAATTTAAGTGTTAAGTTTTCGTGTAGGGATCGAACCCCGATCGAACGTTCACATACAGTGTATGTGATATCGCCATTCGATCATTGTGAAGTTCTTAACGTCACGGTAGAATTATATGTACTTTAATATTGCATACCTGTACTATCGATGAAATTAATATTTGATATTTTTAAAATTTTAATCCTAAATACACCCATGCAGCCACTCTTAACGTTATCATGACGTTTAACTTCAAGCGTGCAAAACTGGATAACGTTCCTTTAAAGGCTTATATGCTTCATACTCATTAGACATAAATTTTATAGTTCTTTTATGCACCTATCATTGTTATGTTTCTATCAATTCCTAGCCTGCCCATCTCCCCCCTGGGCAAGATGGGGCATTCGGCAACCTATCTGTCACTGGGGTGGGGCATTTGTTTTGCATCAGCCCAGGCCCGGGGCATTTGTCAAAAAATAACCTCACCCCACCCCTCCCCTTAGTTTGTTTTTGTTTTGCTTGCTTCATGATCAACATGGTGGTGGAAAAGTCATCCATGAACATGGCGTTAGGAATTTTCCAGTTTTGGGGTGAAGTGTACGTGTGGTTTGTTTGGAACTGGCTAGTGAGTGTGGGATTGGGGGCACTTAGAAAAGTGTTCGAAGGTGAGTAGTGCACTACTTTAATAAAGAAAAGCGGTGAAATGTGGCTTTTAAACGGCGAAGAAATTTGGCGTGTTTGCTATACTTACCTTGGGATGGGGCATTTGACAGCTCAGCTGGCCCATCATGGGGCATTTGTGGTGTTCTTGGAAAGAACTGACAAAATGCTGACAAATGTCTGGGGGGGGGGGGGGGGGGGGCGGCATGGGTGGGAGAGACATTAAGCCCGAGGGTGGACCCTGGCCTGAGGTGTGTTGCAGTTTCAAATTGCCCTACCCACGGACCAAATTTTGAGTCATTTAATTTCACCACCCTAGCCTAGTGATTCGAAGTATTTAAAATCAAAAACAACAAAAGCAGTAAACAAGAAACTGATAAAAGGACAACTTGATGCTCTGTGTGCTGATAGAAAGACAAAGGTTTGTAAATTAACTCAATTTTATTTAACAAATGCAACAAAACATTGTTGATCATAACATCCTTAATAACAAAGGTATGTAATATATTGTATCCTCAAGACAAATAACAAATTATTTAAACAAGAAACTGATAAAAGATGTACTTACCAAACAATATATCCAGCTGAGGTCGAGCAGATTACTCGGGCATGTGTGTTGATAGTCAGCCCAATCTTAAAACAAATGAGCCAAAAAAACACCCGGAAGACATGCTAACCAGGCTAGTGTGCTGACAACTAGTTACCAGAAATACTAACCCCACCATGCCATGGGGCAGTCTTGTTCAAAGTTCAGTTGGTTGCAATTCCCCACCCCAGGCAAGAAATGGCAGTTAAAGTCCCCACCTCAGTGTGGGGTCCCCCCTGGACTTAACATTGATAGGTGCATTAGATTCTTAAGTTTTTGTATGGCTTCTCTGGGAACGAAAAATCATAATTCTTGAACGAAGACAAAATTTTCTTCAAAGAAGAATTATAAGTTTGTTAGATTCTTCAAATCTACTACATAAGTTTTCGCTATGATGATTTTCAAATCGTGCAATCGAGACTGTTGACTATAGTTGCATTTTAATGAATTTATACTCATACCCATAATGCACCCGATATAGTTATATAGTTGCATGGTGAGGGGGGGATAAAGTTTTTGCACTTTGCTGTATATTTAAGCAATATGCCACACATGTGTTTACTGGCAAAATAAAGCATGCGGGATGTTGGGAGAACACAAAAAATGCTTGAAAATCACATGCCAAAGAGACTGTCCCCACTAGTTTTAAAAATGTATGCCATCAAGCATTCACAAATAAATACATGTGTACAATATATATTTACTACAAAACCAGCTCTGTTAGCATTATCAAGACTATTAAATTTATTGTTTACCGGTATTCATTGTTTACCTACATGTAAAACCTCATCAATTTGCTTTCAAATTTTCTTCAGATCATCATTTCTTACCATATTTTTGTTGCTTCATTTAAAGCATGTTACTTCAACTATTACATAACTATGTTCATCTATATAATGTTTACTTTATGTTTGTCTTTATTGTTTTAAGTGTGTACTGTAATGTTTTTCACATGATAAGCAGAGATTGGTATGAAAGCCAACAGGCTATTTCAACCTCATGCATGCAGCACGCTTCTATCCTTAAATTTCATCCAAAGTATTGTTGCTTGTTTCTTCTTATTTTTTCTCTTTTCACCTCATTGTAATATCCATTAAGAAAAGTGCAAATAAAAGAAAAGGCTGAAGTCTAAAGCCAATAATAATTTATTATAGTTTTTGACTAGTAATGAAATAGTCCTATTTTTGTTGCATATTAATCAAGGATGGAGTCTTACTGGAATGTCACTTTTTATAAATCTGGAGAAGTTCTATGTGATTACAATACTGCCACTCATGAAGTTAGATGGTCGCATGTGCCAGATTCTGCTTTCAAGGTACACTTCCTGATTTGTACTCTTACATCAGTTGAATACAACTACCAGAATCCATTTCAAATTCTTTTTCTTTAGTTTTTTAACTCCTGAGAATACCAAGACAATGGTTCAAATTAGAAGAACAAAAGTATCAGCACAAAACAATCTGTTAGTTTTTAATTCAACTGATGTAATTATTAATAGTGAAACCACCTATTAGAGAGTAATACTTTTTTGATGGTTGCCACTTTCAAGGTAAAACAAGGCTACTTTGCCAACGTTGGAGCCCCAGTAACATGTCAGTTGAGTTTGTTAAGTAATGGTCCAAATAAGAACTGTAGTGTCTACGGCAAGGAATGTTAAAAGGTGTTAATTTTCTATTATTCTTTCTCGTAATTTCATTGGTTGATACTTATAAATTCAATAGAAACCCATCGAAATAATACATTATCGTTCGATATTTTTTTGTGGTTGAATTTAATTTTGATCGAACTAACTATGGTTTAATGTCGAAGAATATCGTATGTGAGGAAAGTTCTCAAATTTGCGATTTAAAAATCCTTTGTTTTCTCTACATCCGATTGGCTGGATGGTGGCTTCTCTGCGTTTTCACAGAAAAAAGATCCAATAGCATAACAAATACTTTATTTTCGAGATGTAGTTTGGACTGTAGATACCTCCTAAAGCACTTAAGGCATATTCAAGCAAAATCGTATGTGGGGGAGGCTCATTGCCGCAGAACAATGGATTCTACTACAGTTCTTATCTGGACCATTACTTAATTGGTATCTTGCACTAATGCTCTGAGCGTTTTTCTCCAGATTCTCAGATTTTTCTCCCTATGCTAAATTCCAATTCGATCTGTGCTGACTTTGATCAGCCCCTATGGTAATCAACATTGTTTCAGGACCTGTTAAAATATACAAACAATGAGAAGGAGCAAGTCGGACAAAAATTGAAAAAGATTCTTAGAAATTCTTCTACTCAGTCATCCAGCTTGTACAGTTTAGTTAATAATTATAAACTGTGGTACGTTAATTAAGTACACAGAAGCGATTGCTTTTTCAGTAGGGTTTTTAGACTTCAAAACAGGGACCACGGAGGGGGTGGGGCAAGTCAGGCTTAGCCCTAACATGTTTTTCGGGAAATGTGACAAAAACAAAGATTTAGCGAGAAAGTCCCCTGGAAAACGAAGAAAATGGCATTTGCGAGGCGCTATATTTCAACATTTCCTGGGGAGGCATGCCCCCATACACCCCTAGCAGCTCCACAGGCTTACCATCCTCTAGGTTTGTACCTCAAAATTGGTTTTGGGTTCCCTGTGGCTACGAATTGAATGATTACCGAGAAATGATACGGAGTTAGATTTTCACTCCTGGAATGAAACTTTAGCGATACTGTGCTCTAAATCTACTCAAGAAATAAAGATTAGTAGTTATTGGAGTGTTGTGTGGTGTTTTTTTTGGGGAAAAGCTTTCAATTTAGCGAGTTTTGCGAAAGAGAATTTCGGGTAGAGATCTCTGAAAATCTAACTCCGTATCATTTCTCGGTAATCCTTCAATTCGTAGCCACAGGGAACCCTACATGTATAAACCTAGAGTATGGTAAGCCTGTGGCAGCTCGTGCCTTCGGCGCTGGTTTCACTGTATGGTTGTTTTAGCCCTACCACTTTGAAGGGTACTCTGCAGTCCATGCAAAAGCATTCTAGAGTTCACAAAACTAATTCCAGAACAAACACTTTCCCATTATGTGTTTCAAGTGATAACCCTAGTAATTCTAATTTAGAGAATAACGAATATTGTGTCTCTAAGCTTTTAATGTCTGGTGATATTGAATTAAACCCAGGTCCAGTGCAAAGTGGTGACAGTCAAGGTTATTAATACCTCCCATTATCCTATAAATCTTATATTTCAGCCCATCAGAGTTCAGCTTTACTATGAAATACAGGGCGGTATTTCATGAAATACAGAGCGGTATTTCATGGCTAGATCAAGACCAATCAAAATACAGGAAATTTCGCGCCCTTTCTTTATCAGCCAATAAAAAAAATATCGACATTTTCAATACATAATTAGTCTGCAGACGCGCGCGGCCGCCACTCGAAATTTGTGTTTTCCGGCGAGAAAATTCGCAGTCTATCGACCGGTAAGTTACTTTGTTTTCGTGATAAATCTTCTCGTAAATTTGTTCTTTATAGGATAATGTGGTTATTTCATGGTTTTCTATGAAATACAGGCAAACATTTAACTCGAAATTCATATTATTTTGGTATACAACTCGCCTAAAGGCTCGTTGTATACCAAATAATACAAATTTGTCCTGACATTTTCGCGCAGCAAACGGATCATCGAAGCGGCCGCCATATTGGCCAAGCGTGATTGAGACCTGGGATCGAATGACAAATGGAGAGGGGAGGGGTGGGGGAGAAGAAGCAGCAAGGAAAGACCACCTGCCCGAAAACTATCAATTTCTGAGTAGCCGCCTACAATGGTACATGTATGTCTCTTCTGGTTACATGTCACGCTTTCTTAATTGACCAATAGGAGTCGATGTCTGACAGCCTGCCAATTTTGGTTTGATTGAAATGAAGCGTGCAATTCAAAACAAACTTCGCTCGCTGTCAAATGCAATGCAAAATGTATGTACAAAATTGTCAATTGGTTCTCAGATACGGAAATTTCAATAAAACCAGCTTTTTTTGTTCAACGTTCTCCATGGAAAGGACTGCGACAGTACCACTTTAGAATATATATGTAGACAGTTCGGTTTTAGCTTGTTGCGTTCGCCCCATCAGTCTCTCAAAGAGTTCATACAATCAGTCTCTCAAAGAGTTTGCAAATCCTCCGAAATACATACCAACATTACAAGCTGCTTCAAAAAGCCATAGATAGAGAGCAGTCCAGCACCGCAGCAGCACAGTCTGGCGAACCAGAAGAGGTGCGATACAAGCGGCTGCTTCCTTTCTCAAAAGAACTAAGCTCGTATAAAAAAAGTACAGAGGGCAAATACGGGATCGAAAAAATATCTAAACTTCAAAGAAAACTCCTTTGTCAGAACTCTATATTGAAGAACTCGTGGACAAACAAACTGCGACTGCAAAGTACACAGGTAAAGTTCGTGATCTTCAACCCTAACGAGAGAGTTAAGAAACGAGAAGCTATTTCTCTGAGGAGTCGAAGTCCATCAATAATGTATTGTACTAGAGCTCGAGACAAAACAATTGGGATTTTGACTAGGTGGGCGCTTAACACTAAGAGGTGGTCGCTCAGAGAGGTTCCACTCTATTTATGTATCATTGATAGAGCCCAGGGATCTCACGCCATAAGTAAAATAATGGTTGTGCTCGAGACAAAACAATTGGGATTTTAGTTAGGTGGTCGCTTAAGAGAGGTGATAGCTCAGAGAGGTTCTACATTATTTAAACAAGTACCCGCGATATAAAAGGAAATTGACCCTCCCCCTTCTCGTCTTTTAGGATTCGAAACTTGAATTTCAAATTCAGAACAGTCAAGCAAGTAATCAGTCTTCTCCTGTTCAAATATTAAATCGCTGAAGCTAAAATTAAAAAAAGTAAAGAAAAAGGAAACAGCAGGAAGCTAGTTGCCCAGCTATCCCTGTCAATAGCGTTTTAGAAACATTTAGAAACTCTAGTGTATTCTTAGAAATTTATGTTTCGCACGATACCAAATATCAGTGATCACTCAAGCGGAGCATCACATGTCGCAGAGCTTTGAACAGAGATATTCACTTGACAAAAGTTGATTGACAAGTGACGGTGTTTCAACCTGGTTAAGGCCCTATTACATGTACAGTGTGGGTCCTTGTTTAATATTATATATCAGTGAAGCAGCCCAGGGAACTCAGGCCATATGTGAAATAATGGTTGCGCTAGAGCTCGAGACAAAATAGTGTTACCTAGTAGTAGTGACATTCATTTTAACTATGCTGTTTTTTTTGAGATTGTTAGAAATAGTAGTTCAGTTCCAATTTTACCATGTAATTTAGAAAACATTTAAATCATAATTTGTGTTTGTTGCTATAGGACATGTCGGAGGAAACAATGGCCCATGCTCCTACTCAGAGAAGTTCATACTATGCTTCCGTGAAACGTCCACAGTTAGAGAATCTGGGTAATCGTGAAGATAATAAGACACAATTCCCTGACCATAAAGAGCATATTCCAATCCAAAATGAGCTTACAGATTATGTTCGGATACACTCTGGAGATAACCAATATATTTGTAACCAGTGTGGAAAGTGCTTCTGTCAGTCTGGTAACCTAACTCAACATGTTCGAATACACTCAGGGGAGAAGCCATATAAGTGTAAGCAGTGTGGAAAGTGCTTCAAGCGGTCTGGTGAGGTAACTAAACATGTCCGAGTACACTCTGAGGAGAAGCCATATAATTGTAAGCAGTGTGGAAAGTGCTTCAGTCAGTCTTGTAACCTAATTCGACATGTTCGAATACACTCTACGGAGGTGTGGAAAGTGCTTCAAGCGGTCTGGTGACGTAACTAAACATGTTCGAGTACACTCTGAGGAGAAGCCATATAATTGTAACGAGTGTGGAAAGTGCTTCAAGCAGTCTAGTCACCTAACTCAACATGTTCGAATGCACTCTGGGAAGAAGCCATATAACTGTAAGCAGTGTGGAAAGTGCTTCAAGAATTCTAGTAACCTAACTAGACATGTTCGAATACACTCTGGGGATAGGCCATTTAAATGTAAGCAGTGTGGAAAGTGCTTCAAGCAGTCTGGTAACCTAACTCGACATGTTCAAATGCACTCTGGGAATAAGCCATATAACTGTAATCAGTGTGGAAAGTGCTTCAAGCATTCTAGTAATCTAACTAGACATGTTCGAATACACTCTGATGATAGGCCATATAAATGTAAGCAGTGTAGAAAGTGCTTTAAGCGGTCTAGTAACCTAATTCAACACGTTCGAATGCACTCTGAGGAGAAGCCATATAATTGTAAGCAGTGTGGGAAGTGCTTTAATCAGTCTGGGAGCCTAACTAGACATGTTCGAATACACACTGGAGAGGACACACAGCATTGAAATGCAGTATGTGTTGGTTTGTTAATGCCGAGTTCAGTTGCCTTGTAAAAGTTATTTGGAAACAGTTATTCGGAAAAATAATAACGACAACAATAGCATTGATCAAGGATTGTGAATCGTACACATGTACGTAATCGCTTGGGACCGAGAAAATTAAGGATTACTCACGCGTTTCCAAACTTTTCACCAAATTGTCTGATGTCACGATGAGGGCAATTTCGTGAAGTGATTAATCCTTTATTTCAGAGGTCCCATAGACCCATTCGAAAAATGGCGTCCAATTTAACTAACTATTGTTTAGGACTGACTAGCCTCGCCATTTTCGAATGGGTCTATGCTGTTACTTGTTTATAATGTAGAGGGGAAAATTTCCTTCCTCAACACCTGTTATATACCATGGTATAATCGATGGGGGGGGGGGGGTTGGGGGGTGGCACATAGTGTGTCAGTTTGTACCATCTCAATATGCGCTCACGTAGCTTATTGTGGGCAGCAGCCAGCCGAAAATCATGGAGCATGAAAAGCAAAAGCAGAAGCGACTGAAGTAGAGATCGAATTATCACGAAGATTTTTAAGTACACCGGTCAAGAGTAGTTCGCTCACGGAAGGGCGCAGATCAGCAAAATGTATACGGTAACCAATTGAATTTACAGATCGAGTCAAACTGTCTGTTGTAAGTTGTGTTCCATCGAGTGTTGTGATTGTTATTTGGCTTTCTCGGTTCGTGTGCCGTGTGTTTGGTGTCAAGTTTTTAAGTTTTGTATTGTGGTTTCGAGTGTTGTGTTTTGCCTTCGAAGTGCCGTGTTGTAGCTTGGAATTTTTGTTTTAATTTCGAGTTTTGTGCAACTCGATTTAGACAAAGTCAAAATTGCTTAGGATTATTTGCTTCGAGTCTCAGGCTTTCTCGGTGTTTTAGTTTGGTAACAAGTTGTAGAAATCTCCGAATACCTACTACTAACTTAAAAAATGACATATTTTACATTTGTTTTATTTTAAAATAGTTTAATGCTTCTAAACATTTCTTTTCAGGTTAAGGTTGCACATAGGGCCATAGTAAGCTTCTTGTATTTTTGTTTTGTTTTGAGAGCTTAACATCTCGATTAAGGTTAAAAATGGAAAAGTTTCGAAAATGCGTTTTTTCACAAATTCTAAATCTAGCATCACAAAAAAATCAAACTCAAAAAAATTGTTTAAAGCCTTGAAAATGCGACTTTCTGATTTCCCGCTAAAAAAGGCGCGAAAAATGATTGACAGCTGCTGTCGTTCACTGGACATGTTATTTCATTCTCGCTGTCCTGTGATTTGCTGCGCTACTTTTCCTACGTAAAGATTTCCTACGTTTATAATGCAATACCCAAAAGTGTAAAAGTAGATCTTTCTTGGTGCTGTATTCAAAAAAGAAGAAGAAGAAAAAACACAGCACAATTTAGTTTGCGAGTAAATTTGGAAGTGGGTGTAACGTTCTTAGGATATTATTCTCGGAAGTTAGAATCATCGCAGACTGAAAGTCCACAAAGAATGAAGCAATAAAGTTTTGTTATCTTCAATCGGCCAAAATTTTTAAGAGAATTCAATGCAGGAAGCTAAGGTTTGCCGGTTTTGTTTCAGCGCGATGAAAAAAATTAGAATGACATAAACAGTCTACCGTGTACATGGTGTGGATCGAGCTGCGCTTCAGTGGTTGCCCCTGCATGATATTAATTATTGTTTGTTTACTGTGGTGCCATTTTTCTGTACTCCTAAAAGAGTATTTCTTCTTGAAATTAAGCTGGAATCGACACTATAGCTAACTAGTTTCTGTAGAAGTATCGAGCATCGTAGCCTGCGAATACAGCCACCTCACATGAGGTGGAAATGCTTATTTCCACCCGATGTGAGGCGGCTGTATTCGCAGGCTACGAGCATCGGTGAACTATATAGCTTCTCTGTTCTGCGGCTCGTCTAACGAGACTGAACACACATGAATCGCTGTGATTGGCTAATGTTAATAAGATTTCCCTTGGAGGCGGGACTTCTTAGTCAACCGTGAAATTAATCGAAAACCTTTTATAGGGCTGTTTCTCGGCTCTTTTTCCCCGCCAAAAACAGAACTTTGTTGAAGTCCAGTCTTTTAGCGTTTTGTCCAATTTTCCTAAATTTTTCACGAGGCGTAGAAAATACTGTGTCGGGGATTTTTTAAATTATTTTTTGTTCAGGTTTTATGACCTGGTTTGTATCAAAATGGGATGAAAAACTACCTTTTCAACTTTGAAAAGGGATCAAATCTGTAATACGCAATATATCAAAAATGCCCGACACAGTATTTGAGTCCATTTATTTGGGATTCGAAAGGTCTAATTAAGAAAAAAAATATTTAAAAGCCTGAATGGCTGAACTCCCTCTAGTGGACGGAGTCATTTCGCGTAGAAATATATACAACATCTACGCTTTTAACATTTGTTCAACACGGATTAAACATATACTTTCTTCAATTCAAGACCTTTAAAACGGTATAGTACGGCTATGTGGCTTTAATTCCGACGTTGCAAGAGCGTTTTTCCGAAATGACACGTCGAATCTTTATTGAGACCTTAACTGCAGAATACTCTGCCACTTCAAAATATCACATTGAAACACCACTTAAATTAACGTTTAAACTGTATTTTAAGTTTTAGTGTGCCTGTTTTTGAGTTTTGTACTCTGGTTTGGGGTCTTCCATTGCGTTTGACGAAGGAGAACGCATACTAATCTTGCGGTGGACTCCCTGTGGTCATGTGTGGGCTACCTGTGCTTTCCCAGGCGAAAGAAATCGAGATTCGTGTATGTCCGTCCTCATGTCATGTGTGTTTATACTTTTTAGAATAAATTATCTCGGCCGGGAAACTGGTAACTACACAAAGCTCGCTCGAAGTTGCTCGACATTCGGTGCATGGTTTCTTGGTCTTATTTTCCCCATTCAAATGCACTGACGTTTAAAAAATTCGCAAGTACGATTTATCAGTGCCCGAGAAAGGTGTGTACTATAGCCTGCGTTGCGGCTCTGGAGTATCGGTGCGCAGCGAGCGGAGATTGGGGGATAGGGGCGAGAAAAAAGAGAGGGGGTGGGGAGGAGAGGAAGGGAGAGCCTGCCAGTAAGGCATGGTTATTTTGATAACTCTCGGCCTCAGAAGGCCGCGTATTGCTATTGGCCAAAATGCGTGATTGACAGAAATCATTAAATTTTATTCATGCATGGCATGCGAAACCAATTAATATGGAGACAAACATATTGAGAATTCCCTCAGCGATGAATTTAAAGAAAGAACAGGAGCAAGGCTATTAGAAATATTTTGTCTGGAAGAGATGTTCTAGCTGTAATCCCAACTGGATTTGGAAAAAGTAGGATATTTCAAGCATTCACTAGTGTTAAAGACGTCGAAAATGATGGCCGGCTTGTCGTTTTGGTTATTAACTGGAAAATCTAGACCTCTTCCATGGGATGGAAGTTTGTTGGAAATATGTTGGAAATAAGTTGGAAGTTGAATTTCCAAGGATTTGCACACTTCCAACGGATGGAAATTTCATTTCCACCAGTTGGAAATATGCTGGAAGTTTGTTGGAAAGTTGTTGGAATGTTGTTGGAAATATACTGGAAATATACTGGAAATGTATTGGAAATAGGTTGGAAGTAAGTTGGAAATTTATTGGAAATATGCTGGAAGTAAGTTGGAAATGTGTTGGAAATATACTGGAAATGTGCTGGAAATGTGCTGGAAATAAGTTGGAAATAAGTTGGAAATATGCTGGAAATAAGTTGGAAATGTGTTGGAAATATACTGGAAATGTACTGGAATATGTTGGAATTTCCATTGTTTTGCACACTTCCAATGGATGGAAATAATTTCCATCGGCTGGAAATTAAGGCTAATATATTGAACATTTTGATAGACATTGGTAGACATTTCCTTGAAATATAATAGCAATTCATTGGAAATATTTGAGTAATTTGAAGGAGTCATGCTTAAAAAGAAAAAGCCATGCACACTAAATACTCAATAGTAAAATACCACTTATGTATTTCACAGCTGTAAAAACTTTTAAAATCTTGTAAAATAGACTAACAAGTTATGGTCTTTTATAGCAAACTTATATATCCTTATAATTATTTTCTGCTGGTCAATTATATGTTTACATAAATAAAAATCATGTACCAGTCAGTGGACTTTGGGGGAAAGGAATTTTCCTGTTCTGCACACTCCTCATGGACAGATTAGTCGTAGAGATCCCCTAGCCTCATTTTAGTTTTATTTATTTTCAAAGTTGCATAGGTCTTGGTCGAGTGACGTAAGACCAAGCAAAAGCCATTGTTCACTAGCACTTGTATATCCCATTGTTATGGATTCTCGATCTCACACAATGCACAAGGTTGTAGACAATCAAGGATTCAAGAAAACAAAGAAGTTATTTGTTAAGAAATAAAAAAATGAGGTTAGGGGAGTAGTATATACAATGGGGGTTCTAATTCACCTCCTTATATAAGCCCCCCTAATTCCCCCACTAAGAACCTCCGCCAACACACATTTGATATGACCATTAAAAACCCCAATTAGAGAAAGAGTGCATCCATATTATAGCCCATAATATGCGCGGACATAATCAGTGTAGATGGTTAACAATCGGCAGGATAACTATTTGTGGTAAGAGTTGTTTATTTGAGTGCTGCAAGCAACACCGACACCAGATCAGAGAAGGATCGTTTGAGCCATACCCCTGCCGTGCATGTGGAGTTGGAACCCACGCAGAGACACGACTTTGTCGCCCCTGTGGTAACATGAATGCGCAGATATCCCTGATGCGTAAAGGTAGGAGGGTTAGAAAACACTTCGACGCTGTATTGGCTGAGATTGTCGCCAAGAAACTACCTATTAGAGAATAGAGAAACTAATATTATACTCGTAGTAACTATGGCATACGGTAATTATCAGAGAGATGTACTAGATGTATATGAACAGGATCGCAATCCAGCCCCACTAGTATTCAAACGCACTAAATGGGTCATTGGTAAGTTCTTACGAGGCTGGCAGATGGATGTTCCAGAGGGCCACGAATTTGGTGCCGACCCAATGGCCTTCTTAGATGGTGTACGCCATACAATCCATGAAAAGCTAGAGGAAGAGATTTTTGATCTAAAAGGGGTGAAGTTCCAGCTCGCTTTGAGAGTACAGCTACGAAAGTACAAACTCGATGGTAGTGAAGAATTCATCGACGAAGTATTTCGTCATCGGCAGGAGGCCGTATTGCAATCCCACGAAATCAATTCCGCGCTAGACGAGTCTTTTCCTGTGATCCAAGAGACCCTAGAGAGATGGACACATAGAGGCTCAGGGTGGGTGGTAGACCGAGTAGTTCTGCTTTATCTCGACATCGCACGATACAAACCACTACGAGGCGGTTCGCACATTCCGCTACCTCTAGAAGTCCAACACAAGAGGGCCGTGGTTAATGTCCATAATAAGGATGATAACTGCCTACGATGGGCACTACGATCGGCAATCTTTCCCGCTAGGATTAATACCCAAAGACCATCTCAGTATCCTAAAGAGGACGACCTAGACTTTACAGGAATCGATGCACCAACACCCATATCACAGATTTGCAGGGTCGAGAAGCAAAATAACCTTGCAATCAATGTCTTCGGCTGGGAGAAAGGGGTGATAGTCTACAGGATTAGCGAGCGACGTGTAGACACCCGCCGCATTATAGAGGGATCCGGGAAAATTAGCATTATAGATAAATCCGGGAAAATTAGCAAGCAATGTGTAGACACCCGCCGCATTCACCTGCTGTCAATAGAGGAATCCGGAAAGTATCACTACACTTGGATCAAGGATTTGAATCCCTTTTTATATTATCAGAGCAAGCACCGCGAAAGGAAGCACTTCTGCGAGAGGTGTCTCCACGGATACTGCCGAGAAGATCTCCTCGAAGAACACATTCCAGAATGCAAAGGTATAGGACAAACAGCAGTGAGCGTTGATATGCCTAAAGAGGGTAAGAACAAGCTATCCTTTCAGCACTGGCACAAACAGCTAAGAGTTCCCTACATCATCTATGCAGATTTCGAGGCGCTGACAACCAAGATCGAAGGACCAGAGCTCGATCCAAATAAGAGTAACACCCAGAAAACTCAACTACACGAGGCCTGTGGATTCGGCTACATTGTGGTGAGATGTGATGATGGCCATACGGAGACTCCAGTCGTCTATAGAGGGCCCAATGCTACGGAAATGTTCCTGGAGGCAATACAACAAGAAGAACAGAAAGTCGAGGCAGCTCTATCTAAGTGTAAAGCCCTATGCATGACTCTAGAGGATAGTGTAGCCCACCGCGGTGCAACAATTTGTCACATTTGCCAGAAATCTCTTAATGGGGACTCGGTTCGCGATCACTGTCATATCACTGGAAAGTATAGGGGAGCAGCACATAATGCCTGCAATCTACTTCTGCGGATAGACCCAAAGAAGACCATAATACCAGTAGTCTTCCACAATTTGCGGGGCTACGACTCTCATCTCTTGATGCAGAATATCTCCAAAGTAGAGGGGTAGATAAATTGCATACCCAATAACACGGAGAAGTACATTTCCTTCTCCCTAGGGAGACTGCGATTCATCGACAGTGCTCAGTTTCTCTTGGGATCGCTAGACAAACTGGTTTGTAGTACTATAGAGGCAGCAGGCAAATGTAAACGATGTAATAAGGACGAGCTGGTTGTCATTAATAAGGCTTGGGAGCTAGTGGGGACTTGCCAACAGTGTGGAGAAGGGAGCATAAAGCAACTCGACCCGTCCCACCTCCCGATAACCGTCACGCATACGCCACTGAATGCACACCTTCTTGGGCGCAAGGGCGTCTACCCATACGAATATATGGACAGTTGGAAGCGGTTTCAGGATGAGCTACCACCACGCGATGCTTTTTATAGCAAGCTTTCTGACGAAGGAATCTCAGATGAGGACTATGTCCATGCACAGAATGTTTGGGAAGTATTTAGTTGTCAAACTATGGGAGACTACCACGACCTATATCTTCGAACCGATGTACTTTTACTCGCGGATGTGTTCGAAGGCTTTAGAGCGACATGTATGAAAAATTATGGCTTGGACCCAGCTCACTACTATACGAGCTCCGGACTATCGTGGGATGCATTGCTAAAGAAGACTGGTGTAGAGCTTGAGCTGCTCACAGACTACGACATGCATCTTTTCATCGAGAAAGGGATGCGAGGCGGCATTTCTATGGTCAGTCGACGCCATGCAAAGGCCAACAATCCATATGATTGCCCAGCCGGAACAACCGACCCGACCAAGCCCACTACGTACATACAGTATCTGGATGCGAACAACCTATACGGATGGGCTATGAGCCAAACGCTACCAACAGGAGGATTTGAGTGGTGCGATTCTGAGACTATCGAACAACTAACTTTGAGTATGCGCGATATTGCATCGTATGGACACATGCCGTATGTACACATACAGGCGGATAAAGGTTATATCCTTGAGGTCGACCTTGAGTATCCTATAGAACTCCACAATACTCACAACGCGTATCCACTAGCCCCAGAGCGTATGAAAGTCCAGAAAAAATGGATGTCAGAGTACCAATGTGGACTACTAGGTGAAAGAGCATTTCCAATCGAAGTCGAAAAGCTTGTGCCCAACCTATTCGACAAAAAATGCTACGTCCTACACTATAGGAATCTACAGCTATATCTGTCTCTTGGCATGCGATTCAAAAAGGTGCACCGAGCACTACGATTCGACCAAAGCCCTTGGATGGAGCCATACATCAGGATGAATACGGACCTACGCAAACTGGCTACGAGCAACTTCGAGAAGGACCCTCTACAAACTGATGAACAATAGCGTGTTTGGTAAGACAATGGAGAATCTGCGTAAGCGCGTGGATGTGAAGCTGGTGCGTGCAAGAGAGGAGGACAAGCTTCGGCGGCTGATAACAAGTCCAACATTTGCTAGATCGAATATCTTCGACGATGGACTTGTAGTCCTACACATGCATAAAAGCAGGCTCGTGCTGAACCGCCCCATTTACGTTGGTATGAGCATCTTAGACCTATCAAAACACCTGATGTACGATTTCTACTACAATGAACTTCAGCCCCAATATGGCAATAGATGTGAACTGCTCTACACAGACACGGACTCACTGCTGCTTGAGATTCAGACCAAAGACGTCTATGACGACATGGCCTCGAATGCAGGCCTCTATGATACCAGCGATTACCCAAAAGACCATCCACTGCACAACACTACCAATAAAAAGGTTCTTGGAAAGATGAAGGATGAGTGTGCGGGCGTCGCCATCGTAGAGTACGTCGGACTTCGACCTAAGATGTATTCGATCGTATGCGCAGACACCAATGAGATTCGCAAGGCTAAAGGAGTACGGAAGTATGTTGTGAAGAAGCACATGCGACACGAGCAGTATAAGGAGTCTCTTTTCGATAAGAAGACATTCAGACATGGTATGAATATGCTGCGAAGCATCGGACATCAGATGTATGGTCTGCAAGTTAATAAAATCTCCCTTTCACCCCTGGACACAAAACGTTGGATTGGCCCAAACGGCATACGCACACTAGCCTATGGGCACAAAGATATCACTAAAGAGGAAGAGGTAGACTTTAATGACCTAATTGAGGAGTTATTAGCTTAATATTCCATTCGGAGGTAGTTCCGTATCCCTATGCACCACTTGTAGCTCTTCACGCACAAACCCACGCTTTGGCAGTTGCGGAGCAACATTCGAAGCGTCCTCCGAATACAAATAGTAAAGGACTGGCTGCCCCGAAGAAACCATACTACGTGAAATACTATATGTTTCCAAACTCCATATAGGATCAGTTGCACGACGACGACCGCCTTCCAGCTCACCAGGAGCATATAGATATCTAACACTGACGTCGAATGGAAGCCTTTCCTCTTTGAGACCATGCAACGAGACGTACCCGTTCATCCCGAACCCGTGCCGGTTCTGCCGGCTTCGATTCGATTTCATCTTTGCGTATTGCTACTGCGGGTTGTTTTCCTGTCAAACGTGTCGGCTCGTTGTTCAAAGCTTTGACAACTGCAGGTAGACGAGCTACCCACTCAACCGACCTATCGTCCTTTCCCTGCGAAGCAAGCACCATTTCTTGAGCGTATTGATGTCCAAATAGCCTTTCGGATAGTGTTCGGTTGAATCGCTCAACGATTGCTTGATCTCTATGGATATCCACACGTCCACGCCTTACAGAAACTTTATGCTTAGCCAGTAGTGGAGTAACGGCACCCATGAACTCACGTCCTGGATCGACTTGTAAAAGTTTTGGCCATGTCAGTGGACTTCGCTTGTAGATTCGCTCAAATGCCGCAGCGACTTCTTTAGCTTCTTTAGTGGCTAATGGCTCGGCTTCTTTATATCTGGATGCGACATCAACAACTGTGAGTGCATACTTATATAGTTTTCGTCCACGCCCAGGACGATCGTGCGGAAGAAAGAGCAGATCAGCTTGATGAACCTCGTTTGGCGTAGAGACATTGAATTTAGGTCGTGGAACATATTTAGGAGCCGGTAAATAGATCTGCCATATGGCTTGTTGTTCCAACCACGTCCGAGTCGCATCTTCGAATGCGTCGGCCGCAGTGGCAAGATGTTTAATCGCCGCGAGGCCTTTCCAGTATGGGCTATATTAGATATTTGCGAATACCTTTGGATCCATTTTCTATACATATATTGGTGTAAGGTCTAAGTACCCACCCTTTATATGGAGTAGACTTTTGATTTGGCGGGGCTCTAGGTTCCACTCGATCTTCATCGTTTTCACATTTTTATTAATGAGAAAGTCTATAACGTGTTCGTGACCTATTACTAAACCTATTTTGGATTCCTCAGGCAAATCGGCGGCGCATATCATGCTGTTTAAGAGCTCAGTCGGGCAAATCACAGCACTGTGAAGGTTTAAGACTACGTCCGTCATAAGAGTTTTCAATTCTAGATTTACTAAGGAGAGGCTCTTGGCTACTGACTCTGCCTCAGTTAGATTATTGATAAGATCTACTGACTCTACCTCGCCTTCGAAACCCAACTCGATTAGGAGCGAATTTGTACAATATGAAATAGGAGAGTTGAGAGCTAGTAAAGCATTAGTGGTGATGAAGTTTCCACCCCCCTTAGCCTTCACATTAACTGGCATGATATACATTTCATGGCTCTCCTTGACTCGCATGTTTTTTCCTTTTCGTTGAAAGTCGCCTCTGCTATGTATATATAAATAGCTTCAAATTGGTACAGAAAAACCAACTTACGACGAACGAAAAAGCATAGCTATAGCCATCGGCTGGCAACGTATCCTAGAACGAGCACCCCACCACCAAGCAGTATACTGCGATACACCAATTTGATAGACCAATTATGGCAACAAGGCCTTGAGGGTCGATAGTAATCGGAGAAAAGAGGCTCCTTCAGATCATGCAGACTTATATGGTCTAGCCCTACTTTGGTCGTATTGAATATGATTCGAGCTAAAGTCAAATTGGATAGGTCTTTGTTGGAGTAATACCGCATACCTTCCTGCTCTTTGACCCAGTCTGCCAATTTTTTGTTGGTCTCTTGAAAAGTAGCCCAATCAATTTGATATTTCTCAACGGCTCTATCATGTCTTTCAGTATCTATATCCATGGCCTCTGAAGGCACCCTGCTATATTACATATACGCCAATCTTCAACAGGGGAAAAAATTACCTAGTAATTTTTTAGTAATGTAGTAATTACCTAGTAATTCGTTTAGTAATATAGTAATTACCTAGTAATTCATTTAGTAATCTAGTAATTGCCTAGTAATTACCTAGGAATTTTTTTCCTCATAGAAATCGGGTGACAACGTATCCCGCCGCAAACACCCCACCACCTAGGGCCACCAATTCGGCAGTTTTCTTCGAACTAGATGGTCTGTAGTGATCAGAGAAGTGGGGCCTTTTCAAACGGTGTAGCCCCGCATGGACTTTATAGAACAAATCACGAGGTCGATCGTCGTTAGATAGGTCCTTAGCATTATAGTATTTTGTTTTTTCTTGCTCCCTGACCCAGTCGGCTATTATTTCTCGGCGTTCTTCGTTGGCAGCCACTTCGGCATTATGACTCTCCATAGCTCTATCGTGCCTTTCTACCTCTGCCGCAATCGCATCCGGCCCACCCGGTCCGAGAGCCGCTTTTTCGATGTATTTGGCACTGTAGCTCGCAACGACGCCCGCTATGGCGAAAGCGACTGCCGCCGCTATAATCGATGCCATGCTATGTTACTTAGGGAAAACCTTTTTATCCTCAAGGTATTTCTTAGCAGCAAGGCTACCAGACAGCACAGCTACCCACTTCGCGTAGTTCAAAACGTTCGATGAAGGATCGCCAGTCATGGGCTCTTTGACAACCTTTTTTCCGATCCAACCGATTCCTGCCGCGAGTCCAACCAATATAGCTGAGTCTGATAATGTTTTCATAAGTTCGTTATCGCCCATAATTGTGTCATTGATAATACATGGACTATGATATTGCTTCAAATGCTATATCATACCCCTAGTTTTAAGGTTGCTACCTTTGGTGGCGATTTCTTCGGTTTCGACTTGTCGTTCCTTAGTCCCTGATGAACAACAGTTGTTAAGCCTATCCTTTTGCGACTGCGTATAGCGCATATGCTAATAGTACAGACCTGCCAGGGCTATGCCTACTCCAGCTACGGCAAGGGTCGTATTAGCCGATATGTTGTTGGTCATCCAGCTTGGATCGTCGACCTGATGATCTACTGACGCTGATGAGTTGTTGGCGAAGGCTTCTTTAGTTAGTCTTCTTCTTTCTGCTGTTCTTTTACCTGCAGCGACGCGATTTGGATTTGGATTTGGTTTTTTCTTAAGTGTGGTTGGTTCTTTTGTTGTGAGGTCATTCAGTGGGTCCACTTCCATCTTGCAGTATGTTGTCAGGTGACGTAACTTCAATTGTGGGGTCGCTGCTAGATGGAGTAACTACTGAACTAGGTGGAGTAGGCGGAGTAATTGCCGACCTGGCTTTAAGCAAGTTCTATGTCGCTAATATGTCCTGCCGAGTCGTCCCACCCGCGTTTGTAATTCTGTGCTGCTTCAGTCACCCTACTATTTTCAGTATTACGTATTACTTGTTCGAGTATGTGGGTTGAGATAGTCGTTGTACTTTTTCCAATATTAATTACTGCCTTTGGTGGAGCAGTTACTGCCTTTGGTGGAGCAATTGCCTCAGCGTCTTCTAACAAATTGTTTCTTTTCCTTTTGAGTATGTAATTATAGGCCAAAGTCGACCATACTAAGGCCGTTCCGCCCCAATAAAGTAAGTTAGAGGTGGATAGGTCACTGTCTATGTTGTCCAACTGTTCTCCTATGCGCGAAGACTCAGACTTGTGGGATTTTCCTACGTTTTCATTCGGGCACTTCGACATCTTGCTGTATGTTGGTAGCTGGTGTGGCTTCAATTGCCGTATCAGAATCGACGATTTTTATGTGGTTGGTTACATGAAACAAAGAACTAGCTAGGGCCATGAAGCTACCTGCTATGAGAGACAACGAGCCAGCCCGAAAAGAGATCTCCTTGCGAACTATACGATCTTCTTTTAGGTCGTTTAGTAGTGCTTTCTCGGAATCTATAGGTAAAAAGTACGCAACTACGCGAGTAGCTAGGGCTAGCGCATTATCGACTAAACAGCCCGTTACTTGTTGAGCCATGACGGCATGATACCTTCTGTGTAGTCGTTCTACATCCGTAGCAGATAGTCTATGGATATCTCCTAGAGAGTACGCTTTCCCAAGGTATTCCTGTGTTGTACCGGTCGTAGCTAAAATAGGAAGGGCTTCCCGATGGTCAGCCACTATATCTGTGGGGACAGACGCAGGGGCTGCCAACGTGTACATATCTGTTTTACTTTTTTCAGAGGGCTCACATCGTATATCATCTAGCAAATTTTCGATTTCTCCATCTGAAATTTTTTCGTTCATCTTACTTCGATTTATCGTGGAATGTTATAGGTGCAGGTATCTCCAACAGGGTGGAAAATGGATGTCGCAAACAGAAGCATATATGTGCAAACTTGGTCTCAAGCTCTGAGATAAATATTTTTTTGTCATCTAGTGATATGCCGGCGCCGTAGTCATCAAAAAGATCTTTAAGACCCGGCGCACTTGCGATGCGAAATGCCACGACGATTGCGCAGTTCTCGCGAAAATCTTTGCATATGCTCTTTTGTGTTTGTGCTGCTACCCAAATTGAAATGCCAGTGTGGCGTGCAGAAAAGGCTAAGTCAGATAGCTTATCTGTCCTTCCTTTAACGTCCTTGCTTGCCGCACAATCATCAAGGATAATAAGCGTGTTCGTTCCTTCTAATAAACAAGCACATTCCCGCAGGGCGGCATCGATATCATTCTGCGAGGGTGCCATATAAATGAAGCGTGGATCTCCACTACCGAAGCCTTTGTAGGTTTTATTGTGAACGTAGGTGGGACAAATCAACACGATATACTCGAACTTAAAACGAAATGGGCCCCGCAACCGATCAACTAAAAACTGAGTCTTCCCACAGTTTGTGGGGCCAATTATCAATGCGTTAAAGGGAATTTGCTCTACCAATATATCCATTAGTTATAATGGACGCATTAGTTATAAACATTTTGCAGCATCCCTTGTTCAATAGTTGCCTGAGCATCGGAAAGCACGAATATGTGCATGTTCGCTGTCCCTGCGTCTGCTACAGCGCGATGAATCCGCAGGCGAATATTTGCTCCAGTATCTAGTTGGGCCAGACCATCTCCATGAGTCATACTGTTTTGAGAAGTGCGGCAATCGATGAGTACGGCAAACTTGCTCTCAAAGAACTTATTATGTGTCATGAATGTGGTGGCTTGTGACCCAGAGGTTATCGATCAACAAAACCAATTATTTCCTGACTTCCATAAATCCCTTGGTAACATCCCAAAAGAATAGAGAGCATTGGGGGTGGCATTGACATGCACCTCGACCTTGGTGATGCCTGGATTTACGAACTTCTCACTGTCTCTGGTGCCTCCCGCATGTGGATTGACAAAGAGAAGGAGGATACCAGTTAAAGATCGACGAAGTACGTTTATGCTTTCAGATATAAGTGCGTCGGTTACTAGGTTGACTGAGACGGTCTTGAAGTACTCAGCGCGGTTGTACAGGAAGGCTTTACCACTGTCGTAGACGCCCTTGGCCTGCACCGCAAGATCGAGACTTTCAATGACTTCATATTCGAGCTTAATGTTTGAAAGTTTATATGTGCCTACTTTTGTGCTGTCGGATCCGACTATGACGTCTATGGCTGGTGCTAGCGTTAAATGGAATGACATCTTATCTCGAATCTCGTGCGGATAAAGGACACCATGAGTTGTGATAATGTCATGATCGATAGGTATCTTATACACGCTACCATATGCAGCGAGTGTCGCTTTGTCAGCTGCAATCGAGGTGTCCTTATCGCCAGCATCCGAGCGAAGTTTGTTAACATTGACAGATTGAATACCCTGCTCTATACGATTCTCTCGTTCTACGGTAGATAGGTAGAGATCGCTATATACCTGCAGTAGATCAGGGCGATCACAGGCTTCTAAGACGGTAGTGCCCATTTTTACGGCTCGCGTTGAGACTATGCAACGCCCAACATTGGCCACCAAACGGTTGTTTGCATGACCACCAGATAGAGCGATATTGGCACTGAGTGCTAGACTGCCAGGTACTAGAACCCTATTTTCGCCTATCGTGGGAACGTTGACAACCAAAGTTTCCCCTGGGTTTGCCGTCGAAGGGGTGAAAGTTACACGATGGAACACACGACTGGCTTTGAGAGATCTACCCTCTCTAGGAGCATAGTCTGGATGGAGATTCGACGATATCATGTTGTTTCATACGAAACTGATATTGAATATATAGCCAATACTAATAGCATATCAACGTTCAATATGGAAACAGTGGACACGAAAGTAGACTTCGATCCTACGACCGAAGAAGGCCGCGCTGATGTGAATAATCTTTCTGAAGAAGACTGGGAGTCAATTAAACCTAGGGGTAAGGAGGCACAAGCGGGGTGGTGGAGTAGAGCTAAGTTTAGATTCAGAAATGCGTCAGAAAACGTACGTGATAAATTGTGGGCCCATCGGGATAAATGGGGAAGCAGCCCATATGAGTATATAGAATTGATCAATAAAGACGATGTCGCAGGGCCAAGCACTACGACTGCGGAAGCAGAGTTAGCCGAAAGGGAAAAACAGGACGAAAAAGCCCGGGGCATAGTCCGTGGTAAGTTTCCAGATGTAGACCTAGAGAAGGCTAATTTCACTGCTAGTTTGGATGAATATGATAGGGTTGTGGTGCGACTAAAGCGTAAAAATGCCAAATCCTACCTTCTGGCTTACTTCGAAGCCAAAGTGTTCCCAAAAACGATTAGAGATAGTCTGGGACCCCCTGCTGAAGAGGCGATTAGTAAAGATGAGGGCAAGATCGATAACATCGAACAACAAAAAGCCACGAAACTAAAAGCTATGGAGTCCCTAAAGAAGGGAACACCAGAATATAAAGCGGCGCAGGAGGAAATAATAGACCTAGAGGGTCAGAGACAGAAGCTCGAGCAACGAATCGATGCCATTAAAGATCGTATGTCGTTGCGTGACCGCATAAAATCCCTCTTTAAGAAGTATGGGTTTACAGTGCTTGGAGTGTTGGCTGTTGCGGGCGCCGTGGTTAGTGCTATCGTTTCTACGCTGTTAAAAGGTCTGAATAGCGCGTTTGATGCATTAAAAGATGGTTTGAAGAAGCTTAGAGATAAGATAAAAGATAACTGGGGTAACATACTAACTGGAGCGATAGGTGCTATCATATTCAAGATCGCAGCGCAAGTTATTCCCGTCCTTGCCAAGAATGCTTGGCTGCTCATCGTAGCCGTGGTCATATTCGTAATAGAGCAGTATAAATCGTCGCAGCGGCGCCGCTAACGAAATATCATCCATGAGGCTCCGGCGGCCGCAATAGCCACAATTGCTAAGTTAGTTTCGTGACTCGTCGGTGGCGATCCTTGGTGCTGCGTAGCGGCCTGTGTAGTGGTCACGTGTGCCGTTTTAGGCGCCTTTGGCGATTGCTTCGAAACATAATCCACCTTTGGTGCTTGGCCTTCCATAGTGTCTGGCGGTGGATTTTTCATATCTAGGTTGATATCATCGTTTATTCCGAAACTGATGTCTGGTGCGTTTGCCCCTTGCAGGTTATTGTTATACCCCGGTATAGACTCCGTGTTAACAGACACCCCTTGGCAACTGCTAGATCAAGACGAACCTTTGTTTCCTGAAGGTCTTTTTGATATCGCGTCAGACTTTCGGTATCCGATGTCGTAAGAACATCTTCCAACTTCTCATCGAAGGCTTTTTGGACTTTGAGAGATGATGATGATCCTACGATTGGCAGCGTATCTGAAAACTGTGGTCCTAGGACACAATGCACGTAAGCCGTTATAGATGATATTCTGTCCTCAAAACCTTTATTAAAATTAACTCAACTCGACTGTTTGCATTTCGCTGCTCTCGCTAATCTAGCGTGTCTTTCTTAATTCACGTGATAACCAAAACGTCCTGATGGGGGTGGGGTAGATACACTACATCTCTTCCCCCTTTGGAAAGTGAAATAAATATGTGATAACAACTCGTATAGATATAGGACTAACAAAATTTAGATCCTAAAAGTTTCGTGTGTGTGAAGCAAGTTCATGTTTCATAGTCTTGCAAATGAACTGGGGGTCTTCGAGGACGCCGGGGCCGATCCAGCAAATTAGGCCCTATCACCTCATGCTGTTCATCTTCTTGTAGGGGCATGTTGTCGTCCGAGTCATCTTCATCGCTCTCGGCATTGTTTCGTACCTTCTTGAAGAATGAGCTATTCCTCGTGATCGAGTGACCGTCCCGGTTGGCAGTAATCATGCTTCCTTTTACTTCCGTGACTTGTCGAGGTCGGATGTCGAACCTAGTGGTGAGCTTATTTGCCTTTGTCTGCTTTGCCAGCACGCTGTCTCCGACTTTAAAGGTGCTGGGCTGAGCGTGTCTCCGTGTGTCAGCATATGTCTTCATTCTGTCCTTTGCTTCGGAATCTTTTGCCAGTGCCTTGTTGCGCACCGCTTGAGCGTCGATGCTGCGCTCTAGATGAGGTAGTCGTCCCCGTATCACTCTCCCGTAGAGTAGTTCAGCTGGCGCTACACCTGTTGTTGTGTGCGGTGTGCATCTGTAGTTGAGAAGAAATTTGTGAAGCTCACGCTTCCAGTTCTTTCCTTCAGCGTGGGATGTACGTATCGCTTTCATCAACGGTTTCATGAAACTTTCAGCCTCTGCATTTCCTTGCGGCCACAGCGGTGTCGTTTTGTTGTGCTTGATTCCGTTTTCTTTCATGTAGTTGGCAATCTCATTGCTACTGTAGGGTGGACCGTTGTCCGTGGTTATGGTGTTAGGAATCCCATGCGTAGCAAAGATTCTATCCAGTTTGGGAATGACTGCTCCTGCAGTCGTGGTGCTCATCACTTCTACTTCGGGAAATCTTGAGTGCTGATCAATTACAACTAATAGCATTTCTCCAGTAGGTAGAGGGCCAAGAAAATCCATGTTGAGAGACTGCCATGGATGCTTAGGCATTTCCGTCATTTTTAGAGGTTCTGGGTGCTTTGGTGGTCCGACTGCCTGGCAAGGGAAGCATTTTGAAACTTTGTCTTCAACAGTTGCGTTTATGCCTGGGAACCAGATCTTCTCACGAACTAGTGCCTTCGATTTGACCACACCCTGGTGCCCTTCATGAGCGATTTCTACTGCCCTGTTTCGTAGTGTTGCTGGCATTATTAATCTTTTCCCTCTAAGTACAAGGCCTGAGGCTGTGACTGTGAGTTCTTGTCGAATCTTCGAATACGCTCTTAGTTCGACAACGTTGGCATCCGTTGGCACCCAATCCGGTGTTTTGAGTGACTGCCATCTTCCACTTTGTATTAAGCCTTTTAGAACATGTAGTGTTGGATCTTTGTCCGACGCCTCTTGTACTTCTTGCAACGTCATAGCCTTTGGGATTGCATTGCCGGCCACAAAATTAACATACTCTTCTGCAGTGCTGCGCTTGTGTGGCATGCCCGATGTTGGATGTCTGGAAAGGTAATCAGCGGGGTTGCCTTCACCCGATCGGTATGTTACTGTGAAGTCGTACTGCTGAAGCCTTAGTTGCCATCTCTCTATCCTTGCGGGGGGTCTCGATTTGGGATTCTTGAAGATCATCTCTAGTGGCTTATGGTCAGTTTTCAGGTTGAAGGTGTCACCGTAGAGATAGAGGTGGAACTTTTCACATCCCCAGACTATGGCGAGTGCTTCCTTTTCGGTTTGGCTGTAGCGCTGTTCTACGTCTGTGAGGGCTCGGCTTGCATAGGCTACGATGTGTATCTCTTCGTCGCCACTGCTGCCAGTACTTTTTTGCGCAAGTACGGCTCCGAGTCCCACTGGACTTGCGTCGACAGTGAGCTCGGTGGGCTTGGTTGGATCATAGTATGACATTACAGTTTCGCTAGTGAGTCTTGCTTTCAGCTCGTTCAGTGCGTTTTGACATTCCGATGTCCAGTTGAAGGGTGTGTTTTGGCGTGTGAGTTGTCGTAGAGGTTCAGTGATTGTTGCATAGTCCGTTATGAACCGGGAGACGTAATTGGTTAGGCCAAGCAGGCTTCTTATCTCCGCAGCATTTTGTGGGGCGTCGACTTCTTGTATTTCTTTGACTTTGTGGGGATCGGCTGAGATTCCAGCTGCTGAGAATGTGTAGCCGTAGAAGTCTAAGTGTGCTTTGTCATAGACACACTTGTTCGGATTGAGTGTTAGACCTTTCTCCCTCAGTCGTTGGAACGTGGCTTTAAGTGCTTCATCATGTTCAGTCTGTGTCTTACCGAACACAAGAATGTCGTCGCTGATGTTCTTTGCTCCCTGGATTCCTTGTAGGACCTTCTGGATTTCGTGTTGAAATACCTCCGCTGCTGAGGTTAGACCAAAGAGGAGTCGTGTGTACTGTTTTAACCCCTTGTGTGTGGAGAAGGTGGTGATGTATCTGCTTTCAGGTGCGAGGGGAATTTGAAGATACCCTTGACGAAGATCCAGTTTGCTAAAATGACAAGCGCCATTGAGGTCGAGTATCAGCTCGTCGATGGTTGGTGTGGGATGTCTTTCTCTTTTTACTGCTAAGTTTGGTAAGCGCATGTCAATGCAGCACCGAACTTCGTCTGGATTCTTTGGCTTGGGGAAACATACCATAGGCGAGACCCATGGTGTGGGTCCGGTCGGCTCCTCAATGATTCCTGCTTTTTCCAGTTTATTGAGTTCTTGTTCTACTTTTTGACGGATGTGGAATGGTATGCGTCTATGGGACTGTACAGTAGGTTGAACTTCTTTGTCAATGTGGATATGTATGCCTTCTGACTTCAGCTTTCCAATCCCTTGGTATATGTCTTCATATTCCTCTACCAACTTGGTGATGAACGTTGACTTTGTCTCTTGATGCTCATGGTCAATTGTGTTGACAGAAACGTTGACTTTTAGGAGCCCTAGATCTGTGGCTGTTGTGCAGTTGAGCAGTGAGCCATGATTGCCATCAATGATGAAGAAAGTCGCAGGTGATATCTTATCCTTTACCTCGACCGTTGTATCTAACTTGCCTAGTACCGGAAGCGGTTCTTTGTTTCCATAGGCATATAGTCGGATTTTTGACTTCTTGAGCTTTGCTTCATTATGTTGTCCGACTATCTGATTGTAATGGTCTTTGTTGAGAACATTTACGGATGCACCAGTATCAATTAGTACCGGGATGGCTACGTTACCGATTTTCACTTCGAGTTCTGGTTTGCTGTGAATTGTTGACAGAGTCTCTTGGGTGACAGTGTAGAGATATTCTTCATCGGATGATGAATTGTCATCTTGGAGGGCATTAATGCGGGATTCCGAGTTTCCCGTTCGGCGTGACGGAGTTGATTCACGGTTTGGGTTTCCTGATCTGCAGACGGCTGCGAAGTGATTTAATTTGTTGCACTTGTCACACGTTTTTCCTCGGGCTGGACATGGCTGCTCTTCACTGTGTGGCCATTGTCTACCGCAGTGATAACAGGCGCTAGTTTGAGCTTGTCTGTGGCGAGTCCCGTTTTGTGGTCTATTTTCCGCTTTACGACCTCCATCGTAATTAACTCTCGGTAGTTGATGCCGTCCACTATTCTTGTTTCCTAATACATTTACCGATCCACGCTGATCAATTCTTCCATCTTGTTGAAGTTCCATCGCGGCCGCCTGTCTGTTTGACGCTTCGTCCGTGCGACCTCGAGTTAGAAGGTCATTCAAGGTCATGCTTGAATCTCCAAGTGCTTTTCGGCGAAGGCGAGATGATAAACATCCTTGAATCACTTGGGCTTTAATTTCTCTTTCCTGGTCGGTAAAATCACAGTGGATTGCAAGTTGGCGTAGTTTAGTTACATATTGATCAAGGGTTTCGCTTACCTCTTGGCGAGTTTGCCTGAATTTGTACGTCTCGAAGTCGACATTTTGCTTCGGTGCAAAGTAGTCGGTTAGCTTTTTGATTGCTAGGTCATAATCCTTCGCTTCCCCAGTCTCGCTCAGGGTTTGGAAGATGTCGTGTACTGCTTCACCAGCATAGTGTAGAAGCATGGCCCTTTTCCGTTTTGGGCTCTCGATATTTACGGCCACAACATAATTCTGAAATCTCTGAATCCATTTCTTCCATCTTGTTGGCGCCGAAGTCACGTCAGAATGTGGATCAAACGGCGGTAATGGAGGTAATCCGTATTGTTCAGCCATGGTGGAAGTTCCTTTTATCCTCGTCGCCAGTTATTCTGTCCTCAAAACCTTTATTAAAATTAACTCAACTCGACTGTTTGCATTTCGCTGCTCTCGCTAATCTAGCGTGTCTTTCTTAATTCACGTGATAACCAAAACGTCCTGATGGGGGTGGGGTAGATACACTACAGATGAGTCGATTCGAACTATTCCAGCCTTTGTTAATCCGTGACCCGTTTGTGGTACGAACCTTTTGTAGTGCTTCTCGTTCATATCGTTTCGATGTTGGGCAAAGTCAATTTTAGCAACTCCAAACTCTCTCCTGAGCCTGTCATATTTGGCGTAATTCCATGGGATGTTGTCGAACTTATTAAAGGCAGAGTCCCTGGGGAGGGGAACTCCCAATTCGACTAATAATCGCCTGATTGTGTAGTACACATGGAAGCGGTAAAAGCTGCGAATGTTATCGATGATTGGTGCTTCATCTGAAAGATGGTCATCAAACGACACTCCACAGCCTGACGTCGCGCACCAAACGACGAAACATAATTGTTGTTGCCAAAGTTTCATTGGTTTAGCAGCGTACCACTTGTTTGATTGCCTCATATTATCTTCAGACCTAGCCGCCATATCTTGTATGGCATGCCCCCAATCCGATGGGGGTTTTGCACCGTGAATCTCAAGCCCCAACTCTTGAAAGACATCTCGCGGCTCCCTTGTGAAGAACTGATCCCTCGCTACGTAAATCTTTAGAGTTTGTAGGAAGGGGGCTATGTCTTTAGTGGTGTGTGCCCAGGAAACGGCTGGAACTGGATACTTAAAATCCGTCATTCTGAAGGGGAGTGGGAAACCCTTAACAGTCTCGTGTAGCGCTTCGTTTAGCCGTTTTCGTACGCCTGCCTGTATTAGACTGCTCATATTCCAATATTGCCCACTGTCGTAAAACATGATCCTAGTCTCGTACGTTGCCTCATCGTGTATGTCAGACGCTGTTGTCCTAGCTGAGAACTTCTCAAAGTCCGCGTTAGGATATTGTTTCTTAAAGGCTGCGAAGGCCTTCGCGTTGCGAGGTGCGACATAGTCACCCCAATCCCCTTCGAAATGAGCTATTTTCGGCATAGTATCGGCTGCTTATTGAACATACAACAATACTCTGATATTGAAGTAAACTTCGGGCTTTAATATCAAACTTGAAGTTTAATATGGTAATCTTAAATGTCACCGCCACCTCGGCTGACCATACGGTCTACTTTGACCACCCTATTCTTATCAACAATATTTCGCTAGTTGAGGTCACTCTTAGTCACAATTGGTGGAACCTAACTAAGAAAGGGAGCTTTAAGTGGGATGACAATAGTGTGGTGTTTCCATACGAACTTAAGGCGGGACATTATAGTACAGCAAACTTGATAACCTACTTCGATCCCGCAGTTGAGGCTGGTTTCTTGAAATTCATAGACCACCCATTTAGGAAATATTGGATTATGGGGGTCAAGAAACCAATCCAGTTCACTAAGAATATCTGCGATTTGTTTGGTATCAAAGTAAATAAAGATGTGACAGACTATGTGACTATCAATGTGGGAAACTACACCCTGGTGCCACAAGATATTCAATATGCATATATCTACTATGATGTGGTGGATTCCGACTTCTCACTTCTTGAGGGGAAGCCATCTAAAATCCTACATATTTTTAATATGGTAGACCACGTTTTTAATGCAACAACTTACTTTCCACCAACCCTCATACCCATTCGAGCCCTAGGAACATTGCGGAACTACATTCGCCTCACAGTTCGTGATGAGAAAGGCAATCTCATAGACTTCAACAAGCAGCCCTTACATTTCATATTAAATATTGAGTAAATCGTACAATATATAACAAAGCTATAACATAATGGCAAGCGATTCGATTCAAACAATTCCAACGGCACCACAGATCTATCCCCAGCTCGGCCTAGGAGGGCAAGAGAACTTTCGTCGGCGAGATGTCCGTGATACGCTCGATAACATCAAAGCCCAAGAACAACACTACGAAGTGGTGCGTAAAAAATATGCCCGTGCGCAGGGAATAGTCCACGGTGTCGCTGTGGCAACAGGTAGTCTATCTGTGCTTTTATCAAAAGTTTAGGCTTGGCGGCCGCTCTAACCGGGTTTGGTGCAATAATTGGCCTACCACTTGGCGTTATCGGCGGACTCTGTGGGGTAATTTCGGCCGCTACAACTATTGAGGCTAAAAAGCTTGGAATAAAAGTTTCTAAGCATGAGAAAACCGCTATGTTGGCGAGAGCGAAAATTAATACGATTAGTGGTCTCGTGTCAAAAGCCTTAAGCGATGAAAACATGTCCGATCCCGAATATAATCTCATCCTCGCTGAGGCAGAAAAATATGAAACTATGAAGGCCGAAATTCGCCACAAAACTTCGGCTAGTTCAGGTGAAAAAAGCATGGAACAAATTCAAGCCGAACTCGAGCAGCTGAAAGCACAATTCGCCAGTCTAGTGGGATAAAAATCGAAATGTACTACTAAAGAAATAAACAAGGATTCTATTTTCACTTTGCTAAGAGCAGTCTTTGCTAATAGCAAAATCGTCGGAACAACGGCAGCTTGTTAATTCAGATGTCTGGTTCGTATGTAAATTTCGAGACAGCGCGTGGGCTATTGTCTGTGGATTTTATTTCAACTTGGCGAAATAAAGTTTCTGAGTCGTAAACAAAATTCGTTCTCGAATTCGTTTGATTTGCATTCCTGGCGCGCCAAATCGCCCTTGTTTTACTCGGTAAAGTAAAATTGGGGCGCTATGGAATTTTAGGGGCGCTTAGGAATTTTACAGGTGAACTTCAGTTTTCATCATAAAACTAGATATGAAGCGCCAGTTGATTCACATCCCATCTGTCAGAACTAGTTTTCGTCCCCTAAGCGTATTTTAATTTCAGTCACACGCTAGAGCTAAGTAGTATAGTAACTAGCGGTTCTGGCGCACATTCCTGAAATTCCTCAAATTCCTAAGACCAATTAGTAAAATTGTTGCATTTTTGTTGTTGTTTTCATCTAATGATTATCATGATCTTTATCTACAAACTGATGTACTTCTTCTAGCAGATGTGTTCGAGGACTTTCGTACAACATGTATGCAAAACTATGGATTAGATCCCGCACATTATTATACGAGTCCAGGACTTTCATGGGACGCTTTATTAAAGATAACTGGAGTGAAACTCGAACTATTAACTGACTATGACATGTATCTATTCATCGAGAGAGGTCTACGTGGTGGTATATCCATGGTATCACAACGTTATGCCAAAGCAAACAACCAAAGTATACCCGATTGCGATCCCAATAAGCCATATAGCTACATACTATATCTTGATGCTAATAATCTATATGGTTGGGCAATGAGTCAATATCTACCAACAGGAGGATTCGAGTGGTATACACCAACAGAAGAACAAATAACCAATCACGCAATGGATTCAGATAAGGGTTATATCCTTGAAGTCGATCTTAAATATCCTCGAGAACTTCACGATACGCACAACGACTATCCACTAGCTCCCGAGAGAATTCAGGTGAATAAAGATTTGTTCTCAGAGTATCAGACCAATCTATTTGAGGAACTATATAAAGGTAATGGATCTTTGAAAGTAGAAAAACTTGTACCTAATCTATATAACAAAGAACGATATGTGCTCCACTACCGTAACCTACAATTGTATCTATCTCTTGGTATGCGTTTGAAAAAGATCCATAAGGCACTACGATTCGACCAATCACCATGGATGGAACCATATATACAAATGAATACAGAGTTACGAAAACAAGCGAAGAGCACCTTCAAGCAGGATCTATACAAATTGATGAACAATAGCGTATTTGGAAAAACAATGGAGAACCTACGTAAGCGTATAGATATTCAATTAGTGCGTGCATCAGAAGGAAACAAACTACAACGCATCGGGTAGAATGGAGCGTCACATCCGGGATATTTTTAAGCCAAACAGCGCCAAGTTCAAAATCTTTGCTTCAATGACCACGCAAAAATACAAAGGATTTGACTAAAAATGCTTCAGTAGGAGCTGCTTCGGGCTTTATTTCGACACATCTTTGCGTTTTATCGCTTAGGTTACGTCGGGCTTTTGCAGAACTGATGGTAAGAAACAATTTGCACCCGAAAGGAAAAATTTCGGTTAAACTTCTCTGGGATAAAATTTGACCTTGATTTACAGTATTTTGGAGGGAAATTGACTGGAGAAAATGCTAAGGTCAGCTTGAACTTCATTTTGTCTTCCTTTACTTTAATGAATCGCTTAGGTTGCGTCGGGTTATGTTTTCTTTATGGTTTAACTTTCTTACTGTGAATTTTTACAAAGATCTGATAAATATTTCTGGTAGTAAATCGAGGTTTTAAAAGCAGAAGCTTAAAAACCTTGAAACTCTACTTGAGTAGTGACTTTTGAAAATTCCCGGGAGACCAGAAAGCTCCGCCTTCCACCGCCTCCTGAGATACAACAATACACTCTAAAAACAATACCCGGCTAATGCCTTACATGATGCAATAAACTGGGCTTGCGTCTGTCGGCACAACACAATAGGAAAAACAGGTGTCGGTGTTTGCACACAGATGGGTCTCAATTATACGGCAAACCTCTGTTAAATGAATACTCTAATGAGACGTACGCAAAAGTATTCTCGTGACAATAAAACTCTTTTAAATCCGTTTTCATGTTTTTGTGCTAACTGTGAACACTGAAAGTAATGGCAAAAGAGCGCTGATAAAACTTATGCTATCTATAAACCGAGTAATTATTTACAAAACCCCGCGCGGATTATTTCCTCTGTGTAAATAAATGCAAAAATAGTTTGTTCTTAATCGTCAGCTTTAAAATGAGAGGTTTCTTGACTTTCTGTTTGCTCTAGAACTCAAACTACCAAATAATTAACGACTCCGTACTAGTTGTTGTCTGGACTTGGAACTGAGCCGTGTAAAGGCGGTATTGGAATTCGATGAGGCGCCGGTTTGTAAAGTGAAATGAAACTAACAGAACAACGTAGAAAGCCACTCGCGCATCATAAATAAATGCAAAAACAGTTTGTTCTTAATCGTCAGCTTTAAAATGAGAGGTTTCTTGACTTTCTGTTTGCTCTAGAACTCAAACTACCAAAGAAGGATTCCGCACTAGTTCAGTAGTTGTTGTCTCGACTGTCTACTCCTATTCCCGCGAGAACCGCGGATTTCGATAATTACTCAGTAACAAGTTAATTGCATATTGGGGTAAATGATATCTCCTAACGAGCGCAGGGATTCTTTTAATCCCTTAACAGAAAGTGAATGACAGTTATTGACGGGTGCCTAATGTGATCCGTGAGTAGGTATTCCCACACCGATCACTGAGTAGCCAATCACAATCGTCTTATTGAATAACTAATCAGTAATATTCGTAATTATGCCGACCTCATTTAAACCTCTTAGCCGTAAGTACATGTCGCCGAAAACAATAGCATTCTGCCCGATGGTCTATTGAATAAACCTAGTTATGCTCGATCCACAATTTTTGATGATGATCTTGCCGCAGTACGTAACTACAAAAGTAAGCTATTGCTGAACCGCCCCATATACGTTGGAATGTCAATTCTAGATCTATCGAAGCATCTGATGTATGACTTCTACTACAACGAGCTTAAGAAGCAATATGGACAACGCTGTAATCTACTTTATACCGATACCGATAGCCTACTACTACACATTAAAACTGAAGACATCTATGCAGATATGGCAATTTGTAAACATCTATATGATACTAGTAACTACAACAAAGACCATCCGCTGTATAGTATCTACAACAAGAAAGTACTTGGTAAAATGAAAGACGAATGTGGAGGTATTCCAATAGCCGAATATGTTGGACTACGATCGAAGCTCTATTCTATATTGAAAGTAGATGGCGATGAGATTCGTAAAGCTAAAGGTACCAAGAAGGCAGTAGTGAAACATCGTATTCGTCATGATCAATATAAAGAGTGCTTGATGGATAAGAAAGTATTCAAGCATGGAATGAATATGCTTCGAAGTGAAGGTCATAAGATGTATGGTATGCATATGAACAAAGTATCTCTATCACCGTTCGATAGTAAGAGATGGATTTCATCAAACGGAATAGATACAACAGCCTATGGTCATGGAGACGTTTTTCCAGACGATGAAGAATTAGACGGTTTTATTAGCAATATACTATCAAACGTAGTTGATACGCTATCCTACAATCGTAAAAACGTCATTACAGAGGATGAAGACATGGACGACTTTATTTGTGAGTTGCTTCTATCTTAGATCGATTAGGTACGAACAGAATACCTCTTGGTGGTAGTTTCGTATCTAGTGGTACTGTCTGTAACTCTTCACGAACGAACCCTCGCTTTGGTGCATCTTTTCCTAAATAGTATAGAACTGGTTGATTTGATGATACCACATTTCGAGAAATATAATATGTCTGTAAACTCCATACAGGATCAGTTGCTCGTTTTACTCCACCTTCCAATTCTCCCGGTGAGTATAGATATCGAACTAAAACATCGAATGGTAGTCGTTTTTCTTTCAATCCAATAATTCGAGAATATGTAGGAGTCTTTATGTTTACTTGTTGTGCCTCTATAGAATTTGAAGGCTCCTTACCTGTTAATCTAGTAACTTCATTGTTCATAGCCTTGATAACATCAGGAAGCCTCAATACCCATTCTCTACTACGCGCATCCGATCCTTCAGATGTAAGTACCATCTCTTTTGCATATTGATATCCAAATAATCTTTCAGCTATCGTTCTAGTTGCTCGTTCGACAAAACTTTGTGCCCTATGATGACCGGCTTCACCTCGTTGGACTTTAGTACCATGTAGTTCTAATGTTTCAGACATACGTCCCATGAATTCTCTACCAGGATCTACTTGCAATGTTTTTGGCCATTCTAATGGACTACGTTTGTAGATTCGTTCAAAAGCTGCAGACACTTCACCACTATCTTTCGATGCTAATGGCTCAGATTATTTATATCGAGAAGCAACGTCAATTACCACTAAAGCATACTTATATAGTTTCCTTCCACGTCCAGGTCTATCATGAGGTAGAAATATCAAATCAGCTTGATGAACCTCATTTGGTTTCGATACAGTCCAATGTGGTCGTGGTATATATCGTGGTGGTGGTAAGTATATTTGCCATAGTGCTTGTTTCTCCAACCAACTCTTAGTTTCATCTTCCGATACCTTTGCAGCCACCGATAACTTACCAATTGCAGCATGACCTTTCCAATAGCCCATAGGACCATAGAAGATATTCGCAAGTTTAGCATCCATTTATATATATATATATATATATATATATACATTCAAACCTTCAACAAGAACGAAAAAAAAGTAATAAGAACTCATTGGATTGATAAGTCTTTATTACTTTTTTTTGGTATCTCGTCGATCATAAAAATTCTCGTTTTTTTAAACCAATCGACTAACAGCATAACCACCAACTAGCATTCCACTACCAACGAAAATCAACTCACCAGTCTTCTGTGCTTTGGATGGTTGATAGTAGTCAGAGAAACGAGGTTCTTTCATTGCTTCGAGTCGTTTCAGTGCCTGACGTAACTTATCAGATCGCACGAAATCTTTGTTGACATCGTTTGTAGTGTTGTATATATTGCGCTCAATGAATTCCTGTTTGTGCGTCCAATCTAATATTTTTTGTCTGTTTTCGATATATACCTCCCTATCAGCATCGAATTTTTCCATTTCCCTATTATGTCTTTCTCGTTCGATATCTTTCCCACCAAACATTTTAGCAATAACTCCACCACCAGTGAATGCCGCTGCGTTCAAAATAGCCCCGAAAATAGCCATTGCGATAGCTGAAGTCATCTACGAATCCTATGGCTTGGTCTTTTGTTTCTCGAGATATTGTTTTGCATATATGCTACCAGCTATTACAGCAGTCCACTTCACGTAATTTATGATAGAAATAGAAGGATCACTAAGCATAGATTCCTTGGTAGCCTTTTTTACAATCCAACCAATACCAGTAGCTATTCCAGTTATCATAGCAGCATCGGTTGCTGTTTTCATCAATTCCTTATCCATCCTAATATATATCGTATATCTCTAGTCTTTAATTGTTACTCCATATCTGGTACCGTAGTCTTTACAGGACTCGCGGGTCGTCGTATCGTACTAACGTTCTTATGAGTGTCATCTCTGTATCTTTTGTATTGATAGTATGCGCCAAACAATGCAGCACCCGTACCAATAACTGCGATAGTAGTATTAGTAGATATGTTTTTAGTCCAACTTTCATCTACGGTGGTTTCTTTAGATAGTTCGCTTTCACGCGAAATCTCTCTCTTTTGAGCCTCTCTAGCAAGTTTGTTACTTAGTGCTAATGCTTTCCCAGCAGCAACCCTCTTTGGATCTTTTACTTTAGTTGGTGTTGTTTTCGGTGGATTCGCAGTTATCTGATCCGTCTGTTCTTCCATCTTGATTCGATATAGTAGTTACTTGCGAAGGTTCAATAGGTGTACCAGGAATGACTATGTGATCAGCTACATTGAACAAAACACTAGCTAGAGCTACAAATCGACCGTGTTTAAGTGCTAATCGACCAGCCGCCATAGATATCTGATGACGGGCTAATTGGTTTTCTTGTAGATCCTTAAACAGTGCTTGTCGGTCGTCTAGTGTAGCTACGTATGAGACTGCGCGAGTAACTTGACGTAGTACACCATCTACTAAGTGTACTGTTATTTGATTTGCTACTACGGCCTGGTATCTACTATATAAACGGTTTACGTCCTTCTCAGATAGTTTAGTTATATCTGTTAGGGAGAAATTCTTTCGTTTTACCCAATACAGCTAAGGTCTTAAGTACTTCCCGATATTCTTCGATATCCTCCAATTCGGTTTGAAATTCCAATTTGGTTGTAGGACAAGTAATAGCGCATCCGTCTTCCAGTTCTTTGATGTATTCATCCATGATAATATGTTATAGGTGCGGGTAGCTCTAACATTACTGCAAAAGGATGCCGCAAACAAAAACGAAAAAAACGTAGAACAAATTCGCTCCGAAGTCAAGCAAAAAATGTTAGAAGAAATGAGAGCAAAATTGGGATAAAAATCAATATCTCATATGAGAAAACCTCGCATGGGCGATATTTCCACTTTGATAAGAGCAGCTGCATTTAATTAGTATGTCTGGTTCGTATTCAAATTTCGAGACACCGCGTGGGCAGCTGTCAACTTGGCGAAATAAAAGTTTCTAAGTCGTACGCAAAATTCAGTCTAGAATTCGGGTCGCCAAAAATTTTTGCATGCCTTTGCGCCCCGATTCTACTCGTTCGAAGTAAATTGGGGCGCTTAGGAATTTTAGGGGGAACTTAGGAATTTATACATTTAGCCCCCCTTGGTCGATGAAACGATAGTACGTGACAAAACAACGGGAATTTGCATATGAAACAGACCTTCGTTTTCGACTAGAATTCTTACTAGACGGTTATCGTTCAACTACTATTTAGTTCGTGTTTATCATAAATAGGTTTAAAGCGTGAATGGTAAGCAATCAACTCATTGATAAAACGCGTGATCGAACCCTTATGTGTACCACATCGTTTAATAACGTCGATAAGAGCTATATGAGATCCCGAACGCCGTAATACCTCGTAACTTGCTCCAATGACTTTAGTTCGAAGTATAGAGCTGGTACCTATATTGCTTTCTATTGCTGTATGAACAATCTCATAGACTATTTGTTGGATATTCTTAGGTACTCCTTTTGGTTGAAGTTTAGCAAAAGTCGTTGCAATGTGAGGAACTATTCGATCGGCATTTAAATCTATATCGATCTTATCATCATCGTGTAGAGAACGTATAAAGACATTTCCGCTACAGATGCTTTTATTATTTAGTTGCATAAGACGAGCAACCTCACCTTTAGATCGAATGAACCCACATTGTATACATGCCTGATAAAGTATAGCAGCTAAAATAGTTCGTTTCGCATAGCTACGTTTGATACAAACTTTCTTTACTTGGATAAATGCATCGGCTACGATTACTAATACATTTGTGGGAAACGAGAGGTCGTAATTTTGTTTATAAATAGTGTTGTATGCCTGTAGTTCTCGCATGATCGTTCGTAGTTGCAATTCTTTGTTATCGCTTTGCTTTGGGATTGTGCGGTCTAGATCATGTTGATACCGAAAGCTATCCGACCCTACTATGCGTAACCGAGTAGTAAGATTGATAGTTGTTTCTTCACATGATTCAGTCTCGGAAACAAGACCACAGGTGGGACATATGAATTCCGTTCCTTGCATTTCCATCGGGCATAGACATTCGGAACATGTTTCACCAGTGTTAATATGTAACCGTGGTTTGATATGTAGGCTTGCACAAATTTCTGAACCAAGTAATCTAATAATGTCATCCATACTAGTTGTATACCATATGCCTGTCAATTGTCCAATTGTTTGTTAAAAAAAAAGAGAAAAAAATGAAGAGAGGTCGCATAACAATTTCTCTTCATTCTTTTTTCTTTTTTTTGTATCGTGATTTCTACTTATCCTCCGATTCTACCACATTTAGATCTTTCTCACTAATGGAGAGGTCATCCAATGCATTATCGAGATCGTGAATGTCCACCACATTTGGATCTTTCTCGTGATTCTCTGATTCCGTCACATTTGGATCTTTCTCTGATTCCACCACCTTTAGACGTATGAGGTTCGCTAACTCATTAGCCTCCTTAGCCTCCTTAGCTATTTTCTTATCGAGGTTATTCTTATTGCGAATGAGACGGAGTCGAGGTGCGTTACATCTTGCACAAAGTTCGTGAATAGTACGACAGCCTCGACCACACGTTAAACATGGAACGAATATGGCACATCCTCTTCCTATCTGGAAGTTATGTTGAGAGCAATACTCTGACGTCTTTGAACATTTATTTGTACATTTCGTGGTCTTTTCTCGCATCAACCAATCACAAGTTCTTGTCTCAATCATCGTGCAACTATCAATCATCGTGTAATATACCTATATATACTATATGTCTAATTGGTATATTAGTTGTAACGTTTACGTTGAGGTTCTTCAATCATACGCACTTGTCTAATCGGTGTGGTATTAATACGTACTAAGATAACAGCATATGTTAATATCGTGAAGTAGAGAATGTATGTTAGTACCATGGATGGATATACTGTAAACTAATCATTCCTTTAATAGGTGTTAAAATGTAAAAAATACAACGAAAAAATAGTACAACAAAACTGCTCCAATCTAGAAAAAAGCAGTAGAAACCGGTCTATTAATATAATGTATAAATACAATAAATAAACTATAGTAGAATACTAACTAGCGTGTTTTGGCGCACATTCCTGAAATTCCTCAAATTCCTAAGACCAATTGGTCTTAGGAATTTGAGGAATTTCAGGAATGTGCGCCAGAACCGCTAGTTACTATACTACTAGCTATTTTAGCCGTCTACGTAATTATTACGTCAGCTGCGTCTTATATAGCCGAGGTGCTATCGGCTTCGTCAGGCGTATTCTCAGCAGTAAGATCGAGCGACATGGAAGGAGAGCAACCGAGCAAACGCGTCAATCTGTTTCTTAAGAAACTTGCCGTGGAAACTAACGTTTCAAGCTCGCAAGTCCGGGTAAAGCTTTCCAGAAAATTAGCGGAGAGATCTCACTTGTTACGGCAGCGAAGAAAACTACGAGAAAGACTCAGAGCTCTGGTAAAAGACCTCGAGACGAAGGAAGCCGAAGTACAGCTCGTAGAACAAGATATTCGGTGGCTAGAAGTTGTTGCCAACGAGGGGACTGATGGTGAAGATGACTAAGCGATACCGAGACGATCCTTTGTGTAGGAACAAATGGTATATAATTATAGTTGCCATATTCATCATCTATGATGAGATGTAAATGCTCTACAGGCCACTTAGCTACATCGAGATGGTCATTGTCGCACTCAAATAAACAACTCTTACCACAAATAGTTATCCTGCCGATTGTTAACCATCTGCACTGATTATGTCCGCGCATATTATGGGCTATAATATGGTTGCACTCTTTCTCTAATTGGTTTTTTTTTAATGGTCATCAAATGTATGTTGGCGGATGTTCTTAGTGGGGGAATCAGGGGGGCTTATATAAGGAGGTGAATTAGAACCCCCATTGTATATACTACTAGGGGCACTTTAACAAATGACATACTAGTTTTCGCCTGCGAACTCGACTGTCCAATAACAGTTCGTTGCACACATGCAATTCCTTCATCAAGGTTACAGTGCCCTGTGTTGACCTCAAAACAGAAAATATTTTGCTTTCCATGCAGTCATCAAACAGGCAGTCAGCTATGAACTACCTGGTACAGCTCACAGGAACATTCAAAAAGACTATGTATGTAATGGTTCCTACTCAATGGTTTGATTGTCATAACAGTTTTTTGACTTAACAGTTTTTTAACTCTCAATAAAATATGTGGTTGAGATGAAGTGCTCATTATAACCCATCTATGGTATATAATATAAAAATATATTTATGCTGAGAGCAAAGCTTTGAGGATCAGATAATGTCCAAGGATAATTATCAGCCACAATGTAGCTTATTGTTGTTGTTATCCTTCAAATATTTTCTTTGACGCAGGCTTATACACTTGCAGGGGGTGTATTTGTATTTGAGAAAATATCAGGCCATGTGATGCATTCAACCAATCAAAATATTTGGGTTATAAAGCCTAATATATTCAGCTCATGATTCCTCAAGCTTTTCTCATTTCTAAAACTTATTTAATAAGTAGAAGTTAGTAAAATAGAAATGTGTTTATAAATAGTTTTGTTGTATATTATTAAGTGTCTGTTGTTGTAGTAATTGCACTGTAAGTATATATCTTATTAGATGATTTTTTAGGTAATACGGGCTGATATCTTACGAGTTTTTCCAAGCTACGCAGGGCGAGAAAAAATACGAGCAATGAATAGAATGTCATCCTGCATTGCCTGAAAAATAATCTAATAAGAGATTGATAAAATGACACTTGATTCTCCTCGACCATTTTTGCCCCACCCACCCGTCCCTACTATGGAAGGTCTAAGACCTAGGTAAGTATCTTTTCCACTGTGAAACCAGTGTGACAGGTGCCGGGGGTTGACCCATGGCTTGGTTGCCATGGTTCCCTCCTTAGTTGCGCATTGCTTTCCTGTTGCTAGTACTTGCATTGCAAATGGCACCTACCCTACATCTTTTCCTATATTGACAAGTTAATGGGTAATATGTTGGCATATCAGTCTGTTTTTTTCCCTAATAATTATGGTAAAATTATGTCATAGTAATATAATAATATATGCATGTATATATGCTCATCAAACTAACTTCTACTTATTAAAATAATGTAATATGAATTTGTTTCACCTATTATTTCATATTAACTGTTTAAGTGAGGAAGGATACTATATATATTTTCCATTTGTCAACACATCATCTTATTCTAGAAATATCCAGGTTTTTCTAGGTTTGTTTTTACAATGAGATTATCTATGATGATCAAATTATCAATAAGGATCTTAATGACAATCAATAAAAGCAGCCTGGAGACAAATCACAAAATGAACATCAGAAGTCTTAAAAATATGCTTTCTAAAAAACCTGATTTCAACTTTACACAACAATTGGTACTAAATAAGGAAAATAAACATCAATATAGAGATCATGAACACTTTTCAAGCTCGGGCTTTTCAACATCATGGGCATAAAAGTGCAATTTCGGTCTCTGTTAATTTGCCAAATAACATATTTTGCTTAAAACCATCTGATGTGCCCCATGCAGTACAGTTCTGATTGTTTTTACTGAGTATTTGTAGCAATCTACATGCTGTGATTTGTATCCAGGCTAATTGCCCAGTTTCCTACATCTCCTTTGCATTGATCATGTAAAACCCGAGTATCTCTCTACAATGACAGGAAATAATAACCAATAGACCCTTCCAGCTTGCCTGTTTGTTGCCCCATTTAAGACCCCATGACATTTCCCTTGGCTAATGTTTTTTTTTCTGTATCCTAAGAGCAAATGTACCAATTGTTATAACTGGAAAACAAAGCACTGAATCCTCTGGAGAACTATCATGTGGTCTGAAATGGGGCAACAAACAGACAAGCTGAAAGGGTGTATTAATTTCTATTTTATGGACCCTTTAAGTTCTTATAAAAAATTGGTTGGCCTTTTTGTTTCTTAATAATACAGCCTTCCTGGCAAAGGCTCTGACCAATCGCAAGTAATATGCTTTCTACGGTTGCCTTTCCCTGAACTTTAATGTGAAGGCTCTTGGCAAAGGATTTCACTTTCTTCTTTGCCACCCGTGGATCTGAAATGGTTTACAGTTAAAAAAAAAAAGAGGGCAACAGTTATTGCTTCAGCATTGGTGAGCTGTAGAAAACTGAAAAAAAAAAAGCATTAGATTATAAAGTTTAATTGCATTCATTGCAACATTGACCAAATTACGATAATAGTTTAAAACTGCATGCAGGAAACAGTGAAGACTTGTCATTTAGTATTACTTTTAATCATAATTTCCCTATGAATGTAGTATCATCATGCATTCCCATAATTGTCACCAGCAGATTGCCAGTTTCTTAGTTGATAAGTTTCTGAATAATATATATAGCAAATATTTTCTAGTGACATTAAGGAAGCAGAGTTATGTGGGAAAAAGGTTCATAAACTTCGTAAAATATGTATGTGTAGAATGATAAATTTAAGTTACAATGAAAATTATGGGCTAATTTAATTAGGCCTGGTCTTCGATAAACCAATGTTTATTTTCGCGTCAAACTTTGAGGCTTCTGATTGAGGTGCATTTGGGTTTCCCACTTGGGTTCCCTGTGGTCACATATACATGTATGGTTTGCTTTTTGGTGTTTGTGGTCGGTCAACCGCCTTTCCCGAAATCCAAAGTTTCCTCTGACTGGTTGGCTGAATGCACCTGTGAACTGATCCAAACCCTAACAGTAACCTCAGTAAACCCAATTGCTCACTAATTCTGGGAGTTTAGAGCTACTGGTAAGTCACTAGTACCGTTGTTTTACCTAATATGGTAAAATTACGTCATAGTCGCATAATAAATACATCTTATTACATTCATTTAAAATCAGTATATACCCAGATCCCAGCATATTATTCAGGGTTATATATATAAATGGAAAAAATAAAAAAACTGAATGTTACTCGAGTTTCACGCTCGAAGCGATCATCCCTTTTTTAATATTTAATTACCGCTCTGCATCCGCATTGAGCACTTTTATGACTGTGGCTACACATTAGCCTTCAACAATTTATATATATATATATATATATATATATATATACAGCCGCGTGCAAAACTTCTGACCCCCCACATGAAAATTATATACTGTCTTATATACTTATATCGGTTGCATCATGGTTAATCCAAAAATGTACTTTTCAGACATTTTTCTAACAAAAAAATATATCAGGTAGGATTGAAAAATGTACGAGTTAAACATTTTTAGATCATATGGGCCCATCCGTTGAAGACAAGTTTTATTTTCAGTTTTAGTTGTACTAATGTATTCCATGCATTTGCCTTTGGGTCGGCGGTGGACCAAAACGCTGCTATGACTTCAAGGAACTCACTGTATTCTGAACTTTAATTTCTCCACATCGCACTAGCTAGGTTTACTCTATTGCCCTGAATGAGGCTGAAGTATTCACTAAATTGATTTCAAACCTTGGAGCCTAGTTTTAAGCGTGTAATCAATGTGAAACACCTTCTATATTATGGTAGTTCGATGTGTGCGATTCTGCCAAACATTCAACCAAATTAATCAAACACAGCGTAGCTAAAAACATTTTTTATGAAGTCCGCAATGCGGTTGTACAAATCGCATTTAGTTATTGGAAAGGAAAGAAAGATCAGAACCGAAGTTGTTTTAATCTGTTTAAATTATGGACCAGAATTAAATGGTTTTGGTCTTGTGTAAAAATTATATCTCCTGCGTGTTACATAAAGTTTACAATTGGTCGTCAGTTAAACTCACACTGAGACTTATTCATAAGTAAACCTATAATTTACTTTGGCCTCACTAGGTTGTAAATTTATTGGTATTCCCGACAATCATTCAAATATGAAAGGGTTTACTGACAAGAGACGTGTCCACGTTCGGATATAGTTATATCTCCGTTCATACTTTTCATCCCTTTTGTCGCCTCTCGTCCCGCTTTTTTCTTTTTTTATCCCTCTTTTTAATTTCAAAACGAAAAAAAAGAGGGACGAAAGGCGACAAAAGAGATGAAAGGGTTTACTGACAAGAGACGTGTCCACGTTCGGATATAGTTATCTCCGTTCATCCCTTTTGTCGCCTCTCGTCCCGCTTTTTCTTGTTGAATAAACAATTCCAAAAACAACCTATTCCGGAACAGAGTGTTCCCGTGATGAACAATACATTTGTACCTTTTAGAAATAAGTTTTATTAAGTCGATTTCTATTAATAAATGTCTTTAAACATATTCTTCCTCTTGTCATCGTTTTAATATAAGCAATCAGTAAGCAGCATTTGTCAACAAGAAAAAAATCAATGAAACATAAATCAGTGTAATCTTGTAACACGGTACATTATATCAACCCAAGAACTGAGAAATAAGAAAGTTATCAACTCCGCGATTATAAGGAAAACGAACTGTAAATTGGTGTTTTTGAGATTGAATAAACTTTGTTTAATTTATATGGTGGTTTCTTTTTATTCGTATGGTAATTATAGTTCAGTTTTAGAGAAGAATTTGCATCTCAAGAGTTTTCCTCAAAACAATAGGCCCCTCAGTTATCGCTAATCCCTAAGAACAATAGCAGAGTTGATCTAATGAACCATACCGGATTTTGTATACAATTATCTTATGAGTTATTAACTGTAAAGGAAAATAGACCTATGACGAGTAGTTTGTTCTTACTATTTACGCTACAAAGGGGTTTAGATATTGAGAGTCTGAGAAATAAGAAAGTTATCAACTCCGCGACTATAAGGACAACGAACTGTAAATTGGTGTTTTTGAGATTGAATAAACTTTGTTTAATTTATCTGGTGGTTTGTTTTTATTCGTATGGTAATTATAGTTCAGTTTTAGAGAATAATTTTCTATTTTCAATGACATACTAAACAAGTTGATTTGTTGCAACAAGATTTTATTACACTGTTCTGTAAACACCGACGTATTTTAACATTCGAAGCTCATCTTACAATAATTACGCGTTTGCTTGACCAGGGTGATTACATTTTGCCATAAGTTTGATGTTTATCATAAGTCAATCTATCTGCATAGGTAACTGTACAGAAAACGCACTAGAAATTGAATCTATCTGCATAAACTCTTCATCTTTTCTTAAAAATTGTTCTGGAACAGACACAGAATATCTCGAGCCAAAGCCGTGGTGTTCATTGTCATTCAGTGGATGTATTTCACACCTCACTACTTCAAGCACGATCAATGATACAAGAGCCGTCGTTACTGAACTGAAGATGTAAGAGATACACTGTGGTCCAGGGTAACTCGTAAAGTTCATATAGGTAAACTTTCCATGAGCGATGAATTTCAATGTTTAAAATGTAGCAAATAGCGTTCACAATCTCCCACACTTTGTCTGGTTTGACTTTTTCTTTTGCATTATCGTAGAACAAATTCCACGATTCCTCTTCGGATAATTCACATTGTCTTTCTTTCTCGGCATAGATTGGTTTTTCACAGAGTTGATAGATAGATAGATAGATAGATAGATTGCCTTTATTTAAATACGATTATGATTAAAGCACATTAGGCTTATGGGGTCGTGTGTCTACTACTAAGAATAATATAACTCTACATCTATTTATAATACTAAAAATTACTAAGAATACTTACAAATGTAATAACTGTAATAAATAAATAAACTTCAAATTACTAAATTGAACTTACTAATAAATAATGATGCTAAGAGTACTACAGAGCTGCTAAAATGTTTTTCTAAAGTACAATACATTCATACTAGGCCTCAGTTATTGAGTGGACTCACAAGTAAATGAAGTCATCACTCTTAAATCTAGTAGAAGAGGCAGATGTTGTGTTAAACTTGAACTGCTCAAACACCGCTAATTTATTTAAACGACACTCTAGATCCTTATGTCCTGCATATACTATTGTCTGATCACTAGAAATAACACTATTCTCTAGTACATGTTTTGGCAGAAATCTAGATCTTTTCAGTAGCCCTAATTTATTAGCATAACTCTTTTTCAGTCCTACTGTATGTGTTGATAATAACTTAAGTTATTATCAACCGTCATGCCTAATAGTCGGGATTTCTTAACCCACTTAATTTGAGAGTTCCCTATTCTCACGGGTGCAATCGGTCCCATAGTATAACTAGAACGCATAATTAGCATAGCCTCGCACTTGTTTGGGTGTGTCGTAAGCCTGTTATTGAGGCACCAGACGTACAGTTCCTGAAGAGCTTCATTTAACTGAGCAACCGCCTGGTCAGCGTCCTTATTAATACAGTAAACCGTGGTGTCGTTGGCGTACATGTAGACCTGGCCAGAAGTGACGGAAGAAGGAAGGTCGTTAGTAAATAAGGTGAATAAGGTCGGTCCTAGGACCGAACCTTGGGGAATACCGAAAGCCACTGGTAATACACCAAACGTGCAGCATACACCAAACATATTGTACTTGATATCCTGTGAAATGCTTTGTTTCTTTCGACAACTTCAACTTCAACTTCATCGATGCAAATAGTGTCTTCTGATATAGGTTTCCTTGCCATCTCATAGTTGGAGTACTTTGGGTTGTACTGACTCGGAGACACAGGTTCTGGTTTTACACTTTGGGTTGTACTCACTCAGAGACACAGGTTCTGGTTTTATAGCAGCTCAAGCTTTGCCCAAACATGCCCGAATAGATCTATGACCTCATTCACAGAAATAATAGATAATCCTCTGAGTTAATGAGATTCCACTTTATTCATGAGAGCGCCTCACTTTATTCATGAGCGCGCCGCACTTTATTCATCAGTCCAAGGCAATAGAACCGTAACGTCATTGAATTAATGAGAGCGCCTTAAAAATTAGCATAGCGCCTTAAAAAAGGGCCGTACGCCCTAATTAATTTATGCATGACCTAAGACAATAAGACTGACGTCATCTTAATTAATGAGAGCGCCTTAAAAAATAATTCCTTTATTAATTCAATGGACAATAGGATTGTGACGTCATCCTAATTAATGCATACGCCGCAGGTACGCCGCAATTCTGGCGGTGCCTCTCCCACTACTCATGCGTGACGATAACCTACTTGCCACGAAACGAGGTGAAGTCACAATAGCTGTTCTAGCTGATTTCTCAAAACCCTTTGACACTGTGGCCTACCAAACAGTACTCTCGAAGTTGTACTCTCAAGGATTTTCCAAGTCATTCCTAAAATGGATTACTTGTTACTTAACGGGGAGGAGACAGTTTGTCCAGATCGACGATCGTAAATCAGATGACATGCACGTGAGCTTTGGGGTACTTCATGGGTCAATTTTTTATATTTTTATTTAAACTTATTTTTTTTCGACATTTTCTCCAAGAGCAAAGCTCATCGAGGGAGATTATGTCTGTATTGTTTACATAAATAGTGGAGAGTGCATTTAGTAATCACGCCGGGCACGAATAACCGTAAAATCGGCGGGGTTGAGTGTAACATAAAACGTAAAAGTAACGCTATTTCCTTACTTCTACTCTAAATTTGACGAAATGTTGGCAGGTTGGTAACAAAGTAAGACTACATTTCCCGGAACAATTGTTTCTGTATTGTGACGTTATTGTGACGTCATAATGGATGCCTCCTTTTTCGGTGAAAATTAACACTTAAAACACGTTTCAAAAATATTACGTCATCAGAAAGCTTTTATGAAATATATTCATTTGGCGAAAATTTGAACTTTCTACGATAAATATATTCAAAGTTATGGATGATTTACTGTTTTTATGACGTCATTATTAGTGACGTCATACTTCAAGCTTAAATAAGATTGCCGACTATAAAAATATTATTAAAGAGAATACTATAACTTGTGAGTGTTAGCCAAATGGATTTCATTGATAAAATTCCCAAAAAATTGAACTGGCTATTTTCTGAGGGTACACAAATATATTTATGACGTCATAATGACGTATACAAAAAATGGTGCTTCAATTATGAGCTGTTATACTCAAAAAATCAAAATTCTAAAAAGAACACGTTGTTATTACTAAAGAGCTCTATTATTGTGCAAAATGTGATGCACCAGTATTTCAAATTGTAAAAGTTAAAACAAGCGACATTTTTATAAATGGTTTTATGCTATTTATTTCCCGCCAATTTTTGGCGGGAAAATTACCAAAATTCAAACTTTAATAACTTTTGTTTACTTCAACCGATCGAGAACGGGTTTTCGATAATTTTATTCTCATGAACAAGAGATTTTAAAAAGGTATAATAAAACGTTTTTAGAGGTAATAAAAATTTATAAGAAACCTATTAGAAAAGGATATATGACGTTATTGTGACGTCATAATGATGGCTATATTAGCTTAACTTATCAGACTATGTTTTGTTTACACTCCTTTATACACCTACCAAAATTCATTCTTCTATATCGATAACTTTTAAATATATATAAAACCCGCCGTTTTTACGATCATTTATGCCCGGCGTGAATATGAATATTTAACTAAATTAACAGTGACTACAATGACAAACATAAACAAATATATTAACAAAGTGTATTAACAAAGTGCGTAAACAAAAGACAAAAATACTAAATCGTAAGTCAATGGTCTGCTACTATTTTCATCAGTTAATTGTCTGATCAGTTGTTAAATCGTTTGGTTTTCAATATGAATGACTGAACATTACACATTAGAGCATAATTTTCTTAATGGGTCAATTCTTGGCCCCGTTCTCTTCATTCTATACGTTAATGATCTTCCCGAGATACTACCTCGTCTGTTAATTGTCACCAATATGCTGATGACACAACATTCTATGCTTACTGTAAACCCAAATGCTTGAAACAATGCGAAACTGAGATACAGAAAACTTTACACCATTTAAGTTCTTGGTCATCCACTTCCAATCTTGCTCTTAATCAGTGCATCAAAGACTAATGTAATACTGTTTTCTACACAACAGATGTCCCGAGTCCATCAACTGGACAGTTACTGTCTCCAACTATTTGGCAATGGAAAACAACTTGAACGACTTTCTTCAGTCAAAATGTTTGGTACACACTTACAACAAAACTTAAAATGGTCAGAGCACGAAAACGCTGCCATTTCTTCGTGTTACGTTATACTCTACGCTTGGGGTCTTAAGGAAACTCAAACATCTTGCCTCCTTTCCGCTGAAGAAACAACTTGCCGAGAGCCTTATTCTGGCAAGACTTGACTATAACGATGCTGTTTGCTCCCCTATATCAGCGTATCTAATCAAGAGACTTCAGCGAGTTCAACTTGCGGTAGCAGGATTCGTGCCCAATCGCTATACCAGAGAGACTGATATCTTGAATCTGTATAGCTTGTTTGGCTTCCTTTTCCGGAGCGCAGAGATTTACATTTACTGAAGTTAGCTCATAAGGCACTATATAGCCCAGACTGGCCAGCATATCCTACCTGGGAAGAGTACGTCCCAAGACGGTCGCTACGATTATCTGAGAGTACACAATTATTAATATCAATCACAAATGGTACTTTTCAAGACACTTGTTCAAAAGTTTTCAATCGTTTACCGGATGATATTAGAACTTGCACAAATTGTACCAAACTCGTGAAGACTTTCTCACTGACATTGCCACAACTAGACTTGCGGCTTAAGAATTTTAAATTGTATATTTATATATATTATTAGTACTGGTATTATTATATAATCATTTATTTTATTCCATTTATTTTATTCATTCGTTAATGCATCTATCCCTCCATTCATTCAGTTCATTCATCCATCCATCCACTCATTTATTTATTTTAATTATTTATTTATTTGTTTTAGACTATACCAATCGAATTTATCCTTTTAGCTAGTCAAGTGAATTTTATATTTTAATTTTAATATCTGTGAGTAACCAAATTGTA